>CM060945.1:1010711333-1011961333 GCA_030765085.1 Allium cepa | reverse complement strand
GTCAGTTGTTACCTAGTTACAGAGGTAACCCGGCCTTGTGTAGCAGAGATCCGGTTAGGTTCTCGAGGGCGTCCCTCCAGAGGCGTTCCATTTTATGTGGGAAGTTCATTTGCCTGACCATTTGTTGGAAATCCAATCAAACAATACGCGCCCTGTATGTTTTTAGTTGTAGAACCTGCCATTAAAAATGGTAGCTATAGTAGGCATAGTATAATGGTACCTATGCTAGCTAAGATTAATATTATACTTTCGAAATTTTTTCTGAACTATGCACTAATAATAATAATATCAAAGGATTTTGCGTATCAAGCATATTTGACTATTATAAGGAGAGATCTTCTCTAATTCTGCGTTTGCATTGTGTGTGTGGCGGAAGGCCTTATGGTAGTTTCATTTTCCCAAAAGCATTGCGATTTTCAATGTTTTAAATTTCTTTGTTGTTTGTTTTAAAGATAAAAACTATTTTTGTTACTCATACCAGTCTCATGACTGACCTGGAGTTTATTGTTCCTTTCCTAAACTCTGGGTGCCTACTATTTTCCACACGGGCAGTCTAAAGTTGGGTTTTTCAGATAGTCAGGTTTAGTAGATTATCTGGAGTTAGTCCAGTCTTTGGATCATGACTAACCTTGCTTATCTTTGCGAAACGTGATGATGGTTCGAGCTAGCTTTGGATTGAAGATGGAGTTAGTTGTAGTTGGCATTGAAGAGATAATCTTTCCGCTGCTATTTCTTGTATCTCTGATAGTATTGATACATATCGTATCATTCTATTGTATCATCATTGTATCTGATATTGTATCAAATGGTGTATATGACATTATTCATTTTCTTCCCTGTGTTGTACTTGATGTGTTATAAGCTCCGACGAACTAGATTCGACGTTTGGATCTGCTGCATTTGAATATGAGTGTCGTATTCGGTGCTGATTTTCAAAGTTCGACTCAGGACCGCTACAAAGGTACACACTTATCTGTGGCCCTTAAGATGAATCTACTCAAAGCAACAATCTTTCTATTTAAGTTCTGAAGTTGTTTCTTCATGGTTGGGGTAATTACATTTCTTAAAATGATAATCTGTTCTGGATTGAACTCGATGCCTCATGCATTGATAATAAATCCCAGAAACTTCTCTAATGCTACTCCAAAAGAACATTTTAACGGATTTAGCATCATTCCGTACTTAAACAAAATCTCAAACGTCTTTGGGAGATCATCCAAATTGTTTGGAGACACCCATGACTTCACAAGCATATCGTCCACATACACCTTTATCGTCCATATGATTTGATTCTTGAACATCATATTTACCAATAGTTGGTATGTAGCTTTAGTGTTCTTCAAACTGAATTGCATCACCTGTTAGTAGTACAATCCCACATCCATGATGAAGCTAATATTCTCCTGATTTGGATCATGCATCATGATCTGGTTATATCTAGAATAAGCATCCATAAATGACCACAATTCATGCTCTGTTGTTCCATCAATAAGCTAGTCAATTCTGGGTAAAGAAAAGGTGTCCTTCGGGTAAGCTTTTTTTAGATATGAATAATCGATGCACGTTCGTCACTTCCCATCTGACTTATTGATCAATACAGGGTTAGATATCTATTGAGGATATGAAGAGTTGGTGATAAAATCATTAGTCTACAGCTTATCCACTTCTTCCTCCAAGCACTAGATTACTCCGGACCTAGGTTATTCTTTTTTTGTTTCACCGGTGTGAACTTGGGATCGATGTTCAATGTGTGACATGCTATCTTTGGTGATATATCACAATATCAGAATGTTTCCAAACAAACATGTTCAGATTCCTTCGAAGGAAATTAATTAGTTCCTTCTATAATCCAAGTCCAATCTGAGAACCAATCTTCAATACTTGAGTCGGGTATTCCATATCAATAGAAACACTCATCATGAGCTCTGTCGGTGCTGTCGTACTTCCCTAACTTCTTCCTAGGTTTAATAAACTTGTCGAACTAGATATGGTTTCCTAAAGGCTGCTCTGAAATTGAGATGTTTGCGAATCTTGAATGTGGAGAGTTCTTTCCATATACTTTCCTTTCTCCCGACGCTTAGCTCTCCGTAGTTCTACGATGTAGCATTCCCTTGCCATGCTTTAGTCTATCCCCTTCTTATTTGGGAACTTCATTGCTAGATACCATGGAGCCAAACCGATCCTAAAATTGCCAGGGCCGGTCGGTCGAAGAAAGCATTATATGCCATGTACTCATCAAAATAACAAATGTCTTAATGTGAACCTACGTTCTCCCTCGCCAGGTTCTACCAACATTGGTTGTTTAGCTTCACTCATAAATCCTTGAATACTTGTATTAGAGGTATTCAGATCCTTCATATTTATTTTCATCTGCTCAAAGTCTTTTTGGACAGAATATTAACCGAGCTTCCGTTATCCACCAAAATTCGACGCACAACTACTGGTCCAATTCCTACTGTTATCACCATAGGATCGAGGGTTAGTGCCTTAACTCCATCAAAATCTTAGTTTTTAAATAAAATATAATTTGTTATCATCTTTTGTTACTTAGCCAGAGCTCCATCTTCAATGACATATCAGCTTTCATATAGTGCATGTTTGTGTGATCTCACATGCCTCTCCATCTCACTCCAGCTTCTCTCCACTGGGCGAGGTCCACCAGTTATGGTATAAACTATGGCTATCAATAGGACGGGTCGGGTCAGGTTCGGGTCGCATCAACTCGAGTTCAGGTTGATTTTAAATGGGTCGGGTCAACTCGTTTATTAAACAGGTCAGAAATAGCTCAACCCGAACCTGACCCGATTATAAACGGATTGACACGACATGACCCGATTATAAATGGATTGGGTCAGGTCGGGTCATAAACAGGTCGGGTCAACCCGCATAAGGTATAAACGGGTTAAAATAAGTTCGTAAATGGGTTATAGATGGGTCAAATTCGGATCCATGGTTCAGGTCGAGTTATATTGGGGTCGGGTCAGCCCATATAGGTATTGATGGGTTATAAACGGGTCAAATTTAGGTATGTAGGTCCACCCAAAACCCACCCATTTATAAATGGGTCAAATTTTAGTTGATCCAAAAATAATCCGTCCACTTAAATGGGTTGGGTTAACCTGTTAATTTCCATGTAATCTTCGGATCGTGCTAGAAATTAACAGCCATAGTATTAATTAGCAACATTCCATCAGTATATTTGCACCTTTCACTACATGGTCTAGGGGGTTTCCTTGAGCCGTCATCCCTGGGGACCTATGGCTTAGTCAGTGTTCTATTGTTACTTAACATACCGTGTGATTCTATTTTTCCTTATCAGCTTCTCAATCAAATCCTTCAAACGATGGCATTTACTCGTGTTATGCTATGAGTTTTGTAGAAGCGACACTGCTTTCCAAATCGCTACTGTTGCTCGATCATTTCTCTCTTAGTCAGTTTCTTATATTAATCAGCTCTATGAGTGGCAAGATAAATATTCTCTAGCATATCATTCAGAGGTGTATAATCTTCCGATCTCATATTCCTCGGAAATATCTTGTTGTCATTATGCCTATTGCAGGCCTTGATTACATTTTTTCTGGTTATTAGAGTTTCTAGCATTACCTGTAATACCACTATAGTTTTCTCCGTCTTTTTCAACTACAACATTGCTTCGAATTACCTCCTTCGATTATCCATCACTAACATTTCCTTCGACCATTCTTGCTTCCTCTAGCCATAAGAATTGGTTCGCTTTTTGATGGAATCATTCCATAGTAGTTGGTTATTTTATCTTCAGCCACCTACCAAAATCCATGTCCGGGTGAATGCCCCTGACCAGTACTGTGAATACAAGATCCTCCTTTAGATTACAGCTTTCGTAACATCGATGTTGAATTGGTTTAAGAAACTCTTAAGTGACTCCTCGGGTCCTTGAGACCAACTAGATAGGGTCACCACGTCCTTTAGTCGGGTAGCATGGTGCCTAAACTACTCTAAAAAATTCTTAACTAATTCATCAAAATTAGATATAGACCTTCGTGTGAGCCTAGTGAACCACATTGAAGCGACTACTTTCATAAAGATGGGGAAACATCTACAACGAGCAACATTCATAGCTCTAAGCTCTATTCATAGCTCTAAGCTTTATTCATATGTCATTTGTATTTAAGTAAGTGACATCTGGGGTCGATAGTTTCATTGTATGATGGAATCATTAACATCGTGAATTTTCTAGGGTATTATTCTCTTAGAATGCTTTCGGTGAGCGGAGTCCTTCTTGGTGTGAACCTCATTCTTCATTCTTCCTACCTCTGCTTTCTTCCACTAATCATTTAACCATATAAACTATGTAATCCTCATTGGTACGATAATCCAAAGGTCGGTTGTTAGGGGCTACACCGAGTGTTTAACTCTACATATAGTATCAGCTTACCGACTGATATTTAGGTCCTTTGGTCTTATGAGAACCACTCCTACGCTATTTCACGGTATGCGGTTGGTTGTGCTGCAGCTATTTGAATTCCATCTCCATTAGCATTGATATCCAACTCAAAACCATCATTATTAAGCTACGGATCCACTTCCTCATCAGAGACCACCATTGCATCAACTTCTTGTGTATCACCCCTCCTAGATTCCTCTTGGTATCGAGAGAAATCCTCTTAGTACCTGTTGGTTTTCTTATGGGGGAGCGCTTCTTCTTCCTCCTATAAGTCCTTCAACAACTCCAGTGATTTTGTAACGTTCCACCTTTTTATACCTTTAAATCAACGATAAACCACACACGTCAGACTCAAACCATACAAAAGAGTGGATTGTTATTATGGTAAATAAGAATGGCAGAGAAAGAAATAAAACAAAACAGAATCTCAAAGCGGAATGACAAAATATAATAACCAAATAACAGTTCATGAAGTTGTTTTACAAAACATTTGATTATACTTATACAACACATATCAGAGTTACACATACTAGAGAATAATAAATAATGCAGCGGAACAGTATGAATGTAGTGGAATAACATAATAAATAATAGTATTACAATCTTCGTCTTCGTCCTCCAGAAATAAAGTCTTCAAATCCTAAAATTCTTAGGCTGACCCAAGCGAATTGAAAAGACAAAACACTCGAGTCAGAACTAAAAGATCTTATTTAAGTTAACTCAACGGTAAATAATATGAGTGGAACGGCATCAGAGATGTTTACGGGATTTGACATCTCCTATCCAGTGTCTAACGTGAGTGCAGTAACTTAAGAGATGCTCGGGATTCACATCTCCGAAGGATCCGTTACTATTTACCATGTAGTAATATTTCACTATTATAATAATGTCTATAGTAAAATAAACTTACTTTTAAATAGCCTTAAGGAGTTACCCTATCTCCCCCTTAACACGTAATAGTCCCAGTAGTCCATCCAGTATCATAGTTCCTCCTGATCGGGAAGCCACCAGAGGGTACTCCATGAGCTACGAGAGAAAACCAAACTCGTACAAGAAGCGCTAGGGTAGGTGACACGACACAACTAGGTAATGCAAGGGTAGATATACCAGTTACGCTTCCGGGCCGGTGGTAACGCGTAGCAGCTACTACCGCCCACCTCGAGCCACAACCCTAAAATAAAAAGGGCCACAATCAATCACAAAGTAATAGAATAGTATCGAAAGAGTGTGTCAGATAAAAGGTGCTACCTTCTTAACCCGTCGATCGCTCCTGTTTTAGCCACCTTATGCCAACTCATGGGAGTCGGGTCCACGTATATACCTCAAAGGAACGCCGCCACCATCCTACTTCATTCTGGAATCTCCACCGCGTATAGGGTTGTTAAAGTGGTTTTCGGAGTTGGCAGAGAGTATGACAACTTCCTATCCTGGTCTCTTCAACAACTAAACATTACTATAACACCACGGTCGTTTCAAAATAATTTATACTTCAAAACCAGATTATAATAACCATTTTAAAATCATATAAGTACGATATCATTTCCATTTCAAAAACCAAACCAATATGATATCATTTTATTATACCCAAATCAATAAAATATCATTTTTATTGCAAACATGTCCTTTCCGAAAATCATAGCACTTTCAACGTTATAACAGTTCGAAATCATAACACTAGAAATATAACACTTTCAAATCATAGTACTTTGAAACATAACTTTCACCACTTAAATGGTTTAAATATTAAATTATTTTATATAATGAATAGCTTCTTCAATTTCATAAATCAATTCCAAAACAACTAGAATTTATAGATTTTATATTTAACCAAATCTCAACTCATAAATTTCAATTCAATTCAGTTTTCAATAACTATTCCAAATTTATCGATTTCAAAACAGATTTGACCCACAGAATAACCCATTGCAAATTCAGTATATTTCAAACTTAATGTATTCAACAATTTCAAAACTAAGTTTGATAATTTCATATATATATATATATATATATATATATATATATATATATATATATATATATGTATATCAAACTCAATTTTCCATTATTTAGTTTCGAACATTTACTTAATAAATCCATTATCATTTAAATAAGACCCAAATAACAAATAACTAAATGTTTCCTTCAATTTATTTATACTTGAAATATTTATTTAACTCACCTTAAACCAAAATCAAGTTATAAATCATATCCTTTACAAATCTTAAATTCCATAAGTTCCAAATTGGTTTCATTGAATAAATTTCTACATTAAATACAATTTCAAATCAATTTCAAATCTATCTTCTCAACCTTAATTTTATTAAAATCATTATAAACTCTATATTAAAATATAATTTATATATTAACCATATTATCTTCAATAAAAATCAAACTTATTATTAAGCTTATTCTATATTTAAACAAATTTATACATAGCTTAAAATCAAGAATAAAATAACATTTATATAAAATATCAAAAATCAATATTTATATAAAACCATAAATTTCTTTACAAAACCATAGAAATCATTTCAAAAGTATTTATATATATATAGACCACAGTGTCCGTATATAATATTCTATCCTATGGTCAAGTGATACGGATATTTATTAGTTCAATCCGCAATTTAAATATAAATAAGGTTATATATCATTTCAAACCGCAATCCCGAATGAAATAAAAATGTATAACAACTTGCAGTTTATAACAATATAAAGTACAACATCCATTCATCCAATACCAATCATCAAACATTTATCACAATCATCATCCAATTCAATCAATAACAACAATATATAATAGATAATAAATAACAGATATTTACTGGCAGTTTATATTCAATAATAAATTTAATAACTATTTTATCCAAATAAATTCAAATAAACTGAGATGATGATTCAAAATATGCCAAACAGTCATAAATAAATTTCTAATCACATCATAAATCAATTTAACAAACATAAGAAATTTTAGAAGTTGTGAGTGGGTTAAAACACTCACCTTTGAATTTAAATTCAATTTAAACCCAAAATTTGAACAGTCCTAGAATTCGTCCAAACTAGCGTCAACATGTCTAGAATTTCGCTACGATCCCAACGGATTAAACCGCGTATGAATCGAACCTCGTATGTGAAAGTTACATTCATTAGAAGGTTATGCAATTCAAATTAGAACAAAAATATATAAATAAAAAAATAACAGAAACGTACCCATCAGCAACAACACGCAACCATCTCTCTCCAAACAACGCACGCAACTGGCTCCGTTTGAAACCCTCTCCTCCGTTCGAACGCACATTGCCAAACGCTAACAAATGCCGCCTAGGCCAGCTCGGCCAGTCGCACCACCACCCAGCCGATGCGCACGACACGTCCACCCCACCTACCCATCTTCGCCTGCATGAAGCCCCAATCTCCAAAGAATTTGCAGCAGCCGCCACCAATAGATAAACCCTAGATGAATATCATGTTAAACGCAACCATCGATTAGCCAAACGAACCTCGCCAATGACCTACGCTCATCGATCTCCACAGTTCCGTATAATTTATCTGACGATCGGTAAACGATGGACGAAGGCGCGATGAATATTCAAAAATTAATCACGCATTTCTGGCCACATGAAAACCCATATCGAAAAACGAATGGTTGCAGAGGATTACGCTCGTTGAAAGCTTCGAATTGATATATAATTTGATATATATTGAGGAGTTTGATTTCTGAAGTTGTATTTCGAATTGAAATTGGATTGGGAAGATTAGGGTTTTCAACCATTAAGGAGGAGGAGCAACATAAGTTTCTATACATATAGAAATGAGAAGTAGAAGGCTGCTAGGGTTTATAACTGGATATATATAGGTAGGGTTGAAAATAGAAAGAACGGATCAGATTTGATTGAACGATATCGGCCCAAAAGCCCGTTTTGACTCCAGAACGAAAATGGGTCTACCTATATATCAAAATAGAATATTTTAAATGAAATGGAATAGGTATCAAGTCCAAATTCCATCGTATGAAGAAGTTATGCTAAAATCAAGTTATTTCAAATTGATTTCAATTGGTTTCAATTAAATTGATTTCAAAGCGTTTCGAGTCCGTACGATCAAACGACAAGTCCGATCGCTATGAAACTTGAAATCCTACTATAATTCACCGTTACAGATTCGATGAGACTAGTTTCGCCGAAATCCGAGTTAGTGGCCAAAATGGCTACTTTTACATTAATTAAATAAATTAATAATTAATTAATTAAATTAAAATTTCAATTTCAGTGCTATAATTGACAAATTTTATCGTTTTTAAATTTTTTGAACAATTACACTAATTTAAATAAATTTAGATGCCAATTTAGAGTTGATTAATTTACCAGTTTCAGTGTTAACCTCAATTTCATTAAATTCAGAAATTATAAATTTAATTTCTAATAATTTCATTTAATTTATTTTTTATTCTAGTATTAAATTCATTGTTGTCAAATGGATGAAATTAACATTGGATTCAGGACCTATTACATTAATATTCTCCAATTCATCTTAATTTCAATTAACGTAATATTTAGATATTTAATTTCATTTAATTGCAATTAATCCAATTACTATAATTAAAATTCAAATAAATTAATAAATCTTGAATTAAACAAATTGTCCTATTATGAATACCATTAACATTACTTCCAAATATTACTATTTACAATCAATTATAACCCTACAATTGTTTCAATTAATTGGGATTGCACTGATAGTTATTTATTAACTTACATCAACATTCTTACATTTCATTCCGTTATAAATTCATTAACGAATTAATTAATTTTTTTATTCCAGATTTAATTACCAAAATCTTATTAAATTCACAAATTTTAAACATCGAAAATTACGGGTCGTTACACTCTCCCCCACTCAAAACTTTTCGTCCCCGAAAAGAAAACAGGAGGGAAAAGAAGGAATTAAGAAAACAATACATCTTATTCAAAAATATTACACTTATAAACAAATAAATTTACAAAATTAATTGATTTAAATAAAATATACCAATTTATAACCATTAAATATTTTTATACTCAAATTAATAAAGTTTGAAAAACATTTTTAAAATTTTTTTAAGCCCAAAATTTACGGAAAATTTTGGCAGAGTCTCCTTTGTACGGAGTGGCTCGAAAGAAAATATAATATCAAATATAAAAATATACAACATATATTTTTAAAAATAATATATATCCCAACACGAGAAAAACAATATAATAACGCTATAAACCGTAATCTGAAAATGTACACATTTGTCGGAAATTTACGCTTAATTATGAAACCAAAAGCAGTAGCAATTGCTTGCATAACCTACATTTCACTTATATATTCTAAAAGAGTTAATAATTATATAGAATGAAATGTTTAAAGTTGTTTCAACCATAAACAAACAAATCAATATACACAACAATAACTTGCAACAAGGCATACAACCATCACATAAAATCAACACAAATCAAATTTCCATTCATATCAAACAAAACAAATAGTTGTTCGGGTTTAAAACTTTAAATTATACGGAATGGAAAATAAACTACTAAGTGCACCATTTACTCAACGGTCTTAGATGAAACTAAATAGATTATTCATACATCCAACAACTTTAAAGTATCCTTGCCCAAACAACCATAAACCAAACAAACAACAAATCCTAACATTATTTAAGTTTATTCTTATAAATTTTCTTTCACAACATTTGTTGTTTATCCTTTTTTTTCATTCAGTAATTTCTTTCTTTAATTTTATATTTACTTCTTACCAAATTTTATTCCAATTCATTCATTCAGTGTTCATTTCACTTGTTTACGTTTATACTTACATAAATTCATTTTCAATTATTCATATCATGTAAATTTTCTTTTATTGCATTATATTCATTTATTCATTCCTTGCTGAATTTCATTTATTTACATTCATTTAATAATAGGATTCATGTTCCATCCAATGGCTTAGCATTTAAATTCATTTATTTATTCCTTGCTGAATGTCATTTATTTACATTCATTTAATAATATGATTCATGTTTTATTATAGTAACATTTCAATTATAACTTAATTTATAACAACTACGCATCAAATTCTTATTTATTAAAGAATTTCATTGGACACCTTCATTACTTTAAGTTTTACTTGTATAAAATTCCATTATATTTTCTTATTAAACATTTCAACTTTTAAATCTTTTGGTAAGTTATAGATATGCTTTTTAAGAATGTCAATTGAAATTTATACAAGTTTATCTCATTTCTTTAATAAATTGAACGTTCAATAATCATATCTTTTGTTCTATAGGTTACAATTTCAACATTCTTGAAATTTCATTTGTAACCTAGCATTTAATCTCTTATTTTAATTAGAGGTTGCAATTATTAAATAGTTAAGATTTTCATTTCAATTTCAATAATTAAAATCTCTAATTTATGGAAATTTAAGAACTAAATGTCGGGTTCCATTTCAAATCATTTTAATAATAATAGATAGGTGTATACTGTTACACTTTATATATCCAATTGTATTTAAAACAATTTAAAATTTATATTTGTTTATCAAAATAAATCTGCAGTAAAACTACTACAATGGCCTTCCAACTTCGAAACTCGAAAATGAATGTCGATGATGCGTGCACTCATCACCGAAATTATTTTCCAGCGACATAGAGGGGAGTACAGAACTTATTTCTTTCTAAAGTTTCTTTAAACAATTCTTTCAAATTATATTGAAATATTTATATCAGAAAATGCTTCTAATAATATTATTATTATATTTCAAAAATCATTCGAAAGATATTTCAAAAACCCGGAACTTAGGTTCTAAATCTCAATTTTACTTTATTTTTATTTGTAAATTTTATTTTACAACCAATATTTATAAGTTTCACTACCTAACAACCAAGCTATTATAACTAAATATAACCTTTACAAAATTTATTACTTTATATACAGAAAACATAATAGGCAAAATTATTTCATTTACCTATATTTCAAAACAAATATTGTGTCGGTCTGTCCTATTAAGTATTTAGAAATTCCTATTGATGTCATAGCGTCCTATGCACCAACCAGAATTCATAAATACAAAACGAAACAAATTAACACAATATCAAAATCATTTATAACACTAACAAATGCGCTCTCTCATATATATACGCTCAGTGACTCATCATAAGATATTACTACCCTATTAATAAAGAGTCAAACCCCATAAAGCTAAGGTTTATCGCTAAACCAAAGCTCTGATACCAAAATGCAACGTCCCGCCTTTTTGTACGCTTTAAATCGACGATAAACCACACACGTCAAACTCAAACCATACAAAAGAGCATATTGTTATTGGGTAAACAAGAAAGGCCAAGAAATAAATAAAACAAAACAGAATCTCACAGTGGAATGACAAAATATAATAATCAAATAACAATTCATGAAGCTGTTTTACAAAACATTTGATTATAATTATACAACACATATCAGAGTTACACATACCAAAGAATAATAAATAATGCAGCGGAATAGTATGAATGTAGTGGAATAACATAATAAATAATAGTAATACAATCTTCGTCTTCATCCACCAGAAATAAAGTCTTCAAATCCTGAAATGCTCAGGCTGACCCGAGCGAATTGAAAAGACAAAACACTCGAGTCAGAACTAAAAGATCTTATGTAAGTTAACTCAACGGTAAATAATATGAATGGAATGGCATCAAAGATGTTTACGAGATTTGACATCTCCTATCTAGTGTCTAACGTGAGTGTAGTAACTTTAGAGATGCTCGGGATTCACATCTCCTAAGGATCCGTTAAACTATTTATGATGTAGTAATATTTCGCTATTATAATAATGTCTATAGTAAAATAAACTTATTTTTAAAAAGCGTCAAGGAGTCACCCAATCTCCCCCTTAACACTTAATAGTCCCAGTCCATCTGGTATCATAGTTCCTCCTAATCGGGAAGCCAACAGAGAATACTCCACGGGCTACGGGAGAAAACCAAACTTGTACAAGGCGCGCTAGAGTCGGTGACACGACACAACTAGGCAATGCCAGGGTAGATATACCAATTACGCTTCCGGACCGGTGGTAACGCGTAGCAGCTACTGCCGCCCACCTCGAGCCACAACCCCAAAATCAAAAGGACCCCAATCAATCAGAGTAATAGAATGGTATCGAAGGAGTGTGTCCGATAAAATGTTCTACCTTCTTATCCCGTCGATCACTCCTGTTTTAGCCACCTTATGCCAATTCATGGGAGTCGGGTCCACATATATACCTCAAAGGAACGCCGCTGCCATCCTACTTCATTCTAAAATCTCCACTGCGTACACGGTTGTTAAAGTGGTTTTCGGAGTTGGCAGAGAGTATGACAACTTCCAATCCCGGTCTCTTCAACAACCAAACGTTATTATAACACCGCGATCATTTCAAAATAATTTATACTTCAAAACCAGAATATAATATCCATTTCAAAACCATATAAGTACGATATCATTTCCATTTCAAAAACCAAACCAATATGGTATCATTTTATTAAACCCAAATAAATAAAATATCATTTTTATTTCAAATATGTCCTTTCCAAAAATTATAGCACTTTAAACGTTATAACACTTCGAAATCATAACACTTGAAATATAACACTTTCAAATCATAATACTTTGAAACATAACTTCCACCATTTAAATGGTTTAAATATTAAAATACTTTATATAATAAATAGCTTCTTCAATTTCATAAATCAATTCCAAAAAAACTAGAATTTCTAGATTTTATATTTAACCAAATCCCAAATCATAAATTTCAATTCAATTCAGTTTCCAATAACTATTCCAAATTTATCGATTTCAAAGAAGAACTGACCCACAGAATAACCCATTTCAAATTCAATATATTTCATACTTTAAGTATTCAACAATTTCAAAACATAGTTTGATAATTTCATACACACACACACACACACACATATATATCAAATTCAATTTTCCATTATTTAGTTTCGAACATTTACTTAAT
This sequence comes from Allium cepa, assembly GCA_030765085.1. Lineage (NCBI taxonomy): Eukaryota > Viridiplantae > Streptophyta > Magnoliopsida > Asparagales > Amaryllidaceae > Allium > Allium cepa. The sequence goes on along the minus strand of CM060945.1, from coordinate 1,011,947,883 downwards.
AAATCCATTATCATTTAAATAAGACCCAAATTACAAATAACTAAATGTTTCCTTCAATTTATTTATACTTGAAATATTTATTTAATTTACCTTAAACCAAAATCAAGTTATAAATCATATCCTTTACAAATCTTAAATTCCATAAGTTCCAAATTGGTTTCACTGAATAAATTTCTACATTAAATACAATTTCAAATCAGTTTCAAATCTGTCTTCTCAACCTTAATTTTATTAAAATCATTATAAACTCTATATTAAAATATAATTTATATACTTAACCATATTATCTTCAGTAAAAATCAAACTTATTATTAAGCTTATTCTATACTTAAACAAATTTATACATAGCTTAAAATCAAGAATAATAAAATATCAAAAATCAATATTTCTATAAAACCATATATTTCTTTACAAAACCGTAGAAATCATTTCAAAAATATTATTATATAGATAGACCATGGTGTCTATATATAATTTTCTATCCTATGGTCAAGTGATACTTATATTTATCATTCAATCCGCAATTTAAAATATAAATACGGTTATATATCATTTCAAACTGCAATCCCGAATAAAATAAATATCCATAACAACCTGCAATTTATAATTGTTATAAAATACAACATCCATTCATCCAATATCAATCATCAAACATTTATCACAATCATCATCCAATTCAATCAATAACATCGATATAGAACAGATAATAAATAACAGATATTTACTGGAAGTTTATATTCAATAATAAATTTAATAACTATTTTATCCATATGAATTCAAATAAACTGAGATGATGATTCAAAATATGCCAAACAGTCATAAATAAATTTCTAATCACATCATAAATCAATTTAACAAACATAAGAAATTTTAGAAGTTGTGAGTGGGTTAAAACACTCACCTTTTAATTTAAATTCAATTTAAACCCAAAATTTGAACAGTCTCAGAATTCGTCCAAACCAATATCAACATGTCCGAAATTTCGATACTATCCCAATGGATCAAACTGCATGTGAATCGAACCTCATATGTGAAAGTTACATTCATTAGAAGATTATACGATTCAAATTGAAAAAAAAATATAAATAAAAAATATAACAGAAATGTACCCATCAGCTATAACATGCGAACCATCTCTCTCCAAACAACGCATGCAACTGGCTCCGTTCGAAACCGCCAACTCCGCTCGAACGTTCACTGCCAAATGCTTACGAACGCCGCCTAGGCCAGCTCGGCCAATCGCACCACCACCCAGCCGACGCGCACGACACATCGACCCCACCTACCCATCTCCACCTGCACGAACCCCCCAATCGCCAAAGAATTTTCCGCAGCCGCCGCCAATAAATAAACCCTAGGTAAATTTACTCGTTAAATCCAGTCGTCGATTAGCCGAACGAACCTCGCCGATGAGCTATGCTCATTGATCTCCATAGTTCCGTATAATTTATCTGACGATCGGTAGACGATGGACGAAGGCATGATGAATGGTCAGAAATTAATCGTGCATTTCTGGCCACATGAAAACCCTGACCGAAAAACGAACTATTGCAGAGGATTACCCTCATTGTAACGACCCTAGATTTTAATTTAATTTAAATTGATAATTAAATGAATTTTTGAATAAAATTGTAAGATAAATTGATTTAAATGGAAGCGAGTTTCCCCGATTCGACTAGAAAATATATATAAAGTCATATGGATTTGACAATTAGTATATATGTGAATATATATTTAAATTGGATTTGAAATAAAATCTTAAATAAATGGTTTAAAAACAAATATAGAAATATATATTGTAAATGAATGGTTTAATAATAATTGATGATAATAAGTATTACAATTGATGGTTAATAATAATTTGAATTTATAAATTTAATGTAAAACAATAAATATTAAAGTAAAATAAATAATTTAAGTTAAAATAAAAGAGGAATAAAAATAAGACAATGGAACAAAAGAAATGACGGAACAAAGTTTAAATATAAAGTGATAAAAAAAAAATATAAAAATTCAAAATATAAATACAAGTTAATAAACAAATCTTCAAGCCACTAATATCTCCAGCCGAAATCAAATTAGCATAGTCAAAGTAACAAAACAAAGAAATAAAGTATAAGTGTTGAGGCTGAGAAGGGAAAATAAGACACAGCAAAATAGGATAAGTATGTAACAATACAAACAAATCATTCAAAAACAAAACAAGGCTAAAGTAAAAACATAGTATGCAAGGCAAAGTAAAATATGGAGGTAGCCTGTAAGTAATTTATGCAAGGATAAGGTAAGATATAAAGTAGATACGAAGGCAAGAAGTCAAGCAAACATTTAATGCTTCCATACTTAGCAAAAATTATACTTAACTCAAATAAAATAAATACAGCCGAAAACAAGTTGTAAACAAAACATAAAGGACTTGTGCATTGAATGCTTACACCTTTGGCAGCACAAAATATGGTCTAAAAAGATTATATTAGCCTCCAAAGTCTCTGCTCTCAAGTGTACAAATAATATTCTATACCCAGTAAACTTCTTTTTATATACATTTCAACACATCACAAAATAACTTCATTTCAGTTTTCATTCATTTTAAACTGAGCAAAATAAAAAAATAAAAAAAACATAGGAAAGAAGAGATTCCAGTTTGCAAATATCAAAGCTGTATCAACATGGAAAAGCAAGCTCTGTTTATTTCTAAAACTTATCAAAGTGAGCAAACTCTCAACCTTTAGATCTTTTGATACTGCTGCATGTGATATCTATGTGGTGATGATATATGTGTATGTTTGTCTAGATGTATTCATCTCGAATATCGTTGAATTAGGCTATAGACATGTTTGCATACTGGTATACAGGTATATATGTATACCTCTGTTAAGCATTTGCAGGCTTTAACTTGATTTAGAAATTCAAATCTTTCCCACAATTCTTTAAGATTTGATGTCAGACGATAAATGCTTGAATTTGCAAGATCTAAAAATAAAAGGAAAAAAAGAAAAAAAAAGGAAAAGAAAAGGTTTACTGGGAAAGGTAAAACACAGTAAGATTTAAAAATATGACCAAATTCGATTTGGATAATTTATGGATTCATTTATATAATCGGTTTCGTAATCAAGAATCATGATTTTTAGTATAGTTCTCAAGATTTTTAAGCCTGGGGTGTACGAGAATTTGGGGGTTGAACGCAAAAGGTGTTTGGTCCAAATTCTGGTGATCGATGCAATGGGAATGGTCGGGGTTGTTCTTGGAGGAGGAGGAAGACTCAGGCATCACCAGAAAAATGTTGAATGAATTTACTATTCACGGTGGAGACGGCGGCGCAAGGATCAAATTTGTAAACCTAATTTTTTAGGTGGTCGAGCTTTTGATCACCGCGTCTTCCACCGTGCATCGAGCTGCACATCGCTGGTGGAGAGAGAAGCTTGGTGGATGGCGGGGTCGTGACCGGAGGGGCTGGACGTCTGATGGCCGGAGGAGGAATTGCGAATCGATTTCGTTGATGCGGTGATGGGTTCGAAGACTCGAGCCATGCTCGATTTTGAATGATGACTTGTTCGAGTTGCTTGTGGATCAGGGTTCGACGTGGAGATCGTTCGCGACTTGCTGGACGTCTCATCGACCATCGGAGTGACGTGGGTGAAACGTGCACATGCACGCGACATAGTTCGTGCCTGTAAATTCTACAGAGTTGGGGAAGAAGGCTTGGCATCAGGGCAAACTCGAAGGGATTCACGAAAAACTCGAAGCAAATGAAGATATAGGGGAACTCGAAGCTGGACTCGGGAATCGTGAGTGTTTGGCTCGGGTTGTCTTTGTTCAGAGTAACCTGTACTCAGTTAAAAAAAAAATTGTTGGTCTTAAAATTGAAATCAAATTAAACTGAGGCTAAAGAAATATTTAAATTCCAGATTTTTGAAGTGAAGAAAGTTTATAAATTTAAATATTTTAAGTAAGTTTAAATATTCTAAATTTAAGGGAATATGATTTAAAATCCCTTCATAAACAAAGAATTGCTTTAATTTGTAATTTAAAGGTTTTTTTTAAAGTTATTTTTTATAAAGAGATTTGAAGTTCAATTAGTGTTCGTTTAAACTTGAAATTTAAAATGAAAGTTCAAGGAAAAGTGAAATAGATGTTTTCAAACATATTGAAAGTGGAAATTTAATCAATGATGAAAAAAAAATGAGTTTACTCTAAGTAATAAAGATTAAGGATTAAATTCATTAACCATTAAGATAATTGGAATGATAATTGATAATTTGTATTGATTAAATTAGTAATTATAAGTTTAAATGTATAAATTTAAGTTTAGATAATAGAATAAGTAATTAATATGTAATTAAGAATCAATAATTAGATTGATTAATTAAGATAATCAGTTTTAAATCGTTAATTACTTAATGAAAGTAATTAAGGGATTAATTACTTATCGTAATTAATGTTGGATATTCTAATAAATTAAAGTTAATTAATAATCACTTGTTGTAATTAATTAAGAATAATTAATTAAGAATGATTAATTAAGAATGATTTATTAAAGAGTGATTAATTAAGGGTTGATTTATTTATTAATGAATTAATTAAAGGAGATTAATTAAAGGATAATTGAATAATTAAAGGTTAATTATTAAATAATTTAAGGTTAATTAATTTAATTAATAAATGATTAAAGGATAATCAATCAAATGATTTGAAATTAATTTATGTTAATTAACTACGATTGATGACTTATCTGATTTAAATTTATCAGACAATTAACTGACCTTGTTTATGAATGTTTGGATTTTACTGAATGTGAATTGTTTGATATCCCTGATATATGATGCTTTGTGATACATCCTGATTTATGTTGTGATCTGTAATTTACTTATTTGTGATATATATATCTGTAATCTGTGAATGAAGATGGGCGTTATAGTTTATATCGCTTATCAACTATATTTCTGTATTCTGATCTGTGATGATTGTATGTTGTTGCACTAATGTGTAAAACCCCTAGACCACACTGTTACACACACAAATATGGATTTCACGAGGAAATCAATTAAGTCACAGATTTTGAAAGATTTTTAAAAGTTGAATATTTAAATTCAAATGTTTTGGAAATGGATTGGGTTTAAAAGTGAAAAGCAATTAAAAAGGGAATTTCAATGATGGAAATTTATTTTGAATAACTTGATAAAGTTTGAAATTTAAATAATTTGATTTAAATTTAAATTCGAAGTGTGAAACTGAATTCTATAATTTGAAACTAGGGATTAAAGATGTTATACCAGTTATATATGGGTTAATCCATTTTAAAATGTATTAATTTGGGAATATGAATATAAATTAAGAACTTTAACTCGTACAAATATAATTGGATTTTTCTGAAACGAAAACTGTTTGTTTCAAAAGCTTTCACATGAGAAATGAACGTTCAATTTGTGTTAAAAAGAATTTCAAGTTTGAAAATGAAGAAAATTTCCAAGTTATGAAAATGATTTAAAAGCTATAAGTTGAATCTTTGATTTGAAGATTCAACAAGTTAATCGAATTTTGAAAGTTATGGGTTAAATCTTTGATTTAAAGATTAATGAGTTAATCCAATTGGAATGGAAATTGTTTTAAAGTTTATAAATTGATCTTTGTGAAATAAATCTTTTTGTAATATAAAGATTTGAAATGGTAATTGGTTTAAACCATTTGAAGAAAAGTTTTGGGTTTTAAGTTGTGACTTAATTGAAATCCCAATATCCATATGTTTTTCAAATACTGCGCTCACTGTTCGGTTTAGCCGGGAGAGGACCTTTGTGTCATATATCTCATTCCGAATATGTGATATGTCGTTATGGATAGCATTTGAAGACCGGTGTTGAAGACCGGATATTTTTGAAAGCGAAAGGACAACTCGTCGAATGTCTTTGCATTGAATGGTCCCCGGTATAGAGACTCCATATGTGATGGGAAGTCCGAACGTGATTAGTGAATATCCGGATTGCAAGGACTTCTTTGCAAGTGCCTTCGGTTCTATTCGAGCCCGGAACAGACTTGTATGGATAGTATGTCTGACATTACAATTTGAGATATAAAGCTGATTTCTTTCAAATATATTTCTATTGGTGGCGGAGAATTTATTCTCTTAGCTTAACACCCTTCTCTGAGACGTACGAGCTCAGAGGTTATGTAGTTGAAGGTTATCAGCAATATATTCCCAATTTGGTAATGTGACATGCTGGGTGTTGCTGTGAAATGATCATTGTGTTGATCATTTGAGATAGGATCATTTGTTTGATCGTTTATCTTTGTGATCATTTCTATGATCATTTGTTGACCCAAAGCACGGCTTTTGTATAAAGTGTGTCTTTGTGGACGTGACTTCGTCGAGCCTCACACCCCGGAAATGGTCAAAACAGGAAAGATGCAGCAAGGTTATGAGGGGTAGCTCCCTTTAGGGTATGTGCATTTCCTTCTGGAAAAGGGTGGTATCATGGTATGGAGCCCAGATACTTACTCATGTTGAAACACTTATTATTATGGTGTGATGTTGATTAGAGAGCTCTCGGTTAAAGGTCCCAAAGGACCGGGGGATGGCATACTCATGTCAGTTGTTACCCAGTTAGGGGTAACCCGACCTTGTGTTGGCAGAGATCCGGTTTGGTTCTCGGGGACGTCCTTCCAGAGGCGTTCTCATGTGGCAATGGGAAGTTCCTTGGCCTGACCATTTGTTGGAAATCCAATTCCCAATACGAAACCCTGTACGGTTTTAGTTGTAGAACCTGCCATTTACTTATGGTGGTCACCACTGTTTAGATGGTAGCTATAGTAGGCATAGTTCGAAATGTCTATGCTGGCTAAGATTTATATCTTTATTTCCGAAATGAATTTTTCCTACACTATGCACTAGTAATAATATGAAATGTTTCTTTTTAATGCGTATCAAGCATCTTTGACTATCATAAGGAGAAATCTCCTCTGATTCTGCGTTTGCATTGTGTGTGTGCGGGAGGCCTTATGGTAGTCTCATTTTTAAAAAGCATTGCGAATTGACTTTGAAAATCTTTTGTTGAATGTTTTTAAAGATAAACTGTTTTTGTTGCTCACACCAGTTCCACGACTGATCCAGAGTTTATTGTTTCTTTCCTAAACTCTGGGTGCTCATTATTTTCTACACGAGCAGTCTATAGTTGGGTTTTTCAGATAGCTAGGTTTAGTAGATTATCTGGAGTTAGTTCAGTCTTTGGAACACACCAGTCTTGCTTGTCTTGGTGCATCGTTATTGGGAGTTCGAGCTATTGCTGGATTGGTTCTTGGAGATGGAGTTGCAGTTCTCAGAGTTCTTCCTTGGAAACTATCTTAGAGTTATATTGTTCCGCTGCTAAATGTCATCTATTTTCTTTTCCGCTGCTATTTATTGCATCATATCTCTGATGTATATTGAAATCTACTGGATCATCTGTTGTATCAGATATTGTATCAAAGCTGTATATCAATGTATTATTCTTTTTATTCCGTTGTGTTGTTTACTTAATGTTGTTATAAGCTCCAGCGAATCGGATTTGAACGGTCGAATCTACGGCATTCGAGTACGATGTAAGGTATGGATATCGATTTTCGAGCGGGCAAAATTCGTCTCGTTACACTCATCGAGAGCTTCAAATTGATATATAATTTGATATATATTGAGGAGTTTGATTTCTGAAGTTGTATTTTGAATTGAAATTGGATTGGGAAGATTAGAGTTTTCAGCCATTGAGGAGGAGACGCAATAGAAGCTTTTGTATGTATAGAAATAAGAAATAGAAGGCTGCTAGGGTTTATAACTGGATATATATAGATAGGGTAGAAAATAAAAGGAACGGATCAGATTTGATTGAACGATATCGGCCCAAAAGCCCGTTTCGACTCCGGAACGAAAATGGGTCAACGCATATATAAAAATAGATATTTTAAAATATTTTAAATGCAATGGAACATGATTTAAGTCTAAATTCCATCGTATGAAGTAGTTATGCTAAAATCAAGTTATTTCAAATTGACTTCAATTGATTTCAATTAAATTGATTTCAAGGCGTTTCGAGTCTGTATGATCAAACGACAAGTCCGATCGCTACGAAACTTGAAATCCTACTATAATTCACCATTATAGATCCGATGAGACTAGTTTCGTCGAAATCCAAGTCAATGGCCAAAATGGATATTTTTACATTAATTAAATAAATTAATAATTAATTAATTAAATCAAATTTTCAATTTCAATGCTGTAATTGACAAATTTTATCTTTTTTAAATTTTTTGATCATTTACACTAATTTAAATAAATTTAGATGTCAATTTATAGTTGATTAATTTATCAATTTCAGTGTTGACCTCAATTTCATTAAATTTAGAAATTATAAATTTAATTTCCAATAATTCCATTTAACTTACTTTTCATTCTATTACTCAATTCATTGTTGTCAAATGTATGAAATTAATATTGGATTCAGGATCTGTTACATTAATATTCTCAAATTCCATCTTAATTTCAATTAACGTAATATTTAGATATTTAATTTCATTTAATTACAACTAATCCAAGTACTATAATTAAAATTCAAATAAATTAATAAATCTTAAATTCAACAAATTGTCCTATTATGAATATCATTAACATTACTTCCATATATTACTATTTACAATCAATTATAACCCTACAATTGTTTCAACTAATTGGGATTGCATTGAATTAGTTATTTATTAACTTGCATCAACATTCTTACGTTTCATTCCTGTTATAAATTCATTAATGAATTACAAATTTTTATTTATTCCAGATTTAATTACCAAAATCTTATTAAATTCATAAATTTCAAATATCGAAAATTACGGGTCGTTATAGATTCTTACCTTCTGTTTTTACTTACATTCTCTTCTGTTTTGGCGGAAAATGGAGGAATTCACTTATTCTACTGCATGTGAAGTTTTCCTTCTAGTTCTTTTAGTTCTCGGCCGTTGCAAAATTAAAAAACATCCATCCTATCCATCAGAGCCTTTTGCCTATCCGCCATCTTCTGGTTAAGCTCTTGTATCATTCTATCAAGTTATTTCTCTAGTAACCAACTCTTATTGAGCAGATGATCCGAGTATCACCCGTTGATTACTAATTGCTTGGTGAGGATTTCCTTCATCATATCAAACTACCGCTCTGGATGATCTATTAGGCCTCCCAGGCGCATTGACTTCAAATGAAAAACTTTCCAATTCTTCATGCAAAACTATTCGAATCTGACTTCTGGATCTTTTTAACCCGAAGTAGAGAGCTAGATCTAAACTGAGTTCTATTCTTAATGAAAGCACCAGAATGTTGACACCAAAATTAGATCAATATCCAAAGAAACATTCTAGGAAACTTGTGAGACCTAGTTCTAGCAGGTAATAGTAAAATAGCAGAAAAATAACAGCAAGATACAAGATTTTTATTGTGATTTAGTAATTTCTACCCTACATGCACTTTGAATCTTTATTGATTATTGATTTGAGAGGTTCGAGAGAACTAAAAGTCACTTGTACAAGGGTTTGGTAGGTTCTAGGGCTTAGAACTGCTAACAGTAACTACTAAGTGACTTATAAATGAGAGATATAAGAGATAATGAAGAAGCAGAGTTCGAGATCAGAGTCCAGATCCTTCTTTAGTTCCAATAGGGCTTATATTTATAGAGACACAGATGCAGAAGTTTAGGAACCCGTTTGCACTGCAGTCCAGAAGAAAGGTCAATGTTGTACAAGCGAGTATATGGGGCCAAAAGAACATATATACCTATCAATACCGAGAGGTTCCTTTCGGTACGAGTGGTTTTTCCTTGTGCGAACGCACTTCTTTCACTTGTTCTAATCTTCTACCTCCTATTTGATATGTTGCAAGTCTTTTCCGTAGACTTTGAGTTGATCACGACGATTCTTCCGATAACACTTGAACTATCCTGGATTCTTTGTTTCTTCTCATTAATCCAAAGAAAAGCTCGTCCAAACTCTAAGAAAAGCACTTTATCATAGAATGTTGGAATAGAGTATGAAGTATATGGAGTTTGTGTGGCCAAAATAGGAGGAAAAACCTCTCGATACCCAATGGCTTACTTAACTCCAAAATTGATAATTTCTCTTGAGCTCAAATATCTTATTCTTCTGACCGTGTTTCCAATTTCTCGAGTCATTCCATCTTCATTTTGACTTTCTACTTCTGATTGAATTCTGCTTGATTGGAAACTCGGTTAACATCTTTCATTGTAGATTAACATATTAACTAATGAATTAATTTATTATACTGCCATATATAAATTATGGATCGTTACAATTATCATTTTTAACATTGTAAAATCTAAGAAAAGAAAGGTGTGATTGGTACAGAAATATAGAAACAATTTATGCAAGAAGAATGGGCATGCACTTTTGATGAATGTCTACAGAACACAACTTTGTTTATAAACTCTGAAAAGTATGCATTGTACGTGTAACATTTGCTCAAAAGTAAATCAAATGGATTGTGTAGCATGTGAATTAAAGATTTGGCTTCACCGATGAACATTTCATGCATGCCCAGCTATAAATCACCTATGATGAATCTTATTTATGCAGTAATATAATCGTGTATGAATATATGCACATATGCATATTCTATATTTGATTATTATTTTGAGACACATTAGATACGAAAATGCAGTCTTTATCAATTAATTAGAGATCGATTATAGATGAAATTTCTATTTTATTCATTTGTTTTAAGGCCGATTAGTGATGAAATTAAAAACCCAATTAAAGACTAAAATTTGATCGTCAAACAATTTCAAATATTAAAAACTGATTAAAGACTTAATTTTATCCTTAAAATTAAAGAACTAGAGACTGAATTTTTAGTTGAAGATCAATTTTTTAACTACAGACCAATGAAATTCTGTTTCGATTCTTCAGTCTTCAATTTATGTTTATTTATTTATTTTAGTATAGACTTTTTATGGTTGGCTTCACAGACCATTCCTATATTTTACAATCAATTTTGAAGTCAAAAACAACTATAGATATATAAGAAAATCCTAGAATTTTAGATGAAGATCAGATAGACGAACAAATATAAAGATATTCAAACAAATGTAGGTAATTGAACTAATAGATAAGATTTTATATCTTAAACATAGATTTTGGAAAAAGATAAGAAATTATGCAACACAGATGTGCATGCTATATAAGAAAATTAAACAACCTCTATACATCAATTGATCTTCAAATACATTTAGTCCAATATCTAAAGACTTCCATATTACTTTACCTTTTTATAGCTACAAAATTTTGGCATGTTGATATGAACTGGATAGCTGATGCTAAGGTATACTCACATTTCTAAATCATTGTTCTAAAAAAAAGAAGAAAGAAAGGCCAAAAAACCAATTAAAAATGAAGAATTAATTTCTCGTAAACAAATTATATGATTTGTAGATTAACTATACATACATGCTAAAATCATTTAGTGCATTTATCTAGCTTTAATTTTTAGTACATTGAGTCTTGCTAGAGACCAATTGGTGTTAACCATATCTTATGACTTATTCAGGTTGATTCAGGAAAAGAAAAGGCTTATGTTTCAACAAGTGAATGCGAAGGTAAAACACCTGGAGAGATCCATGACTTGGAAAAGTGTGTTTGGAATGGCTCACTCTCAGAACTACAAAAAATTCAAGCTAATTATGATATTGTATATCGTGTAAGTTTATATATATGTCGAGTCTGTGTATAAGTGTGTGTATCTGTATGACAGTCTTGAGATCCTCTCGTCTCTCTAATCATTCGATATTTCTCTGTCAACTTTTGTGTATGTCTCCTATAGGGTTTGTTTTTTATATGCTTTCTTCAAAGTATGTAGACCATTTCTCAAAAAATAGCATGTTTTCAAGGTTTTTTTTCTTTTCTTTTCATGTAATTCAAAATCTTATGTTATTTTTTCCACCGTTGGTTTAAAATACATTTTTTAAGAGATAAAGAGTTTCAAAAGAATCCTATAATAAACAAAGTTATAAGTCAGTACAGCTTAGTATGCAAACTTGTATCAATTTAGCTAATGAGTAATGTTAGACTTAGCCATTATTGTTATATAATTGTCATTGATCAGACCCTTTTATAAATTTAGTACATATATTTGAACAAAAAACTACATATTATGATTTTCAAGCAATAAATTTATTACTAATTTTGGGTACTAATATGTTAGGTGTTGATTAATTTTGGGTACTAATATGTTAGGTGTTGATTAATTTGTTACACAGCGAGCCAGTTGGGCACAACCCAAAGGAAACTTCAATGGTTTAAAGGCATCACTAAATGTGTACAGATTGCCAGAAGTAGGCATACATCAAACGAGCTCGACTTCTATACTAATGGCAAATGTATACGACAGTTCTCTAAGAAATTTCAATGCAATATAAGCAGGTTGGAATGTAAGCTTCCTACTTAATTATGCATAATAGTTTGCAAAATGTCCTTTTCATGTATCATGCTAATAGTGTTTGCACAAGTTAGTTTATATCATCCTAGCCTCATCAATGTTATCAGTACCAACCTCGATGAAACTTAGTAACTGCTCGAAAATCGTAATTAACTTGAAATAATGTTACAACTGAAAATTGTTTGCGCAATACAAAGTCTTATTTGTTGTTAAAATTAATAATAAAATACAAAATCTACTCAGGTTGTTCCAGCACTATATGGTGATAGAGAGCCTCATTTCTTCATCTATTGGAAGGTAATATCTATGTTACTATTGTGGTTTCTTATTATTATTGCAGTACTAAAAATTTCTTCATACTTGTTATAAATTTTCAAATGTACTAGGTAGTAGAGAGAAACATTAGATGTTTCAATCTAAGGTGCAAAGGATTTGTGTATATGAATTCTAAGACTTACACTCGTGGAAGTAGAATCACTCCTGTGTCTAGGAATAATGGACAACAATGTGAAATTACTATGGCAATATCATAGGTGCTAATATATCCATCTATTTATAAAGCAAGACAACATTTCTAGTTTTGCTTGAAACTGTATATTAGAATTTTTATAGGATCCAGATAGTGGAGATTGGTGGGTGCATACTGGAAGGTTTAGTGAGGTTCCAGTAGGACATTGGCCCAAAGCTCTATTTGTCAACATGGTTGAAGGAGCAGAGTTCGTTCAATGGGGTGGAGATGTGTCGTATCCGAGAGGGGAGAAAGGTCCTCCAATGGGCAATGGACATTTTCCGAAAGAAGTAAGTAAGAAAGCTGCTTATGTTAAAGACGTGATGATTTTAACAAGTGCTAAGGGTCTTCTAGCACCATATAATATACAAGACAAAGACGGTTGTAATAAAGTTGGTGGTAAATCAAATCAGGATTACTTTGGCGGCCCTGGTTGTGATATCCTGGATTTTTAGACATCTATTAATTGGGAAATTTATAGGATTGAAAAGTTTTAAAATACAAATTTGTAATTTGAACAAATAAAATTCTGATAAATGTCTGAATATTCCGGAATTTTAGACAAATAGATATGAAATAATTTCCTTTATAAATCATTTATTATAATCTAAAATTTATCCTTTTCTAAAATAAATAGAATGAGTATTAATTTGATTATATAAATGGGTAGATTTTAAAAACAATTTGGATTTGAAATTCAAATGTAAACATCTTAAGGATAAATCGGATGTAAATAAATTAAAAGAAAATTTAAACATTTCAGACATATTAACACTTAGGACATGTATGTATGTGTGTGTGTGTATATATATATAAACTAAACTTAAAGGATTATAAAAATACATATAATAACCTATTTAAGCTTGGAAATTTCAAATGTAAGAATATATATGCTAGCATTACAAGTGTAAGCCAAGGATTTTATCCAATAACAAGTGTAAGCAAAACCTTATTATACAATTAACAAGTGTCTAAAATTTGTATTTTCTTTTTAATAAAAAGGGTAAAACTAAATTATATAATTCTTTTCAGTTTTCTCTATCATTTCATTTGACAATCCATTTCCTAAACAAAACTAAGAAGAAGAAAAAATCTGATCAAAGGAAAAACAAACCTGTAACATAAAAAAAACAAGATAGTAGAACAAACTCAACCTTCAAACAGTAATCAAACCCTGCAACAATTTTTTCAACTATTACAAATCTAAAACCAAGCTAAGAAAAAGACATAAAGCAATGGTTCAAGTTCAAGATCAACAAATCAAGATGAGCAAGCCTGCTGTTTCAATTTGAAGCACAGATTTAACTTCAAAGGCTTCTGTGTTTCTCTATTCCACAAACAGGTAAGTAAATATACCCTCTTGAAAAAAAACTAAATTCTACTTTATAACTGAATGCATGCAAGATTTATTATAGAAATGTCTTGATTTTTTTCTTGCATGAGTGAATGGATGTGTTGCCTGGGTATATAAGTGATATTTGTGTGAGTAAATAAATTTATATAAAAAAATTAAATCTATATAAATATAGATGCATGCTGAAATTCCTTAGAATGAAGTATGGTAAGTGTAGCATGTTGTTTAATATGGATTGATGTATATGTTCATAACTGTATGGATGCTCATACCTGCATCTAGAAGACACTCTGTTAATATTCCAGATTACAGAATAAGGTTTTTCTGTTTAACCCACAATGAGTAAACAAATCAATTTAAAGGTTATTAATTTGTCTTCAATATAGATGCATGCTGTAAATGAGTTATGATAAGTGATTTCTTGACCTGTTAAATAGAAATGCATGTATATTTATGTTTGCATAAATGCTTCGAAATGATATACACTCTGTGCTTAATCTAATGTTTTAAAATATGTTCAAACTAAATCTCTCACCCTCTAATCTTCTTTAAGCTTTGATCTCTGGACAAAGTTTGTTAGTAATAACAAGATAATGAGATTAAAAATGTTTACAGTAAGAATCTGTTGATCATGGTGGTATAAAGGATGAAGAACAGCAGATTTTAAACATATCATAAATCTCGATTATAATAATTGGTTGATTCAGGTGTGTTATCAGTTTTGGCATAGAATATTAGGATTTTTTAAAATATAACCAAGATTTTTAGGCTGTTAGATCATGAGAAATTGAAAGTTGATCGTATTTTTGATTTCGATCAATTTCGGATGATCGAAAATTTTTTGTGTCGCGGGACTTTGGGTAAACAAAGTCTGGAGTCTGGTGATATTGGTAAAAATGTTAGGTGAATTATCAGTTCACCGTGGCGGCAGCAGATCAACGTTGTAGTGCTGTAGCCCTTGACTGGTCATGACTGGAAATTTGCCTATTGCATCGCCGCTGAGGCTTCCGGTTTGACCGGTCAAGGGGGAAATGCAGCGTGGGGTAGTGGCGAACCTTAGGATGGAGTTTAGTGATTTCAAGAGATCAGCGTCGTTGGAAAGAGACGATTTTGGTCGATGGTTGGTTTCCAGTGGGGTTCTGAGGAGTTCGATTTCGATTTTGAGATCGATCGGGAAAGAAGGTTGTGTAGAAGGCTCGAGGTGATTATAGGCAACTTATCGACGATGCTTTTGGAGGCCGAAAGTTCATCGACGATCAGTGCATGTGCACGGAATAATTTTGTGCATCAGTATTTTTTTTTGGGAATGAAGGGTTTTTACTTGAGATAAGTCTCAGGTAAATGAATGGGTTGTCTCGGGTTTACGTCAAGTTGTTCGCGTGTTAATTCCTCGTAGCGGTTTAAAATTTATACAAGTTTTAAAAAAATAGATGGGATGATGGAAGCTCATGTTTGGTCCAGGGAAAACGTGGTATGACTCGAGCAAGATAAATTGGAATTCAAGTATCTAAGTTATCATAAATTAAGTTTTTTTGTAATAATACATCTAAGATAAAAGTGTTATTTAAATGTTGATTAATTTAGATTGTAGAACTTATTTAATGTAGTAAGTTGATTCCTAAAAATTTATTTATAACTTAATTTATAATGTAATTAAATTAAGAAGATAAAATGAGTTCAATCATTAATTAAACTCAAGGATTGAAGATAAGTTATAGGTTAATGATAAATTTTTTCCAGGTTGTTAAATAGGATTTTCATGTTAATTAAGAAAATTGAATTAAGATAATGGTTAATCTTTTAGTTAATAAAGGCCTTGAGTATTTAAGATTCATTAACTAAATTATGAGTAATAAAAAGATTAAAGAATGGAGTAAGTAAAGATTACTTTTTATTTATGATAAAGGGTTAATTTATTTAATTTATTTAATAACTAAAGAAATAATTAATTAGTATGATTACTTAATAATTAATTAGGGTAAATTAATCGAGGTAATTAATTAACTGATTAGGACTTATTAAGTATAACTAATTGATTATTAAATAAGGGAAGATTAATTAATGAAGTAATTAAGGATCATTAATTAATATAATAAATAAATTAACAAGAGTAACTAAAGGTTAATTAATATGGTTAAGGCTAATTAATCTATGTGATTAATTGAAAGACAATCATTTAATGTAATAATGGAATAATTAATCAAGAATGATTAATTAAGATGGGTAATTGGTTGATTTGTAATTAATTAATGTTGAGAAAGCAAGATTTAAAGATGATGGAAGTAATTAATTTAATCTATTTAAATTAATTAAAATGGTATGGCTAATTTATCTATCTTATGAATGAATAAATGATATTTGAATGCCTTGGATTTATTTTTTATCCCTGATATGTGATTGAGATGCCCTGTGAAATGAAATGTTTCTATAATATGATATGTTGGGTTGAACAGTAATAATGTGATCATTTATGATGAAATGTTGTGTAAAGTGACATCCAATATTTAAAAGTAAACTGTATTTACTTGGATAACTTCGGTCAAGATGACATTGAATTCGAAGAGACTGATATTATTTAATACCCGAAACCACTTCGATTCTTTTTAAATTGATATATGGAATCAATAGGCTGAAATGGAATGATTTAAGTGAATAGGACCATATAATCTAAGAATTAATACTTAGAAATTGATGTGTGAAATAGGTGATGTCTATAACATCTTGTGAACTTGTAATTGATATAAGTTACCCAGGGTTTATGTAAGTTGTATACTTTTGTATTCCATGTTAGATGGGTTTACTCACGCTGGTTTTCAGCCTGACCCGGGTGTTACTTTGATGTAATGCTCGGGTCAGACCGAGTATTACAGATTTCCGGGTAAGGACGTTTTGGAGCTCAGGAGGCAAGCTGGATGGCGGGAACGTATGGAGTGTTACCACTTTGTTATATTGTTGTATATCTGGATCAAGTTATTTTAACTGTCCAGTGACTGTAAAATGTTATAACTCTGATCTATTAAAATGTAATTAACTGATACAGCTTTCTTTGTGTAAAGAATTTTATTTGATATTATATTTTATCCACTGCGACTGTGAGATTCTGAGTTTGGTTTTCTGTTTCTTCTTCTTCTATCCCTTTTCTTCTTTTCCTAACTATCTGGAATTTTCGGAATCGAAATTTCCGGGTAGTTACATTTGATATCAGAGCAAAGTTAAAGCGAGAACCTTGGCTCTGGTGGGTATACTCATTAAGAAAAGGGTCAATAGTACCCTAGAATGAGTTGAGTGTAATATATATATATATATATATATATATATATATATATATATGAGAGCGTACTTGTTATTTTCTTATATAATGGTTTTAAAAGTAAATGATTTTTATATAAGAATATATTTTGATATATAAAGTAATATTTCCTTCTAAAAAATATTAAGGTAATTGGTTGAAAAATTTTTGGAATTAAATTAAGTGTTAATAGAAATACAACCAAATTGAAATTAAATTAAAGATAAGTTTGAAATGGATTCAAACTGAAATTAAAACCTTGAAGTTGGGGAAGAGTTTCAAAATAAGATGAATTAGAATTGGTTTCAAAGAAGAAAATAAAATGTTTATTTTGTTTAATAATGGGATGATTGTTTTCCAATAAACAATGAAACGTTTTAGGGAAGTAAAACGTTTGGGTAAGTATGACTTATAAATTGTAATTGAAGATGATCTGAATTGTGAAGTTTTAAATCTAGGTCCTGAATTTTGAAAATTTAAAGGAATTTGTTTTGAGTCAAAAACCCAAGGTGGTTTAAAATTTAAGGATAACTTGGTGTGTAAAGGAAATAATACGTATATATGAGGAATATACATAATATCAAAGATGGTTTGAAATAAAAGTCTAAATGTTGAGTTTTAAATTTGGAATAAGATGCGATGCCCAAAGTGATAAGTTTTTGAACTTATAAGTGGTAAGATTATTAATGTGAAGTTAAATGAGTTTTTGAACTTTTAAGTGATAGAAATTTGGAATTTGAAATGGAGAATTCAAATTTGGAGTGGGATTAATGGGATTAAATTGAATTTAACTTAAAAGAAGTTAAATAAGTTTGAATGAACAACCTGATATGGAAATTCAAGATGAAAATTGAGATATAACTTAAGAAGTTAAATGGTTAATTTGAATTGGGAGTTTATGTGATCTCAAAAGGGTTTGAGATCTAGAAATTGGAAATGGATGGATGTTTTTAAAAAAATTGAACGATACCATCCTGTTGTTATTAATCATCTTTAAGACGAATTTGGATTTGTTTAAATGAACGAAGTCGAGGGGTATGGTAATATATCCATTTTAAGATAAAATGGAATCATTTTGGACTATGATTTGAATGTTTAAGATAAAACCAAAAGGTTTGGTTTCAAATTTGAAATTTGGTGATAAATTGAATTTCAAAGATTTAGTTGTTTTAAAAGGATTTGGATTATTATTATTTGGACTTTGAAATAGGTTAAAAAAAGGGAAGTTGGATTCAGAATTAAATGGATTAAAGATATAAGTTGATTTGATTCAGAGGATTAAATCAACATTTAAAAATTTAACTCGAATTTATATAATTCAGGATGGTTTAAATTTGAAATTTGAATTGAATTGGTTCAAATTGAATTTGATCTGAATTGTGATTAAAGATGGATAAGTTTAAAAATTCAAATGGAAAATTTAAATTGGATTGATTTGAAATGAAATTGAAGATGAATGAGTTCAAATTCAAATAGGGAATTGGGATTAATTTAAACTAGAATTGAAATGATTTGAAATTGAAACTGGTTCAATTTGAAATTAATCCGAATGATTTGAATAATTTGGAACTGTGATTAAAGTTGAATAGGTTTAAAATTCAGATGGAATTTGATTTGAATTTAGAAAAGGAATTGAGGATTAATTCAACTTGAATTTGGGATTAAATCAATTTCAATGCAAATTGAAGTTATTTAATTTGGAATTGAGTCAATTTAAATGGAAGTGGTAATTTAAATTGAATTGATTAGGAATGAAGGTTGGAAATTGAACATTTTGACTCTGGACTATTTTCAAAATAAATTGTTTTAATATAAATCTATTTTTCCAAAATATTTACTATACAACTTTTCTTTTTTAACTTAAAACTATCTTATACTTGTTTTACAATTATTTTTAGAATAATTTAAAAAAAATTCAACTCTTTTATAAATTAATTACTATTTTTCAACTATTTTGCAAATTAATTACTATTTTACAGTTATTTAAAGCTTCTATAACTATTTGACTATTTTCTAACTATTTTGCAATTACTTAACAATTTTACAGCTATTTTACAAATTAATAATTATTTTTCAACTACTTATCTGTTTTTAACTTTTCAAGCTATTTTCTAAATATAAGCTGGACAGTGTGCAAACTGTTTATGAGTAAATATTCATTTGAGATAAGAATTGAAGTGTTAATCAAAAGGGATATTGGGATAAAATGTGAACAAATGAATAGGAATTAAAGGAAATGTGAATAGAAAATGAGATTGATTTGGCTATTAACCAATAAAGATAAATACGTAGGATGTACCTATATTATTCTATTCGCATAGTGATTTGATCCAGATTTGAGCATGGAATTTCGAGATAGTTATATCGATCCGAGTTGGGATTTTTCACTCGATTTTCGACAGCGAACCTAGATATGGATTGTTGATTGGTTCTGGATATGCTCTATCATAGTCATGGCTATGTAAGGAGAATGATGACTTCTGATCAAGAAACCAGATCTGAGTCCGTACTAGGAAGTCGGATGGACGATACTAGTTCGGAAGAGAGATTATGTGATCAAGTGAGCGATCAGATTGATATTGCATATGGATGATATGTGTATGTCGTATGGATTGGAATGAAATTGATATTGAAGGTTTGTGGATAAGAACTGTAAAATGGTTTTGAAGTGAAAAATATATTTTGTGAAATATATGATGAAATAAAGTAGAAATTGGATATTTCTATGGTAGAAATTTACTTTATGGAAGTAAGTAATATAGTAAGTGACTTTATAGAGTAATCAAGCTTGAATATTGTTTTGGCATAAACAAAGTTGTGTATATATAATTGAAACTCCCCTTGTTGAATCTATAGCCAGAAAAGGGTTTTGAAAATATTTGAAGTATAAAAGGGGTTTTATACAAGTTTGAAATGATCCAAAAAAATTTCAAGGTTTTTTTTTTATATATATATAAGATCTTTTGGGAATGATTTTGGAGGAAAGGTTTTTGGAACCTTTGGATTTGGAAAGGCTTTTGATTTTTGGAGAAAAATAAATTTTGGAAATTTAGAAAGCCTAGTTGAGAATTATCGATTTTGGGATAATCGATTTTGAGAATGGAGATTTATATGGAATTCATACTAGGTGTATGATTTGGAAGATACTATATGTGTATAGTATAAAGTGTTTTGAAAATGGCTCTGGAGAAAAAGACGCTCCCTTGAAATGAACTTCTCAGGAGTACCATAGGTTGGTACTGCCTTGAGCCTCAAAGGGGGAGGTTCTAAAGTTGATCCTGTGAGGAGTCCGGACAAAACTAGTTCCTAAGGATTATGTGTAGTGTGTAGCGAAAGTCGAGGGCATTGAGGCCTACAGAGGCATTTGGGTTATGCTGTGACGACAGTGTAACTCGAGGTCACTGCAATCTACTACAGACCATAGCAAAAGTCGTGTGTGCCGTTGAGAGCCAACAGTCTGCATTTGATTTTATATCGGTAGACTGCGACCTATGGTAACATAGCGAAAGTCGTGTGTGCTGCTGAGAGACAACAGTCTGCATTTGGTTTTATATTGGTAGACTGTGACCTATGGTGACATAGAAAAAGTTGTGTGTGCTGCTGAGATCAAACAGTCTGCGTTTGGTTTTACATCGATAGACTGCGACCTATGTGGGAGTGGAGAAGTTTCATTTTTGACAGCGAAAATCGAGGGCGTTGATGCCTACAGTTACATGGACTTTTTCTTTGATGGCAACAAAGCCCGGGAATGTAATTGCGATCTATTGTGGGTTCCATAGCGTAATCGAGGGGCGCGGAGTGCCTACAGTTACATGGACTTTTGCTGCGATGGCAACGCAACCCAGGATGTAACTGCGACCATGGATGGGGGTGATGATTTCAAAAACATTCTCACCAAAGATATTTCCTCTATTTTCAAATATGTTTTCAATATTTTCAACAAAGTGTTTTCCAAGTATTTTCACTGGGTGTTAAAAATGGGTCTGCTAAGTACTTATAGATTTTCAATCTTACGCCTGATCAACGTATGACCGAATTTCTATGAGAACAAGGTTGGACTTATTGAGACATCAAGTTATAAAAAGTATTATCATAAAACTATTTTGGAAGTATATATAGATTTTTAAAAGTGTTTTAAAATATCTTACTAAAAAGAGTTTATAGTAAAAGTGATCAAAGAGTAATTTTTCTAATAATAAGCATTTTAATAAATTCTGGCTTCGTTCCTTTTCGAGGACGAAAAGATTCAAAGGGGGGAGGAATGTGATATCTCGGATTTTCAGGCATCTATTAATTGGGAAATTTACAGGATTGAAAAGTTTTGAAATACAAATTTGTAATTCGAACAAATAAAATTCTGATAAATGTTTGAATATTCTGGAATTTTAGGCAAATAGATATGAAATAATTTCCTTTATAAATCATTTATTATAATCTAAAATTTATCCTTTTCTAAAACAAATAGAATGAGTATTAATTTGATTATATAAATGGGTGGATTTTAAAAAGAATTTGGATTTGAAATTCAAATGTAAACATCTTAAGGATAAATCGGATGTAAATAAATTAAAAGAAAATTTAAACATTTAAAACATATTAACACTTAGGATATGTGTGTGTGTGTGTGTGTGTGTGTATATATATATATATATATATATTAAAACTAGATCTAAAAGATTATAAAAATACATATAATAACCTATTTAAGCTTGGAAATTTCAAATGTAATAATATATATGCTAGCATTACAAGTGTAAGCCAAGGATTTTATCCAATAACAAGTGTAAGCAAAACCTTATTATACAATTAACAAATGTCTAAAATTTGTATTTTCTTTTTAATAAAAAGGGTAAAACTAAATTATATAATTCTTTCTAGTTTTCTCTATCATTTCTTTTGACACTCCACTTCCTAAACAAAACTAAGAAAAAAAAAGAAATCTGATCAAAGGAAAAACAAACCTGTAACAAAAAAAAAGAACAAGATAGTAGAACAAATTCAACCTTCAAACAGTAATCAAACCCAGCAACATTTTTTTTCAACTATTACAAATCTGAAACCAAGATAAGAAAAAGACTTAAAGCAATGGTTCAAGTTCAAGATCAACAAATCAAGATGAGCAAGCCGGCTGTTTCAATTTGAAGTACGGATTTAACGTCAAAGGCTTCTATGTTTCTCTATTCCACAAACAGGTGAGTAAATCTACCCTCTTGAAAAAAAACTAAATTCTACTTTATAACTGAATGCATACAAGATTTGATTATAGAAATGTCTCGATTTTTTTCTTGCATGAGTGAATGATGTGTTGCCTGGGTATATAAGTGATATTTGTGTGAGTAAATAAATTTATATATAAAAAAATTAAATCTATATAAATATAGATGCATGCTGAAATTCCTTAGAATGAAGTATGGTAAGTGTAGCATGTTGTTTATTATGGATTGATGTGTATGTTCGTAACTGTATGGATGCTCATACCTGCACCTAGAAGATACTCTATTAATATTCTAGATTTCAGAATAAGGTTTTTCTGTTTAACCCACAATGAGTAAACAAATCAATTTAAAGGTTTTAAATCTGTGTTCAATATAGATGAATGCTGTAAATGAGTTATGATAAGTGATTTCTTGATCTGTTAAATAGAAATGCATGTATATTTATGTTTGCATAAATGCTTGGAAATGATATATACTCTGTGCTTAATCTACTGTTTTAAAATATGTTCAAACTAAATCTCTCACCCTTTAATATTCTTTAAGATTTGATCTTTGGACAAAGTTTGTTAGTAATAACAAGATAATGAGATTAAGAATGTTTACAGTAAGAATCTGTTGATCATGGTGATATAAAGGATGAAGAACAACAAATTTTAAACATATCATAAATCTCGATTATAATAATTGGTTGATTCAGGTGTATTATCAGTTTTGTCATAGAAGATTAGGATTTTTAAAAATATAACCAAGATTTTTAGGCTGTTAGATCATGAGAAATTGAGAGTTGATCGTATTTTTGATTTCGAGCAACTTCTGATGATCGGAAAAATTTTGTGTCGCGAGACTTTGGGTAAAGCAAGTCTGGAGTCTGGTGATATTGGTAAAAATGTTAGGTGAATAATTAGTTCACCGTGGCGGCAGCAGATCAACGTTGTAGGGTTGTAGCCCTTGACTGGTCGTGACTAGAAATTTGCATACTGCATCGCCGTTGAGGCTTCGGGTTGACCGGTCAAGGGGGAAATGCAGCGTGGGGTAGTGGCGAACCTTAGGACGGAGTTTAGTGATTTCAGAGATTGGCGTCGTCGGAATGAGACAATTTTGGTCGATGGTTGGTTTCTAGTGGGGTTCTGAGGTGTTCGATTTTTATTTTGAGATCGATCGAGAAAGCAAGTTATGCAAAAGGCTTGAGGTGATTATAGGCAACTTATCGGCGATGCTTTTGGAGGCCGAAAGTTCATCGGCGATCAGTGCATGTGCACGGAATAATTTTTTGCATCGGTATTTTGTTTTGGGAATGAAGGGTTTTTATTCGAGATAAGTCTCGGGTAAATGAATGGGTTGTCTCGGGTTTACGTCAAGTTGTTCGCGTGTTAATTCCTCATAGCAGTTTAAAATTTATACAAGTTTTAAAAAAATAGATGGGATGATGGAAGCTCGTGTTCGGTCCAGGGAAAATGTGGTATGACTCGAGCAAGATAAATTGGAATTCAAGTATCTAAGTTATCATAAATTAAGTTTTTTATTGTAATAATACATTTAAGATAAAAGTGTTATTTAAATGTTGATTAATTTAGATTGTAAAACTTATTTAATGTAGTAAGTTGATTCCTAAAAATTTATTTAAAACTTAATTTATAATGTAATTAAATTAAGAAGATGAAATGAGTTCAATCATTAATTAAACTCAAGGACTGAAGATAAGTTATAGGTTAATGATAAAAAAATTCCAAATTGTTAAATATGATTTTCATGTTAATTAAGAAAATTGAATTAAGATAATGGTTAATCTTTTAGTTAATAAAGGCCTTGAGTAATTAAGATTCATTAACTAAATTATGAGTAATAAAAAGATTAAATAATGGAGTAAGTAAAGATTACTTTTTATTTATGATAAAGGGTTAATTTATTTCATTTATTTAATAACTAAAGAAATAATTAATTAGTATGATTACTTAATAATTAATTAGGGTTAATTAATCAAGGTAATTAATTAACTGATTAGGACTTATAAAGTATAACTAATTGAGTATTAAATAAGGGAAGATTAATTAATGAAGTAATAAAGGATCATTAATTAATATAATAAATAAATTAACCAGAGTAACTAAAGGTTAATTAATATAGTTAAGGCTAATTAATCTATGTGATTAATTGAAAGACAATCATTTAATGTTATTATGGAATAATTAATCAAGAATGATTAATTAAGATGGGTAATATGTTGATTTGTAATTAATTAATGATGAGAAAGCAGGATTTAAAGATGATGGAAGCAATTAGTTTAATCTATTTAAATTAATTAAAATGGTATGGCTAATTTATCTTACTTATGAATGAATAAATGATATTTGAATGCCTTGGATTTATTTTTTATCCTGATATGTGATTGTGATGCCTTGTGAAATGAAATGTTTCTGTAATATGATACGTTGGGTTGAACAGTAATAATGTGGTTATTTATGATGAAATGCTGTGTAAAGTGACATCCAGTATTTAAAAGTAAACTGTATTCACTTGAATAACTTGGGTCAAGATGACATTGAATTCGAAGAGACCAGAGTCGGATATTAGTTAATATCTGAAACCACTTTGATTCTTTTTAAATTGATATGTGGAATCAATAGGATGAAATGGAATGATTTAAGTGAATCAGACCATTTAATCTACGTATTAATTCTTAGAAATTGATGTGTGAAATAAGTGATGTCTATAACCTCTTGTGAACTTGTAAATTGATATAAGTTACCCCGGGTTTATATAAGTTGTATGCTTTTGTATTCCATGTTAGATGGGTTTACTCACGCTGGTTTCCTGCCTGACCCGAGTGATACTTTGATGTAATGCTCGGGTCAGACCGAGTATTACAGATTTACAGGTAAGGACATTTTGGAGCTCAGGAGGCGAGCTGGATAGTAGGAACGTATGGAGTGTTGCTGTTGTGTTATATTGTTGTATATCTGGAACAAGTTATTTTAACTGTCCAGTGATTGTAAAATGTTATAACTCAGATGTATTAAAATGTAATTGACTGATACAGCTTTCTTTGTGTAAAAAATTTTTTTTGATATTATATTTTATCCGCTGCGAATGTAAGATTCTGAGTTTGGTTTTCTTTTTCTTCTTCTTCTATCTCTTTTCTTCTTTTCCTAACTGTCTGGAATTTTTGGAATCGAAATTTCTGGGTCGTTAAACTGGTAGTTGTATTGATTAATAATGTTGTCATTCATGATGGTATGATCTTGAAATAATCAGAATAATATTTATTCAAGACTTCACTCACTTGATATTTTAAGATGGATATATGAACATCTTGGATTGTGTAAGTTAGGATTTCCTCTATACTTAATACTTAAAAAATAAGTTCAATTTTCTTTTAACAGGCAGATCAGTAAATATTTCAATTTTTCCAGTCTTGAATTCATGTTTTTCCCAGTGTTGTTATACTAACTAGCTCAAATTTTATTTCATAGATATTTAACAGCAGGGACGATTGAAATGTTTTATATTTTAGATAAAAATAATTTTCTTTTTAAACATGTGAAACACCAAAATGTGATGTAGAACTTTAGGTGATGTCCTAACTCATATTTTTGCGGATATCTTTTATTTGATCTGAAAGTTAAAATATTTTTCAGGAAATCGTGGTTATCATCCGTTTTGTTGTCCATTTTTGTGTTATATTTCCTTTTTTTAAGAAGGGACATGATCTATGTCATTATTAAAGTAATATGGTGTATAAAAAGTGTTTTCTTCCCAAAAGATATTAATATTTGGTTGGATTGGTGTAAAAAGGAAAAATTAAAAAAAATCTTTAATTAATCTGCACTAGATTTTGTTTTGTCTTTACAGTAATAATAAATTTACATTAAACAAAATTATTGGTAATTAATAAAGAAATTTGTTGTTTTAGTTTTAATTTAAAAAACTTATATTAAAATTTAATATATGTATTATGGTTTAGGCCTATCAAATATAATGTTAGTTATTGTTTCAATTTAGTTTGATTTTAATTTTATATTTAATATATTAAACTTTCACATTATAATGCAAGCGCTATAATCTATCTATTACTTAAATAGGAAAGGAGAATCCAACGCTTTAACATGATGACACGTGTCATATCATAGATTCTTCGCTCATGTGATTCACAACAATATTTTTTCTATATTTCCATCTGGTGCATAATTTATATTTTACTAGATGTAATTACATTCATAACCGTTCCTCTTCTTCCTTTCTCTAATCCGCATTTATTGAGGAATATTGATGGGTAAAATCTACAAATTTCGTACAAAGTAATATAGCTATAATTGACTTGGAAAACCTAAAACTCCTATCAATACGAAACCGGCAATCGCTTTGGTAGAGGCGCCTCCTTCTTCTTTACTTTAGCCTTCAAGCCATCTCATCTTAGAAAGGAAGATCGCTTATCGTCCTTTTAAGGTAGAAATTTTTTCTATTTTTCTTCCATTTGTTCGATCTACTTATTTCTTATGAATTTGGGAATATGTTTCTATCGATTCACACGTAAATTTCTTTGATTTTGATAGCACCATTTGTTGATGTTATTACTCAATAGTTGTTGGACTCGATTCATTTGAGATATCGAAGGTAAAGTTAACAACCGTATTTGTTATTCCTCATTAAATGTTGCATGTATTTTTTCCTATAGTTACAATCATTTAGTTGTGATTCAAATGCATTTCAATTTCTTCAGATGCAACTAATTGTCAAAATCTAAGCAAAATTCATGTATTTCCTATTTATGTTAAAACAAGGATAAGCATTTATTTGAATTGAAATGTTATACCTCATCCAAAATTTTGAGAATGTGTGCTATTTCGATTAACATTTATACTATTAGCGTTAAGTTCTTATCATTTGCATGTTTAGTTTCACTTTATCCTTTTATAAGACGACAATAATGCACTTCCATTTAATTGTATAATTTTTTTATCAGTTTAACTCATGCGTTTCTTCCAGTACAATTTACCTATTTAAACGATGTTACTATTACCTATCATTATTAATGAGCACTCTGTGTTATATCTTCGCTATGTGCATATAGATATCTTTTAATAGACAATAATACTCTACCTAGCAAAATGGACTAGACTGTGTTCATACTACCTTTTGTATCCAAAAAATATAATATTGTGATGTAAAGAGCTATGAAAAAAAATTCTATAGCTAATAAATATCTACATTGAAGACCATCCTTTTTATGTGCCAATATAAGCAAAAATTTTGTGAAATTATAAGTTGAGGTTCACAAGTTATAGTAAACTGCTAATCATACATTCAATTATCATGAATACTCTATTTCTCAAATAACCTTGAGTGGAGTATTTAATGTGGTCTATGTACTTCTAGTAGTTTATCTAGATCAACTTTTAATAGACACTTTTAACACTATTATTACTAAGAATACTACTATTTTTATTATTACTAATTTTTTTATTGATATTGTTGTAAAATAATTTTACTATACCAAATCTATTTGCTTGCAGTATGATAATAAGTTTCCAGTATTACTCCTCTCAATTTCGCTAATTTTTTAATTACATAATGTGAAAACAAAATGATATAGTTTATGAAGAAATGATATTTTAGTTTCTTATTGCACTTTTACGTATAATTATGACGCATTTAGTTTATCTCAACCTTTTTTTTAATAATTAGCTATTTCTACTGCTGAATCAAACAGTGAAATAAAAGTAACTCATTTATGTAAACATTACATCTAATCTTAATTTGGGAAGCAGAACAAAATTCAAAAATATATGAATATAAAAAACCCATTAGTAGTAGAATCTGGTTTATAAAAAGTGCAAGTTTTTAAAAGGCCAAAAAAAGATTTATGTAACATGACAAGTTTTTAATTGTCCCAGTGGTTAAGTAATTTGACTTTGGTGCAAGAGGTCACAAGTTCGAAACTTTGCGTGATTCGAACGTTTATTGACATGTGACATGTTGTCACAGTGATTTGTTGTATATAAAGTACCATCCAAAAAAAAAAGATTTATGGAACATATTGGCATCAATTAACTTCAGATTGGCATTGATTTTATCGACCAGCGATGTTATTTAAATGCTAACGTTTAACTGTAAAATATGTTGTTATGTCCAAGGCTCTTAGTCTTTCTCCAACTGTTTTGGTTACAAAATCTGCAACATATATTATTATGTGTGCAATCAATTTCTTAACGAATTTTCAAATAATTTCAATAATATTATTAAAGTTTTTGGACCAACTGACACTTGGATAAAAATTGGATATTTTGAACTACTGGCTTAGACGCTTGGATAAAAATTGAATTTGTTATTGCTATTTGGAAAAGAATTTTAGAAAGAGATAGATTACATGATTTGCAAGTATTGCTACCGCTTCTACTTCAGTACCCTTATAAATCTATCAAATAAGTAAGCAAGTAAAACGAACCGTGCAAACTTCAAGGAGGAAAACTTCAATGTATAGTTTTGTATATTATGCTGCAAGAAACACTATGGAACTTTCACAATTTCAATGTCTAACTCCTACCGCAAAAGGGCATGTACATGGTTTTAATGTAGATAAATATCATCTTTGTCAAAATTAGTTTCACTTTTTCTGAAGTAAAAGAGTATTGTTGCAATATTTTTGTTATTCCCAAGAAATACATGATTTTAACAAAAGAAGGATTTCGTTGTTATTGGTGCTACTGGATCAAGAACTTGGCGAACAATACAAGAGATTATCGATGGCAGTATCAGGAATTCTACCATCTGGTTCAATAGTCATTGGAATCAACCATCTATTACTCCTTGAAAATATGCTTCTTGCCGGTGTTTAAAATGCTGCTGTTTGAGGTTCCGCTACTTTGCTTTTGGGATGCTGATGTAGCAATGGAAGTCAATCATAGTATTAATGTATTATTGATTCTTGCTAGTATTTTTTGAATTGTTATTTTGAATTATTTTGGAATGTTTGTTAAGCACATGTTTCTAACCACTTAACATTTTATTTATTACTTTTCTAAATAGAATGCATTTTGATAATTTACATATGTTAGAAGTGTTGTATTACGTGGGATCTAGTTGAAGCTTGCTATAGGGCATGAATATGCAAGGCTACAATTGTGCGAAATTAATCCTAAGGTGGATTTTGAAACTTCTTCATAAATGGAAGGCGCATTAAAGGGAACGTCTATGATTATTATTGCAAAAGCCGAAATTTCTAGGTCTTATATTAATTTTGTAAACAATTATATATCGTTGTATCAAAATTAAAATACAATGAAGTTAACTAAAATAATTACGTACATGGTCAAAGCTTATCCCATAATATTTAAAGACATGAACTTTTTTTTTTTGAAAATTTTACTTTACATACACTACACCATAGATGGCCTATTGCAACGAAAATACAAGATGTTGCTAGCTACAATGTAACGATACCTATGCTGATTTTTGTCTATTACAACATTAGCTGCAGGATGTTAGCATAAATATCAACACTATGTTGCACTAGCTATAGACTTATAAAAATATTATAAAAAATGAGTGCGGGCTGAAAAAAAACGGGTTGAAATAATTTTTAACGCGGGAAGCAAAAACAAAGCGGCAAAAGTTCGAGTTCAAGTTCAATTAGGGCTTCGGTGTTTCAGTTAGGTCTTCAATTGGGGTTCGTTTGGGCTTTTTCCCTCCATCGCCTCTCTCTTTTCATATCTTTGATTCGCTCATGATTAATCAATCTCAACCCTACCAGTAACTGCAACCCTCCACAACCACAACCCAACCAGCACCCGCAATCCTACTAGCACCAACAGATCGCGACTTCGACTACTATAAAGAAACTAAATTAAATCTACGTGATTTCAATTTAGATTATGGCACAATTAATTTCGGAACAAGACACTGAAGCAAGCTTCGCAGAGAGTGGGCATCGATTTATCTTCAGTCAATATCGATCCAATTATTTTGCCTCTTGGGGAAGATTTTGGAATCAAAAGGTAAAATGGAAAACTAAACCTTCGTTTTGCAAAACATTAATTTTCAGTAGTTTATGACTATGTCAATTTGAAATACCATCAGGTTTCATTAAGTTTGATCCTAATATTTAATCATATATTCTAAGTAAAGTGAACTAGATACTAATGTTTTCAACATGTGTAAACTAAATAATTGACGAATGCATTCATTTACTTATAGCAATTTCTTATGATGAAACTATGAATTGGTTAATGAGGAGTTGGGAGGGTGTTAAGGAAATTATGATATGTGAAAATATATAGCACATTTATGAGAGTGTAGGAAGAGATACTAACATGGTGGAATGTTTGATTTTTGAGAAAGATTTCTATTCTTGAAATTTTGTAAAGTGACGAAGGGACGATGGTGAATTTATACAAGAAATAGAGGTGGACAGATTCTGACTTTATGATTGACTCTGGCTGTGCAAAATTTGTGGAATGAATTGTTCAATGTTTCTAATTCCAGTGGGCATGAACAACTTGTGCATTATTTGCTGAATATCATAAGTATATGCTATGTTTATTGTGTATTGATTTAATAATTCGTTAATTTTTCAGACAATAATAGTTCATATATTCATTAACTTCTTTTAATTTCTTACTTCTATTTTGGGTTTGTAGCATTAACTTGATATGGACAAGATCAACTTATGTGGTCTTAAGAAAATTTTGTCATGAAGCACTAATGGTTTATTTTATCTATAGATGAATATTGAATTACATACCAATTCTTTCTTTGTCATGCGCATGTTTTCCATTTATGTAGTTAAGGTGTTTGATGTTTGATATAATTGTGTTTTATAGAAGGAAAGTGTATTATCGCCTGGTGGCTTTAGATTAATGTTAATATGTCTGCATATCATATGCCAAATATTTTTCTATACACTTGGCTCTTTAATAGTTTGTACTGCTATGGTATTTGTTAACTGTTAAGCTATTTATATCTTTAATTTTTGTTGTCATACATTTGACTATTTTACTAAGTTTGTATCTATTATATGATAGCTTTAATGATGCTTCTTATTTTTGACTGACTGAGATGCGGATTGATTTGGATAATGATGAACGAGGTAATAACACATTTGGCGAGTTTTCTTTCCTGTATAATTTTGTAGTAGATTAAACGTTAGAAGAAAAAGATATTGATAAGGCTTTAATATTGTACTGAAATAAACATATTCTTTTTCTAAACTACATGTTTGTTAAATAATTCGTATAATTGGATTTCAAAATACTATCCAAATATTTCCCTAAGTAGTTAAACTTAGACCGTGAATTGATTTTATTTTTTTCCTTTCTATTTGAGCATATTTCATCAACTACTTATTGTTTCTTATTAATAACTTTTGTTTCTTTAAATCATTGATTATTTAGATCTCGAATTCACAGACACGTTTGGAAATGTTGCTATGCAATGAATATGCAATGAAGAAAATGATGAAGTTGCTGATAACATAACCTCAAAAGGAAGTAGAGGTGACAGAGGTCGTGGTGGTGATCCATTTAGAAAAGTGCTGGAGCTGTTAGCATGGGTAAGTCTATCCTCTACATGATTAGTGATATATGTTCTG
Source organism: Allium cepa (assembly GCA_030765085.1). NCBI lineage: Eukaryota > Viridiplantae > Streptophyta > Magnoliopsida > Asparagales > Amaryllidaceae > Allium > Allium cepa. The sequence continues at coordinate 1,011,915,485 of CM060945.1, read as the reverse complement.
TTTATGATATAGAAGTTTGTAACTAAAAGAATAACAAGCAGGCTTCTATTATCATCAATATGAAATGTTAAGCTCCTCGCATCTGTCATGTCAATTGGTAGTAGAAGCTTCCTTTGTGCATTTCTAGACAGAATTTTTTTGACATATTATGTTATGGCCTGAATCATGGTTTCTACTTGCATTCCCATTATACAAATTGGTAAAGTAATTGATAGCATCCTTTTTGAATTTATAGAAATCAGTGATTGGTTGCTTATTGTTATTTAAACAGTTTTACATACGATTCTTGTTTTTCCTTGCTGTCATTTTGGAGTAAATTTTTTTTGTAGGTTGGTCTGCTTATGAGAACAATCATATTTTCTATTTTATTGGTTTTCCAAAGCCTTGGCATACAACAAAGTTGGCAGCGGGTGTAGATTAGTTTTGAAATCTTGGATGAGTTCTTCATTTGGTAGATTATCTATCATCTGCATATATATAGCATTATTGCATTCTCTAATTGTCTCGCATTTTTTGCTTATTCTCTTTATGTTGTTGTTCTAGTATTTAAGGCACGATCTAATCATCTTAAGCTTCTTGATGAAGCTAAAAACTGGGTTTCCTTGTACTCTAGTGTGAAAACAGTTTTCAATAATTTTTTGATAACCATCTTGTAGAGGCCATGCATTGTTGTATTTGAATGGTTTGTTTTTGTCTTGCATTGGGAGGTTCGTGAATTTGGTGTGTCGGGATGAATGATCACTAGGTGAGTGGTTGAGCATTGAGACATGTAAGTGTGGAAAATGAGATAATTATTCCAAATTTCCAAGAATTTTATTAATTTTACCATGAATTGAAAAATGAATACCTCCTTACCATGTAAAGAATTTTCCCAAACTGCTAATTTCTTTTAAACCGTAAGAGAGAATAATGGTTTGGAAATCTGTGTCTTCTTTAAGCATATTATTTATAGTCAATCTCTCACTATTGTTAAGTGCGTAGTTGAAACCTCTAGCAAAAAGCTATTGCAATGAGGTGTTCGAAGGGTCGTCGGATAAATTTTTCAATAGTTGCACTCTTTCATATGCCAAATTTTTAGCGTATCTTAATGAGAAAAACATTTCAACCATCCTTTATTGTCTAGTATACAACTTATGTGTTGATCTGATATTGCTACAATGTTAATTATCCACGTATCTTTGTTCCACATAAGTAAGATTCTACCTCTGTTGTCGTATTCTTTATTATGAACAATCCCTATTCAGAACTTATGGTGTTACAAAATTTAGTAGCATTCGAATTATAGAGTCTATATTCCACTAGACCCACATATCAGTACTAGAAGATACAAGATGTTTTTGGCTATCTTTATTTTTAGTGAGGGAGTCAAGACCTATTACATTCCATACTATAAGAGACATTAATCTGATAGTTCGCTTCAAGCCTCTGAGCTGCTTAGAGTAGTGGAGATCTTTTTTGAGTTCTTTAGGTTTTTTCTATTTTTCTTTTTAGTGTGATGCAAATAGGTTTCATGCAGCATTATTAATGGCATCATTATCTTATGCAATTCTAGAGCTCCTGTTTTCCTAGTTTGTCTTGTTCGGGTTTCTCCTATACACATTTGTACCAGTCCAACGAATCAGATGGAGAACTTTTTGTTAAAACTCACAAGAGAAAAGAAGGGAAGGTGTATAAGACTGATGCTTCAGTAATGAAGTACAGAATTGTAAGAATTTTACTTTCTATTCAATCAGATGTCAAAAAATGCTTTATTTTACGCATTGACATTTTTGTAGAATTAGATCATGTTTTGTTGAAACCTATAGTAGGATATTTTCTGAATCCATTTTAAAACTGTTAATAGATATTGCAAAACAATTCTTGTTTAATAAACTTGTTTCGGAATTGTTAATTTTATTTAATGTCACATTTTGAAACCGCTTTATTTTGCAGGATAAGATTGTGAAAGCAATAGGTGAAGGAGGAAGTGATGGAGTTGTTCAAGAAATGATTTCTGATGGAAAGTCGCACGGTCCATCTTGGCTTATAGGATGTCACACAAAGTCTGCAGAAGTTTCAAAATATGCCCCAACAACAAGCACATACATACAGGAGCTGGCAGCGAAGATAAGGGAAAAGATAGCTGACGAAGTCGAAGCAAAGGTGAACAAGAAGGTCCATATGTTTTTAAGTATGTTTATTATTTTGTACTTGACTAAGTAAAACTTGTGTTGCTGGTTATTCTGAAATGAAAAGTTCTTTGTTGCAGTGTAATGTTGCCATTAGATATGATATAATGTTGCAGTATAATGTTGCCATAGATATGATATAATGTTGCAGTACATTTCCAATTTAAATTGCAAAAGGTGTAGCCATAGATGTGATATAATGTTGTAGTATGTGATGTTAAATGTGGTAATAAACTGGCAAAGTGTTGCCATTGGATGGTAAAAGTGTTACCACAGATTAATGAATATGGGCCCCACAGCAGTGTTCCGTAAAGGTGGGCCACAGAATTAGTGGGCCCCACAATGCGGGCCCACATGTTGGGGCCCAGATTGTGGGGCCCACTTTTTAGTAAATTTGGTACCGTGGCAACAATGGAACCGATGTTGCCCTTGGACCGCAAAGATGTTGCCTTTAACTCTAGGGCAACGCGGCAAAATGCATCACCGGGAAAGTGTTGCCTTTGCCCTTTTTTAGCCTACAACAACATTTTTTGGCACTTCCTGCATCACTTCTGGGTGTTGCAGTATGCAATCTATGGCGTAGTGATACTAAAATAGAACATATATGCTTCCATGATATGTCTCATCAAAACCCTGCAATCTTTCTAATATAAATGGGTGCCTTGCAAGAGAAAAGAGTATATATCACTTCCATATATTAACAGTATAACAAAGCTGAGCCTGAACCAAGTTGTTAAGTAGATAAAGGAGTAATTTAAATAGAATTACACTCAAAACCATCTGGATAAGTAATTCAATTCAGCTAAAAAAAGCAATACAACCAAAATACCAGGCATGAGGGAAACAAACAAAAGGAAACGAACACGTCACTGGGTCCATAGCATCGGGCTTATCTCTAACAAGAGAGAGAAAGAAGCTACTTTACCAAAAAACCTAATCTAACATGTTGAATTCCATAAAACAAAAATGGAAAAAGAAAGCTGTACTCAAGAGGAAACAAACACAACCATCCAGAAATTGCAATAGGAATCCGATCAGAATTCATGGAGGGCGATGGTCGCTGCTGAACCCGTAGTAATCCAAAAGTCTGCTAAGATAAGTTTCAATTCTTGACTTATACTTTGATACTTTAAGCCGTGCTAAATTAAGTACCTACGGTCTTGAATAAGTTGGTTGAATCTAACTTTAGATGGCGTTTCAATGCCTTTGAATATGCGATTTTTTTTTGCACCAGATATTCCAAATAACAGAAGTAAAAGTAATGTTAGTTATCTAGTTGTATAAAGAATTACTTTTCTAATTTTGGTTGAAATCTCCCAATATTTGATTAATATTGAAGTTGCTTCTGAGGTTAATCTTAAGTATTTTCATTGCATCTTCCAGTTGTCTCCTAGAGTAGGTGCAAATAAAAAAGAGATGGCCCCTGTCTTCAATATGGTTTGAACATAACACGCATGTTTGGTCTATATTAGCATTTCATCTACTGATACGCTCTTTAGTGTTTAATTTATTAAATTTAGCCATTAGAGCACATTCATACATCTTTAGAGCACAACCTTTGTCCCAAATTATCTTAGTCCAATTTAATACAGCATGTTTGCTCTGGTATAATTCCATGCCGATTTCAAAGTGAATATTCCATTGCTGTTAGGTATCCAATGATTTGCTTGTGAATGGTTATGCTATGAATTGATTGGTGCCTTTGTAAAGGAATACATGTATATGATTTTTCCACTAATTTCCAAAAATTAACATAGAAATTTTCCCGTTACACCCTGTGACCCCCCACCTCTATACTCAAAATAACAAAGGTTATTATAAGGAATAACGTCTGCTATTGCAAAGAATAAGGCTTGTTAGAAGCGACCATCCGTAAGTTATGCCTTAGACGTGTATTGATTACATTGAGAGGAGTTGTGTAAATTACTCCCAACGATGTATATTCAATCCAAATCTAAAACGAAACTACGGTGGCTGAAGGAAAATTCAGAACAACTCATAATAGCAACTGTTATCCCGCTTTTTGGGCAAAAGCCGTGATACCAAAAGATTGGTCAAAAACAGAAAATAGTTCGCCTCAGAGATTGGTCGTATTTCACCTCACTATGGATATCGATGAATTCTGTCCGAGCCCGGATCGGGCCACAATTAATAAGGCATGACAAGAAAGACCATAGAAGCCAGCATTTCAAATTTCAAGTCAATCCGAGGTCATATGCTCAAGTTATGATGGATTCAAGTTAAGAAGGTACACATTGCTCGGTTCGAACCCATCATGTTCGAACCCATCATGTTCGAACCCATCATATTCGAACCCATCGTGTTCGAAACCATCGTGTTCGAAACCATCTGTTTCGAACCCATCATATTCGAACCCATAGGAAGAGGCGACGTTCGAATCCATCAGCCAACGTCTCCCTTCGAATCCATCAGCCAACGTCTCCCTTCGAATCCATCAAGCCAATTCATGCTTCGACTCCATCACTACTTCGAATCCATCACCGCTTCGAATCCATCCATCAACTTCGTATCCATCACTACTTCGAATCCATCCATCAACTTCGTATCCATCACCACTTCGAATCCATCCATCAACTTCGTATACATCACTACTTCGAATCCATCCATCAACTTCGTATCCATCGCTACTTCGAATCCGTCCATCAACTTCGTATCCATCACCACTTCGTGTCCACCTCAAGCTTCGAACCCATCACAAGCTTCGAGTCCATGCTGTCTTCGAACCCTACACGTTAAAAACAACTTCGAATCGATCCAGAGCCATCGATTCGAAGCGTCGCTGCCCCCTCATGCAACAGGTTCGATTCGAACCTATGGTTTCGAACCGTATGGATTCGAACCATATGGATTCAGACCTATGGGTTCGAACCATATGGATTCGAAACATATAGGTTCGAACGACCCATAGGATCGTTTCGAAGTTGCCAGCGTACCGAAATGCATCACCTTGAATCAATCATATCTCTCAATCCCTTGATCCAAATGCCATGAAATTTTCACAGAAGCTTGATTACATGATGAAGAACGTCCACGCCAAGTTTCATCGCAATTGGACAATTTTTTGATCGATTCGAAGTTCACTTCGAATCGATGCCAAACTGGGCACGCAGTCCAAGAACGCGGGCCTGTGGGCCCCCCGTCACGTGCCAAGCAGCCTCTCCAGGTTTTGGGCGGGATTTTGGCCTTCCGCGCCTATAAATAGAGCCCCTGGTCATTCAGAAAAGGGGAGGAGATTCAGAAGGGAGAAAGCAAGTCCAGACTCTGCTGAATTCAATCCTATTCGTCACTATTGCTGTTGAGTTCAGAGTTCAAAGCTATAATCCGTTGTAATCAATTAAGATTATCAAGTTCAAAGCTACAACCCGTTGTAATTGAATAAGATCATCAAGTGAAGCAATAAAGAGAAAACCTTCAAAGTGGACGTAGGCACGAACGCCGAACCACTATAAATCCTGTGTTTGTGATTATTGTCTGTGAATTATTGTGATTAGTTGCTTAGATCTGAATTCTATATTGATTGTTGCTGAGAACTGTGTTGATTATTATTATTTTGAGTACGTAAACGGGTGCTTTCGCGGTATTGGGTGTTTGTGACCAATTTTGGCGCAAACAGCAACAACACAAATAAGTATAATCACTTCAGAACAGAAATATCAAATATAGCGTAAGACAAGTCTGGATACATGATACAACACTCGATGGTTCACATGAACCAAATGTACATATACATAGCCATCAATACATACATGAGATGAAAGTCAATACACCAAAAGTAACACCTCGAAGCCTAAACAAAAGATGAGGTGAAATCCCAAAAGCTAAAGCAGCAACTGAATCAGAGATAGCGATTATCCTGAAATAACTCGGTCTAACCCGAGTATTATTTAAAAGAAAATAATAAACGATCAGCCTAATTTAAACTTAGAAATGAATGCATCATAAACAACATCAAAGCAAATTAATCATAATCTCAAATGAGACTATTCAGCTAAAATAATCAACATAGTTTAAATGAAGAAATCTCATTAAACTCCATCAAAATCAACTTCCAAATTCATAATTGAATTCAAAACAACAATACACAAAAATCTAGAAATCAAAATAAGATAACTAGAAAATCAGCATAAAAGTGGATCGATCCTAGCATATGGCAAGTCTAAGCTACGCCGCACGTGCATCTCATATGGCCGAAGCCTACCAAGTACTGTCATCATAATATTTGGCGCCCAACAAATGACCCGAAGGTCCAGAATATGACCCGAAGGTCTAGTGCTGGTAATTGACCCGAAGGTCCATCATAGTTGCTCGAAAGCCCAAAAAAATCATCAAAATCTTCAAACAGCAATTCTACGATAAATATTTCAAATAACGAGTCCGGGATTAACCGAATTAGTAAAATCGTGGTTCTATATTCCGCACTTTTGCTAAATTGTTTAAATCTCTCCATCGTTTCCTTGAAAGTGCAAAATTGAGTATTTTTTTATAAATAAAATTTACGTTCTCAAATGGACAAGTCCGGAATTAATCGGATCAGTAAAAGTAAGGGCTCATAGTCCTTAGTTTTGCTGAAGCGTTTAAATCGATTTCTCATTCTTTTGAAAGCGTAAACTGTAAAAATTTTGGAATTTTTTTTAATTTAAAACGATTTAAAAACACGTGATTAAAACAGTAACTTCTATAGCAATTTCGACAAAGAAATTGTGCTTCACAAAACACCGTAAAAACGGATATCAAATCAGCGTTGCGGGATAGCCGCTTGAAAATTCACTTCAAATTGACAGTTACTGAAGTCAAAACAACAGTAATTTTTATTTGTCAAAAAAATCTCATCAAAACAACATGCTTCAATTATAAAAACCGGGGTAAAAATTCCGTTATAAAAATAACGGCAACAAAAATATATTTTAAAACCAAACACCAGTTCAAAAGTAAATTATTGTAGTAACGTGCAACTCATATTTGCACGCACACTACATTATGAACCAAATAAATCTGGAACTGGACTCGTCTTTGTGTTATACATCTTTGCATACAAATAAGCACGAAATGAAGTAAAAATAAAGTATAAACTACTCTGGGAAATATAATATGCATGTACGCACCCTTCGATATAAACAAAATATATTTGAATTATTTACACGTATAGAATTCACCAAAATGGCCGGGCAATGAACGCACGTAACAAATATATGTCATTACTTGTGAAATTTTTTCCATGCACATACATGTGCGTAACACTTGCACACGTGGAATGAAAATAGGTGATGTCTGGCATAGTTTTAATGCACGCATCAAAAAATAACTAGACAATGCAATTTGCACATTGCACACTAGTGGCAATATAATGACTTGGACTCCTTTTTCATACACACACCTCATTTTCACTCACGTACACTACAAAATGAAATATACACAAATGTTCAAGTAACTTGATAATACTTCATACTCAAACGTAATTTAATGTTTCAACAAAAATTTTCACTTTTTTTTTATATGAACCCGAGCACACACGTAATCACTATACAAAATATAAAGAGACCTGTGCACATACTTTTTCACGCAACACGTTTCACACGCACTTACTCGCAGTTAACACTAGTGACCTAGAACTTGGTTTCCACGCATGGCCTAATATTATGAAGTAAATGAAAATAATTGACTTGGAACTCAATTTACATGCACGTACTGAAGCAAACAAATACCAAATGACTTGTTTTGTATCCGCTCAAAAATAAAGAAGTGAAAATATGTGACCTAGCATATAAAAAATTGCAAATGACCTGGACACATTTTGCTTTGCAATACATGAAGTCAAGTATGCACGAATGAACCGATACTAAATAATGTGACCTGAACACATTATATGCATGCATGAATCAATTAATATTCTGGGCATATACACTTTCGTGTAAAGTTTACATGCACACAAAACTGAAGTGATGAAAATAATGAATCATGTCATATATGCACACAAGAAGAAATAATGAATAAATTAGAAATGTGAGTTTTGCACTCACCTCAAATTTGGTTCAAAATTAACTAGTAACCGAGATCCAAAAGGAGCAAGAAATTGAAAACGCCATTGATAAATTTTCTGAGCAACTGGAAGAACGAAAAAAAAAGATGCAGCGTTTACTTTTCTTTTCACATTTTTGTGCACAAGCCAAAGAAATAATGTGTGCTGGCAAACATTGTACACTAGCATTTAATAAAAACGTGCTTCAGAGAAAGATAGTACATGGCTACATAAAAATGATGATGGCTCAAAAAGTGTTCAAAATTGCTTTATAAACTTTTAGTGACAGCAAAGGCAAAGTGTACACTTTTGTTTTAATATGGACCAATTCTCACGTGAAGGCAAAAGCATTTTCTTACAACGTGCTACCACTTGCAAGTATACACTGACTTAGAAATGGACTTGCTTTGCAAAATTTGTTGGCAACCAAGTGTTCACTTTGTTCTTTACAAATATAGTGACAGCAAAGACAAAGTGTTCGACTGTATAAAATAATGATGGATAGCAAAGTGTGTTCTCTTTTTGTTTGAAATGGCCCATTTCTATTACACGTGAAGGTGAATTTTGCACTACCTCTCAACGTGCTACCACCTATAAATATCAATTGACTTTGCAAATAAATTTGCATTCCTTTTTTTTCTTCGAAACTAATTTAAAATTTCTATTTTAATTTTTTATTTCGACAGTAATAAAAATAGGGTTGTTACAAACTCCCCCTTATAAAAATTGCGTCCCCGCAATTTTCATACTAGAAGTTGTTTATAACATAAATTATTCATCACAACAAAGATTTAAAATAGAAAAGATAGATTAAGAATGCTCACCCCCACCCGAAGAGCAGAGAAAATAGGAATAAGAACGTTCGATGAATTCTTTGGTTTTCCAAGTGCAATCTTTGGGGTTTCAGACCATTGGATTTTCATAAGCGGAACTTCCTTATTCTGAAGGCGTTTAACCTCCGAAACTAGCACACGAATAGGATTTTTCACCATAGACAAGTCAGGTGAGATCTCAAGATCTTGCAACGTAGGAGGATCAATAATAGAATTCGAATCTCGAAGGCATCGATGAAGCTGGGATACATGAAATACGTCATGAATTCCCGAAAATTGGATAGGTAGTGATACACGATAAGCAACAGGGCCAATGCGTTCCGTAATAGGAAATGGTCCAATATATCGAGGAGCCAATTTCCTGGAGCTACTAAAACGCACCACACCCTTCATCGGAGAAACACGAATGAACACACAATCGCCAACAGAAAATTCCAAAGGCTTCCTATGATGATTGACATAAGATTTTTGCCTATTTTGAGTCTCTTTCATTCTCTGTCTAATAATATCAATCTTCTCAGAAGATTCACGAATATAATCGGGGCCGTGAACTAACTTTTCCTTGGATTCCAACTAATAAGATGGTGATCGACACGGTCTTCCGTAAAGAGCTTCGAAAGGAGCCATACCGATACTGGATTGGAAACTGTTATTATAAGAAAATTCAACAAGAGATAAGTGGTCTTCCCAACTACCACCAAGATCAAGAATGCAAGCACGAAGGAGATCTTCTAAGACTTGATTTACCCTTTCAGTCTGACCATCAGACTGTGGATGATAAGCTATAGTGAGATTGAGCTTAGTGCCCAAAGCTTTCTGAAGGCTCTGCCAGAAACCACTAGTAAAAAGCGGATCTCTGTCACTAACAATGGAACTAGGAACTCCATGAAGTCGAACGACTTCTTTAATAAAAAGCTTAGCCAACAAAGGAGCGGTCCGATTGGACTTGATAGGAATAAATGGGATGATTTGGTCAATCGGTCAACAATCACCCAAACACTAGTACGGCCCGACCTCGAACGAGGTAGACCATCAATGAAGTCCATAGAAATTTGATCCCATTTCCATCATGGAATCTCAAGAGGCTGCAAAAGACCACTAGGATGCTGGTGTTCTGCTTTAATAAGTTGACAAGTCATGCAACGACTCACATAACTTGCAACATCACGCTTCATACCCTCCCAAAAGTATAAGTGTTTCATGTCAGCATACATCTTACTACTACACGGATGAATAGTATACTTAGAACGATGACAGTCCTCAAGAATGTCATTTCTAAGATTAGGAATATTAGGCACGATCATCCTTCCCTTCTTTCGAATACAACCATGAATATCAATATCGAAATCCTTTAGATTATCACTTCGGGATTCCGATTTACAACTCTGAATAAGATAAGAGAGATCTGAATCTTGTTTCTGGGCATCGACAATTCGATCCAACAAACTAGGACGAACTTACATGCTAAATAAAAGCATGGGAGAATCAGAAACTGAAGGACGGTCTTTAATATCACAATGAGATAAAGCTTCCAATATATTCCACTCTGGTAGCATCATGGAAACAACAACTTGTTGCTTGCGACTAAGCGCATCAGCAACTGATTACCCTTACCAGGGGTATACTGAATATCGAAATCATATGAAACAAGAAATTCGAGCCAACGCTGTTGCCTCATATTAAGTTCCTTCTGAGTGAAGAGGTACTTCAGAGATTTGTGGTCAGTGAAGAGAACAAAACGCTTGCCCAATAAATAATGTCGCCATTAGAGCAAAGACTATAGTGGCTAACTCCAAATCATGGGTAGCATAACGAATCTCGTTAGGCTTTAGTTGTCTACAAGCATAGGCAACTACTCTATCTTTTTGAAAGAGAACAACACCGAGTCCATAACCACTGGCATCGATATAAACAACAAGATCATGATTCCCTTCGGGAGCCACGAAGATAGGAGCATGAGTAAGAAAATCTTTTAACTTCATAAAAGAAGTCTCACACTTATCAGACCAAATAAAAGGAACAACTTTTCTCGTAGTGGTAAGCGGTAAAGCAATACGAGAAAAGTCCTTAATGAACCGGCGATAATATCCCGTCAATCCAAGGAAACTACGGATCTCAGTAACGGTCTCGAGCCTCTTGCAATTCTGAATATATTCGATCGTGGAAGGCGACAGAGATACCATTGGAAGATACAGAATGACCGAGAAACTTCACCTTATTCTCCCAAAAATGACACTTGGAGAATTTGGCATAGAGTTGATGCCGACGAAGAGTGCTCAAAACAATCTCCAAATGATGAATATGATTGGCTTCAGATTTGGAATAAATAAGAATGTCATCAATGAAAACCAAAACGAACTTATCGAGATATTCGTGGAATATCCGATTCATAAGATCAACAAAATACGCTAGAGCGTTCGTCAAACCGAACGACATAACAAGCCATTCGTAAGAACCATAACGAGTATGGAATGCGGTAAGAGGGATGCTATCTTTCGCAACTTATAACTGATGAAAACCGGTAGCAAGATCGAGTTGGGAGAAAAGCTTAGTACCACTTAATTGATCGAACATGTCATCGATCCTAGGCAATGGATACCTATTTTGGATAGTGAGCTGGTTAAGCTTGCGATAATCAATGCAAAGCCTAAGGGTACCATCTGGCTTCTTAACAAAGACAACGGCGGCGCCCCAAGGAGATGAGCTAGAACGAATAAATTGCTTGGCTTCCAATTCAGATAATTGTTGCTTAAGTTCCTCATTTTCCTTAGCAGACATCCTCGTTGGAGGACGACTGACGGGATGAGCACCAGAGATAAAATCAATACGGAACTCAATTGCCCTCTTCGACGGCAAACTCGAAATAGGCTCAAAGACATCAGAAAAATTACAAACGACCGGAATATTAGCTATGACATCCTCCGATTCGAAGGAAGAAATGAGAGCATTCGAAATATGGCCTATGCTTCGAAATATAATAGATAACTGCTCGATAGCATCGGGATGCTTGAGATATAAAGTTCTTTTAGGACATAGGATTTGAGCTTCATAACGGACGAGCCAATCCATTCTCAAAATCATATCAAAACTAAGATGATCCATAACATGCAGATTCGCATGAAAGGAAAAAACCACAAAGAATAATCTCAACATCAACACATAACAAACCAAGAGTAGCAGATCCACCAATAGGATTCACGAACCTCAAAGGGTCGCAAAGACAAACAACATCCAAAGAAATAACATCAACAAGCTCCTTTGACATGAATGAATGTGATGCACCCATATCGAAAAGAACTCTAATAGAACGCCGTGAAATAAAATAAAACCTTCCAAAACAGAAGGAGTAATACCTTTGGGCTGAGAAGAATCACCAGAAGCTTTAGCAACAATAAGCTTCCAAGATCTGAAACCCTTAGGAGCAGTAGGACAATCAGAAACCCAATGTCCCTCTTTCTTGTAGTAGCGGCAAATGCGAGGCTTAGGACAACTACGGAGAAGATGATCCAGAGAACCACAATTATAACACACCCTCTAAATAGAAGGTGCACTACTAGGCTGAGAATTAGAGGTAGCTTGCTTCTTCTTTTTCTTATTGGAAGAATTAGGCTTATGAAATGGAAGCCTCTTTTTGTTGGAGTTCTTAGAAACCTCAACCTCATCACAACTATCACGTTCCTTTTCGACAGCTTCAAGGCAAAGTTTCGAATCAAAAAGTTCCTCAAAAGAAAGCTTAAGCTGAAGTAAAAGGACTTTCTTCAAATACTTCTTCAAACCTTCTACAAATCTAAGATTATTCTTATGCGGAGTGTTAATGAACTCAACTTCGTATTTCGATAAGGCCTCGAAAGATGCAACATAATCAGAAACAGAGGACTTTCCTTGTTTTAACTCAAGGAAACTACAAGCAAGATTGGCATTTTCTGATTCAGGAACGAACTTAAGTTCGAATCGTTCCTTAAACTGAATACACGAGAGAGAGGACTCATCAACTTCCGCAATCAGAAGCTCATACCAATCAAGCGCACGTTCTTGCAACATGCTATATGCCACGAGAACGCGATGATGATCAGAAAGATCCATTTGAGAAAATATGCGCTCACAAGCGCGCAACCAAGTTTGAACCTCCAATACACTTTCCGATCCCTTGAAGGGCTTGCCTTCAAGGTGGGAATAGTCACTACACATGCGGGCGAAGGCAGACTTATGAGTAGGAGCTACAGAAGTAGCAACAGAAGGCTGAGTACCCCGAAATAGCTCCATAAACACATCAGCTGACATATAGACTCCGTCCGGATGAGAACCACTAGACGGACCTGTAGTAGAACGCTTCCCTCTACCTCTTCCAGCCATAGGCTGAGAAAACAAGAGAGGAAAAGGATTAGTTAAAACAATATAAAATTGATAAGGAATTTAACAAATGGAATACTACGGAATATGAGATTCATTCCTAGACATATTCCAACATGTTAAAGAGGATAAAAGTTTAAGAACAACGAAGGAATAGATTAGAAAGGCATGAATAAAACCCTTGAATAGTTGTAACACATGTTCCATTCTGCTTCTGTTCCGTGTTTTTTATAATTTGTTCTGAATCTCAGCTCTGATACCAAGTTGTGACGCCCCATCTCTATACTCACAATAACAAAGGTTATTATAAGGAGTAACTTCTACTATTGCGAAGAATAACGCTTGTTAGAAGCTAGCAACAACATAGATAAGTATAATCACATCAGAACAGAAATATCAAATATAGCGGAAGACAAGTCTGGATACATGCTACAACACTCGATGGTTCACATGAACCAAATGTACATATACATAGCCATCAATACATCAATGAGATGAGATTTAATACACCAAAAGCAACACCTCAAAGCCTAAACAAAAGATGGGTGAAATCTCAAAAGCTGAAGCATCAACTGAATCAGAGATAGCGATTATCCTGAAATAACTTGGTCTGACCCGAGTATTATTTAAAAGAAAATAATAAACGGATCAGTCTAATTTAAACTTAGAAATGAATGCATCATAAACAACATCAAAGAAAATTAATCATAATCTCGAATGAGACTATTCAGCATAAATAATCAACATAGTTTAAATGAAGAAATCTTATTAAACTCCATCAAAATCAACTTTCAAATTCATAATTGAATTCAAAATAGCAATACACAAAAATCTAGAAATCAAAATAAGATAACTAGAAAATCAGCATAAAAATGGATCGATCCCAACATATGGCGAGTCTAAGCTACGCTGCACGTGCATCTCATATGGCCGAAGCCTACCAAGTACTGTCATCATAATATTTGGCGCCCAACAAATGACCCGAAGGTTCAACATATGACCCAAAGGTCTAGTACTGGTAATTGACCGGAAGGTCCATCATAGTAGCTCGAAAGCCCAACGAAATCATCAAAATCCTCGAACAATTCTATGGTAAATATTTCAAATAATGAGTCTAGAATTAACCGAATTAGTAAAAGCATGGTTTCATATTCCGCACTTTTGCTAAATCATTTAAATCTCTTCATCGTTTCCTTGAAAGTGCAAAATTGTGTAATTTTTTTTACAAATAAAATTTACGTTCTCAAATGGACAAGTCCGGAATTAATCGGATCAGTAAAAGTAAGGGTTCATAGTCCTTAATTTTGCTTCAGAGTTTAAATCGAGTCCTCATTCTTTTGAAAGCGTATACTGTAAAAATTTTGGAAACAATTTTAATTTAAAAAGATTTAAAAACACGTGATTAAAACAGTAACTTCTATAGCAATTTCGACAAAGAAATTGCTCTTCACAAAACACTGTAAAAATGGATATCAAATCAGCGTTGCGGGATAGCCGCTTAAAAATTCACTTTAAATTGACGGTTACTGAAGTCAAAACAACAGCAATTTTTATTCGTCAAAAACATCTCATCAAAACAACACGCTCCAATTATAAAAATCGGGGTAAAAATTCCATTATAAAAATAACGGCAACAAAATTACGTTTTAAAACCAAACACCGGTTCAAAAGTAAATTAATGCACTAGCGTGCAACTCATATTTGCAGGCACACTACAATATGAACCAAATAAATCTGGAACTGGACTAATCTTTGTGTTATACATCTTTGCACGCAAATAAGCACGAAATGAAGTAAAAATGAAGTATAAACTACCTTGGGCAATATAATATGCATGTACGCACCCTTCGATGTAAACAAAATATACTTGAATTATTTACACGTATGGAATGCACCAAAATGGCCTAGCAATGAATGCACGTAACAAATATATGTCTGTACCTGTGAAATTTTTTCCATGCACATACACGTGCGTAACACTTGCACACTTGGAATGAAAATAGGTGATGTCTGGCATAGTTTTAATGCATGCATCAAAAAATAACTGGACAATGCAATTTGCACATTACAAGCTAGTGACAATATGGATGACCTGGCCTCCTTTTTCATGCACACACCTCATTTTCGCTCACGTACACTACAAAATGAAATATACACAAATGTTTAAGTAACTTGACAATACTTCATACTCAACGTGCTACCACCTATAAATATCAATTGACTTTGCAAATAAATTTGCATTCTTTTTTTCCTTCAAAACTCAATTTTAAATTTCTATTTTAAATTTTTATTTCGACGGTAATAAAAACAGTGTTGTTACACACCCACCAGTCACTGCCATTGTGTTCCATCCAAATTTATCAATCAATGAGGAACCATTAATCCAGGGGTCAAACCAGATATTAATGTATTTTCCACTAACTATTTTCCTATCAATAAGTCCTTTACACCATTGTTTGGCTTGTAACAGAGATTTCCATGTGTATGAAGAATTGTTGTCTAGCAGTCAAAAATTAACATTACTACAATACTTGTTTTGCATCTATTTAGCCCAAAGAGATTCATCTTGAATACATGTCCATAACAGTTTTGTTGCCACAGCTTTAGCAACTTCATCAATTCTTCTAATGCCAAGACCACCCTCATTCTTTGATATGCACACATCATCCCAGCTCATTTTATGAGCTTTGGATTTCCATAAAAAATTAGCGCATAAAGAATTGACTCTCTACATTATTGTCATAGGAAACTGTGTGATTTGTAGCTAAAACTATATCATAGGGAATATTACAGTTTTAATAAGTTCTGCTCTTCTGTTGATATTTAAAAATTTGCAATGCTAGTGACTGAATTTCTTGTTTATTTTGTCTATTAACCAACCAAAGTCCCTAGCTTTAAGAGTGTTGTTGGATAGAAGGATGCCTAAATATAATATCGGCAGATTACCAATAATGATATTAAGACCGTCTGCAATTTGTTGTTTGTTAGAAGCACCTTTACTAAAAAACAGTATGGATTTGTTTGCATTAAATTCTAGACCAGAAAAGGTATTAGGTCTTGCAAATTGATTTTATTTCTTTCAGCATTCTTCATGGTAGATTTTGCCAAAATCAAAATAGCATCTACATATAATAGATGTGTGATCACTAGTTCAGTTTGGAAAATGGGAGTAAAGTTACCTTTCAAATATTCCACATCAATGTTTATAGTAAGGAATTCCATGACACTAGCGAATAAATATGGAAAAAGAGGGTCCCATTGCCTTAATCCTCTTGAGCTTTTAATAAATCTATAGGGGGGTCCATCAATTAAAATCGAAAATAAAGGAGTAGAAATGCGTTCGTATATGGGGTTAGCAAATAATATAGGAAAATCCATACATATCAGCATATGATGAATAAATTCCCTACTTAATTTATCATAAGCTTTGTGCAGATCAATTTTCAGGCATAATTTGTTGGAATTTTTCCTATTGAAACCTCTGACCATCTCATATGACAGTAGAGAATTCTCAAAAATAACTCTACCAGGAATGAAAGCATTTTGATTATTTGAAATAATATCATTCATATAATCTTTCATTCTATTACATAAAAGGTTGGCTAATATTTTATATGAAATATTACAAAGAGAAATCAGTCTAAAATCTGTCATATCAATCGCATCAGTTTTTTTGGGATAAGGCAGATGAAAGTATGATTGTTTTCTCTAATAATTTTCCCAGATTGGAGAATACTACTCATTGCACTCCAAATGTCGAATTTATTTTTTTCCCAATGGATTTTCTTGCATGTTATGCCTAGAAATTTGTTTGTACCTTGTGTTGATAAGAAAAGATTAGAAAAGTATATAATAGCTTCATGCGGAGTTTTTTTGAATGCCGATGACCAAGAACCATTATCATTTAGAATGTTATTACTCTTACGTTTAGGTTTTAGAAAATTGATTTTGTTGAAAAAAAATCAGTTGGTCTATCCCATTTAGAAAGATAGTTAATTTTCATTCTTTGCTCGTTTTCTACTATAATTGTTCTCATCAAAGACTGAATCTGCTCATATTTTGTAGTGTATTATACCAAAAAACTGTCAATCGAAAGGATTTTGGATTAACTGTTTATACACCTCATTAGTCTCATCCTTTAATTTATCCACTACATTATATATGTTGTTTTTACCAGTTGCCTATTTTCTTCGGTGCAGCCTTTATAGATTTCATCTTGCATATAAACATGTGGAGAGGATTTCCAGAATACTCATGCATCAAAGCATCATGAAAAGAGGAATGGTATCCAATTTGGAGATGCCAAGAGTTTTTGTACTTGAAAGGTAATCGAACCCTCATTTTACACTGAATAGTAAGGTTAATCATGACGGGGGTATGATCACTCAAAGAATGATTGCCAAAGTTTATGCCAAATTGATTAAATTTTATCTAGCCATAAATTATTAATAAAAACTCGATCTATCTTACTATGTATAGAAAATCTGAGGCCTCCTGTCCATGCAAAGAAATTACCTGTAAAGTCTAGTTCTAATAGATTAGAGATAGAAATGCAGCCTATAAAATCTTGTTCGCCCATCGAGTTGAAGCAACCATTATTCATTCTATCATTAGTAGATAATATAGCATTGAAATCGCCTACCACAATCCTAGGTAGTTTTGCACATTTGGACTGATCAGAAATATATTTCCATAGCTCTTTACGTTTCACCTCTTCATTGAAAGCGTAAACCGTAGTGCACATAACACTAATACCACTTACATTATGAAGAATGCAAGTAATGCATTAGTCATTAGTGTGTAAAATAATGTTCGACCAATGTGTAGAGTCCCATATGATTAATATACGACTTTTGTGATCAGTGGATAAATTGTGGAAAAATTTCCAATTATTTGTAGTTTTGGTCATAAATCTATCAATCTTTTCTGTAGAAAGTTTATTTTCGAGAATGCCGATAAATGAAAATCTGTTACTACTCAAGCAGTGTAAAATTTCTAATTATTTGGCAAGGGCGTTCATTGCCCTCATGTTCCAAAAGAGGAACTGCATCTAGTGATTATTTTCAGGGTTGCTACTATTTTCAAGGGAAGCAGCAGTCCCCGATAATTTTGCTTTTTTTTGCGGATTTACCTTTGCCTTTTAGCTGACTGACTAAGTTAACCCATGTAGGGTTCTAAATAACATTAGAGTTAGCAGTGGCCTTAAATTCAAACAGGTTTCTCGATTCTTGTTTTCCGTGTTGCTCTAGTTCTAGAGGTAGATAGAGACTCGAAGTTGTGGATATTATTTATAGAGAACGAACATGGATCTGGAGACATTTCATTCATCTCTACTGCGACACTATTAGTTTCCTTTGAAATATTAGTTAAACATTGTAACCATTATCAAATTCTGTAACAATAGAATTTTGAAGAAGATTTTATTTATAGTCGAATTACTTGATTGAACATTTTGGGATGTATCAGTAACATTGTCTTCAGAAAACTTATTACTATCATCACTTGAATTGATGTTGTTAATATTTCCTAGTTCTGGGTTGTCTAGACGCATTTGGTTATCTGAATTTTTGTCTATTTTTGCTTACTTTTTGCTAATTACATTCTAGAATTTTCTAAATATGTTTAGTAAAACTAAACTTGATTGGTGAATTAATTAATAATTATATTATTTGAATATACGTTCATATATAAGAAAATAACGTTGTGACAACTTTTAATCGACAAAACGTTGATTTTTGACAAAATGTTTTACGGTCACATTTGGACGTTTTAGTTAAACTATATATTTATGTAAACCAAATTTGAAAATAAATTTGTATATTTCTATTTAAAAATATAAAAATTATAAATTAATAAAAATAATTTATTTAATCATCGAAACATACTTTTCTGAAATCAGCATTTTGTCACTTTTGTCGATATAGGTAAATGTTACTATTTTTGTGTATACTTCTCTTTTCAAATCATATCTCATATTGTTTGAATCATATAACCTAACTTCTTTTATCTTTAAAATAACTTTAAATAGTATATTTTAAAGTGGTCAAATTTTGGGTCGTTACATTCTTCCCTAGTTAAAAGAATTTCGTCCTTGAAATTACCCAAAATAAAAGTTTCCCAAAAAATTTATCTTCAAAATTAATTCCATATAATATACACAGAGCATTCATATGAAATATATAATTTGATCTCCTATTCGAATACCCAACTTTATTTTTCGAACTACTATCAATCCCCCGATCCTCTAGTGCGGACTCTGATCAGGCTTCTAGATCAGAACCTTTGCTTTCCTTGCACAGTGCTCAACTATGATAGAAAACTAAAGTACCTAACCACAAACACTTATCCATGTTTGTTGTCAAGAATCGAGTGATGAATCCTTTTTCGGACCAGTGTAAACACCTCAAAGTTTCGTACTCATATTGGATCAACATTTGTGTGACGAAACGATTTACGTATAAATTACATATTTATTCCTATTAGTCTTTTCATGGTTATACCAAATTCTCTTTATTTACATCCTTTATTTTTTACATTCATATTTTTTTTTAGTATACTTTCTTTAATACTAATATTATTTATGAATCATTTTGTAAAACTATTACTTAAGTTCATTACAACTTATAGTTTTATGTAAATCAATCATATTTTAAAGACTTAAGTCCAAATCCTTAATTCATGCCGGAATTTATTAATAAAACATTTTCCACATTATAGTTACCTTATTGAGGAGTCATTATTTTACTTAATAGTTCATGACTTAAGTATATATTTGTATAATATACCTTACATCCTAAGAGTATATACAAATCCCAAATTTCAGATTGGTTTCACATTAATCCGTCTGTCTAACAAATTTTGACTTTGTTGTAATTTACTGTTATCTCAAAATTTTAAGTTAGAAA
The DNA here is from genome assembly GCA_030765085.1 of Allium cepa. Lineage (NCBI taxonomy): Eukaryota > Viridiplantae > Streptophyta > Magnoliopsida > Asparagales > Amaryllidaceae > Allium > Allium cepa. The sequence continues at coordinate 1,011,895,192 of CM060945.1, read as the reverse complement.
ACTTATTTCTTATTTAATACTATTATTAATTTTCTATCTTTGAAAAATAAATTTTAAAAACCACCCGTATTTAAATCCTCAAATTCTTAACTCTTAATTCCTTTTTTTCTTTATAAATCGGATTTATAAATTATCCTTATCTTATTTCATTTACTTAATGTATTTCGCAATCTTATACCAAAAGTTTTCATAAATTCCTTAGCTTTGAGTTAGGTATGATTCAGAAATTTTCGACTGTCCAAAAAAATTCTGCTTTTTTATCTGTTAGCGATCCCAATTTATCCTTGTTTTAAACACTTTTACAAAGATTACTAATCAGTGATTCACATTATTTCTTTAACTTAAGACAATTATATAGAACAAGTAACTCCAAAACAATCCAAGGAACTGGGTACTACTAATTGTATCATATATCCTCTTAACAAGAGGAGTAATACTTAAGAGAAGTGCTTACCATCCGAACATATCTTTTACCCATTTTTAGTTTATTTTCAAGCCAATCGAATTAGTTATCATAAAATACCTCTTTTTATTTGAAATAATACCATTTTCAAAATCATTTAGAGATTACTTTATAAAACATATTTTACAAATTCATTTTATAAATTTATCTTATATTAATTAACTTCATTTAAATTACCATAATTCTTTTACTCGAATTTAAATTCTCATTGCTTTTATATTTATCTTTTTACACTATCATTTTCTATTATTTAAATAAGTTTTTATCTTATATGTTCATTCCTTAAATAAATCTTATTATCAAACACCTTATAGTTAAATCGCTAAACTTAGTCCACAATGTATTTGTACTTAAACTTTTAAATCAAACAATTGATCAATTTATGATAGTAACTTAATATTATCATTTTTTATTTTACTATTTTAGAATATATTAAGGATCTTAATTATCTTTAAACATCTTACAGTCAAACTGTGAAATTCTAATTACAAGAGGTTCATATTTTAATTTCACCAATTCTGATTTCTAACTATATAACTTTTCAAAACATATACTTTATATTCAAAATATAATCCTAGGTAAAATTATTTTATTTACTAATTTTTGTCAAAATCAATATGTCGGTTCGCCTTATTTAAATGTTTAGGAACCCTCATCGATGACGAGGATCACGCGCATCAATCAGAATCCATAAATTGCTCAACAAATAAATCAACACAAAATAATTTATTAATCACTAATAGATACGCATTCATATATAATACACTCAAACTCATTCTAGGGTGTTACTAACCATATCTCTAATGAGTCACTCATCCTAAGGTATTACTAACCCTATCTCTGATGATTCTTTACCCCAATAAAGTCAAGGTTCTCGCTTAACCTTCAGGTCTAATACCAAATGTAACAGTTCGGTTTTCCATACCCTTTGAATCGACAATAAACCAGACATGTCTAACTCAAATTGCATGAAAAAACGGATCATTCAGAGTAGAAAGAAAATAAAGACAAAATAGAATCCCACACGAATGAAATAACATATATTAATTCAATAATAATATTTACAGCGGAAAATTTTAAAATATAGTATCAGAGTCTAACCTAGATTCAGCTTGGACAGTTATCAACTTCTATCTATCCTTACAAATGCTGAAAACAACAAAACAAATGCGATCGATGTAGCGGATAATAGAATACGTCCATACGATGATGAAGATCTCCAGCTCTTCTCTGAAAACTCCAAGCGTCTTCAACTAAACCTAAAGCTACTTGGATCTGACCCGAGTATAACAAATACCCAGATCAGGCTAGATAAACCAGCGTGAGATACTCGAAATTTTAAATGTATAAATTATGACGATGTTATCAAAACCATTGAAAAGAAGGGTATCTCATAAGACTACGTCCACACATAAATACGGACAAGTTTTTGCCTTATGATAACCAAAACACTTTTATTACCAAAATAATTTGATATTATCTTTAATGACATTCTTTTAAAAACACCATTCAAATAAACTTATTCAAATAAGGTATCAATACCTGGACTAAGTTTTAAGGCAATATATTCGGACTGGTTCAACGGAATATACTGGATGGAATATATGATACCAAAAAGGGGTAGCTGATATGTTTGCAAGTCATTACAACTATTTTGGGAATACAATCAAAACCATAAATCTTTTATTGCGATTGGATTGCCAACATGATAGGGAACTAGTAGCCTTTTCTTCGATCCATGCATAACAAACATAGTTCCTGTTGTGCGTTAATCGCTTTTCTCAAACAAGTCACTTGGAACTGTACTTGCTACACTACTACTGATAACGCGTAGTTCCCTGCTTTTTTCAAGCTAACCACTTTATCAAAATGGGGCAATAAATGCCTTGAGGGACGTTTTCCCCCAAAGGGCCCAACGTATTGGACACCACCATACATACTCACTTATTCCGAATTTGTGTTTGTCAGACCACATAGTATCCCATATCATCTTCCGAGATGTGAGGCTAGTGAGGCTACATTCAATTTCTTCAAAGCCATGCTTTTCAAACAAAACCACGCTTTGATCATGACAAATTCCACTTTGAATGCCACATTGTCATTCCACGTCACATGACTAATTTCTATAAAAGTATAACTTCCTGAGCTCGTATGTCTCAGGAAATGGTGTTAAGCTAAAAGAAGTTGTCTTCTTCTGCACCAATCGATATACTTTTGTAGAAACCACTCAAATTTGATTTAGAATACAATGTCGGACAAACATCCATACAAATTCGTTCTAGGGTTGAAAGAAACCGAAGGCACTCTCCTACTGCCACTAGTAGCGAGTAGTCCTTGCAATCCGAAAAATCTTCACAACGAGAAAACCACTACTATAAATAACTTTATAATAGGAGCGACCCAAAGCGTGTCAACAAGCAGTCCTCATGCTATGAAGATCCATGTCTTTAATAATCATCATCTTCAACATATCTTCACTTTCGAATGTATACATTGGTTCGAAGTGGTTTTCGGATAGGTATCACCCAAATCTGACCCCGGTACCTTCGAAGCCAATTATCGATAAAAAGATGTTAAGTTCATATGTGGATATTAATCATCAATCAATTACTTCATCTTTTATTTAAATCAAATATCTTTCTTAGATATATTCTTTTCATTTTATTCTATTTTCTTTTCAAGAGTATATGGAATCATTAAGCCTCATTTATCAAATCATTTGATTTATTAAACCTTTCTTAAATCCTGGAATAATTCCAAATCATTTTCTCTTTTACGCAGAAAACCTTTCCAAAGCATTCTTTTAATCTTAATCAATGATTTCTCATATTCAAGTTATAACTTTTAACGTAGGGAAAATATTCCCAAATCATTTATCAAATCTTAATCAAAGATTTTCTTTCTTAACTTCAAAACATATTCTTGCAAATCGAAGATTTTTATAACAATGTACTACTACCACCTTAGATATGGTAAGTTTCACCTCCAGGGACTAGTGGCAAGTAATCAAACATCATGAAGACCTTTGTCATCAATGGTCATTGTCTCCAATATATTTTATTTTGAAAATTAGTTTGAAGGGGTTTTCGGACAGGAATCACTCAAATTCGATCCTGGTTCTTCAGATAGAAATCACCCAAATCTAATCCAGGTTCCTTCGTAGCAACCATCGAATAAAAGATGTTAAGTGGTTAACTAATATTCTAAATTTTTTATTTTTATCATGGAAAAACTTTAAATATGATCTTTTAGAGCATCCCGGCTTTCCTTTCGATCTATTCGACTCCTCGCCTAAAAAGAGAAAACATAGCCCATTTAAGCTCAGGGCACTGGTTAGTCCATCCCTAACCTTAGTTAAACACCCTAAGCTTAGTTAAACACCTTGTTTTATCTTTCCAAATCTCACAAGCGAGACAAATGTACCAGTCGTTTCCGCATACTCGGTTATTAGCTTTATTTTGAAATTGATTATAAGATTCCAAATTATCTTTTAAACTCTTAAATTTTCTTTTATAAACATTCATAATTAATTCTAAGAAAAATCGTTAAGTTTAAACCTTCTTTTAAAAAGTCGTAGAAGCAGTAGAAGAAAAGTACTATGGACATTCATATTTTCCATTCCAAATCTCTTCTAAATTATTTAAATAGATTTATCAAATTTATTCCATATTTTTCCACAGTTAAAAACGTTCATTTAAATAGATTTCCCGTTATGGTCATTTAACTGCAATAGCGTGATTTTTCCAGAAAATTGTTTTGGACATAATTCAAACTCTACCTAAAGAAGTCTTGATTTTCTTCCTTCATTGGAGAGCTATTATCATTGTGGACCAAAGAGTTATTATTTCGAAGAAATCCAACTTATAAATCATTCTCTATGTTAATTTGAAGTTACGGATCAAAATTTACAAACTACCGCTACGCGACAAGCACGATTTTGACTAATTTTGTGAATTGCTTCGAAACTTGTCCGAAACACTTCAAATTTGTTTTAAACTATTTTAGCTTATCTAAAACAATATTTTCTTCATTTCAAACTCATTTTTCATTTCATATTATAATATTATATTACTATAATATCATTTTCAATGTTTTCAGGTTTTTTGAAATCATTAAGAGGCTAAATAATTTCCATACACACATTTTATATGGATTTAATTCTCATTTAATTAACTATGGTTAATTACTAATCTTTTCTCTTATCATTTATCAAACCAAGTCATCATCCATATCATAAACATATGAGCAACCATAATATCAACCAAGTTATCAAACATTAAATCATCCAACATATAACAAACTTTTTGTAACGACCCGGGATTTTGGCCATATTATTATAATAAGTATTTAATCTAATTTAAATAAAATATAAGTTTTCATTTTATAAACTGATAAGACTTTGAACATTTTCCCGTTATATATATATATATATATATATATATATATATATATATATATATGTATTGTGAAGGAAGCTTTGATTTGAAAATTTAAAATAAAATCTTTCAAAAATATTTACAATAAAATCTATCTTATTTAATTAAATAAAAGGCTCTATCTTATTAACATTTAATTTGAACATGTGCATATGAATGAGATATAGATAATAATGTTAAATTAAAATTAGTCCTATTAATATTAAATATAAGTATAAACTATAATCATAAAAATATATGAATATAAATAAAGTCTTTAAAAAAATGTTTAAAATAAAATCAATCTTATCAAGACAAAATATAAGTATAGAAATATAAGGATATAAATTAAATGTTTGGATTGTTAAACTTGAATAGAAACAAAAAATATCTGCATACAAGAATCAACTTGGATAAGGCTGTAGTTTATAAGAAAAACATATGCATTTAATTCTAGCACAACATTAGGTCATTTCAAATTTTTTTCAAAAATCATTTCAGCCTCCATACAAAAAAATCTAATCTGATCAAAGAAATAAAACTTGTACCAGAAGACACCTACTGTAAAACCTGTTTCCTTTATATATACGAGTACATATGCACGCCCAGGTGGGCCTGCATCTAATCACATTGTCTTGTTGCTAGATCACCTACTTCGTCCTTTTTAATGCTCCATGCTTAGTAGTCTCTCATATATCATTTACGTTGTATTTTTTTCTATTTTAAATTCACATTTTGTTGAATATACTCATTAATATTTTTGTTAAATTTATGATTGTGAAAAGATTACACGTTAGATGATTAAAAAAATTTAAAGTTTGAATCAAAGATGTTTTTGCTTTAACCTTATGATTTGCATAAGGTTAGGAAGTTAATTTTTATTTTCCTAGCTAATTCTTCCTTAAAAAAATGGAATTGCAACGCTGTTCAATGCAAGCTCTCATATGTTGTGTTTCGACACTCCACGCGTTCTCATAAACACATGCATCATTGTTTTGAAACGACGCTACCTTAATGAAGGTTTACGATGTGCCAGCGTCCCAATTGAACATCCCTTTCACCACCTTCCGAACGGGCACATACATGGTCTTGTCACACTTGTTTGTAATAAAAGGAATTCTCAATGTTACATGTCACCAATTCCATATATATACCATGTTATGCACCATATTTCTTACGATGTGGGACTTAACGTTCACCTACGCACTCTCAAATGCGAGACATACCTAATAGATCTCCACCTTGGCAAACATTTTCTCTAACCTTCATTTGGAGCATACTGAAGAAGCTCTACAGTTGATCAGGCTGCTTCTACTTCTTTATGCAATTGGTGAGACTACATTACCAAATCTCCACTTCAAGGTGAGTACTTTCGCTAAAGCCACCTTGGAGCATCACCAACGCAGGAGAGCTGGCTACGTATCTAGTAGTGAGGTTAGTTGCTTACATATTCCTCATATCAAGCTGGTTTCCATGAAAGCTCGAAGATTATACGCCCTTTCCACCCTTGCAACATCCATCCATCATACTCATCATCATCAAAAATAATATCGTAAAGCATCATCACTTTCTCTTTTTCCTTCTTCAACATCTCTTTATTTGGTGGGTTTTACTGAATCCTAGCTCGCGGTGTCCTTAGCTCACATCACTTATAAGTTTCAAGGTTCTGTATCTGTATTAAAACAAAAGGCATGGAATGTATATGAGTTTCAAATATTTGTAGTAGCCACTTGTTACTTACCGGTTAAGTGTGTAACCTTCATTAAAATTAAACAGCATACGAAACTGTTTATTGATGGACTAAATATCAATATCATTATAAAGCAAAAAAATGTAATGTGTTGTATATGATTGTTGTCCTATTTTCACCTGACTTTATTTCTAGACATTACGTTTTAATTTCATCTAGAAAAATTTTCAAAAAATATAAATAGTATTGGAGGTAATATATATTATTGCTTTCAAGCAATGTATCATGTAAACCATATATTTTTGTTTGATGATAATACGACGGTAGTATTATTAGTACTTTATAAAAAAAAATCGGTTCTTGAATAACTCATATTACCATAGCTAAAATTACTCAACATGCAGTATTTAAAACAATGATAAAGAGAGAAATCCCATTAAACGCACATTACAAAGCCTTAATGTACGGACAATATACCCACTATTTGTTTATCATAATAACAAAAGGTATCCAACGATCATATATCACTCATGATCATTTACATAAATGCTTAAAAAATACAAACTCTGGAGAAAATACTTAAAATGTCATAAAAATGTATTTAAAAACAAATGTTTCCAAAGAAAATTGCTTCATTCTGCTTGCAGCTTTGCACCCCCTAACTTGGTCACCATTTTTCCTCTTTGTTTCCCTACATGAACAACACATGAAACAAAATAAACTGGGATGTTTTACGTTTGCTGAGGCGGTTTAGGGGAGGCCATAGCAAAGCAGTTGAACACATCAAGAAGGGTTGCAGTCTTCTGAACGATCGGAAAAGCTACAGAGGGGATGAGTGGCAAACATATAAGAATTTGTAATTCTAGAAGCTGGATGTAGTGATTGAATTAAAGGTCGTATTCGGGGCTAGAAGTGGAAGGCACCATTGATGATGATGAGATTCACATTGCACATTTGGTTTTTTGGAACCTAAGGGCGCAACTGAATTGTCGTGACCGCAGCAGCCACAGTGAAAATAGCGAACAGGGTCGCATCAGGTCTTAGCTTGGTGGTCGGTTGCGCCGCATTGGAAATAGTACCGTGTCGGTTTCTATGTCGAGTCGAGGGTTTGAGAATTTGGTTATGTAACAATCAGGTACTCCATTAGAACCAATAGTAGATGTTGCGGTACAAAATGGAGCAGTATATTAACGCATCGAAACCAATGGAATGAAGCGCTTGCATTGTATACTCGGCTACAACTCTGAGCATAAAGTGTTGGTGTAGAAGAAATAAAGTGCAGCAGCCAAATACTGATCTCGACCATTTCCTGAAGTAGCCTTGAAGATGAATCTTTGTACCTACTACATGAGTTCATCTGATCCATGTTAACTAATGCAGATAATGTGGAATATGATTAATCAAGTGAAAAGAATAACAAATATGAAAATGAAACTTAAGAAAAAGACTGACCTATTCCTTACCATAATGAAAGAAACCTACTTCATGTTTTTTTGTTGGACCAAAACAATCTCCTATTCCTTTGTATGGTTCAGAAAGCAGCCAGATTTAACCAACCCTCTTGATTTTACATAGGAGCTTCAGCAACTGCTATATCGAAGTCAGAAAATGGGACATGTATAAATCAATTGAAGTGCAGCTCATCTTCAAGCCATTTTATTCTGTATAAATCAATATCAGCTCATAGATACATTACACTGAGAAATTTTACTATTTTTATTTCACATCATCTGCAAGTAGCCTTCTTAGAGATGCATATACATGCCTTATGCCTTTAGTCAAAAGCATTCAGATGGAAAGCAAGACTACATTTCATCTCTAACTAACTTCTTGGGCTTAATGGATGAATTTAAATCGACTTCCCCATCTATATTCCAGAGCTTGCCTTGATGAAGTCTAATTTGAAAATTAAGGCAGAAGATTTTCTTCACGATCTGCCTTCATTGCATAAAGCATCCTGTCTTCATTGCCTCTGCATATAGAACAAAATTATGGATGGTTTATGCTTGGTACACATAAAACGAATAGAAATGAGTATTTGTTTAACTAAACAGGTTTACATATAAAACATGTTACGACATTCATTCTTAATTCGTAAAATGAATATAAATGAGTAGTTGTTTAACTAAATAGGTTTACATATAAAACATGTTACTGCATTGATTCTTAATTCATGTATATAATGTACATATAATGTTGTTGATAATAAGGTTAAATAAATTGCAAGTGTTGCACCATTTCAAAGTACCACCATATGACACATCAAGCTAATCCTACAGTAACTTAATATACCTCCAACTCTCTCATAATAATCACAGAAGGTCATCCAAACATACCTTCCACCAAAGTCCAACCTCTATTACAACCGGGATTGCATAAAATTAAATTTCTACAACCTCCGGTGCATGTCCCACATCTACTTCTACTATTACATCTGCCTGCAGGCCACCAATACAGGTAATACTATAGTGGCACCCAGCTGAAACATTTAGCCTAGATAACTTAGACCCACTACCATTCTCTCAATCCCAATTTCCTTTTAATACTTTTCTAGCCTATACTCAATCCTAGGTCCTTCCTACATAACTTGCAGCATGCCCAACGGTTGAGAAAAAAAATACTAATTTGGGTATAAAAAAATAGTACGCAACTCCACTTTAAAAAAAAATAGGATCCACAACTTGCATGTAAACAAACATACAACTACAAAAAATAGTTTGATCATGAGATAATCATCTCAGAAAAAGGGTTGATGGATTTAGTTTTTTATTTAGTGATGCCTACTTTATGTAAGTATTAAACAATAGCATGTTATTCTCGGAAGCGTATGAGATAAAAGAAAATTAGAATAAAAGTCGAACATGGGATACGATATTTATGCAACATGGCAATAGAACCAAACGTATAAACTGTATCTTTGAAAAAGGATTTTGTATCCAACTATGCAACATGGAAAATTTTGAAGTATAAGAGGTCCAAATAACAAACTTCAATATCTAACTTAGGAATATCAAGCAGCTAACTCCAAATAGTTTTACCAATATTAAACAACTAAAACTATGATCAAAATAAATCTTCAAAGGATATAGGTAGATTCAACAAAATCAGCATTATTAAAAGCAAGTTTATCACAAAATCGTGCAATATATCTACCATTGTTTTATAGTAAAAGTACGTAGGACTACAAATTGACCTTTTTGTAGACCCAAAGCAATTTCAACATCATTATTTTCTCTTGTAGTTAAGCATAATTCTTTTATTTGCGGTGATTGAATCGAATATTTTCCTTATAACATGTAATAAATTGCATAATTTATGCCATTCAAATTCATTTACACAAATAAAATAAAAGTTACTAAACAAATAATCACTTGCTTAGTACATCATTAAAAACAAATAAAATGGGAATTTTAGAAAAACATGGTTGATTTTATGTTAATTGAACATAGAAAACATAGCCATCTCATCCCATCTATTAATTAAACTAAAAAGTAGAATGAGTTGGTGAAATTCTACAATAGTCGATGTTATAGAGTCATTGGACTTAGTTTGCTAACGTGGGTCAAAACTAATTTTATCGGACAATTTTTTTCTTATGTTAGTTGTCGTAACCAAACAAAACATAATTCATTCATAATCATCTCACCAAGAAATTACTTAATTAGTTAAAAAAAACAAAAGAATAAAAATGAGAGGTCAAATAATTATTTGTATGCAAAAGCATCCAAATCAGATCTATATGTTCATGAAATCAAAGAATAAAAGCCTAACTAAACTGACCAAATAAATAGCATGCATAGCAAAGTCCATATTTGTGCTACCAAATGGTTCTCTAAATGGATTTGTTTCGAATATAAAATCATGAAAACATTAATTGCATCACTAAACTATTTACAACAAAATGAAAACTAAATTAAATATTGATGATATCAGTTGGTTAATTACATCTGTAACGACCCGGAAAATTTTAACAATTTTATATTGATTTTATAACGTATTTAATTGAATAGTTGTGAAATTTTATAATAACTGGATTTTTTAAAAACAATTTTTTTTATATTTAGAATACATACATTTAAATATAGCAGATTGTAAATTTTAAATTAATTTTATGAAAATTTATTTCATGGTGGAATTCTATTAAATTCAAGCTAGCAAATAACTGCTGATAATAAAATATTTCCAAACCTAAAAATTTTTACATAGAACTCGTACCACGGATATTTGTATATTGTTTTGATCGTCTCATCATACAGATCTCCGCAACATATTTATTTCTGTGTTTTGAATTCCGGTAAACAGTGGAATTCGTGGAACAGGTAACCGTATTCGTACCGGATCCTTGACCTTTTGTTATCGTTTGAATTTCAAACTTTAGGCGTGTCATCCAAGCAACAATTTATTGTTTTATTTATTTAGCCAAATTAGAACGGACCGTTGCCATACTTTTCAATTTATCATTTATTGTTCTGTTAATCACTATTCCCACTGTCCCAATGTTCACTTTACATTCTGTTCTATTTCTATTTACTGCTACCGGTTAAATAGCTCTCTTCTAAATTCGTGTCTTTTACTTTGCCTTCACTTACGTTTCTTCCATTTTGAGAAACGAAATGACATCTTCAGTTACATTTTCATTTTTAAATACGAAGATCTGCCACAAATGTTGCCTACTTCCCAATCTCTCCTTCTTCCTCTATTATTCTTCCCAGATCTGTTCATAATTTCCTTCCTCCTCCATTCTATTTTGCTATCCAGATCCACCTGTTCTCCTCTTCTCTACCGTTCCTGCCTCTCAAATATTTTCCCCCTTCTCCTTTTTCACGCAAGTTTTCCTTTCTCCCCACATGAGCGGCCCAACATCACCAAGCGCCACGTCAGCTTCCACCCAGCCTTCGCCCCTCCTTCCTCTTCCCACCAGCGCCCGAGTCTTGTCTCGACCATTGGCTCCGTCACCGTGCGACAGCCTCCCCTCACTGGCCTCGTACCCCAGATCTCACCCTCCCTTTTATCCTCCTCTCCAACAGCCGATCCCACACGCAGGTAACCTCCCCGACCCCGGCATGCCCCGCTCGCCTGTGCCTCTTCACCATGGCCGAATGCAAAGCACCGGCTCCCCTCTCCCTATGCACCATTTCCAACTTTCCCACGTGCAAACCTTTCCTTGCCAGTCGAGCCTTGCCTTTCTTCCCACGTTCTTCTATCTTCTCCTCTTTGTGCATGCATATCAAGGTATTACATATCATTACCTAATTGGATATATATATATATATATATATATATATATATATATATATATATATATATATGTTGCAGTGCATAATATAAGTTTCAGTTTATATAAATATACTTACAATGGTAAATGTATCAGTTTGATTTGTTATAAAATATAAAGTATATAAAGTTTGTTTCATATATAAATAAAAAAAAAACAGTTATTCACAAGCTATGCTTGCTTGGGATGATCATGTTTTACAGTTATAAGGAGTATGAAGTTTCAGATGTAAGCTCGGGTAAAGTTTTTAAAAATATAATAGACGTATGTAAGTTAATTTGTATAAAATTTGGGATTGATAAGTTAGGGGAAGATATATATATAGCACCGTGTATATTATAAGGGTAACATGTGTGCGTGTAGTGTATATCTGCATGTGTAGTGTGGGTGTGCCGTGTATATATAGATGTGTGTGTAGTGTATGGGTCATGTATATAAATGTACGTGTGTAGGCATTTGATATATGTACATATATATAAGTATAACAATACTTTTTATTTTGGTCGATGGTAAATCTGTGTTCTTTTGTTTTTATTTTGGCTTACAGTATGGTATATTAAGGGTTGTGTTTTACTGTTTGCATATAATTTAAATTTTTAGTTACTTTCTTTTGGGATAAAAGTTGTTCATTGTTTAAACATGCCGCTGCTACTATAAGAGATATAGGGTTTGTTGTAGGTTCTGATATAAGTATTTTAATATGTTATTGATCTTTATTGACTTCAAAATGTACCAAGATTTTTTTTTTTTTTCCATAGATATTTGTTTAACAACTTTAACTTTTAAATGGATAAGACTACAAAGATATAACGAACAGTATTAAAAATACAGAATATGTTAGTTGATTTTTTTTATATACCAGTCGGATTTTTATATAGTTGTTGATTTGTTTAAGTTGTTATTTTACAACATATATAGGTATATATATTCGGTCAGCATGTGTTAAGTGTGTACATGGTTGGTATATAAGAGTAGTCTGTATATAAGTTTAAGAGTACATTGTTTTAGAGTAGTGTGTATATAAGTTCTATTGGCTATATATTAAAAGTTGGTATATAAGTTTGTACAGTTCATATTTGAAAGCATGTTGAGTGCCCGGGTATATATTTGCTGGTACATAGATGTTGGCTATGAATATGTTTTAATATATTTCATAGATCGACGTATAATTTCAGAATGCATAAAGATTTTAAAATATAAAATATGTTTAGACAGATATCAAATACGTATACTATATTTTATTTTATTTTGATTATATAATTATATGATTTTAAAATATTTAGTTCGATTTATATCAACTAATTCTAAACATTCTCATCGATCTCCCATTATCAGTTTTGTCCGTCGTGCCTATCTTTCTTCGTCGAATCGTGTCCATCTAGCGTTGATCGGAATTCGGAGCTCGTTTCATCTGTCAAACCTATCTAGCCTCGAAAGGTGAGCAATCACTCACGATTAACGTTCTTTTATTTATTAAATTTGATTTCAATTGAAACGACAATTGAAATATGCTGCTGTTAGTTGTTTTTCTGTTATGACTACTATTATCTGTATCTGTTCACCTATGACACCTGACACCCTTATCGGTTAATTATTTATGTGATAAAAATACAGATTGGTTGATAATTGATTGTTTGATTGATTGTTGTGTAATTTGAATGTTAATTATTATTGTTAAGTGATAACTAGTTTGCTAGTTTAAAATTTGGGGTAGTATAATTTACAAATTAAACGGAGTATATATGACGGACCTTGTTTTATTAAAAATCTGACCCCGCCATATGTAAATTTGATTAGTTAAATTTGACCCGTTAATTGTCGTAGAAATTGATAAATTATACTTTAAACCCTTGAACGTAGTGTGGATTAATTGTTGTAGTTTTAAACTAAAATTTAAAAAGGAACGACAAGTGAAAAACTGTAATGTGAAAATCTTTAATCTACATGAAATGATAGTGTAGATTCTAGAAATAATTATACAAATAACAATGCGAATAAATACGATTATTTCGGGGTTATTTTTTTTATTTATTGAATTGTTATTGATTGTTGTTGTTGCTTGTCTATTTACTTTGACACCATCCCTGTCATCACACTGCAAGTTCGAAATGATAGACCCAAGCTGGTTTCATTTAATTAAAATTGGGATTTACGGGTTGGAATGCTATCCACCCGTATACATTTAGAGTACGGATTAAAATGGTAATATCCGTAACACTTGACCATATGATGAGAAATATATGGTCTTAATAAATGTAAATTCTTAAAAACATATGTAAAAGAAATGATAAATATAGAGTAAATTATATCTAGTAAATCAAGATTTGACTAAATACAAGAATTATGATAAATATCTATGTGAATTTATCTCGAATAGTTTTTGCAATAATATCGAACGATTAAGATTGGGAGATAAATTTGGGTTATTGTAAAATGATGTTTAGATAAGGATTTATTTAAATCAATTTGAATTTTATCAAATGAGATATTTCACGTTTGATAAAATTTGAGAAATCTTGAGAAAGATGTAATTTAAAGTCACTAAAATGGTATTGAATAAGGGAGGGTTCAAAACTAAATAATAATGATGTAAAAACCAAGAATCTATATGAAACTGTTAAATTTAACATCTAAGTATCTAAGCCATGAACTGTATTGAAATTAAATGGTTAGCGATTTGGATATGTATTTGGAACCCAGATAGTTGAATTTGTTATTTTAGACAACGAATTGAATTAGATATAAATTGAGGGTGAACTAAATTTGGATATTTTTATTTAGGAATCTAGATTGGGAAAAATTTAGTTGAAATGTATAATACTTAAAGTATGGAAACATATTGGAAATAAACGGGGAAATTGGGATATCAAATCCAAATTTGGAAATTATAGATTTAAGTGGTTAATTTAGGAAGATTTAAACTAATAAAATGAGATTGGATTTAATTTAAATGGGAAGGTCGGGTTGATGTGAAACGATTTGTTAAGTTAAGGAAATTGAAAGTACTTTACTGTATACATTATTAAAATATATAAATACTATCTTGGGAAATATGAAGCGAATTTGATATTTGGGTTTGAGGTATAAATTAAGTAAATAACCACGGTGTAATAGTGTATATTTCCACCCTGTAGATAGTTTTATGGACCCTTAGAGGATGGACATCCCAAACATCCTTTAAGTTATATTGTATTTCAATTGATATTTCATTTGAGTTGAATTTATTGATATAAGAATGTTAATCCTGACTCGAGTGTTTTGTGTTTTGCTTTACGCTCGGGTCAGACTGAGTAATACAGCATTAGAGACTCACCTTTGGAGATTGGAGCTTCATTTGGAGATCCAACTATCGTTTCAGCTTTCAGTTTTCTAGTTGACTGGTTCAGAGAAGTCATCGGCTCGTACTGAAGACTTTTCTGTATTCAAGAGATTCTGATGTATTCATTTTAAACTCTGATGTATATAGTAGCTTCATGAACTACTATTTTTTTTCTATTCCGCTGCATTATATTACTCTGTGTCTGTGATCTGTGTTTGATTTATTTACTGTATATTTTAAGTTTGCCAAATTAAATTAACAATTCGGTATTTTGAATTATTCAAGTCGGACATGTATGGTTTTAGTGTCGATTTGAATGGTCAAAAATAGCGGGTCGTTACAGCTGGTATCAGAGCTTTGGCTCTAGGCAAAACTTAACATATATGGTAAATTTACTTACAGAATCACTTTCGCTCGAGTTGAATCTCTTCCTTGACTCGATTTCCTTTGGATCTTGGAATGCCCCTCGATTCCAAAATTCATTCTTACCTCCCTTTATTTATGTTTTTGGTCCGGGAGTATCCAATGACTCCACTGAATGTTTGTAGAACGGATAAACTCCGTACAATTGGCATTGATTCACCGAAGATTTCTGTACCCTCGGTTTACGATGCTGATATATCTTGATGTGCCAAATTCTATATTTGGCAACCGAATACCGATTTGTTTAGAATTCCGCATCGATCATATTCCCTGAAGTCACGGTTGACCCGGTTAAGGTCGCCCGCGATTTATAGAAGTATATCCATCTTCTATTTTGTATTTGGATTTTCTCAACTTTGTTGAGTCTATCTTCGTAACAGGATTCTATTGTTTACAGTTCCTCTAATTCAATCTCTATCTTTGTTTTGTAATCCACTCTTAAATTATCCTTTGAGAATCGGGTATGTTTGTATTTTGAAATTGCTTTATATATCAGAATTATATTTTAATAACCATGATTTATCCTACATATAAAAAGAAATTGTTTTCAATAAAGATTATATACCTATATATAAAGCAAATAAGATATGTTATTCAATATAAAAAGGGTTTTTGAAAGAATTGAAATTTTGAAAAATATAAGAATTTGATTTATAAAAAAAAAATGATTTATAACTGAAAGGTTAAATTTGAAATTCGAGAATTGAATTCCGGTATTTTGAAATTGGTTTTAAGATTTTGGAAAATATATAAATAATACGATTTAAAAGTATTTTCCGAATAAGGAATGTTTCAAATGAGTTCAAACGAATTCCAATAATTTCGAAGGAGTTTCAAAGAAGTTTTCAAGAAAATAGAAGTCCAGAACTCACTTATGTCGCTGGAGAATAATTTCGGTGATGAGTGCACGCATCATCGACATTGATCTTCGAGCCTCAGAGTGGGGGAGAGACCACTTTAATAGCTTCGCTATGCGAGTGATTTTGTAAAACCATTTTGATTTCCAATTCCAAGGTATAATTGGATATTTTAGAAAGATATAAGTATATATTTGAAACAATATAAAATGAGACCAGTGTTCAGTCCTCGAGTTTCGGATTTAATAGTTGGTTTATTGATTTCTTGTTGATTTTCAACTCTTGAATTGAAAATTTGATTTCCCTAACTATTTTGAATGTTCGAACACTTCCAAATCGAGATTAAATTTTCAAAGCTAAGAAATTTCGAAAAGTATAAAATATTTGATAAAGCATATCAGTTTAGTTGGTACTTTTAAGTTGAAGCCGTTTGATAAACTAGAGAATATGAATATTCTGAATTATACTAATATGGAATTTAGTTTGGAATATTGGAAAAATGATTAGTTTTAAATAATTGGTTTGAAATAGAAAAAAAAAAACCAGTAATTATATGGTGATGTTGGAAATACATTTGTTTGACTTGAATCAGGAAACTGGGATTATTTTATAAGCCTGTTATTTGGGAACTTTGATATTAAGATATTAAATTTGAAAGAAAATTTGATGAAATCATATGTGATTTTGAAACTGAATTGATATTGAAATGATTTGAAATTGAGAACCTTAGATTGCTAAGCACTTGATTTGGGAAGTGGTCGGACTTATATAAAATGGATTTGTATAAGTATGAAAGTGATTTGAAATCAATTGATTTGAAAGGTACTCAATTTGGAAAGAAAATTTATATAATCAAAGTCTATGTAAGTATGTTTTGATATACTATTGATTTGGAAAGTATTCGATTTAGAAAGGAATCCTATACATATGGACTTTATATAAGTACGATATTTGGAAGTATTTGAAAAGGTACTATATATATATATTTTCCAAGTAAAGATATGGAAAGTGCCTTCTGCTTGATATCCGCTTTGTGGCCACATCGTGGATTCATTCTATCGATATTATTCTCTCTGATTTTCGGTTTTCCGGATGTAATACTCGAGTGTTCCCACCGTGGCGTAACCCATGGTTTTCTTTTCTCTCGTGAATGCACAGCGAAATTGCCTGGCTGAGTCTTGCCTAGGGGTACGGATTGTTTCCTGGGGGAACCAGGCGTAACCATTGTGTATCCTGCAATCTGTGTAGGTCGCGAATAGTAGCGCAAGTGCCTGGCTGAGTCTTGCCTGGGGGTACGGATTGTTTCCTGGGGGAACCAGGCGTAACCATTGTGTATCCTGCACCCTACTAGTCATCATGGCGTAACTCGCAGGGCTGTGAAAGCTTACGGATACGGATTGTTTCCTGGGGGAACCAGGCGTAACCATTGTGTATCTGCGAACCATGATCGGACAAAGGTTTTTGGTTTGATTGTTTTGTTTGGATTGTACTTTCCATATCTGTTTTTAAAGGTTTTCAAGTATTTTCATTGGGTGTTGAAACAAGTCTACTAAGTACTTGAAGAATTCTAGCTTTGCGCCTGATCAACGCATGGCCAGAGTCTGCAAGAACGAGGATAAACTTGTCGAAACATCGAGTTATAAAAGTATTTTCGAAAGAAAAATTGGTTTCGATATAAAAACATTTTATTTATAAAGGTATTTTATTATAAAAGTATTTTTCCCAACAAAGAAATTTTGTATTAATATTTGAAATTAAAATTCTTATGGTTTGAAATAAATTATTCGTGCCCGATTCTATTCTTTTGAATCTACATCATATGCTCAGCTTCATTTTTCACCTATATTCCGTTTTCGGAATCTACCTTCCTTTCCTTTTTGAATAAATCTTTTAAATATTGCTTATTTGTATACTACATTGTTTTGTATAAAATTTTAGTGTTATAAATATTTTTGAAGTTATATATTATATAAAACATCTTTAAAGAAAATGATTATTAATTTATTGATAATATTTGAAAGTATCTTGAGATAAATTAAAAATTTCATGAATTTTGGATTTAATATTTTTAAATAGCTTCTTTGTAAATATAAACAATAGAGTAAATAATTGTTTCAAAGGAGTTTTGAAAAGTTTTAAAGCATCAAAGATAATCGAATTTCCAATGAAATTTTCAAATTTCAAGCAAAATTTATTTAGTTTCAAAGTATTGGTTTAATCTTGACTTCCAGTCTACTTTTATTTCTGGTTGTACAATCCTCCTACCTCCTTCCTTTTCGGGGACGAAAAGTTTTGAGTGGGGGAGAGTGTAACGACCCGGAAAATTTTAACAATTTTATATTGATTTTATAACGTATTTAATTGAATAGTTGTGAAATTTTATAATAACTGGATTTTTTAAAAACAATTTTTTTTATATTTAGAATACATACATTTAAATATAGCAGATTGTAAATTTTAAATTAATTTTATGAAAATTTATTTCATGGTGGAATTCTATTAAATTCAAGCTAGCAAATAACTGCTGATAATAAAATATTTCCAAACCTAAAAATTTTTACATAGAACTCGTACCACGGATATTTGTATATTGTTTTGATCGTCTCATCATACAGATCTCCGCAACATATTTATTTCTGTGTTTTGAATTCCGGTAAACAGTGGAATTCGTGGAACAGGTAACCGTATTCGTACCGGATCCTTGACCTTTTGTTATCGTTTGAATTTCAAACTTTAGGCGTGTCATCCAAGCAACAATTTATTGTTTTATTTATTTAGCCAAATTAGAACGGACCGTTGCCATACTTTTCAATTTATCATTTATTGTTCTGTTAATCACTATTCCCACTGTCCCAATGTTCACTTTACATTCTGTTCTATTTCTATTTACTGCTACCGGTTAAATAGCTCTCTTCTAAATTCGTGTCTTTTACTTTGCCTTCACTTACGTTTCTTCCATTTTGAGAAACGAAATGACATCTTCAGTTACATTTTCATTTTTAAATACGAAGATCTGCCACAAATGTTGCCTACTTCCCAATCTCTCCTTCTTCCTCTATTATTCTTCCCAGATCTGTTCATAATTTCCTTCCTCCTCCATTCTATTTTGCTATCCAGATCCACCTGTTCTCCTCTTCTCTACCGTTCCTGCCTCTCAAATATTTTCCCCCTTCTCCTTTTTCACGCAAGTTTTCCTTTCTCCCCACATGAGCGGCCCAACATCACCAAGCGCCACGTCAGCTTCCACCCAGCCTTCGCCCCTCCTTCCTCTTCCCACCAGCGCCCGAGTCTTGTCTCGACCATTGGCTCCGTCACCGTGCGACAGCCTCCCCTCACTGGCCTCGTACCCCAGATCTCACCCTCCCTTTTATCCTCCTCTCCAACAGCCGATCCCACACGCAGGTAACCTCCCCGACCCCGGCATGCCCCGCTCGCCTGTGCCTCTTCACCATGGCCGAATGCAAAGCACCGGCTCCCCTCTCCCTATGCACCATTTCCAACTTTCCCACGTGCAAACCTTTCCTTGCCAGTCGAGCCTTGCCTTTCTTCCCACGTTCTTCTATCTTCTCCTCTTTGTGCATGCATATCAAGGTATTACATATCATTACCTAATTGGATATATATATATATATATATATATATATATATATATATATATATATATATATATATGTTGCAGTGCATAATATAAGTTTCAGTTTATATAAATATACTTACAATGGTAAATGTATCAGTTTGATTTGTTATAAAATATAAAGTATATAAAGTTTGTTTCATATATAAATAAAAAAAAAACAGTTATTCACAAGCTATGCTTGCTTGGGATGATCATGTTTTACAGTTATAAGGAGTATGAAGTTTCAGATGTAAGCTCGGGTAAAGTTTTTAAAAATATAATAGACGTATGTAAGTTAATTTGTATAAAATTTGGGATTGATAAGTTAGGGGAAGATATATATATAGCACCGTGTATATTATAAGGGTAACATGTGTGCGTGTAGTGTATATCTGCATGTGTAGTGTGGGTGTGCCGTGTATATATAGATGTGTGTGTAGTGTATGGGTCATGTATATAAATGTACGTGTGTAGGCATTTGATATATGTACATATATATAAGTATAACAATACTTTTTATTTTGGTCGATGGTAAATCTGTGTTCTTTTGTTTTTATTTTGGCTTACAGTATGGTATATTAAGGGTTGTGTTTTACTGTTTGCATATAATTTATATTTTTAGTTACTTTCTTTTGGGATAAAAGTTGTTCATTGTTTAAACATGCCGCTGCTACTATAAGAGATATAGGGTTTGTTGTAGGTTCTGATATAAGTATTTTAATATGTTATTGATCTTTATTGACTTCAAAATGTACCAAGATTTTTTTTTTTTTTCCATAGATATTTGTTTAACAACTTTAACTTTTAAATGGATAAGACTACAAAGATATAACGAACAGTATTAAAAATACAGAATATGTTAGTTGATTTTTTTTATATACCAGTCGGATTTTTATATAGTTGTTGATTTGTTTAAGTTGTTATTTTACAACATATATAGGTATATATATTCGGTCAGCATGTGTTAAGTGTGTACATGGTTGGTATATAAGAGTAGTCTGTATATAAGTTTAAGAGTACATTGTTTTAGAGTAGTGTGTATATAAGTTCTATTGGCTATATATTAAAAGTTGGTATATAAGTTTGTACAGTTCATATTTGAAAGCATGTTGAGTGCCCGGGTATATATTTGCTGGTACATAGATGTTGGCTATGAATATGTTTTAATATATTTCATAGATCGACGTATAATTTCAGAATGCATAAAGATTTTAAAATATAAAATATGTTTAGACAGATATCAAATACGTATACTATATTTTATTTTATTTTGATTATATAATTATATGATTTTAAAATATTTAGTTCGATTTATATCAACTAATTCTAAACATTCTCATCGATCTCCCATTATCAGTTTTGTCCGTCGTGCCTATCTTTCTTCGTCGAATCGTGTCCATCTAGCGTTGATCGGAATTCGGAGCTCGTTTCATCTGTCAAACCTATCTAGCCTCGAAAGGTGAGCAATCACTCACGATTAACGTTCTTTTATTTATTAAATTTGATTTCAATTGAAACGACAATTGAAATATGCTGCTGTTAGTTGTTTTTCTGTTATGACTACTATTATCTGTATCTGTTCACCTATGACACCTGACACCCTTATCGGTTAATTATTTATGTGATAAAAATACAGATTGGTTGATAATTGATTGTTTGATTGATTGTTGTGTAATTTGAATGTTAATTATTATTGTTAAGTGATAACTAGTTTGCTAGTTTAAAATTTGGGGTAGTATAATTTACAAATTAAACGGAGTATATATGACGGACCTTGTTTTATTAAAAATCTGACCCCGCCATATGTAAATTTGATTAGTTAAATTTGACCCGTTAATTGTCGTAGAAATTGATAAATTATACTTTAAACCCTTGAACGTAGTGTGGATTAATTGTTGTAGTTTTAAACTAAAATTTAAAAAGGAACGACAAGTGAAAAACTGTAATGTGAAAATCTTTAATCTACATGAAATGATAGTGTAGATTCTAGAAATAATTATACAAATAACAATGCGAATAAATACGATTATTTCGGGGTTATTTTTTTTATTTATTGAATTGTTATTGATTGTTGTTGTTGCTTGTCTATTTACTTTGACACCATCCCTGTCATCACACTGCAAGTTCGAAATGATAGACCCAAGCTGGTTTCATTTAATTAAAATTGGGATTTACGGGTTGGAATGCTATCCACCCGTATACATTTAGAGTACGGATTAAAATGGTAATATCCGTAACACTTGACCATATGATGAGAAATATATGGTCTTAATAAATGTAAATTCTTAAAAACATATGTAAAAGAAATGATAAATATAGAGTAAATTATATCTAGTAAATCAAGATTTGACTAAATACAAGAATTATGATAAATATCTATGTGAATTTATCTCGAATAGTTTTTGCAATAATATCGAACGATTAAGATTGGGAGATAAATTTGGGTTATTGTAAAATGATGTTTAGATAAGGATTTATTTAAATCAATTTGAATTTTATCAAATGAGATATTTCACGTTTGATAAAATTTGAGAAATCTTGAGAAAGATGTAATTTAAAGTCACTAAAATGGTATTGAATAAGGGAGGGTTCAAAACTAAATAATAATGATGTAAAAACCAAGAATCTATATGAAACTGTTAAATTTAACATCTAAGTATCTAAGCCATGAACTGTATTGAAATTAAATGGTTAGCGATTTGGATATGTATTTGGAACCCAGATAGTTGAATTTGTTATTTTAGACAACGAATTGAATTAGATATAAATTGAGGGTGAACTAAATTTGGATATTTTTATTTAGGAATCTAGATTGGGAAAAATTTAGTTGAAATGTATAATACTTAAAGTATGGAAACATATTGGAAATAAACGGGGAAATTGGGATATCAAATCCAAATTTGGAAATTATAGATTTAAGTGGTTAATTTAGGAAGATTTAAACTAATAAAATGAGATTGGATTTAATTTAAATGGGAAGGTCGGGTTGATGTGAAACGATTTGTTAAGTTAAGGAAATTGAAAGTACTTTACTGTATACATTATTAAAATATATAAATACTATCTTGGGAAATATGAAGCGAATTTGATATTTGGGTTTGAGGTATAAATTAAGTAAATAACCACGGTGTAATAGTGTATATTTCCACCCTGTAGATAGTTTTATGGACCCTTAGAGGATGGACATCCCAAACATCCTTTAAGTTATATTGTATTTCAATTGATATTTCATTTGAGTTGAATTTATTGATATAAGAATGTTAATCCTGACTCGAGTGTTTTGTGTTTTGCTTTACGCTCGGGTCAGACTGAGTAATACAGCATTAGAGACTCACCTTTGGAGATTGGAGCTTCATTTGGAGATCCAACTATCGTTTCAGCTTTCAGTTTTCTAGTTGACTGGTTCAGAGAAGTCATCGGCTCGTACTGAAGACTTTTCTGTATTCAAGAGATTCTGATGTATTCATTTTAAACTCTGATGTATATAGTAGCTTCATGAACTACTATTTTTTTTCTATTCCGCTGCATTATATTACTCTGTGTCTGTGATCTGTGTTTGATTTATTTACTGTATATTTTAAGTTTGCCAAATTAAATTAACAATTCGGTATTTTGAATTATTCAAGTCGGACATGTATGGTTTTAGTGTCGATTTGAATGGTCAAAAATAGCGGGTCGTTACAACATCATAAGTGCACTAAGGAACTAGATGAATAGATAATAAGGGACGTTGAAAAAACGTAGACAATTGTTTATCTATCAATAAATATATTAGGCCAATTGTATATAAAATTAATGTCAAAAAAATGATGTGTCGCCGTGTTTCTAGATAAAGAAAAAGTAGTAGTCTACCTAATGATGACATCGACTCAATCTAAATGACAAATTGTGGTTAGTTTGTCCATTTAAGTAATGGACCATCTTACCATTCTTCATACCCTATACTCCTGTTATCTGTGTTGTACATTACGTAGGAAAAATAAATAAAAAACATGAGAATTTTCATGCTTTCTGGTGGCAATTATTTTGATGTAATGAGGTCTTTTTAACTCAAATAGTTAATATACTATACATAAAGAACACTCAATTAGAATCCTTAAGACACAATTAAAATTAAATCAAATCCACTGTACTAAAATCAAATGGTATACAGCATTAAAACCAAACCTTAGTAAAATTTTCAGAACTGGGAAGCTAGCAATAGGTGAATACAATATGAGACAAAATTTTCAAAATGTATGTGCAATATCATAAAATATCATTATAACCAAAATTGAGCTTCTTTAGTTGGAGTAAGCAATTCCCACTGAGTGCAAGGATCATTGTCATATTGAATTGTTGTTAATTAATATGATTATTTGGTTCACTATAACCAATAAATATTTATATCAATCTAGATGAGAGATCAAAATTTGGTCATCTAAGAGGCCAGGATTCATGTTTACTGCATGAATTTTCATTTACACAGACATTATCAGAATCAGTAAAACGGATTTTTTTTTGTGCTTAGACATGGCTGTTAGTAAATAAATAAGAATGGAGTAAAAATATAAAAGCTTACTATTAACAAAATTAGAGGATGAAATATATGAAATATGCAATTGGCTAAACAATTATTGTGCATTAGGTGTTTATATGAAGAGGTCTTTACGATTTAAAATCCAGTCATCATCAACTCATGAATATCCATGAATGATAAAGAAAACTTATGAAACTCAACCATGAAGGAACAAATTTAATCTTTCATGTCTCAGCTACGCAAATTTACTTGGAAGCAATCTTTAAAGTACTAAAAATGATATAATGAGTAAATTTTGCAATTTGTTTTAATTTTTATTCTATTGTTTGTATTCTTATTCAAAATTATGCTCAGCGCCTACCGCTACTCGTCGGACCGATGCTAGTCCATTATTTCTCTACCGAGCGGCCGCCTACTTCATTGCCCCACCTGCTATTATTCTGCTGTCCTATACGAAGCAGGTAAGGTATTTGAAAGCTCGTATCGCCTAAAATGGACATAACTCTGATACCGTTTAAGTAAATATATAGACCCGATACCTACAGAAATGTAGGAAAAAGAAGTTTTTACCAAAATTCCATTCAGTGAATAAGATATGAAGATGAAAGATGCACACTCAAAAAAAAGCTAAAAATTGACTATAGACATGGGAAATTAACGATTTCACTAATTTAGCGGTAAATATTATAAATGTACTATAATCATAAAATCAAATTGTAGACTATCAAGTATATACTGAATCAAATAAAGTGGATATGTAGAATCGTGGGTATGTGAACTAACCTTAGTCAACCATTGATCAAACCATATGCGTTAATCCCACGGTGAAGGTAAGGTAGGTATTCTATCTGGAATCGCCAAAGTGACCTAATTTGGTCAAAGAAAATCAAATTGGATGTGTAAAATCGTAGATTATCAAGGATATACTGAATCAAATAAAGTGGTTATGCAGAATCGTGTGTATGTGAACTAACCTTAGTCGATCTCGATCAAACCATATGCGTTAATCGCACAGCGAAGGATAATAAATTCCTGGATGTGAAGCCATAAATTTCATTTGCATTAATCATAACAATAACTGCAGTGTATCAATAGTGTATTCTAATAATAACATGCTGATAATTTCTTTCAAAATAAGAGAAAGATTGTAAAACATACTGACAATCATTGGTGTATTCTATATGAAGTTGTCAAAAACTACTGAACAGTATGCTAACTACAGGGAGAGAAAAATTCATATGACGGACTGTAAACACCAAAGGATACACTGATATACGGTGGAGGAATCAGAAACCAAATAGGCTAAAATGGATAAGCATAAAGTAGTCAAGTGATATACTGATTAATCAAATAAATGAGATAGTAATGTCTTTTAGAGCTATCAGATAAGGATCAGTATTTGGGATCAAAGATTCAGAATTTTGGCCTGCAATGCTCTACACTTGGAGTAATCTATGCTACCCCAAAGCTCATACAAAGAGGCCTCAACTCTGATTCTGGTACATTTTTATGCTTACTAAGTTAATATAATATAGTAGTTAATAGACTTAAAGCGGTTTAATCATCAATGTAAAAGTGAAAGCGGTACTCGGTATTAATATTCAAAAACAACACAGAGAAATTAAATTCCAAGCTTTAAATAAAATAATACACATGTCACCTCATGCACTCAGTGCTTGCAGATCGCTTTTATAACATGGTTTTTAATTTATTAATCTCAAACTATAGCTTCATAATAATATCTCAAAGCATCAATTGAAGGTCGGATATTGGGTAGTTTTTTTAGCTTTAATGAATCAGATGACGGTGACGAATGGAATCGGGGAATTTACGAACTAAGTGATGATTAACTCAAATGTTTAGAGAAAAAGGAGAGGAAGGAGCATCATTTAATCCATATCATGTTATACATTGACTGAGCAAGGTGGTTAAGCGGAAGGGAATTACTGTCACCAGGAAACCAAAATGATTAATCTATATTATGATTGATCATGTGACATTCTTTTGGAATCATATGTGCTTTTGTGTTTAGCATAATAACATTTAAATTATTCCACGGCCTGCATTTTATTAAAAATTACCTACTAATACTAAAAGCTCTCCCACCCATCTAACAACCAAAACAACATAAAATTTTAAAATTATATCCTGCTTGAATAATTTTTCTGAAAAGAGATGCTGGTTATGATTAACAAATCAGTTTTGGTAAAAATCCATTAAAAGTCATTAATATTTCCAAGCTTAACATGACTAAACATATAATGATTTAGGTTTATGTTATTGTTGCAAATCACTGAAAGTGAATGATTCACAGTTGCCAAACAAAAACTTTTAATGTAAGGAAATTATTTTATCATTTGAAGGTTTCAAATTTTGTATGGTTTAGTTATTAAAATTATTAAAGAATTTGGAGTATAAATTCTATTATTCCATAAAACATCACTTGACTCTTAATTGTCATAGAAAATTAAAGGACGGCATAATATCATCAGTACTCACTCTCTCTCTCTCTCTCATGTCATGTTACTAAAATAAATACAAACTTAAAGGTCGTATATATAGCTAACCTTTATGCTCAAATTAAGCATCCTTAGCATTTGCGTAATATATATATATATATATATATATATATATATATATAAACAAAATATTTAGAGAACTCAAACATGGCTAAATAAATGAACATTAAATCCTAACCTGAGATTACAATGATCAATTGAGCTGCACATTCGAAGTTCATTGAACAAATTAAATGAACAGCGAATCGGACCAATGATCGATTGAGCCACCTAATAAAAGTTAATTGAACATATTAAAAGAATAGTGATTGGACCAATAAGCTAACCTCCTATCCATTTTACTCGGGTAAGAAAAGCAATCATTACCTGTAACCTTTTTTTCCAGTTATATTAAACTCTAGCAGACTTCACATGTGCATGTTTCAAATCTGCAGTCTATTCCTGTACATAGCCAAAACTTCATTCATCAATACTGCAAATAGAAATATATGCCATGTGTAGAGGCAATTGCTATAAAGAAGCCCATCACCTTGAAGCCTGGTGACGAATGTACTGGAATTTTGGAAGAAAAATGAATGAAATGGGAAATCATAAGTTTAGGAAAAGAAAACAAAATGATAACTAAATAGAAAATAAGTAAGTTAACTTGGCAGTTAAAAAGGTCAAGCTATTTACTGCAAACAATACCTACTCAATCAATAAGTAAACATAAATTAAAAATTAATTTGAGAAATTAAGATGAAAATTGGTAGTTAAAATAAATTGTGACAAAATTGTATATTGTAAATGTTATTATACAAATCAAACTTGTATCTAGATCATTGCTTATGCAAAAACTATTTTATTCACAAAAATTAAAGTATTCACCACAAATGTACATAGGAAAGCATTATGGTGAAAATAACTGCAAAAACTTAAATATATCTCCATGGAGCACTAAGCAACTAATATGATCAAATTAAATTAAAGGAGTGTATTTTAAATGCTTTCACGGACAATTAAGGAATTAAAACTGAATGTACGCTCACTATTGGAAAATGCTAAGTTTATTTACATAAATTTCACAATTATTGTCAAATATTATGCAAAGAATTGTTTATCAAGTTAAAATCATTGTCATCACATGATAATGTAATATAATGATGCAGCTTTGGATGATGCCATATTGTTTAATCGATATCAATGTTACAACCATATATGTAAAAGAAGAGAGATGAGAAGGTGAGAGAGAGATGCTTACTAAGTTTGTATGATCAAATACTCTATTTATGATCAACCTCCATCGTTGATCAAAATCCCCAATAAATCTTGAGCATGTCATGGTTGTCTATGCAATGCAAAAAACGAAGAAATGGTAAGAAAGTGACCAAAATATTATATTATAGCAAATACAAAATAATACTTGTACGGTATACAATAAACATGTAGGTCATTGTTGGCTAAATGGTTTACCATTGTAGAGACACATTTAAAGATCAATTTTAAAGTAATGTTGTGCCTAATTCAACAAAGAAATAACACTTATTGATATTGTATTATTCATAGAACATTATTTTTATAGCTAGGGGCAGTAATTTTGTATTACGACATTTAATGTTTCTTCATGCAAATTAAACACTATTCATATTAGAAGTTGTTTATATCTTTTCACATGGTTTGATATGCTATACCAATTTCAACATATGGAATCATACCATGCCATTGTGGAAAGTTTTTATATTCCATATGGCAACATTTTATTATCTAAATTATGAAAAATTTATATGAACTGAATTTTGCAAAATTTTAGCAACATGGTTTTATCCAGCACAGTATCAAAAGTTGCCACAATGTCGTCATATGGTAAAATTGACCTACTCACCAAAATATCATTATGATAGATATTAAGTTCAAAACTATGTCATAATGTACTGCAACCATTTTTTACCTAATTTAAACTAATTTTTTTTGCTAATAAACAATCTAACTTCAACAAAAAGATAATGAAATGCAAATTATCTAAATAAAAGAACAAAAAATATGTATAAATGTTAAGTAGCTCATGTTGTCTGAAATTATAAGAGCAATGAAAATGATCAACACTACCCTATAAGTACATGTTTTTGCAAGGGTTAACAGTTTCCAAGTGGAAGGGACAAAAGACATCGAAGTATGACTGTATACATAAAAAATAATGTAATTGTTAGATAATGCTAAGAGTTTGTATCATAATGCAAAAAAGCCTGTTACAACATTAGATATTAGGAACGCTTCCCTTGATTGCAACCCAACCTATTAAACATTCCTTAAAGTTTCTTGTCTCATAAAACCCAACACGTAACCACCTTCAAATAAAACCCAACACGTAACCACCTTCAAATAAGACATTGTTAGTAATTTCTATTTAATAAAGCCTCAAAAATCAAACACACCCTTGGGTAGAAAAAAATCAACATTTGTGTAAAAATGACCAAAAATAGAATGAATTCAAAGTGTACACAAAATGAATCGTTCTAAATCAAAATATCAGCATTCATATTATTCTTTTGGTTCTAGTAATATATTTCAGCCATTTAAAACAGGTAGTTTTATCATTTCCTAAACAATACAAAAGACAGAGATCCTTAAAATCTAACAATGGTATTACAAAGATGACACCAAACAAAGAGTTGAACTAAATTTTGTTTTGTAATGAACGGAGTTCTGTGAACCAAACAGTGATCTATATACTTTTAGAAACCATATTAGGTAAAAAAGAATAAGCGGTATATTCTTATGATTCAAGCAACTTCTAGGTATTCATGTGGTTAGGGGGAGTTCAACCAAATGCAGTTTTATATTTTTCATTAATCAAATTAAAATTATTCGGGATTTTAATTTTAATTATATAGTTGAACAGCAATAGCGAGTTTAATTGCAAGGTAGTAGTGAGTTTAACCGCATGGTAGTAGGGAGTTTGGTTGACGTTTTTTAACAGTAATTAAATAAAAATAATTACAACTCAACATTTCTGCAATCAGTAACTACAATAGTAAGATTTTTGTATTAAAATGTTTATGGTTGTTTTGTTTGTAACAAATTATATTCCTGAATCACAAATCAGATGGAGAAATTACCTTCGACAACATAGATTCACAAATCAGATTTAAAAAGACAAAAAATAAGGAGTAACGATGCGAAATGTTGTATGGATTTAGTATTTTCGTTGATAACAAAATTTATTTCGTGAATTACAAATCAGAATGAAACAATTATATTCGACATTAACAATTCAAATCAGTGAAAAGTATAATGAGCGAGGATGTAAAAAACTAAGGAAAATCCAAACATGGAAACATTTTAATTAAAATATATATAGTAAATCGATGTATATCATGGGGGAAAAAAGAAGCTTATAATACACATGACCTATCTTTGGCAGTTCATGGAATCGCCTCTCGTCGACGGTATCTGCGGCGATGCGGCCAGTATTGATTCGCAAGCAAGAGAAGCTGATTGCTGGGAAGGATTTTTAGCTTGTGTGAGCTAGGGTTTTGAGCAATTTGATTGTGGAAGGCGGACGAATTTTGGAGACGAACACGGTTTGGTTTTATGAAGTGAGAAAGGAAAGGGGAGGAACGCAGGCGGGTATGATTAGATGCGCAAGGGCATTTCGGGAAGTTCCAAAAGACGCGGTTGAAATTAGTGGGGTGAACTTTCATTATTAGTAGTAAAGATTATTATTGGTTATTGATAGAATTCTGCCATGTTACTTTTCCTTTAGTGTCTAGAGTGTATTTTGTGTCTTAAATGAATGGTTAAGCTCTGTAGTTGACTTCTTTTACAATGCTACTTTTTCATTGATCCAACAATTTTTCCTCTTAAGCATTACGGATTTATTGCAGATCTGGGAGGAGGAAGAGGAGTTTGTGGATTCATGGGTACATGTTCTGATCTTATTGATGTTGTGTGCTTCCATGTTAGACTGATGCATGAGATTTGGTGTTTGGACTATTTTTTATTTGCGAAATATTTGTGTCTCAATGATTACAAAGTGAGTTGATATGCAAGTTAGAAAAGGAACTTTAATTATGTAAGACCGAGATAGGAAATTGACATATTAAATAGTGGGGAATTCCACTGATAGTTAGTTCGGTATTTAAATTGTTAATAGATTATAAAATTAAGTAAATATTATGATTGGAAGCGTGCTATTGCATTAATCACATGATTTTGCTATGTGTTTCATTAATTAGGTGGATCTGTTGTTTCATAATTTAATATAACTATCGGCCTTTGAATTACAACCAGGGGATGATGTATTTCATTCTTTTACTAATGATTTCATTCATTAAGTCATACTGGCCTTTTTTCTACAATCGTACAAGGCCTTTTAGATGGTTCGCGTTATCTAAAATATCATTACATGCAGTACATATTAACCGAAATATAAACTGTCACTCATACGTGGATTTTTTTTTAATTAAAAAAAATTAAATTGCTGGATTTGCATTACGAATAATTTAGCAAAAAATATAAAATCTACTGTACAATCTGAACCAACCTCATAAGCACAAAAAGTGATATTAAGATATTTATAGTAATAGCAATTCACTTCACTATTTTGCAGTATTATGGAACGAATATATGCTGAAGAGAAATGGCATAAGGTACAAGATTATTTGCTTCCATTCAGAAAATGAAGTGTAGTGTAATTTATATTTGAAAATGAATATCATTACAGTAAACTTTTGGTTAACCTGCTTTTACAGTGAAGCCAACAAACTGTTTGAAATAATGTTTCATAACGAGTATGATTCAATTGTATTAACTATATTTTTCTTTTTTCCTCTTTTTTGTCCAGAATTCAAATACTTGATCAACATGAAGGGGTATTACTGTATTCGTTCATACTCAAACAACATTCTCATTTATTCTCTCATCGCCTTCATCATTTGTAACACCATAGAGTAGAAATACAACTTAGAAAAGAGAAGCATTGAAGACTAAAACCGACTGTAGTGAAGTATGAAGTAGTTGAAGTGAGAGTGAAGGCAGAATTTGATGAAACAGCTTTCCAAATAATGAACGAAAAAGACGTACGACTGTTATATTGAAAGATGATGAAATTATTGCACCTTTGGATGTTGGAAGGATAGATGTGATGATGGAAGTGTTAATCCTCTCTTTGCACCTAAGCTGAATAATGATGGAGACAATGAGAACTTTGCCAACCAAGAACAGCCTGTGCCATTATGCATCATTGAAGACTGGGTTGAAGAATTTGTGGCTGCTTTGATAATTCACAATGCTTTATACACCTACTACCATAGTTATTTCACCATTTAAACTTATGTCTACTGTTTTTTATATGCAGATTGATTGGGTGGAAAAGAATGGATATTGATGGCGTCGTACCTAAATTTTAGTTCTTTTTTTATCCATCGATTTTAGTTGTTAGGTTTATGTGTTCTTTAGATTGCATTTGTCATTTGTATGCAGATTGTTTATGTTACTTCTCTGTACTTGAATTCAAAGCATCTCTCAATGTTTCATGATCATTTCAAATATTGTGTTAGTACTTTTTCTCATATACATGGCAGATTTCTACTTTACTATTTTGGTCACTCATGAGTTTTGGAAACATTAGGAAAAACAGTAAAGTCTTCTTTCATTTAATCATGGTCCATAGTATGATGCTACATAATAAATAAAAATGTAAGATGTACTGTTGTTCTGCATTCAAAACATGTAATGTAACCTCTCACAAATGACAATAAAATTATGATTCAAAGATTATATCCCTAATAAATAAATGGGGAACAGAAGTAAAAAAGAAAAATATATTAAAGTATGATATACTGACAATCAAAAATATAGTAGAAACCCTGTACAATCTTTACTAGCACGTAAAAATTAGTTATAGGTGAAAAGCCTATTGCTATTTTTGGCTACCATCTGTTAATATCAGCATTAATGATGCATCAATGACTTTTTGCAACATTAGCAAAAACATTAAAATCTTCATTTCACTAAATCGTGGTCCATAATGGTGCCGCGTAATAAATGAGAGGATAAGATTCAAATTTACTGAAAGAGCAGCTTAATTTTACATAAATACAACTGCCTTAACAAGTTATAATCGGCCAACTTTGCACCGTTTCTTTTTCATAAATTTCTAGCTAAATCAAAATTGCGGGCAGCCCTAGAGAATAAGAATTTTTTTAGTAAAAATACCATCATTCAACAAGTAATTGATTGACTATCATTCAAGTAATTAATTTACTTCCATTTATTTGTCTCAAAGAGTGGTAACAATACCTACCCTGTTGAATCCAATGTGACATAATTCAATCTGTATGTTATCACACTGTAATTTTTAGCACATTGTGAAGTTACAGTATATGTGGCTTAAAATACAACTGTTTGTCGTTACTTTTATATATTTATTGAATCCAAATTGTTTGGCATTTTACTCTATATTTATTAAGTTATATTCAGAGAGAATCTATAACTACATAGTAAATTGGTGCAAAACTATGACATTTCAAAGTAAAAAAAGTTGAGTTTCATTTACAAAGTAAGTATGAAGGCTATTCACATGACATTTCGAAAATACATTCACTGAATAATAAAAAATAAGCATCTAACTCATAAATATATTGATTGTCTAATTATAGTTCTCCTAATTGTTTACTTTTTATGTGACAACAACCTTTTATATTTACTCTACACCTCATACAAATGTGTTGTTGAATTAATGCATGACATTGTGATTAGAGCAGGCCCATCTGGGCGTGCATACACACTCGTACAAGATAATGATAAATATTATTTATGCATAGATGCACCGCAATATATTTAGACATTTGGTATGCGATGGAATATCGAAAAACCAAATTTGTAATATTTCTATCTAAGCATCAAATGATTTAACGATTAACTAAACATTGATTCGTGAAAGTAAACTAGAGAATTACCTCTCCTAAGGACTATTGAATACATGTTGAAACGTAGTTAAGTACTTCTTGAATCAGATTTGCAAGTAGGGAGATGCTCCCTCCGAATTGTCTTCCACTATCAATCAGATTGAAGCATTTCGATATGTATTTGAACTTTAAGTTTTTTGGTACTTGGAATGGGGTAATTTCAGCAATGAATAGCAGCAAGAAGATGCATTTGTGTGTTTTTAAAAGTGAGGCACATATTGCCTTAATAAAGGAAGAATAAAGAAATGAAACAAGGGTCATGGACCTTCTTTATCTCTTTTTTCCATTTCCACCTTTTACTAAATCAAAAAGCGTCCCCTTCTAGCCATCATATGGCCAACCACACTCACACCAACCAAGGCCGGCTATACACCCCATATTTGGCCTAAAACAATCCAGGCCCAAACAAAAAATTGATGCATTTAAATTCATGTTAAACGCATACTGATATCGTTTACCGATAAGTATATTTATAACTTTTTAAACACACTGTTTAAAACTGTTCAACATATGAGATATAATTTTATAATTAACATTTCATTAACATTAATTAATATAATTTAATTTATAAAAATTATAAATTAATCAAATCAAGTGGTCAAAGGAATATACAACGTTTTGGTTGTGTGACTCTTTAGGTGTAAATTTGCCAATAATTAATAACGAACAATTTGAATATTAATGTTCACACGTCACTTAGCAGGTGGTGATACATTTTTGCCAAATTTATCGCTTATCTGGTTTTAGTAAAATTTAATTTTACTTTGTTAAGCATTACCCGATTATGACTATTACTTACACCAATTCTCTTTGTCAAAACTACATTACTTTGGACTTATGTAATTTGGTAGTGATCAAAATTCCAATATCGTCTGAATTCAACCTTATAGTCCAAACATAAAGTTCTTGGTTTAATAATAACAATTATTATTCGAACTACTCAAACCAGGAATTCTGACTTTGACTTGACTTGAGTTAATCGTGATACTAACTAGATACATCCGAGGAGACAAATCCTCCCTTGAACAGTGCTTCATTTCCAATACTTACACTTGACCCACCTATAGTCACTCAATGGGAAACTTGCCATGATTCGACGATAATAAAGGCAGAACTTTTGTATTAAAGATCGATAGTATTCTCAAGTCGAGAGAACTATGTAAATCAGCCACATCAATATTTTCCTTTTGACCTTAGTTATATTAACCAATAGAAAACTATCAAGTGAGTTGTTCCATGATTATCCAACAGCCATCGGTACGTAACTCCTAGGTATCTCTAGCAGTCATAAGTAATACACTGCCTAACATTTAGAGAGCGTCACGTACTCTTGTCTCAATGGATTATCGATATCCAGTCTTGATGCGTTATATTATGATACAATACTCATGATTACAAGTATTTGTAATTACTATAAGAAAACACACCATTTATGATTTTTTGTTAAATATATTTTAAATAACTGTTTAATTATTTAAAACACATTATAACAAATATATAATAGAATGAAAAACATATTTATTACAAATGAGTAGTGATTACAGAGTTAATATATTTACAATAAATTACAAAATTGCCCCTAAGACATACTTCTAACTCTATCATCGTGATGTATGAATATAGTTATACTAAGTAATAATTTACATACATTCTATCATAAGAAATAATAGAAAAATAATTAAGCATGCATAACAATAACATCGTAAGAAACATAATATAATGGAGCATTTATAGGTTTGATTCATTTGTGAATTAAATTAGTAAATTAACCACCTTCACAAATTTAATAAAGTCCCTATTTATTATCCAATCATAATGAACAAATATATTCTGACATAAATATGAAATATCATTCTCCACGCGCCTCGATACTGCAAAGTAGCAAACAAGACTTCCAAACGTGTTCTTGTTTGTTATATAGTCCCTATTTGATAAAGCAATGCTTACTATTTATTTCAAAGATACGGTATTCTCCATTTCCCTTTTACAAAAAATTCTTTATTTGAAATGATAAATTTTAATTAATGCTATGTATTCTTTCATTTCTAGTTATTCTTTCATATGTAGATGGCAATTAACTAGAAATAGGAAAGTCAAAGCTTCAATGCATTAATTGTATTGATAACCATTACTTAAATGTAATGGATTCATAATAAATTTTATTATTTTGCAGTATGTATAAGAATCATAACCTTACTTAAATTATTATTTATTTAATTATATTATTTTATATTTGCATCTTAGATTCGGCGATATGTCCAGTCATCGAATGTCAAAGACCTACTTTTCCTTAAACTATCAGAACGACCTCACGCATTTATGGAATCAAATACTCAATTAATTAATTGAGTTCACTATAATTCATTAGTTCATTTAAAATTGAATATAATTTATTCATATTTAATGTGCAGTAATGCCATTAAATGTCATATTTAATGTAACTTTTCAAATTCAGTAGTTATATGTATTAAGTTTCGTATAATTGCATACGAATAAACTTTTATAGATAAAATAATAAATGAAGTGTAGCTTGAATGTAATTGATTTACACAATGCTTAATTCAACGTAAAAAATAAAAGTGAAATAAACAACTTTACCTTTCAAACTTATGTTTGCACGATGTTAATTTGAAATATTTTATAACTACATAATGGTATATACATGTATATGAAATTAAATTTTTAATACAAGTATACCTAAAATAAATTACTGTAAATCATATGTATTGATTACAATAGATTATTCCATAAATAATTCTAGTTTATGCCTATGTGTGAACGTAACTATAAGGATATGATTTTAAACATATATTCATATCAAATAGAAACAATTCATACAAAACTTGATACAAATTTGAACAATATGTATAAACATGCATGAATCAAATTGACATAAAAATAAATTTGTTATATCTAACATATGCAACTTGTATACGTATATAATTCAACTAATTATATATTTAAACTTGATATTCTATTCAAATCTCAAAAATATTAAATACCCAACACCATAATCTTTCAATATAAATATTCAAGATTCAAACTCAATTCCAATACTAGTTTTTCATTTTACCAAATCCACAATTTCAATGACTAATATTAATTCCAATCAAATAGATCCATAAATTCAATATGAATATGAACAATAATCCCACGATAATATAGACAAAAATTGTAACTTAATCATTTAATCTCAAAATCAAAATAAGAATTTAAGTTTTTGGGATTTGGAGAATTAGGAGAATAAATATAATTATTAAACTAGAAATTATTGTAGATTCGTACCTAAAATCCTTTAGTTTGCTAAAAATTTGAGTATAAATCAATACATATATTGATATTATAGTTAAAATATTTTTTTAGTTTGAGAAAATGGTGGAAGAATGGAGAATAGAGCTTAGGGATATTACGGTTTCAAAATTTGTGAATGGGCAAGGAGATAGAGTGTTTATATAGAACAAAAAGCTCGAATTTGGACTTTCTAGTGTCCATTTTTAATCCCACTGACTTTTATTATAAAATTCATTTAATAAATTCAGCGAATTATAAAAAATATTCAGTACTTTTATAGAAAAAAATAAATTCAGCGAATTATTTTTGAATGTTTTTAGTATTTCATTAATAACTTCTTCATTCGGACTCGGATTGAGACGGACCAAAAATCAAAATTGGCCAGAACGATGAGATGGATGCAGTAGTGTAATTTTCATAGTCAAATTCTTTTATTTGTGAAATTACATTTTTATCATGTTATAAAAATTTCAATTTATTCCAAAAATTCTTTTTTTCAAAAGTTCATAACTTTGGGTTGTCGCATTCTTCCCCATGAAGAATGTTCATCCCATAATTTATATATAAGTTGTAAATAAAAAATATTATGGTCAAAAACCTAATCTCTCAATATATTATTGATATTTTCTAAGAACAACATAAGAGCTGATTTTGAACATTCATAAATGTGGATATGTCAATGTGTAGCATTTAAGTAAACAAACAAATAATGTGCTAACTGATGTACACAAACATAAATCGATATCAGTACATATAGAGACTAACATATAAAAGATATATACATACATAAACAATGATATTTGTGAAATCTTATGACGACCCGCATTTTGAAAAGTTTAAATAATCTGTACATGTACGACTTAAACAATCCAAAACATAGGCAATCATTGAGGTTAATTAAGAAAAATAAGAAAAAAAGAAAAAAACAAAGAATCTCACAGCGGAATGACAAAATACAATAATCAAATAAACAATTCATGAAGCTATTTATACTACATTTGATTATAATTATACAACATTTATCTGAGTTATATATATACAACATGGATAAATAAATAATGCAGCAGACAACAATGTGATGGAATAATAATAGTAATAATAATATACCAAATCTTTGCCTTCATCCTCTAGTTGATATTCTTCGATGCGTTTAAAACTCAGGACCGACCCAAGCATAATGAAAAGACAAAACACTCGAGTCAGGACTAAAATATTCTTATGTGAGTCAAATTAATATCACATATAACACGAATCCCATGGCGTCAGAGATGTATACGGGGTTTCGCATCTCCTATCCAGTGTATAACGTGCGTGCAATAATTCAAGAGATGTACAGGATTTTCCATCTCTTAAGGATCCATCAAAATATTTATATATAGTAGAATACACCAAATCAAAATTATATGGGTCTCGTATGTGGATAAAAGTATGACAAGGCATGTGAGACAATGCCCAAGGTAGGATACTGCCAGTTTACCCTTGCTGGTTGGTGGTAACGTATCATAGCCATAAACGCCCAATGCGCCCAACACTCCCAAAATCCAAAGGTGCACACCAATCAATCATAGTTCAAATGATGGTAATACGAAGAAGTGTGTCCGCTTGGGGTAGCTAGCCCGCTTGGCTGGTATGGCTCCTGTTTTAGTCATTTCAAATTGGCACAAGTGTCAGGCTAATCCATCATCATTCTGTATCTTGAAATCCAACAAACGTACGCCTAATCTAACCACTTCATTCTGGATAGCTACTACATGCACACAGTTGTTTAAGTGGTTCCAATATTGACAGAAAGTATGCCAATAAGAGACCCCGGTCTCTTTAACAACCCAACGTTGTATTACACACCGGTTGGTTCTTTTACATTTCAAAAACAATTCGCACTTGATATCAAAATATCATATTCGCTTCAAAATAGAATTCATTCCGAAGTCATCATATTTACACAAAATATACCATTTCATTTCAAAATCATTTCCACCTTAATATCTCGGTTTTAGTTCCAAAAGTGTTTCAAATTTCCATTTGGGTTATAATTCTACCCAATTCGTATTTAAATCCATGATTTAAAAAATAAACATTCCACCCTTGACCAGTTTGAACTTTTGAAAAATAGTTTGGATAATTTAAAAAAAGTTTGAATAATTAAATAGTTAAATATATTGTAAATGGTTAAAATAGTTAAAAATAGTTTAAATGGTTAAAATAGTTTAATATAAAATATTTTATGTATTAAAATGGTTTATATACCAAAATAGTTTGGAAAATCCAAAATAATTTGAATATTTAAAAAGATAGATTTAAATAGTTTATATCAAAATAAATTATTTGAAAATAGTTTCAAGTTAAACTGATTCAATTTTCAAATTTTCCAATTTAAATCACTTTTAAATTTCCATTTCGATTTTTATCAATTCCAAGTTTGATTTTCTGTGCATCGATTCAAAACACTTAAATCAAATTTACTTTCAATACCCAATTTGAAATCCAAATCCTCAAATATAATTCAATTTCAAGCTCAATTTCGAAATAGTTCGACTTCCATAAATTCGATTTTTCATTTTCTTAAAATCAAATCATTTAAATAGATTTCAAACCAAAACTTTTAAAATTATTCAATTCAATCAATCCAGTGTCCGTATATAATTTTCAATCCAATGGCCAAATGATCAGTTATTTCAATTAAATTTCAGGGATGGATATATATCATTTCAACCCAAATCACAGTGTCATAGGTATATATCAATTCAACCTATTTCTTAATTTATTCAAAATAATTCAATTTACAATTTTATATACTGTAAATAATATACAGGATGATAACAGGATATATCGAAATAAATAAACATCTAAAACATCAATCAATAGCATCCATCACAATCAACATCCAAATCAGCTAATAACTGACAACTATTCCATAGTTATCAATATAAGGTATTTTACTGGAAATTAATTTCCAATTTCAAGTTTGACCATCAATTTCAATTTTTAACAGTTATTTCAAATGACAGCTAAATTCATTAAACAACAATTAATAAATTTATATCACTTCATAATTTCAAATTTAACTAGAATAAAAATATTTTAGTACGTTGTGAGCATTATAAAACACTCACCTTGAGTTTTAAATTTTAAATTAATCGAACAACGTTCGATTTAACCTAAAATTTTAGTTCGCTCCAATCATATCCAAACCAATTCTGGAATGCAGTGCTCATTGCCACTATTCCATCGCCGCTTGTTTCGCTTGATTTGGAACTCATATGCAAGAGGTATGCAGTTTATAAGATTACACGAATTTAAACAATATAATTTCAGTTTCTTATTTTCTTTATGTACCATCTGAAAATCTGGCCGTTGATTTCAAATTATAGATCGTGGCCTCTCTTTGCTTCTTCTATCGCATTCATCCTCAGGTAAAACGAAACCCATCACGCCTTCATATGTTCCATCACTGCGACCACCACTTTGATCGAGAAGCGGATCCACCACCCTCACTTGGAAGCTCGTCATGCACTACACCATCGCCCCAGATCTGGTAAAGCTCGGTTGTAACGACCCAGAATTTTTTGATAATTAAAATATGAATATTTAATTAATTTTAAATATTAATAAGTGAATTTATAAGTCAAATAAATTTTTATTTGAATTATTGGATTTAATTGGATTATTAAATCGATAATTTAATACGTTAAATTATGGAAATAATTGAAAATTGAGTTAAATATGATTGAAAATGATTTGTAAAATTTTATTTTATCATATGGGAGTTAGAACAATATTTTAGAACTTTTAAAATCGAATTAAAAGTTAATTTGTGAAAATTGAATATTTTAATATTAAAATCGACTAGTGAAAATAGTCAATTTTTGAACAGTCTCAGAATTGAACGAAACCAGTTCCATTGGATCCGTAATAGTTAGTTATTACCGGATTTCAATTTTCGTGTCAATCGGAGTTATCGTTTGATCGTGGCAGCTCGAAACGCATCGATTTATTTTTAATTTAAATTTGGCGAGTTAAAATAGCCATTTTTCAAAAAGTCTCGGATTTCGACGAAACCAGTTTCGT
Source organism: Allium cepa (assembly GCA_030765085.1). Classification (NCBI taxonomy): domain Eukaryota; kingdom Viridiplantae; phylum Streptophyta; class Magnoliopsida; order Asparagales; family Amaryllidaceae; genus Allium; species Allium cepa. The sequence goes on along the minus strand of CM060945.1, from coordinate 1,011,853,790 downwards.
CGGATCCGTAATGTGATATTATTGTATGGTTTCAAATTTCAAGTCAATTGGATTTACCGTTTGTCCGGTACAAATTAAAACGCCTAGAAAATCGCTTAAATCGGTTTAATTCAAATTGAGCGTTTATAGCCATAACTCGCACAAATGTCCGAATTAGCTTTTGAAACCTGTTCCATTGTGTCCGAAACGTGGGGTAAACCCTAGAAACGCTGGTTACGGCGCGTAAATCGGAGTTCGGAATTTCCGGATGAATAGTGTTCGATTTTTCTTTATAAATAGCACCCACCTCTTCATAATTTAGAAAAATCATTCCAAACCCTAACCCTAATATCTTAGCCGCCACCCCCATTTTCTAAGGCCAGAAATTAATCTCACTTCTCCCTCAATCTCTCTCAATCTACAAAGAATTAGCCAAAGTTGTTAACTACAACATTGAAGAGCAAGAAGAGGGCTTTAAATCCATACGGTGATGATGGATTTTGGTGCAACGGAGGGGGAGATAAACGAGGCCGTTCATGGACAGTCACGCACGCCATATGAGGAGGAGGAGGGGGCCGAGCTCTCTAGGGTTCTGGCCGAGCATGGTTGTGGTCGAGAGCTTCCTATTGCAAGTAGTTTGATGAAGTATAGTTGAGAAATGGAGTTGCATAATTAAACCCTAATCATGAAGCTATGGGTTTGGGTGGAGAGGCCTTTGTCTGTAGATAGAACGTGAGAGGGAAGAAAAGGAGGGACGGCCAGATTTGCATGATGAAGGATCTAATGGCCTGAAATGGATGTGGGTTTAAATATTTTAGTTTATGTTGTAATTAAGTTATAAAATCGTGTACAATCTTTAAAAAATCATAACTTTTTCATACGAGGTCGAAAAAATGTAAACTCGGTTGCGTTGGAATCGTATGGACGAGCACTACGCGATGGAGTTGGTTTGGATTCGTTTGGAGTTAGTGAGAATTTCGGGTAAAATTAAACGCGCGTTTAATTTTATTCGAAATAAAAGCTGAAACGGAAATTAAAATCAAGGTGAGAACTTCTCACTCAATCAAATCAGTTTCGATTTTATTTTAAATAGTTAGATTTAAAATATTTGAATGCATGTTTGAATGTTGATTTATATCTATTGATTGTTAAAATAGACATTATACGCTGTTAGTAAGCGGATGTTATTTATTAAAAAACATACACCGCGAATATTTCATAAACAGTGAAATTGGTATTATATATAATATCAATATATATATATTGGCATATGTATATATTGGAGTTATTGATTTCCCGCATTTTTTTGTTTAGCGGATGAGACCCTATTACGCCGTTATTAAGCGGATAATATTTAATAAGAACATATACCGCGATAATTTCGTACTGGAGCGAAATTGGTATTGTGCTAATGTTTGTGGATGCAGGAAAACAGGTTGGAGGGATCCAACTGGATTCCTCAACAGTTTTTATTAGATTTCAGATATTTTGATATTTGATGGATTATCATATCGATATATGATATCGTTGTTTGTCGTGATTGACTATTTGGTGTGTAGCATCATTGGACCCAAATTTTGGGATTTTAAAATGATTTTTAAAGTGATTTTTGAAAATATACTATATTTTTGGAATTGATCTATTTTAAATAAACGTTATAATTTTTAATGTTATAAAAATTATGGTTTTTGTGAAATATAGTCAAAAGCTGATTTTTGAGAAATGTGAATTAATGATTTTTATAAAATAGTTTAAATTGGATTTTTGAACATATTATAAAAGTTTAAATATAGGATTTATAAAATTTGATTATTTTATAAATCAAGAGAATGGTGAAATAATAAAGGAAATTAAAGACGTTTTAAAAGAATAATATAAATTGAATTATATTTAGAGATTTATAAATGGATATTTATAAATTGAAACATGGACATTTTAAAACGAGTTTTTATAAGTGTTTGAATGAAGTGAAAATGAATTTCATAATTGAATGAAATTTATAGAATTATAAACGGTGGAGTTATTTGAAGAATAGATTTGGTTAAATAAATGAATCTTATAAGTTATAGATTTATGGTTTGGAAAGTCTTTAGAGGAACGATTTTGTAAAATAATCGTTTTATAAGTATTTAACTTATAATATGAACTTTTAGTTTATAATTGAGTTATAAACTGAAATAGGTTAATAAAAGAATTTATAAAAAGGAAGCTTTTATAAATAAATAGAAATGGAATTTATAAACGTTGTTTTATAAATTCACAAACGACTTATTTTGATAAGTTAAATGTTATAACTTATTTAATGGAGTTATATTCACATTTTTGAATAGTGAATAATCCTTTGAATTAAAATGAATAGAAATGATGAAATGTGTTAACGTAGTATCTTCACGTTTTTGAATAGTGAATAATACGTTAAAGAAAATATTTAGATGTGATGTTTTAAATAGAATTAAAACGATCTAACGATGTTTTTAAACATGTTGAGATTCGAAACCATAGATTTCAACATTTATTGTTGAAATAGACGTTTTCGAGAAATAGAAGGAAATAGTAGACTATAACACTGTTGTTATAGTAAATGATTTTCGAAAGGAAATGTTTTGTATAGTATTGGGATTTATATATCTATTTTAAATTCGAATCCCTATACTAGTGATTTTGGGTTGTCGTAACGATGTTTTACGCAACATTCGTTTTGGCCCAAATAAATATGTTTAAGAGAATGATTTCCTTAAAGAATGAAATATATACTTATTTTTGGTTGAAGTATATTGAATATTTTCCAAGTGTTGAAAATAAATAAAATTTGTGAATTACTTATGAATAAATAAGTATGGAAATGTTTTTCCAATATAAAGTGAATATTAGAGAATTTATCTTTTTGAAGATAAATTGAAATGAATAATTGAAATGTATATGCATGGATATTGTGAATATAAATTCGCTATTGAATTTATAAAAGAAAGGGGAATTTGTTTAAAAATAAATATTGATTTATTTTTGAAGTATGAAAATATATATCTAGTGAAGATATTTTGGAAAATAAATAATTTGGAAAATTATTTGGAATCTGGTGATGTGTGCATATCCATTGATAGTTCAATAACCGACTATCAATATTTCCCTTTGAATGGGTAATTGATGTGATTTGTTTGAATGTGAATGCTACACTTGTTTTTGAATAAGTGCTCACTATTCGGGTTAACCGGGAAAGGACCATGGGGTCGTATAACCCATTCCGAATATGTGATACGTCGTTGTGAATTGCATTGAAGATCGGTGTTGAAGACCAAGTATTTGTGAAAGCGATAGGATGACCTATCGATTGTCTCTGCACTGGGTAGCTCCTGGTATAGAGATCTCCTAAGTGATGGGAAATTCGATCGGGATTGTGAATACCCGTATTGCAAGGGCTTCGTGAGAAGTGCCTTCGGTTTTGTTCGAGCCCGGAACAGACTTGTATGGATTGTGTGTCTGACTTACAAGTTGAGATATAAAGCCGATTTCTTTCAAGTATATTTCTGTTGGTGGCGAAGAATTTATTCTTTTAGCTTAACACCCTTCTCCGAGACGTACGAGCTCAGAGGTTATATAGTTGAAGTTATCAGCGATATATTCCCAATTTGGTAATGTGACATGCGGAGTGTTGCTGTAAATGATCATTGTGTTGATTATTGTGATAGGATCGTTTATTTGATCGTCTATCTTAGTGATCATTGTGTTGATCATTTGTTGACCCAAAGCATGGCTTTTGTATAAAGTATGTTTTTGTGGACGTGACTTCGTCGAGCCTCACACCCTGGAAATGGTCAAAACAGGAAAGATGCGGCAAGGTTATGAGGGGTAGCACCCTTTAGGGTATGTACATTTCCTTCTGGATAGAGGTGGTATCATGGTATGGAGCCCAGATATTTAACCTATGTGGTTACTACGAATTTATTACTTTGTGGTTGTTGGTTTTCGGGATCCCGTGAGAAAGGTCGTTTACGATCGGGGAATGGCGTGCTCGTGTCAGTAGTTACCCAGTTAGGGGTAACCCGGCCTTGTGTTGGCAGAGTTCCGGTTTGGTTCTCGGGGATGTCTTTCCAGAGGCATTCTCATGTGGCAATGGGAAGTTCCTTGGCCTGACCATTTGTTGGAAATCAAATTCCCAATACGAAACTTGTACGGTATTAGCTGTAGAACCTGCCATTCACTTATGGTGGTCACCACTGTTTGGATGGTAGCTATAGTAGGCATACGATAATGGTCGTATGTTGGCTAAGATTTATATTCTACTTTCGAAATGAATTTTCTCTACACTATGCACTAATAATAATATCAAATGTTATTTTAAATGCGTATCAAGCATCTTTGACTATCATAAGGAGAAATCTCCTCCGATTCTGCGTTTGCATGTGTGTGTGCGCGGGAGGCCTTATGGTAGTCTCATTTTTAAAAGCATTGCGAATTGAAATAAAAATATTCCTCTATTTGATTTTAAAGTTAAATAAACTATTTTGAGTTCTCACACCAGTCACATGACTGACTTGGAGTTTATTGTTTTCCTTCCTAAACTCTGGGTGCCCACCAATTTCCATACGGGCAGTTAAGAGTTAGGTATATCAGGATATTCTGGATATTCTGGAGTTGCTGGAGGCAAGCTGGATGGCATGGCGTATTACTTATTTAGTATTTCTTTTTCCGCTGCACTGTTTGTTGTTGTTGTACACTCTGATGATATGATGTAATGAAATGTAATGTAATAACTGATATAGTTCTTTGTTTAAAGATTATTCATTTATTATTATATGTTGTTCCGCTGCGAATTGTGAGATTCTGATGTTGTTCTCTGTTCCGTTCTATGTTCTCTCTATTTTCTATCTTCTTCTCTCTGTTTCTTTTCTTAAATTCTTTTTAAAACCCTCAGTGTTCGGTTTTCCGTCGTTCGATTTCTCGGCAGTCGACAAAGTGAGTATCGATGTTGAATTTTTCGGAAGACGAAAAAGCGGGTCCTGACATCGGTCGTCCCTATGCCTTGGAAATCGTGTTCGAACGCGTTGCCTTTCCCATAGATTTGTCGCCACATCGTTGCCTGAAAAACCATCATCACCATATGGATGGTAAGATTTCATCAAGCTCTTCGATTTCTTAGTAGGAAGTTTTGTCTAATTGCGAGTGGATTGGCAAAAAAATAAGGGGAAAGTGGAAAAAGTTTTCGACCATTGGAAGATATCAATGGCGGCTAGGCTAATTTCTAGGGGTAACTAAGAGGATACGTGTATACATAGTGTATGTATAAATATTATATTATTTTTACTGTTCACGCGAATTTTTGGACGAACTTCAAACAAAACGTGCCGCCTGGCGTTTATAATGTTTTACCCCTATTCCGAATACAATGGAACAAGTTTAGAGGCCCGATTCGATCTTTTATGGAATATTGCCTTTTGAATCGAATTAAAGTATTAAATTTTTGATATTCAAATCAACGCGTTTCTATCCCGTACGACCAAATGGTAACTCCAAACGCTACGAAATTTGAAATCTGATAATAATACACTATTACCGATCCAACAGAGCTAGTTTCGTTAAAATCCGAAACTGTGGCCAGGATGGAAATTTTACTCGATAATTATAATATAAAATATACAATTTCTAGTTATTCACTTTTAAATCTAATTCTAAATGTCTAAAATCTTCATTCGTAATTAGATAAAATTTAAATCAACCCCCGATATCATTTTTAATCATGTTAAATCCAGAATTCAATTATTGAAATAATTTCCAATAATAGATTTAAACAATTTAATTATCCAATAAATCACTATAATTGAAATATATGTTAGTGAACTTATAAATTTACTTTTAAAACGAATTCAAATTATAAGAAAAACTATTTTCATTTACAATCATTCAATATTCATTATTCAATTTCACTGCTGATTTTAAACATAGTCAATTAATAGAATTTATTTCAATACTTGTTATCGTCAAAATCTTCGAAATTAACTATTTCAAAATTTTATTCTAGTTCATATTCAATAACCTACATCATTCATCAAATTTTTATTTTTAACCATTTTTATTCAGTAATCATATTAAATTTAACAATTTAAAATAGCTAAAAATACGGGCTGTTACATTCTTCCCCACTCAATGCATTTCATCCTTGAAAAGGGCTAAGTATAGAATTTAATACTTGATATATTTAATTTAAACAATCAATTTATAAAACATTAAATCTCATTTATAAAACCATTACTACGTTTCCACTATGCTACTCCGATTGGCTTACGGAATTTACAAGTTAGTTATCAAAACAAGTTATAAAATTTGTTAAACTACAAAAAATTTCTAACACCCTGATTTACGGAAAATTTCGGCAGAGTCTCCTTTGTGTGGCTTGCTAGGAAAATTTTTCCATTACAATATATAACACAAATAGATATCAAATATAGTATACATCTCATCTCAATGATGAGGCATCCTAAAGGGAAAAATATAAAATTGTGGTATGTATTCCGAGATATGTACCTTATTATTAGTAATACGAGCGAGTTCGCTCGTATTAAGCAAGAAAAAGCATATAAAGACCCATATATACGTCCAAAAAGTCTTCGTATGTACCTATCTCAACTAAATTTAAAATATTAGTCATTTATATGCGATATAGAAAGCATATATGAGTTTTATAGAAGCATATAACATGAATTTTAAACCCAAACTATAACATAAGCATTAATGTACAATAAACAACAATCATATACAATAAAACAGTTATAACGATGATTTACAACAAGAGAAACCATTCCATTATTAGTGTTCATCCAATTAACTCATGACAATATGAATTTACATTATCCAATGTCAATATTTCAATTAATACACTTCATTTCCTATTAACATCCAAATTTCATCAACATTTAATTGATTTACTTCCAGTTTAATCTATTTCATTTGCATTCAATTTTATTCAATTCAGTTTGTTAAATTTCAATTGTTTCATTTTTCGTTTAGCAACATCTCATATCAATTCATTTATTCACATTCATTCTACACTTAAGTTCATTTTCATTTTAAATCAATGTTATTTCATTTACTCATTTTATTAGTACAATTCACTAACTTCTTCCATTTATTCATTTCGGTTACCTTTTCATAAGTTAAAGTTCATTTCATAATTCAATATTAGTGTAGCGATCCCGGATTTTAAACAATTTTAAATTGTTAATTAATTTAATTTTTGAATTAAAAAAAATTGTGTAATAGTTAGTAACTTATATAAAATGTTAGTAAAAATTTTGATAATCGAACATTTGAAAATTTTAAAACTGTAGAAATGAAGTTGTGTTGATGTTAAACAAATATTTCAAATAAATTTATAGTTATATATAAAAAAAAATTATATAATAATAAAGAAAATGAAACGAACATATAAAATTTTCAATTATATAACCAAACAAAATATACTAACATATAAACTTGCAAAACAAACCAGGTATACTTAAACATTAAAACAAAAAGTGTGAACAAATAAAATGAAGAAGCAAAATGAATATAAAAGTATTCAACAAAGTATAAGCTAAATAAACAAAACAAACAAGTCAAAGCAATAAGACTATGAAATATTCAAAGTATTGCAGCCACCAAGTTAAAAAAATATATATAAAGTATGATTGCTGTAAGAATGCAAGGGAGCAAATAAACATTTCAAACATACTTACATTTAATGCATTTACTGTCTTGCATGTACACGATCCTATCAGCACACACACTAACATTTATTAGCAAGCATGGTTTAGTTCTTTTATATATTTTAACCTGTACTTGTTTTTGCTTTAGTAGACTCAGCCTATCCTTTCACCTGCACACCAACTTTCCTATGTACACTTGAGTAGTTGTTTCATTTTCGTTTAAATCTTAGTAAAGAACTGAAAAAAAAAGAGAAAAGAAAAAGAAAACATCACTTTTATTCAAAGTTGATAAAGATTTGCTGAGAAAGGAAACCACAAAACAAGAAAAAATTTAAACATCATCATATTGCAAGTTAAAAACAACGAAAGCAAGAAGATTAGGGGGTAGATCAAAGCAAAATAATTTCCAGTTTTTAAAAAAAGCTCAACCTGTTTCAGTCAAAGAAGCTCTGTTTTGTTTCTGGGAAAAAAAACAGGTGAGCAACATTTCAACTTTTGATTCATTTCTGTGTTGATGCTTGGAAAATTCTGTGATGATGATCTGCATGCATATGTTTATATAAGTAGTGCCTGTGTATATGAATGTATTTGAGTATGCATGTCTAGTTTACCTGTGCCTCTCTGTTTTCTTTAAGATTTCAAAGGTTTTAAAACAAACAAAAATTTCAAACTCTCCATTTAATCACTGCGAAACTATGGTGTTCAAATCAAGCTAGTTTAGTTTTAGACATCATCTAGTTTTTAAAACAAGTTCTAGTATTCTAAGTTTAGAAAAGTACTGGAAACAAGAAATACAGTTAAAACCTTAACTATATGATAAATTCGAACATGATGAATTGCGAATTTAATTTTATAACTTGAATCTTTATTCAAAAGTAGGATTTTTAAAACAAGGATGATGATTTTTAAGTAAGTATTCAGGGTGAAATTCGAAAATGAACAAAAGTTGCATCTTTAACAATTCCTGTTGTTTTAACAAATCTTAGGTTTTGAGATTTGTTGCATAGCTAGATCGGTAATACATGAACCTAAGAAAAATGAAAAAAAATTATTCGATGTGAGGAATTTGGGGTTGATTTGAAAGTAGGGTTTTGGTTCGAGTTTTTTTTTGGGTCTGTTTGCTCGTTGATTTCGCCACTCTGGGTCGACCGAGCTGCACGCAGTTTTGGATGAAGAACGTAGGGTGGGTAGCGAAGCCTTGGCCGGAAGTGTAGAGGTTCAGGTGGTCGGAGCTTCGAAGACGTGGCAGTTTCAGGTGGGTGCTGTTGATTTCAGTTTTCGACCCGAAGATGAAATTTCGAATCGAGATGGAATCATGATATCTTGATGGTCGTGGATGATGTCAAAGTTGTTTTCGACTTGTCGGAGATCAGAGGAATGGCCGGGGGATGGTGGCGCACCTGTGCACGTGCACGGTGTGGCGTTCGTGTCAGTGAGTTTGGGTTTGAAACAGTTTGGGGAAGAAGAGAAAATTTACTTGGTCGTACTCAATACAATTGCGTGTTTTACTTGAAAAACTGGGAAGTAGAGCTCGTGTGATTGCTCAAGTTTCTTAGTTTTGGCTTAGGAATTTTGGAAGGTCTGCCCGAGTTTTTCGTGTACATGTGTTCGAGTCGCTTAAATATAATTACCAGATTTTAAACTTGAGAAGAAGCATGGCTCAGAGGTTATGTAGTTGAAGGTTATCAGCGATATATTCCCAATTTGGTAATGTGACATGCTAAGTGTTGCTGTGAAATGATCATTGTTTGATCATTTGTGATATGATCATTTGTTTGATCATTTATCTTTGTGATCATTACTTTGATCATTTGTTGACCCAAAGTATGGCTTTGTACCAAAGCGTGGCTTTGTGGACGAGACTTCGTCGAGCCTCACACCCCGGAATGGTCAAAACAGGAAAGATGCGGCAAGGTTATTAGGGGGTAGCGCCACTTTAGGGTATGTACATCTCCTTCTGGATAGAAGTGGTATCATGGTATGGAGCCCAGATACTTACTTATGTGGACATCACAAACTTATATATATCTTGTTTTGTGATTTGATGTTGGGGCCCCGGTTAAAGGTTGTTACAACCGGGAGGTGGCATACTCGTGTCAGTAGTTACCCAGTTAGGGGTAACCCGGCCTTGTGTTGGCAGAGATCCGGTTAGGTTCTCGGGGACGTCCTTCCAGAGGCGTTCTCATGTGGCAATGGGAAGTTCCTTGGCCTGACCATTTGTTGGAAATCCAAAGAAACAATACGATCCTTGTACGGTTTTAGTTGTAGAACCTGCCATTCACTTATGGTGGCGCCCCACTGTTTGGATGGTAGCTATAGTAGGCATAGTTCGAAATGTCTATGCTGGCTAAGATTTATATTCTACTTTCGAAATGTTTTCTGCACCGTGCACTTATAATAATAATATCAAAGAAATTTTCTGCGTATTAAGCATGTTTGACTATCATAAGAAGAAATCTCCTCCAAGTCTGCGTTTGCATTGTGTGTGTGGTGGGAGGTCTTATGGTGGTTTCATTTTCAAAAAGCATTGCGAATTTACTTTAAAATTCTCTTGTTGATTGTTTTTAAAGATAAACTATTTTTGTTGCTCACACCAGTCCCATGACTGATCCGGAGTTTATTGTTCCTTTCCTAAACTCTGGATGCTCAAAATTTTCTACACGAGCAGTCTAGAATTGGGTTTTTCAGATAGTTAGGTTCAGTGGATTATCTGGAGTTAGTTCAGTCCTTGGTTCGCACCAGTCTTGCTTATGCTTGGTGCATTGTTATGGGGAGTTCGAGCTATTGCTGGATTGGTTCTTGGAGATGGAGTTTCAGATTTGGAGTTCTTCGGTGAAGACTATCTTGGAGTTATTTGTTCCGTTGCTAGCATTATCTATATTTCTTTCCGCTGCTATTTTCTTGTATCTCTGATGTATATTGATATTCATTGTATCCTCTGTTGTACCAGATATTGTATCAATGCTGTATATCAATGTATTATTGTTTTATTCCGCTGTGTTGTTTACTTAATGTTGTTATAAGCTCCGGCGAATCGGATTTGAACAGTCGAATCTACGGCATTCGAATACGATGTGAAGTATGGATGTCGATTTTCGAGCGGCCAAAATCTGACTCGTTACAAGTGGTATCAGAGCTAAGGTTGAACTTTAGCTCAGGAGTATAACACATTAAGTAGCTCATTAGAGATAGGGTGAAGTATCCCTAGAATGAGTAATCCCTAAGATATCCGTTTAAAAGCCTCAGTAAATTCTCTTACTATCCACTAATAGTAAGTATGAGTGTAAGAAGTGGACGAGATAGGGGACAGGGAAATACCACTACAAATGGTCAATATCCTGTAACGATGGTGGAAACAATCTTTTCTCTATTAATCTCTTTTGTTCAATGTCTCTTTTCAATTCTTTGATAGTTCTTGGTAGATCCAAGAAGGAAATATGATATATCAGTAAGGGACATAAACTCCAATTTGGCCAGAATTGTTGTTTGGATGAATTGGTTGCTTTGATTGCTATGGTTGATAGGTATACTTTAGTTTTAAACTAATTTTTTTTTTGTATCCATATATCTATCTATTTTTAGGTCCCTATATATTCTACGAATGGTTAGTTATCCCTTCGAACTGACCGATGCTCCTGCATGTTTCGTAGTTTTGATGACCCGAGTAGCCTATGTTGTATTGTATGAGTTTGTTCTTATATCTATTGTGGATATTCTGATTTGGTAAGCCAAATGCAGAATAGATATCTAGTTTGACAGGGAGAATTGTTTCTCTACCTTTCGTCTATCTTCGTTATCTCTCTCTGGCGAATTTCGAGGACGAAATTCTTTTTAAGGGGGGAAGTCTGTAACGATCCTGGATTTAAACAAGTTTAAATTGTTAATTAATTTAATTTTTGAATTAAAAAAAAATTGTGTAATAATTAGTAACTTATATAAAATGTTAGTAAAAATTTTGATAATCGAACATTTAAAAATTTTAAAACTGTAGAAATGAAGTTGTGTTGATGTTAAACAAATATTTCAAATAAATTTATAGTTATATATAAAAAAAAAATATAATAATAAAGAAAATGAAACGAACATATAAAATTTTCAATTATATAACCAAACAAAATATACTAACATATAAACTTGCAAAACAAACCAGGTATACTTAAACATTAAAACAAAAAGTGTGAACAAATAAAATGAAGAAGCAAAATGAATATAAAAGTATTCAACAAAGTATAAGCTAAATAAACAAAACAAACAAGTCAAAGCAATAAGACTATGAAATATTCAAAGTATTGCAGCCACCAAGTAAAAAAAATAAAAATATAAAGTAAGATTGTTGTAAGAATGCAAGGGAGCAAATAAACATTTCAAACATACTTACATTTAATGCATTTACTGTCTTGCATGTACACGATCCTATCAGCACACACACTAACATTTATTAGCAAGCATGGTTTAGTTCTTTTATATATTTTAACCTGTACTTGTTTTTGCTTTAGTAGACTCAGCCTATCCTTTCACCTGCACACCATCTTTCCTATGTACACTTGAGTAGTTGTTTCATTTTCGTTTAAATCTTAGTAAAGAACTGAAAAAAAAAGAGAAAAGAAAAAGAAAACATCACTTTTATTCAAAGTTGATAAAGATTTGCTGAGAAAGGAAACCACAAAACAAGAAAAAATTTAAACATCATCATATTGCAAGTTAAAAACAACGAAAGCAAGAAGATTAGGAGGTAGATCAAAGCAAAATAATTTCCAGTTTTTAAAAAAAGCTCAACCTGTTTCAGTCAAAGAAGCTCTGTTTTGTTTCCGGGAAAAAAAACAGGTGAGCAACCTTTCAACTTTTGATTCATTTCTGTGTTGATGCTTGGAAAATTCTGTGATGATGATCTGCATGCATATGTTTATATAAGTAGTGCCTGTGTATATGAATGTATTTGAGTATGCATGTCTAGTTTACCTGTGCCTCTCTGTTTTCTTTAAGATTTCAAAGGTTTTAAAACAAACAAAAATTTCAAACTCTCCATTTAATCACTGCGAAACTATGGTGTTCAAATCAAGCTAATTTAGTTTTAGACATCATCTAGTTTTTAAAACAAGTTCTAGTATTCTAAGTTTAGAAAAGTACAGGAAACAAGAAATACAGTTAAAACCTTAACTATGTGATAAATTCGAACATGATGAATTGAGAATTTAATTTTATAACTTGAATCTTTATTCAAAAGTAGGATTTTTAAAACAAGGATGATGATTTTTAAGTAAGTATTCAGGGTGAAATTAGAAAATGAACAAAAGTTGCATCTTTAACAATTCCTGTTGTTTTAACAAATCTTAGGTTTTGAGATTTGTTGCATAGCTAGATCGGTAATACATGAACCTAAGAAAAATGAAAAAAAATTATTCGATGTGAGGATTTTGGGGTTGATTTGAAAGTAGGGTTTTGGTTCGAGTTTTTTTTTTGGGTCTGTTTGCTCGTTGATTTCGCCACTCTGGGTCAACCGAGCTGCACGCAGTTTTGGATGAAGAACGTAGGGTGGGTAGCGAAGCCTTGGCCGGAAGTGTAGAGGTTCAGGTGGTCGGAGCTTCGAAGACGTGGCAGTTTCAGGTGGGTGCTGTTGATTTCAGTTTTCGACCTGAAGATGAAATTTCGAATCGAGATGGAATCATGATATCTTGATGGTCGTGGATGATGTCGAAGTTGTTTTCGACTTGTCGGAGATCAGAGGAATGGCCGGGGGATGGTGGCGCACCTGTGCACGTGCACGGTGTGGCGTTCGTGTCAGTGAGTTTGGGTTTGAAACAGTTTGGGGAAGAAGAGAAAATGTACTTGGTCGTACTCAATACAATTGCGTGTTTTACTTGAAAAACTGGGAAGTAGAGCTCGTGTGATTGCTCAAGTTTCTTAGTTTTGGCTTAGGAATTTTGGAGGGTCTGCCCGAGTTTATCGTGTACATGTGTTCGAGTCGCTTAAATATAATTACCAGATTTTAAACTTGAGAAGAAGCATGGCTCAGAGGTTGTGTAGTTGAAGGTTATCAGCGATATATTCCCAATTTGGTAATGTGACATGCTAAGTGTTGCTGTGAAATGATCATTGTTTGATCATTTGTGATATGATCATTTGTTTGATCATTTATCTTTGTGATCATTACTTTGATCATTTGTTGACCCAAAGTATGGCTTTGTACCAAAGCGTGGCTTTGTGGATAAGACTTCGTCGAGCCTCACACCCCGGAATGGTCAAAACAGGAAAGATGCGGCAAGGTTATTAGGGGGTAGCTCCCCTTTAGGGTATGTACATCTCCTTCTGGATAGAAGTGGTATCATGGTATGGAGCCCAGATACTTACTTATGTGGACATCACAAACTTATATATATCTTGTTTTGTGATTTGATGTTGGGGCCCCGGTTAAAGGTTGTTACAACCGGGAGGTGGCATACTCGTGTCAGTAGTTACCCAGTTAGGGGTAACCCGGCCTTGTGTTGGCAGAGATCCGGTTAGGTTCTCGGGGACGTCCTTCCAGAGGCGTTCTCATGTGGCAATGGGAAGTTCCTTGGCCTGATCATTTGTTGGAAATCCAAAGAAACAATACGAGCCTTGTACGGTTTTAGTTGTAGAACCTGCCATTCACTTATGGTGGCGCCCCACTGTTTGGATGGTAGCTATAGTAGGCATAGTTCGAAATGTCTATGCTGGCTAAGATTTATATTCTACTTTCGAAATATTTTCTGCACCGTGCACTTATAATAATAATATCAAAGAAATTTTCTGCGTATTAAGCATGTTTGACTATCATAAGAAGAAATCTCCTCGAAGTCTGCGTTTGCATTGTGTGTATGGTGGGAGGTCTTATGGTAGTTTCATTTTCAAAAAGCATTGCGAATTTACTTTAAAATTCTCTTGTTGATTGTTTTTAAAGATAAACTGTTTTTGTTGCTCACACCAGTCCCATGACTGATCCGGAGTTTATTGTTCCTTTCCTAAACTCTGGATGCTCAAAATTTTCTACACGAGCAGTCTAGAATTGGGTTTTTCAGATAGTTAGGTTCAGTGGATTATCTGGAGTTAGTTCAGTCCTTGGTTCGCACCAGTCTTGCTTATGCTTGGTGCATTGTTATGGGGAGTTCGAGCTATTGCTGGATTGGTTCTTGGAGATGGAGTTTTAGATTTGGAGTTCTTCGGTGAAGACTATCTTGGAGTTATTTGTTCCGTTGCTAGCATTATCTATATTTCTTTCCGCTGCTATTTTCTTGTATCTCTGATGTATATTGATATTCATTGTATCCTCTGTTGTACCAGATATTGTATCAATGCTGTATATCAATGTATTATTGTTTTATTCCGCTGTGTTGTTTACTTAATGTTGTTATAAGCTCCGGCGAATCGGATTTGAACGGTCGAATCTACGGCATTCGAATACGATGTGAAGTATGGATGTCGATTTTCGAGCGGCCAAAATCCGACTCGTTACAATTAGCTTCCTTCCTTTAACATCCATATTCAATTAATTTAACATCTTGTTTGACTAACATTTATCAAAGTTATAAACTATGACCTTTCCTTTACATTTTCGCGAAACCTTTGAATTATAATGTTTATATCTCCATTTTTAGCATCAACATAATTAGTGAATTATTTCTTATATCCTTAAGTTTCTTTTCAACTTAATTCGCATTTATTTTCATAATTTTATTTAATAACAAATTTATTTGTGAAACATTTTATTAACCGTCACTTTAGTTTATAATCATTCTATAAAAGTTTATCTAAGTTTAAAATTATCTCAATAGTTACTGATGTGCACGTAAATATGCATATTTTTACCGCCATATTTAATCTATTTAAATTAAATAAATGATCATATTGGGTATTTTAACTTGTTTAAACCAAATTCAAATTATTTTCCAATTGTTACATATTCATCTTCATATAGGGGTAAAATGGTAATTTTTGTGCATTTATTAAATTGTGAAAATTTACTTGAAATTTTCTATGTTGTTTTATAGGAAATTTTGTGAATTTTACAAGTGGTTTATGATGAAATATGCATGCACAAAAGAATGAAGATGGAAATAATTCAAAGTGAAGAACATGGAGGACCCCACCCACTTACCTTGATGTACAAATTAGAGGCTAATGCACATACTTATGGAATTAATGGCTTCGTATACACTTAAATGATGATTAGTTGAAGCTAATGATTACTTGGCCTGCATACTTTCTCAAGGGTATTTTGGGCACTCCCCAAAAATATGAATTAGGGTTTAACACATGTATATATACCCCTTATGTTTCATGTAACCTTCCTCTTACTTAGTCTCTCTTTTAGGCTCTCTCCCTCTTTCTCTTCATTAGTTTAGGCTCAAAATAAAAGAAAGCTTCTCATTTATTTTCATGGCTACTTAGCCATTTTTATTTCATGTAATTTTTTCTTATGCAACTATAATACATTGCTCTTCTCATCTCTTGTTTGTTTTTCTTTCACGTTGTAGTATAGATTTCTTTTCTTTTATGCAAGTAGAATAGTTCTCTTTTCCATTTGTTCTCTTTTTCCTTTTCTTTTTCTTTCATGTTGCAAGTTATATTTGTTGTTTTGATAACAAATATGAGAGGCTAATCCCTTCAATTTAGGGGTAATGAAGCCTCTAATCATGTAGCTTCAACATTTTGATAACCATAGCTCTCTTTTTGTGCTTAATGACAATGCTTGAAGTGGTTTAATTTGTTGTTCTTACTTTGAATTTGATAGCCTATATTGTTGAAACCAAATAGGTTATGCTTAAACAATCACTAACACAAATGCCTCTTCATCAAAATATGATTATGGCATAAGAAAGTGATTTGAAATTCAAATTTGATGGTCTATATTTCTAATTAATAGTTAATAGGCCATACTTAAAATAGATTATATTTGCAACATTGTTGTCATTTTCATGAGACTTAGTAAGTGGTTTAAAGGTTGTGTTATAGTTTGATGGCTTATGTTGAGCTAACTAATAGCACAAATGAGTCATACTTATGATAAACACATCATTTATACTCACTTATGACCAAAAAAGAGATCATAATTTCATTAATTGTTGAATTATATGATCTAGAGAGTGGATTTATCTCTAAAGTCTCATTTAATCTCATATTTTTGTCTGTTTTTCTTTTGCTAGCTTTTGTTAGTTTCTTACATTTCTAGCTATTCACTCTTGACTTCGGTATAATTTGATTGAAAAGAATTTTAAAATCATCAATTCCCTGCGGATCGACCCGTATTCGCCACGTGCTGCATTCGTACACCATGCGCTCGGTTAAATTTTATTTCAAAATTCGTTCGGCTATTTTCTAACTCGATAGACATTTAGCCGTCCGAACAAGAATTTGGCGTCGTTGCCGGGGATTTTTTTATTTTATTTTCTATTCTTCGAATTATTTTTCGTTTTATTTTTATTGTGTGATTGTTTTGTGTGCTACATTTTATTTTTAAAAAAAATATTTTGTGTTGTTTGAATTTTGCTTGCAATTGTTTGTGTGTTTGTTTTCTTTTAGGTTACATGGCATTTGCGTATTTAAAAAAAATTCACATTAGCTTTTGAAAAAAAATAACATCCAAAGTATTCACTCTCATTTAAAAGTCCTCACGGTTATGCATGGGTGAATTACTTGGAATCTTTGATTATGTGCTTTCATACTTATTTAAAAGTCCTCACGGTTATGCATGTATGGAACACATGTAAAAAAAAAACTTAATAAAAACCACCTACGGTCGACAGGTGTATGCACGAAAGTGTGTGCACTCGCCATGCTTTGTACTTCCCTCACATAAGCCCGAAAGGAAGTGCATGGGTGGTATATGTGGCCTCAATTTACCTGAGCTAGGCGTGAAATTTTTCTTGCAAATAATGAGAGAGCAAGTAATTGAATCCTAGCATTATTTTTACTTCTTTGATTTCATTTGTTATTGAAAAGAAATGAAAATACCACTTTGATAAATTTTGATAATCAACAAAGGATCCATTTCATCTTTACACCGTGTTATTAACCAAAATAAAGAGTTAAACTATAGTCTATTTGTTATGATAACTTGATTTTTGTTGGAAATTTGACGAGTAAATGACATAAATTTTCAAGATAATAACCAAAACTTATATTTAACTTATTTGCGTTGAATTAAAAGTAAATCATTCATTGTTAATATTTTCAAAAATTCGCATTCATCTCTTTGTAAATAAATCTTGCATTTTGTAAATATTTTCATCATGCATTTGGATTTTGTGGGTAGTATCCGCTGAAAACCCTCATGAGACAACACTCGTCTTACTGGGGACACCCAGAGGTTTAACGGTTTGTTGCATACGCTCAATGTAATCGTGCTCCCTATGAAAACGGATTTATCTTAGTTTTTCTTTATTCGAGGACGAATAAAAAGATAAGTGGGGGGTATTTGATGTGCACGTAAATATGCATATTTTTACCGTCATATTTAATCTATTTAAATTAAATAAATGATCATATTGGGTATTTTAACTTGTTTAAACCAAAATTCAAATTATTTTCAAATTGTCACACATTCATCTTCATATAGGGGTAAAATGGTCATTTTTGTGCATTTATTAAATTGTGAAAATTTACTCGAAATTTTCTATGTTGTTTTGTAGGAAATTTGGTGAATTTTACAAGTGATTTTATGATGAAATATGCATGCATAAAAGAATGAAGATGGAAATAATTCAAAGTGAAGTACATGGAGGACCCCACCCACTTACCTTGATGTACAACTTAGAGGCTAATGCAAATGCTTATGGAATTAATGGCTTCATATACACTTAAATGATGATTAGTAGAAGCTGATGATTACTTGGCCTCCATACTTTCTCAGGGGTATTTTGGGCACTCCCCAAAAATATGAATTAGGATTTAACACATGTATATATACCCCTTATGTTTCATGTAACCTTCCTCTTACTTAGTCTCTCTTTTAGACTCTCTCCCTCTTTCTCTCATTAGTTTAGGCTCAAAATAAAAGAAAGCTTCTCTTTTCTTTTCATGGCTACTTAGCCATTTTTATTTCATGCAATTTTTTCTTATGCAACTTTAATACATTGCTTTTTTCATCTCTTGTTTTTTTTTCTTTCATGTTGTAGTATAGATTTCTTTTCTTTTATGCAAGTAGAATATTTCTCTTTTCCATTTGTTCTCTTTTTCTTTTTCTTTTTCTTTCATGTTGCAAGCTATATTTGTTGTTTTGATAACAAATATAAGAGGCTAATCCCTTCAATGTAGGGGTAATGAAGCCTCTAATCATGTAGCTTCAACGTTTTGATAATTATAGCTCTCTTTTTGTGCTTAATAACAATGCTTGAAGTGGTTTAATTTGTTTTTCTTACTTTGAATTTGATAGCCTATATTGTTGACACCAAATAGGTTACGCTTAAACAATCACTAACACAAATGCATCTTCATCAAAATATGATTATGGCATAAGAAAGTGATTTGAAATTCAAATTTGATGGTCTATATTTCTAATTAATAGTTATAGGCCATACTTAAAATAGATTTCATTTGCAACTTTGTTGTCATTTTCATGAGACTTAGTAAGTGGTTTAAAGGTTGTGCTATAGTTTGATGGCTTATGTTGAGCTAATTAATAGCACAAATGAGTCATACTTATGATAAACACATCATTTATACACACTTATGACAAAAAAAGAGATCATAATTTCAATAATTGTTGAATTATATGATCTAGAGAGTGGATTTATCTGTAAATTGTCATTTAACTCTCATATTTTTATTTGTTTTTCTTTTGCTAGTTTTTGTTAGTTTCTTACATTTCTAACTATTCACTCTCGACTTCGATATAATTTGATTGAATAGAAATTTAAAATCATCAATTCCCTGCGGATCGACCCATATTCGCCATGTGCTACATTCGTACACCGTGCGCTTGCGGTTATTTTTAATTTAAATTCGTTCGACGGTTTTCTAAACTGACAGAATTTCCGTCGATGAACAGTTACAAATTCAATTTCAAGGTTTCTTTGCAAATTGATATTTAATTTTATAACCAATTTACAGAGATATTATTTAACTCATTTTTCTACTTTCTTAAGTCCCATTTACTTATTCCATTTAGTCATTAACCATTTCATAATATACTAATTAAGTGTATAACATTTATTATTACAACAAGATTTCATTTATAAACATTTTGATTACTTAAGTATTGGTTTGCTTGTATAATATTCCATTACATATCCAAATCATCATTTTGACTTTTAACATTTGGTAAGTCTTATTATATGTTATTAGAATGCAATTTGGTATTATACAAATTACTCCGATTCATTTTACTTAATTAGAATGTTCACTATTTTAACTTGCTTAAATTTTCTTGACTTTCAGTTTAAAATTTGCAAACGTCAACTCTAAAGTTTCTCAAAACATTTAGCTTAGATTTCTTAGTTCTCTTATTTTATAAGTTCTGCTTATTCAAATATTTCATTTCATTCAAATAATTTGAAGATTATTAATTAACAGAACTTAAAAATTTAAATACTAGTTTCATTTCAAATCATTTGAAATCATTATATATACTTATATCTTTTGTATATCAAATCATACTTTTGGAGTTTAAACCGAAATCCGTTTATCAAAACAATTTCATAGTAAAGCTTCTCAGAAGTCTCTCCCACTTTGAGACTCGAAAATGAACGTCAACGATGCTACGCAGTCATCGTCGAAATTATTTTCCAACGACAGAAGAGGGAGGGGAGGTACTAAATTCATTCCTTTTAAAATTTATTTGAAAACAATTTGTATTTTTATATACTTTTAAATAATACTGATATTATTTTCCAAACCTTGAAAACCTTTTTCAGAAACACAGGAATTTAAATTTCTGAAAGTCTCAATTTTTTATTCATTTTACTTGCAAATTATATTTTATAAATCATTTTTATACAGTTTCATTTTCTTATAATCATATAATACCTAATAGTTTAGGAATATTGACTAATCAAACAATAAACGATAATTATTAATATTATCATTTCTAACAACCATTTAATTTAACTATCTAAATTTCAGAAAACCATTCTTTTATATATAAAATATAATCCTAGGTAAGATTATTTCATTTACCAAATTTCGAAAATAGTATTATGTTGGTTTGTGCAAGTGTTTTGGAATATGCATCGATATAATGGCGACCCACGTACCAATCAGAACCCAAAATCAAAACTTAACAATTCAAACAACACAATATAAAACATTTTATACAACACTAACAAATATGCTTTCTTATATACACACACACACACACACACTCAAACTGACTCATTCTAGGGTATTACTACCCCATCTCTAATAAGTCAAACCCCTACAAAGCTAAGGTTATCACTAAACCTCGCTCTGATACCAACTATGACGACCTAGATTTCAGAAGGTTTAAATCGACAATAATCCACACATGTCCAACTTAAACAATCCGAAACATAAATAGTCATTGGGGTCAATTAGGGAAAAAAAACAAACACAGAATCTCGCAGCGGAATGACAAAACATAATAATCAAATAAACGGTTCAAGAAGTTGTTTATATTATATATATAATTATAATTATATAACATTTATCAGAGTTATATATACAACAGGGATAAATAAATAATGCAGCAGACAACAATGTGATGGAATAGTAATAGTAATAATAGTATACCCAATCTTCGTCATCGTCCTCTAGAAGATAATCTTCAACGCGTTCAAAACTCAGGACTGACCCAAGCGTAATGAAAAGACAAAATACTCGAGCCAAGACAAAAATATTCTTATGTGAGTCAAATCAATATCACATATACCATGAGTGTCATGGCATCAGAGACGTTTACGAAGTTTCATATCTCCTATCCAGTGTATAACGTGCGTGCAATAACTCAAGAGATGTTACGGGATTTTCCATCTCTTAAGGATCCATCAAAATATTTATATAGTAGAATACGCTACATGTCTAATTAGTAAAATAAATATTTTTATTAGCATTAAGGCTTTACATTAATCCCCATTAACGTGCTTTTAAGCATTGTCGTATAGTTTGCATATAAAACAACAGGAAATCGTCGGTGGATAGGGATGCGCCGTGAGACGACAACACTAAACCAAAATCGTACGGGTCTCGTATAGGGATAAAAGTATGACAAGGCAAGTGAGGCAATGCCCAAGGTAAGATACTACCAGTTTACACTTCTCAGCTGGTGGTAACGCATCATAGCCATGATTGTCCACCGCGTCCAACACTTCCAAAATTCGAGAGTGCACACCAATAAATCATAATGCAAATGATGGTAATACGAAGAAGTGTATCCGCTCTAAGTAGCTAACCTGCTTGGCCGGTACGGCTCCTGTTTCAGTCATTTCAAATTGGCATAAGTGTCAGGCTAATCCATCATCGTTCTCTTTCTTCAAATCCAACAAATGTGTGGCGAATCCAACCACTTCATTCTACACCATCACTCCACACACATAGTTGTTAAAGTGATTCCAATATTGACAGAGAGTATGCCAATAAGAGTGCCCGGTCTCTTTAACAACCCAATGTTGTTTTATACACCAATTCGTTCTTTTACATTTCAAAAATAATTCGTACTTGATATCAAAATATCATATTCGCTTCAAAATCAAATTCATTTTGAAATCATCATATTTACACAAAATATACCATTTCATTTCAAAATCATTTTCACCTTAATCTCTCTGTTTCAATTCCAAAATTGTTTCAAATTTCCATTTAGGTTATAACTTCATTTGACCCAATTCATATTCAAATTCATGATTTAAAAATAACATTCCAACCTTGACCGGTTTAAATTTTTGAAAAATAGGTTGGATAGTTTTAAAATAGTTTAAATAATTAAAATAGTTAAAAATGGTTTAAATGGTTAAATAGTTAAAAATAGTTTAAATGGTTAAAATAGTTTAATATAAAATAGTTTAAGTATTAAAATGGTTTATACAGAAAAATACTTTAGAAAATCCAAAATAATTTGAATATTTAAAAAGATCGATTTAAATAGTTTATATCAAAATAATTTATTTGAAAATAGTTTCATGTCAAACTGATTCAATGTCCAAATTTTCCAATTCAATTCACTTTTAAATTTCCATTTCGTCTTTTATCAACTCCGAGTTCGATTTTCAAAACATCGATTCAAAACATTTAAATCAAATTTACTTTCAATACCCAATTTGAAATCCAAATCCTCAAATGTAATTCAATTACGAGCTCAATTTCGAAATAGTTCGATTTCCACAAATTCGATTTTTCATTTTCTTAAATCAAATCATTTAAATAGATTTCAAATCAAAATTTTTAAAATCATTTAATTTAACCAATTCGGTGTTCGTATATAATTTTCTATCCTATGACCAAGTGATCGGTTTTTTCAATTAAATTTTAGGGATGGATATATATATCATTTCAACCCAAATCACAGTGTCATAGGTATATATCATTTCAACATATTTCTTAATTTGTTTGAAATAATTCAATTTACAGTTTTATATACTGTAAATAATATACATGATGATAATAGGATATATCAAAATAAATAAACATCCAGATCATCCAAAACATCAATTAATAGCATCCATCATAATCAACATCCAAATCAGCTATAATTCACAACAATTCCATAGTTATTAATATCAGGTATTTTACGGGCAATTAAATTCCAATTTCAAATTTAACCGTCAATTTTAGTTTTTAACAGTTAATTTGAATGATAACTAAATTTATCAAACAATGATCAATAAATTTATATCACTTTATAATTTAAAATTTAACTAGCATAAAAATGTTTTAGTGCATTATGAGCATTATAAAACACTCAGCTTGAGTTTTAAATTTTAAGTCAAATCGAACTGTAACGACCCGTAAAATTTTAATAATTTTGAATGTTTTTATCAACGTATTCAATTGTATTTTTGGATAATTTAATTTGAAAAAAAAATTATATTTGGATTACTTATAATTAAATATAGCAAATGGTAAATTTTCAATTTATAATATGGAAGTTTAATTCATTGTGTAATTCTATGTAATTTAAATCAGTTAATAATTGATGGTAAAAATAATTTTCAAACCTGAATATTTTTCTATAGAAAATTTCTAAATCCTCTTCTGAGTGAGACATCATCTTTCCTTTTTCTAAATTCGGACTTTTATCACTCCGTTTACCTTATTTCTAACCAAACACCAGTATTTTCAGTACCGATTATTGGCTTTTGATCGGATGATTGTCCCACTAATATCTGTATACCGTTTTGATCATCTTATCACGCTAATCTCTATGGTATATTTATTTCTGTATTTTAAGGTCCAGTACATGACAGAAACAATAAACTGTTCGGTGTAACGGTACCTTCAATTGTGACTTTTAACTTCCCAACCCTTTTCAAATCTTCACCGTGTCATCCAAACAAGTATTAATTGCTTTAATAAATATTGCAGAATTAATGGACAGACGTTACCATTCCCATCATTTCACTTTATTTCATATGGTACGTTCTCTGCTATTTTTTCCATTCATTTCTTTTATTTGCCTCTGTCTGCTCCTTTAATCTCTCTCTCTTCCCTACTTAAATCTAGTTTTGTTGCCTGCGCGTTCATTTTACATTTCCTTCCTGAATTTGCCTGTACATATTCACACCTCCTTTCCATTTTCTTCCCCCTCACCAATGCACACCCAATCCACCTTGAGCCCGCCTCACGCCACCGCCGTTCACACGTCATCACTGACGCAATCGACCCGACCGAAGCCCTCTACCGCTTGACCTCCGCCCTCTGTCTTTCTCCTCCATGTCATCACCGACACAACCCGCGTCTTCACCTTGCCGCCACCATCCCCTTCATCCAACAGCATCCCCACGCTCTCCCGCTCCTCCGCCATGTGGCAGCATCCATGCTCGGCTTCCTCCTCATTTATATACTTATATAAGTATAAGTAAGTTGTTTTAAAACTTTAATTTGGGTTAATCTGCAGGTTTTTTTGATTTTTTTTAAAATGTCTTAATATCAAGGTTTGCATGCTTTTGTTATGTACATAATACATATAGGTTAGTTTAATGTGTTTGTTGTTATACAAAATATATGTGGCGGGTGTTTGTACATATATTAATATGTATATTACATATATAAGTATAATCGGATCTGGTTATATATATATATGCGATTGTTAATATATGCTATATTATATTTTATATCAGTGTGTTTATATATATCGTTCGTCTTATATCATTTCTTTAGGGTTTGTTGTTTATATACTTATGTTCGGTGGGTATGTGAGTTTTTGTTTAACCTATCCATCTATTTTTGTTTGGCTTTAGGATCTGCATATATACATTTTGTTGCAGAGTATATTTATGTATTAGCTTTTGATTTATAGGTTCGAATATATATAAAGAAGTTTGTTATTTATATAGTGGCTTGTAGATATCCATTTAGTTGTGCACTGGATATTTGTAAAGTTACGTATTAATGGATATGTATATAAGGTTGAGTTTATGTAAAAAAATAATAATAAATAAATTAAAAGGTAGATCTATATATTTTACAACATTTCAAATATCCTGATGAGTGCGGTTCTATATATATATTTACTAGTTTACGTTGTTTTGTTTATGTTTTATTATTTTATATTATGTTACATGTTACTGTACTTTATTTTATTTGATTTTTATTGTAATACATTTCGTTGATTATTTCGAATGTTGTTTCATATGGGCTGAGCTGCTCTCTCTCTCTCTCTATATATATATATATATATATATATAAACTTTATATAGGTTTCAAAAATCTGTTATATGTAGTACTATATATATGTACTCTATTGATATAACTATATTTTAATAAAGTGAGTATATTTTTACCAGTTACATACATATTTTCCTGTTTGCTTAGTTTCTAGCTTGTACATATAATTGTAACTCTAAAGTGTTGTACGTATGTAAGTAGTTCATGATACTCAAGTTTACATATATATATTGTTTAGGCATACGTACTTATATTAGTCTATATATATAGGAATTTATTTTATATGTGTATGAACTAAATGTAGATTTGAAATTATGTTCTGGAATTTATTTGGATTGTATATGTATATATAGTTATATAAGTATATATGGGTGTGTGTCCACTTATACCAATTTTCTTCATTGATCTAGTTCTGATTCGATTTCGTCAATTCTATTTACCAGCTTCTTCGTCGAATTCGTGTCAACCTTGTTTGTTTTAGATTCGTGCTAGGATTTCGAACTCATTTCATTGTCCATTCCCTCTTGCCTCGAAAGGTGAGCAATCACTCACGATTTACGTTCTTATATTTATTAAATTTGATTTCAATTGAAACGACAATTGAAATATGATGTAGTTATTTAAACTATTCTATAATATGCTATTATTTGTAACTATTCACTTGTGGTATATGACACCATATCCTGTTGTTTATATTGTATTGTCATTAATGATATATGTCTGTTATTATTATTTTCATATCTATTATCACTCTGTAAGTTCCCTGTTAGTATAGAATTCACTATGGGTTGAAATGATACATACCCGAACGGGCTTTAGAATAGGAGAAAATTGTTATGGGTTGAAATGATAGACCCAAGCGATTTTCATTTGAATTGAATTGGGTTTGCGGGTCGAAATGATATCTACCCCTATATATTTAAAATTACGGATTGAAATGATAAATATGCGTATCACCTGACCATAGGATAGAAAACTTTAAACAAACACCATGGTCTATATTTATAGATTTTGAAATTGATTTTCTATGGTTTTGTAAGGAAATATATATTGTTTTATTTAATATTGAAATTATTTTATATAGAAATATGTTTTAATATAAAGTAGAGTTAATAATAAACTCAAATTTAATAAAATTTGGTTTAATTCATATAATATGTTAAGTATTATATTTTTCAATGGATTTTTCAATGATTTGTATAAGTTAAGGAAGCTAAGGTTGAATGGACTGAAATTGTATTAATTAAGAGTTACTTAATGTAACGATCCTGAATTTTTAAACAATTTAAATTGAGAATATTTAATTAATTTTAAATATTTGAATGATGATTTAAAATAAATTCCCAATATAACAATGAATTTGGCGATTAAATTTTAGAATTTAATCTATACAAAATTGAATAAAAATTTAAATTTGACTTTGGAGTTGAAATTGAATATTGAATTTGTATTTTAAATTCAAAACTAATGACTTAGAAAAATAATATTGGATACAAGGATTTTTATTTATGTAAATTTATAAATGGATGGTTAGTTTTAAAGAACATTTTTCTTTTCTTTAAAATAAAAAGGAATAAAATTTTAATCAATACAAATTAGATAAAGAAATACACATTTAAAAATTCAAACAACAAAATTTACAAAACCAATTGAAATTCAAAATAAAAATATAAAAGGAAAATTTGTTAATTGTTGTTTGGGCTTTGAAATTTTGGTTGGCCCACGTTTGATATTGGTGCCGTGATTAAGTATACACGTCCCTCTTTACCTTCTCATTCGAAAAACCTAAACGAAAAAAAAGAGTAAAAATGGCGACTTCGTTCTTCTCGTTCGTTCCGCTTCGCAAAATTAGGGCTTGCGATCCAATTTGGGGCTTCGATTTTTCTTCGATTGTGCTCATTACTCACCTCGGCTGTTTCGATTCGTGATAAGGTGAGTTTTCTCACGATTAATTTTTATTCAAGTTCTTAAATTTGTCTGAATTGGGTGCTTGGTTACATGCTATGATTTGGGTGTTATTTGCTATCATTTGTTGGGTTACTTGAATTTAAACTGATGAGAACAGATGCTATCATTGAAAACTGATGAGAATAGATGCTATCAAAAACTTTGCTTGTTTTGTTTTTGCTGCATGTGATGGATCTTTGAATCTAGATGAGGAAAATTTTGTTTGCATGTGCTTGTTTGAACTTCTGTTCATGTGCGTTGTTTGTATGTGTCTGTAAAACCCCCTATTCTTGTTCTCAGATGCAAGCAAATTCAAAACCCCAAATCACTTCCTCTTTTACCTGTCAGTCTTAAGTTGTCTAAGTAAATGTAGTAAGCAAAATAAATACCTTAGTTCTGAAAATACTGTGAGCAAAACCTACCCAAATCTATGTTATATGCAGTGATAAATGCGGTTCTCTTGTTAAAATGCCTGTTTGCCTGTGTGGATGTGAATTTATTCATTTTGTGATGGATGCATGCTCGTGTATATGTATATATGTGCCACCTCTGTTATGTTATACAGTTTCAAGAAAAAATTTAATACTGTGAGCAAACATTCCCCTAAACTTTGCTATATCCATTGGTGTTGGATTTACATTTGACTTATGTTGTAAATTATGTTGGACGATTATAAATTGGGTTTGCATGTCCTTATAAATGTGAGGACTGTGTGTATATTACTGGCAAGAATAACTTGCCTCTGTGTTTCCAGCCCATGTTTCAAAATAAATTCAAAAGCTTTTCCCTTGATTTCTTTGTGGACTTAAAATTTTAAACAAATCATGTTTATGAAATCAAAATCCAAGCTCCATTCCAGGCTCTGCTTTTAAACCATTCACTGTGAGCAAATCCCATACCCTGAAAAATTTTTCTCCTTTTTGTTGTAAGTAACATCACACTTTAAAAAGGCTTAATTGAATTCTGGTTGCATAGTAAGTTCAGGAATGCTTAAGTGTTTGTGTGGATTTCTGTAATGTTGGATGTCTTGCATGTAAAATTGTGAGTAATTTCACTTTTAACTCTAATTAAAAGTATGGTTACATGTTGTGTTTATCTGAGTTTTCCCCCTGTCCATGGTTCCCAGGCTCTGGTTTAACTGGCTTGGACCGCAATTTGAATTTGAATCTGATCCACTACTTAATTCCAGTTTTTGATCACATTCCCCCAGGTCAAAAATAATGGGATTAATTATGTTTTATTTGCTTCAAAATTTCTTTCAATTTAAATTTTAATTAGGGGTTTTACTTGAATTACCTGAGGGATGAAGCAGAGCCTGTATATTGAGTTTTGAACTGCTTTAGCTTTTTGAATTGAAACTTGTCGAAGCCATTTGATTTGATTATTAACTTGCATGCTTCTGATTCTTGTTTACTTGCTATCATACATAATTTAAGAAGTTTGAATCTCTGTTTTGAAATGAGAGAAAGTATAGAGTTAATCTCTGTTTAAAACTTAAGTTATAAATTTAACTTGTTTGTTTCATTTAAAAGTTTAATTTAAAATGTCTTTCAAATAAGAAAATCAAAACAGTCATATTTGAAAACTACATTGTTCTTTTCTTTTTAAGTAAGTAACCATAAAATTTATAGGTTGTTTTAAAATTTATTTGTGCATTGTTGTACTGTGTCTTCGAGCTGCTGTGTTGATCACTGATGCATGGTTTTCATTTTGCTTCACTTGTGTACACTTGCACCTGTACTTGGTCATAATTGACTGTTGACACTTGCATGCATTTCTGTTGGACTTGATCATGGCTTCCTCTGTTGTATACATGTCCACTGCAGTTGCCTCACTGATGCATTTGGACTTGACTGTTGCACTTTGGTTTTGCATTTGTGTATTTTGCTTCCATTCTAGTTGTTACAGTCCTATGCAGTTGCTTGTGGTCTTGGCCATGTTGGTTTAGTTGAGTCTGTTGCATTTGTTGGTTTAGTCGTGCACTTGGTCTCTTCACTGTGTTGCACATTTGTGGTATTGCTTCAGGGCCAGTGGAGTTCTTATTCAAATCTGCTGTGTCACTTTTGCAGTTTGGTCTTGCATTTGATGTTGTTTATGTCTTCATGTTCATGTGTGTCTTCCATTTCACTGGTATCTTTCATTTTGTCTGCACTGTCCACTGCCCTTGTGTTGCTCACCATGTTGCATATATGTTTTCGTTCACTTGAGTCTGCCTTGTTGAGTTCTGTTGCACTTGTTCATTTTCACTATGTTGCACATTTGTGTCTGCTGTCATGTTTGCTGTGATGTCATCTATGCATTGATACTATTCTCTGAAATAAGTGCACGAATGAATATGATGAAATGTTTTGAATGTAAATAGGTATAATAATGATAAAGATATATATTTGCTTAATTGTTGACCTTGTTGCCTCATTTACTTATTGCCGTGACTTTGTAAATTGTATGGTTGTGTGAAATGTGTTCACTCAAGTGGCTCATGTGCTTATCTGCCTCTCACCTGAAATTTAATATGATCATCAGTTGGGTGTTGTTTTGTAACACTGAATTACCCAGTTTTGTACTTGCTGGGCTGATATGTGTGTACTCCTGTACACTCCGTATGTTCATTTGTGGGAACTTATATTATTTACATTTTTTTCTTAGACTGATCCAAGTTGCTTCGTCCCTTCTGCTGCCTATACTGCACCTTTAACCCTGTTGGGCTGTTACCATTTTATTTCCGTTCATTGCAAACTTATTTACTTGAATAAAGATTAATCCTGACTCGAGTGTTTTTGTGTTTTGCATAAAACGCTCGGGTCAGACCGAGTATTTTTACAGCTTGGAGATTTTCTCGCAGCGAAGTTAGAGAGAGAGGGGAAAGCACTTCACTAAAGTTTTTCTGGAAAAATTTTCTTGTACTTAATAATAAATAAATTGTTCCGCTGTATTAAAATGTAATTCATTGTATAACTCTGATATTTGTATATAAAAGAAAAATTCATTTATAAAAGCTATTATTATTCTGTGATTCTGTGGCTGATTCTGTTTAAACTCTATAAACTAAATAATAATCCGTCATTTTGAACGTTTCTTGTTGGTTTAATTACCGACTGGAAGTGGTCAAAAAGGTGGGTCGTTACAAAAGTGGTATCAGAGCTTTGGTTTACACCAAGCTTAGTTTATGGCGTTTAATATGAATAGTTACTAGAATCACTTTAAAGAAAGCATTTTTCAAATCTAAAGAAGTATAAAATTGTTTTCTTTAAAATAAAAAGTATTTTGAAAATTAGAATTATTTTTGAAAATTCCCCTCTCTAAATTTAGGTTTGCGATAGTTCTCTTCGGTGAGGTCTCCTTAGATTTGAGTCTCGATCATTTGAAAACCCATTATCGAATTGGTGAGATTTATGAAGAATAAAATATAAGTTAAGTGAATTAGTGAATTGGTTTAAATCGAATATTTCGAATATCTCCGAAATAATTGGAAAATAAAAGGACATGTTAATTTGGTTATAACCAAGAGAATTATTGAACTATAACTTGGGGATTTGACTCTGAATTCTTTTGAAAAATTGATTTCAAATGTTGCGAAGAACGATTTAGTAAATAAATGGATTATAAGTATTTAACTTATAATATGGACTTTTGGTATATAACTGAGTTATATAAATTGAATTGAAGTGATAAAAGGAGATTATAAATCGAAGTTTTATGAATAGAAATGGAATTTGTAAAGATCGTTTATAAATTCCGCGAACGACTTATTTTGATAAGTAAATTGTTATAACTTATTAAAGGAGTTATATCTATGATTTCGGACAGCGAATTATCCTTTAAATTGAATATTGTGATAATAAAAAGTTAAATGGGAATTTTATTCACAATTTTGGGACAATGAATATATTATTACGTAAAACGGATATGTCTTGGGAAAATGATTAAATAATCCAACCTTCGCTAATAAGGATTGCAAAATTTTGATAGGAAATTTATTTGTCAACTTAACTGTATGAATCAAACTAGTTTTGATGTAAAAGCTTATATTCCAAGTTTAGACTAATGCCTAAAATAGTTAATGTGGAAATATGAGTCTAATGAAATCAAGTCAATGAATGATTTACTAAAGAACTTGTTGATTATTTTGGGAAATAGAAAGCAAATGCAAAGTTCAAATGGGATTTAGATTTCAAAATTGAAGTTTGTCAACATGAAAATCCACAATAGATTTAATAGATTCAGTGATGAATTTGAATTTGAACGTGCAGAAAATGAAGTTAATCCATTTCAGGTTGTTTTAAAATGTGTTAAGGATCGAAAGCATAGATTTCAACATTCATTGTCGAAATAGACGTTTTCGAGAGAAATCAAAGGAAATGGTGGACTATAACACTGTTGTTATAATAAATGGTTTCCGAAAGGAAATGTTTTTATATAGTATTGGGGTTTAT
Organism: Allium cepa; assembly: GCA_030765085.1. Lineage (NCBI taxonomy): Eukaryota > Viridiplantae > Streptophyta > Magnoliopsida > Asparagales > Amaryllidaceae > Allium > Allium cepa. Next base: position 1,011,821,959 of record CM060945.1, on the reverse strand, counting down.
ATATCTATCTTAAATTCGAATCCCTATACTAGTGATTTTGGGTCGTCGTAACGATGTTTTACGCAACATTCATTTTGACTCAAATAAATGTGTTTAAAAGATCGCTTTCCTTAAAGAATGAAACATATACTTGATTATGATTTAAGTATATTGAATATTTTCCAAGTGTTGGAAATAAATGGATTTGTGAATTACTTATTATTAAGTATGGAAATATTTTCCAATATGAAATGAAAGGTTTGAAATTTTATCTTTTAAAGATAAAGTGAAAAGTGAATGTTTTGAGATTTTATCTTTTAAAGATAAATTGAAAATGAATATGTGAAATCGATTTGAAAATCGTATATTCATAGATATTTTGGAAATGTAAATTCATTATGGAATTTATAAAAGAAAAGGAAATTCGTTAAAAATAAACATTGATTTATTTTTGAAGTGTGAAAATAAATTTACGGATTTGGAACGTAAGTTTAAAATAAATCGGTAAGGATTTATTTGATTGATTTTAATGAGCCATTTTAAGTTAAAATGGATAAATATTTGGAAATATTTCCGTTTAAGGAAATCCCTTTGAAATTTGTTTTCAAAGATTGAAAGGTGAAAAATGATTTGAAATTTGTTTTCAAATGGTTAAGTGTGGAAAATTATATATCTTGTAAAGATATTATTTTTGGGAAATTTGAACAATTAGTTCAACTTTGAATTTTGAATGGTTGATTTGGATTGTATGTCTAACATTGTGAATTGACGACATAGCAGTTGATCTCTATTAAATATATATCTGTTGGTGGCGGAGAATTTATTCTCTTAGCTTAACACCCTTCTCTGAGACGTACGAGCTCAGAGGTTATATATCGATAGACATCAATTATGTGTTGAGAATTGACGATGTAACATGAAATCCAAATCGAGTGTGAAGTCGATAATAAATTGGATTATGAATGTGAATTAGGTTTGAGATAACCTTAAATTTCCAAATCGACTTAGAGGAAAATTTTAAATGGATAATGAAATGGAAAATTTGCGAATCCTCTATTTGTTATGGGTATGAGATATTGAGGTTTTCAGAACGTATATATGAGAATACGATAAATTCGAAAACCATTAGTTTGGAAAGAAATTGTTGTGGAAAACTTATGTAAGTACATGAGTATGATATGTACGAATTGTGAAATGAAATATTATATATGTATGTATGATATTATGTTTTCCAAATTGAGGATATGGAAAAGTACCTTCCATTTAAAATTTGTGAAGGTTGTTGGAACTCGAGATGAGTGTCCATTTGAAAATCGTAGCTACGTAGAATTTCCATTAGTTGGATTGACCATTTGATTTCCATTAGTTGGATTGACCATTTGATTTCCATTAGTTGGATTGACCATTTAATTTCCATTAGTTGGATTGGCCATTTGTTTTCCATTAGTTGGAGTGACTAGCGTAATTTGAGGGGCGAGATGCCTACAGTTACAAGCGATTCCACTGGGATAGCGGCGCAACCGCCGTGTAAACTGCAATCTAGATGCCAAAGCGTAATTCGAGGGGCGAGATGCCTACGGTCACGAGCGATTCTACTGGGATAGTAGCGTAACCGCCGTGTGGACCGCGATCTATGGCAACAACCATGGCGAAATTCAAGAGATGAGAAATCTACGGTTACAAGCGATTCTACTGGGATAGTAGCGTAACTGCCGGGTAACTGTGATCCATGGGGGAACGTGCTTTCCATATCCATTTTTAAAAAGAATTTTTAAGTATTTTCACTGGGAATTGAAGCAAGTATATTTAGTACTTGGAGATTTTTAGACTTGCGCCTGACCAGCGTATGCCTAAAGTCTGTAAGAATGACAATAGACTTGTTAAATTTCGAGTTAGCAAGTATTTTCAAACTTTAAATAGAAAATCAATAATCTGAAATTAAAGTAACATAAATTCCAACCTAATGAACTAAGGAAGAGGATTTTTGAAATGTTTTGAAAGTCCACAGTTTTGGAAAAGTTATACTATGTAAATTTCTTAAATGAAGAATTGCAAATTTAAAATTTGGGTTTTGTAAGTTGAAAACTTTAGTAAAAGACTTTTGCGTCTTGATTGTAGAAAATGATGAGCAAATGAGTTAATTAACAAAGCTAATGAGATAAAACAAATAGAATGAATTCTATACTCATTTATTTTTAATAAGTTTTGAGCTTGGTAAAAAAATTGTGTAGGGTATAAACATCAGTGGGATATTAACAATCGTTTTTCCTAACTTGTAATTTCGGGACGAAATTCTTTTAAGGAGGGGAGATTGTAACGATCCTGAATTTTTGAACAATTTAAATTGAGAATATTTAATTAATTTTAAATATTTGAATGATGATTTAAAATAAATTCCCAATATAACAATGAATTTGGCGATTAAATTTTAGAATTTAATCTATACAAAATTGAATAAAAATTTTAATTTGACTTTGGAGTTGAAATTGAATATTGAATTTGTATTTTAAATTCAAAACTAATGACTTAGAAAAATAATATTGGATACAAGGATTTTTATTTATGTAAATTTATAAATGGATGGTTAGTTTTAAAGAACATTTTTCTTTTCTTTAAAATAAAAAGGAATAAAATTTTAATCAATACAAATTAGATAAAGAAATACACAGTTAAAAATTCAAACAACAAAATTTACAAAACCAATTGAAATTCAAAATAAAAATATAAAAGGAAAATTTGTTAATTGTTGTTTGGGCTTTGAAATTTTGGTTCGCCCACGTTTGATATTGGTGCCGTGATTAAGTATACCCGTCCCTCTTTACCTTCTCATTCGAAAAACCTAAACGGAAAAAAAAAGAGTAAAAATGGCGGCTTCGTTCTTATCGTTCGTTCCGCTTCGCAAAATTAGGGCTTGCGATCCAATTTGGGGCTTCGATTTTTCTTCGATTGTGCTCATTACTCACCTCGGCTATTTCGATTCGTGATAAGGTGAGTTTTCTCATGATTAATTTTTATTCAAGTTCTTAAATTTGTTTGAATTGGGTGCTTGGTTACATGCTATGATTTGGGTGTTATTTGCTATCATTTGCTGGGTTACTTGAATTTAAACTGATGAGAACAGATGCTATCATTGAAAACTGATGAGAACAGATGCTATCAAAAACTTTGCTTGTTTTGTTTTTGCTGCATGTGATGAATCTTTGAATCTAGATGAGGAAAATTTTGTTTGCATGTGCTTGTTTGAACTTCTGTTCATGTGTGTTGTTTGTATGTGTCTGTAAAACCCCCATTTCTTGTTCTCAGATGCAAGCAAATTCAAAACCCCAAATCACTTCCTCTTTTACCTGTCAGTCTTAAGTTGTCTAAGTAAATGTAGTAAGAAAAATAAATACCTTAGTTCTGAAAATACTGTGAGCAAAACCTACCCAAATCTATGTTATATGCAGTGATAAATGTTGTTTTCTTGTTAAAATGCCTGTTTGCCTGTGTGGATGTGAATTTATTCATTTTGTGATGGATGCATGCTCGTGTATATGTATATATATGCCACCTCTATTATGTTGTACAGTTTCAAGAAAATTTTTAATACTGTGAGCAAACATTCCCCTAAACTTTGCTATATCCATTGATGTTGGATTTACATTTGACTTATGTTGTAAATTATGTTGGATGATTATAAATTGGGTTTGCATGTCCTTATAAATGTGAGGACTGTGTGTATATTACTGGCAAGAATAACTTGCCTCTGTGTTTCCAGCCCATGTTTCAAAATAAATTCAAAAGCTTTTCCCTTGATTTCTTTGTGGACTTAAAATTTTAAACAAATCATGTTTATGAAATCAAAATCCAAGCTCCATTCCAGGCTCTGCTTTTAAACAATTCACTGTGAGCAAATCCCAAACCTTGAATTTTTTTTCTCCTTTTTGTCGTAAGTAACATCACACTTTAAAAAGGCTTAATTGAATTCTGGTTGCATAGTAAGTTCAGGACTGCTTAAGTGTTTGTGTGGATTTATGTAATGTTGGATGTGTTGCATGTAAAATTGTGAGTAATTTCACTTTTAACTCTAATTAAAAGTATGGTTACATGTTGTGTTTATCTGAGTTTTCCCCCTGTCCATGGTTCCCAGGCTCTGGTTTAACTGGCTTGGACCGCAATTTGAATTTGAATCTGATCCACTACTTAATTCCAGTTTTTGATCACATTCCCCCAGGTCAAAAATAATGGGATTAATTATGTTTTATTTGCTTCAAAATTTCTTTCAATTTAAATTTTAATTAGGGGTTTTACTTGAATTACCTGAGGGATGAAGCAGAGCCTGTATATTGAGTTTTGAACTGCTTTAGCTTTTTGAATTGAAACTTGTCGAAGCCATTTGATTTGATTATTAACTTGCATGCTTCTGATTCTTGTTTACTTGCTATCATACATAATTTAAGAAGTTTGAATCTCTGTTTTGAAATGAGAGAAAGTATAGAGTTAATCTCTGTTTAAAACTTAAGTTATAAATTTAACTTGTTTGTTTCATTTAAAAGTTTAATTTAAAATGTCTTTCAAATAAGAAAATCAAAACAGTCATATTTGAAAACTACATTGTTCTTTTCTTTTTAAGTAAGTAACCATAAAATTTATAGGTTGTTTTAAAATTTATTTGTGCATTGTTTTACTGTGTCTTCGAGCTGCTGTGTTGATCACTGATGCATGGTTTTCATTTTGCTTCACTTGTGTACACTTGCACCTGTACTTGGTCATAATTGACTGTTGACACTTGCATGCATTTCTGTTGGACTTGATCATGGCTTCCTCTGTTGTATACATGTCCACTGCAGTTGCCTCACTGATGCATTTGGACTTGACTGTTGCACTTTGGTTTTGCATTTGTGTATTTTGCTTCCATTCTAGTTGTTACAGTCCTATGCAGTTGCTTGTGGTCTTGGCCATGTTGGTTTAGTTGAGTCTGTTGCATTTGTTGGTTTAGTCGTGCACTTGGTCTCTTCACTGTGTTGCACATTTGTGGTATTGCTTCAGGGCCAGTGGAGTTCTTATTCAAATCTGCTGTGTCACTTTTGCAGTTTGGTCTTGCATTTGATGTTGTTTATGTCTTCATGTTCATGTGTGTCTTCCATTTCACTGGTATCTTTCATTTTGTCTGCACTGTCCACTGCCCTTGTGTTTCTCACCATGTTGCATATATGTTTTCATTCACTTGAGTCTGCCTTGTTGAGTTCTGTTGCACTTGTTCATTTTCACTATGTTGCACATTTGTGTCTGCTGTCATGTTTGCTGTGATGTCATCTATGCATTGATACTATTCTCTGAAATAAGTGCACGAATGAATATGATGAAATGTTTTGAATGTAAATAGGTATAATAATGATAAACATATATATTTGCTTAATTGTTGACCTTGTTGCCTCATTTACTTATTGCCGTGACTTTGTAAATTGTATGGTTGTGTGAAATGTGTTCACTCAAGTGGCTCATGTGCTTATCTACCTCTCACCTGAAATTTAATATGATCATCAGTTGGGTGTTGTTTTGTAACACTGAATTACCCAGTTTTGTACTTGCTGGGCTGATATGTGTGTACTCCTGTACACTCCTTATGTTCATTTGTGGGAACTTATATTATTTAAATTTTTTTTCTTGGACTGATCCAAGTTGCTTCGTCCCTTCTGCTGCCTGTACTGCACCATTAACCCTATTGGGCTGTTACCATTTTATTTCCGTTCATTGCAAACTTATTTACTTGAATAAAGATTAATCCTGACTCGAGTGTTTTTGTGTTTTGCATAAAACGCTCGGGTCAGACCGAGTATTTTTACAGCTTGGAGATTTTCTCGCAGCGAAGTTAAAGAGAGAGGGGAAAGCACTTCACTAAAGTTTTTCTGGAAAAAATTTCTTGTACTTAATAATAAATAAATTGTTCCGCTGTATTAAAATGTAATTCATTGTATAACTCTGATATTTGTATATAAAAGAAAAATTCATTTATAAAATCTATTATTATTCTGTGATTATGTGGCTGATTCTGTTTAAACTCTATAAACTAAATAACAATCCGTCATTTTGGACGTTTCTAGTTGGTTTAATTACCGACTGGAGGCGGTCAAAAAGGCGGGTCGTTACACTTAATTAAATTTATTTGAAACTATGGGATTTGGAATTTTAAGACATGATCTTGTAACTTGATTTTGATTCAAGTAATTTAATGAATATTTCACGTTGATAAATTGAAGGAAATATTGAATAAAACTGTAAATTTTGGTTATTTAAATGATGTTGAATTTATTAAGTGAATGGCCCAAAAACTAAATAATAATGGAGTTAAATCTAGATCTTTATGAAATTAATAAATTTAGCTTGGAAAATGTTGAATATTAAAGCTTTGAAATATATTGGAATTTAAATGGTTTATTTTGTGACTCAGATCTGTATTTGAAATCGATAAAATTTGAAATTTGTTTATTTAGAATATGAATTGAATTGAAATTTGTTAAATTAAGATTTCATTAAATTTGGAATTTGGAATTTGAGTTAATTTGGATCGATTTGTGAAATGCGAGGAAATTTTAAACATTTTACTTTATAAACTATTTTAATATATATTGGAAATGGAAATGATATCATGATTTTGAAGTAAAAATTAATTGAAATGACCACGGTGCTGTAATGATGTTTGGTTGTTAATAGTTTATTTCTATGTTGTAGATAGTTCCATCGGATCCTTTGAGGATGGTTATCCCAAACATCCTTTAAGTTAATTGGATCTCGGTTGGTATTCCACTTGAGTTAGATTTATTGATATAAGAATGTTAATCTTGACTCGAGTGTTTTGTGTTTTGCTTTACTCTCGGGTCAGACAGAGGGATACAGCATTTGAGACTCACCTTTGGAGTTTGGAGCTTCGTTTGGAGATCCAACTATCGATTCAGGTTTCATCTTTTCCAGTTGATTGGTTCAGAGAAGTCATCTGCTCGTACTGGAGACTTCACTACATCTGAGATATTCTGTTGTATTTTATTTCTATCTCTGATGTTTATATAGTAGCCTCATGAACTACTATTTATTTATTCCGCTGCGTATTATTGTACTACTCTGTATCTGTGATTCTGTGATTGATTTATTTTACTGCATATGCTGAGTTTGCCAAATTTAAATTAACAATATGATATTTTGAACAATTCAAGTCCGGCATGTGTGGATGCGAATGGTTGAAAATATCGGGTCGTTACAGTTGGTATCAGAGCTTTGGCTCGAGGCAAATTTAGCATGTACGGCAAATTTAATCACAGAATCACTTTCGTTCGGGCTTGAACTCCTCTCTCTTGATTGGAAGTTCCTTTGAATTTTGGAATCTCCCTCCGTTTCGAAATTCATTATTGTCTCTCCCTATTTATATTTGTTTGTTTCTGGAGTATCCCATAACTCCACTGAATAATTTGTAAAGGGGGTGAAAACTCCTTTACAATCGGCATTGATTCACCGAATATTTCTGTATCCTCGGTTTACGATGCTGCTATATCTTGATATGTCGAATTCTATCTCTGGCGATCGAATGTCGATTTGTTTTGGAGTTCCGCATCGAGTATATTCCCGAAGTCACGGTTGACCCGGTTAAGATTGTCCGCAATTTATAGAAGTATATCCATCTTCTATTTTGTAATTTAATTATCTCATCCTCGATCGAGTCTATCTTTGAATCAGGATTCTATTGATTAGAGTTTCTCTAATTTAAATCTCTATCTCTGTTTTGAAATCCATTCTTAAATCATCCTTTGAACATCGGGTTTTTTTTTGTATTTTGAAATTGTTTTATATACCAAAATTTTTATTTGGGTAACTATGATTTTATTCTATATATAAAAGTGAAAATGTTTTCGATAAGGATTATATACCTATATATAAAACGAATAAGAAATGTTATTCTATATATAAAAATTTTGAAAGGATTTGAAATTTTGAAAATTTATAAGAAATTTGATTTATATAAAAATGATTTATAACTGAAGGGTTTTGAATTTGAATTTCGAGGAATCGAACTCCGTTGTTTTGAAATCGGTTTTAAGATTTTGGGGAAAAAATAATAATACGATTTAAAGGATATTTTCAAAATAAGAAATGGTTCAAATGAATTTGAATGAATTCCAATGATTTTGAAGAGATTTTAAAGAAGTTTCAAGAAAATAGAAGTCCAGAAATCACTTTTGATGTTGGGGGAATAATTTCGGTGATGAGTGCACGCATCATCGACATTAATTTTCGAGTTTCAAAGTGGGGAGAGGCCACTTTAATAGCTTCGCTATGCGAGTGATTTTGTGAAACCCAATTTTGATTTCAAATTCCGACGTATAATTCGATATCCAAAAGATATGTATATATATTTGAAACGATTTGAAGTGAGATGGTGTTCAGTCCTCGAATTTTGGGTTTGATTTGGTATAACCTTATCTATTGAAATTAATTTACTAATTTGTTGCTGATTTCAACTTTTGGATATGAAATTTGATTTCACCAACTATTTTGAATGTTCGAACACTTCCAAATCAAGGTTTAATTTTCAAAGCTAAGTAGTTTCGAAGGTATAAATTATTTGATAATGCATATAAGTTTAGTTTGGTATATATAAGTATAAAGTAATATGATTTGTATAAGTTTAAAAATGTTTTGTTGAGAAAAATAAATAAGACTATTTTGAATTATACTAATATGGAATTTAGTTTTGAAATGTTTTGAATAAAATTTAGTTTTAAATAATAGTTTTCAGAAAGGTAAATTGGATATTTCAAATAGAAATAAATAGTTCAAAGGTTTTAAAGGGATGGTTATAAACTTGGTAATCATTTGGGTATAATTGATTTTTGAAATATCTGGTTTCGAAAATAGATTTGGAATTTAAAACCCAGTATTTATATGATGATTTTGGAAATGAATTTGATTGACCTAAATTATGTTGATTTGAAAGCTAGAATTATTTTTTAAACCTATTATTTTGGAAATTTTGAAACTGAAGATATTAAATTTGAAACAAAATTTGGTGAAATCGTATATGATTTTGAAACTGAACTGATATTGAAACGAATTGAAATTGAGAACCTTGTTTTACTAAATACTTGATTTGAGAGTTATCGAACTTATATAAAATTGATTTGTATAAGTATGAAGTTGATTTGAAAACTATTGATTTGGAAAGGTACTTAATTTGAAAAGTGAAATCTTATATTATCGAAGTCTATATAGGTGTGATTTGATATATTATTGATTTTGGAGAGTATTCAATTTTGAAATGAAATCTTATATAAAATGGACTTTATATACGTGCGATATTTAAAATGGGTTTGAAAGGTACTACATGATATATATTTTCCAAGTAATGATATGGAAAGTGCTTTCTGCTTGATATCCGCTTTGTGGCCACATTGTGGATTCATTCTATCGATATTATTCTATCTGAGTTTGGTTTTTCGGATGTGATACTCGAGTGTTCTACCATGGCCTAACTAATGGTCGTTTTTTTGGTAGCATAATCTGCAAGGCAGAGATTGCTTAAAGGGTATGGATATTTCCTGAGGGATCCAGGCGTAACCATTGTTATGTATCCTGTGGTCTAAAGTCTGTCGTGGTGGCGAAATCCGCCAGGCAGAGATTGCTTAAAGGGTATGGATGTTTCCTGGGGGATCCAAGCGTAACCATTGTTATGTATCCTGCGGTCCACAGTTTTGGTTATCATAGCGAAATTCGCAAGGCAGAGATTGCTTAAAGGGTACGGATGTTTCCTGGGGGATCTAGGCGTAACCATTGTTACGTATCCTACGATCCAGGTGATTTGTTTGGATTGTACTTTACATATCAGTTTTGAAGGTTTTTCAAGTATTTTCACTGGATGTTGAAACAGGTCTACTCAGTACTTGACTAGCTTTGCGCCTGATCAACGCATGGCCAGAGTCTGCAAGAACGAGGATAAACTTGTTGAAACATCGAGTTATAAAAGTATTTTCAAAAGGAAAATTGGTTTCGATATAAAAGTTTTTTATTATAAAAGTATTTCAAACAAAGAAATTTTGTATTAATATTTGAAATTGAAATTCTTATGGTTTGAATTAACTATTCGTGCCCGATATTATTCTTTTGAATCTACCCTATCTGCTCAGCTTATTTATTCACCTATATTCTGTTTCCGAATCTACCTTCTTTTCCTTTTTGAATATATCCTTTTTAAAATTTTTTTTTATATACTATATGGTTTATTAGTAAATTATTAGCGTTATTAATATTTCAGAAGTTATTATTAAATAAAACATATTCAAAGAAAATGATTATTAATTTATTGATAATATTTGAAAAGTATCTTGAGATAAATTAATATATTTATGAATTATGGATTTAATGTATTCAATAGCTTCTGTGTAAATATAACTAATGATGTAGGTAACTGTTTTCAAATAGTTTCATATATTTATAAAGGTGTTATTTAAACATATAGATGATATATATAAAGGAAATAAGAAATTTTACAAATGGGTTTGGGAAAATATTGAAGTTTTAAAGAAAAATGAATTCCAAATGAAGTTTTCAAATGAATATTTCAAGTAAAATTTATATAGTTTTAAATTAATTTTTTATCTTGTCTTTCAATCTATTTTCTTTCTGGTTGTTCTATTCTCCTACCTCCTTCCTTTTCGGGGACGAAAAGTTTTGAGTGGGGAGAGTTTAACGACCCGTAAAATTTTAATAATTTTGAATGATTTTATTAACGTATTCAATTTTATTTTTGGATAATTTAATTTGAAAATACAAAATTTATATTTGGATTACGTATAATTAAATATAGCAAATGGTAAATTTTCAATTGATAATATGGAAGTTTAATTCATTATGTAATTCTATGTAATTTAAATCAGTTAATAATTGATGGTAAAAATAATTTTCAAACCAGAATATTTTTCTATAGAAAATTTCTAAATCCTTTTCTGAGTGAGACGTCATCTTTCGTTTTTCCAAATTCAGACTTTTATTGCTCCGTTTATCTTATTTGGGACCAAACAGCAGTATTTTCAGTACCGATTATCGGCTTTTGATTGGATGATTGTACCACTAATATTTGCATACCGTTTTGATTGTCTCATCGCGTTGATCTCTACGATATATTTATTTCTGTATTTTAAGGTCTGGTACGTGACAGAAACAATGAACTGTTCGGTGTAATGGTACCTTCAATTGTGACTTTTAACTTCCCAACCCATTTCAAATCTTCACCGTGTAATCCAAGCAAGTATTAATTGCTTTAATAAATATTGCAGAATCAATGGACAGACGTTACGTGGATGACCCTGAATTTTTGGCAATATGAATTTAATAATCTGTATTAAAAATTAAATTGATTAGATAATTTGTGTTAATAAAGTTTGAATTGATTTAATAATCTTCTTTTGATAAATATTTAATTAGTGAATTTGCCTTTTAAAAGTTAATAAATGTTTTCTATTTATAATGTATATATATATATTTATATATATTGTAAATAGAAAAGCTTTGGTTTGAAACTTAATAAACAAAATCTTATTTTTAAATTCTAATTTATTTTTGGTAAAATGAAAATTTTGGTTTAAATTAATATTAAGCTTTTCAAAGCTATTTAATAAATAACTATATAGTTTTAAATACTTAAGATAAATGTTAATTATTTAATTGTTTAAATTATATCTTAGCTTAAGTTTAAATTTAAATAAAAGGTTTGTTTTATTTCTTTTTAAATATTACTTGATAAATATGGTTTGAAAATAGAAGTTTAAAATACAATATAACATATGATATATTAATTCATTTAGTAATAAAAGTAATTTATAATCACTTTTATCAATTATTTAAAATTATCCAATTTTTTATTTTCAAACAATAATTATAATTCTTTGTTTTTATAAACATAAATAGATTTTATAGAAATAGAATTGTTATTTTTAAATTTAATATATAGTTATATATGTGTATATATATATATATAACTTGATTTGTAAATTGGATCTTATAATTTAATTTGAATTTGAATTTGTATTTAAAGTTTTGAAATTCAAAAGATAAAATTTTAAAATGTTATGGATTTTAAAGATATATGTATAGGCTTTTATTTATATATAATTTGTCTTATTACATTTTCTTTACATAGGAAATTCATATATATTTACATAAGCATAAATAAATTAAGTAAAACCTTTATTAAAATTTATAATAAAAAGAAAATAAAACAAAAACAAGTGTTAATTCCTTAAGACCTTATAATAACAAGTGTTAAGTGAATATAAATTCTAGAGGACAAGTGTTGTAATATAAAACAAGTGGCCTTTTTAGATTAATTTTTTTTTATTTATTTAATGAATTTCAGCCTTTATAAACATATTCTTTTTCCCCTTCATTTCTTTCTTTCTTATTTCTATCTTTTAGTAAAAAGCTTAGAAACAGATCTGAAACTCAAATCTACAACTCAAACAAGATTTGTAATTCAAAATCAAAAATCTGTGACCAATCTTACTCAAAACAAAAATCATATCCTAAATCTCATTTTCAAATATCAAAATCTTCAACCTGTACAAACTCAAAACTGCAACTTAAACAAAAGCCTGAAATTCATTTTCCACTTCAAAACAAACAAACTGTAATCAAAATAGTTCATTTGTTCCATCTGAGTCATCTTTGCAAATTTCAAATAGCATGCAAAGCAAGTTCAAACCCAAATCTGAACATCATCTTCAAAACTGAGATGAATCAAAAGCATGCAAGCATTTTTCATCTCTATTTTGAATCTGATCCATCTTAAAAATGCATTCTTCAACCTGGAATCAAAAGAAAGATCAAAATCCAGTAACAACTGCAGTTTTAAATCAAAGACTAAGAAGCAACTCAAGTTTTCTAAGGCAAAGAAGTATTCCAGTTTCAAGTTTTTATGATCAAAGGCTGTTTCAAATAAAAAGTGCTCTGCTCATCAAATTTTAGGTGAGTAACTTTTAAACTTAAAATAAATTTGGTTGCATAAGTATTGCATTTGTATACAAGTGAATCTGATATGATTATTTATAGTATGCATGTTTTTTAATGTATGGCTCTGTTCTGTTTATTTTTTTTTTCCAGGCTCAAAAATTCCATTTAAATCCATACACTTGATCTGGTGTTTGTTAGGATGTAATTTACAAACCAATGTTGTTTGATTTATCATAGACTAAGATTTAAAAATTTAATCAAGTTAAATTAAAGCCTGTGTATCCCTGTAAAACCAAAACATCAGTGCATGCTCAAAATAAATAAAAATTAAAACTGTGAAATTTATAGATTCAGTATTATGAATTGAATACATAAACCAAATCATGATTTTTAACATTAGAATCAAGATTTTTAGGAATGAGGATTAGGTGCAGTTCTGAAATGAACTGGAAATGCAAAATTTGGGATTTTTGGGTGATCTCTGCTATCTGGGTGGTCAGTATCTTTGGCATTGATGGAGGAGTGATCAGAGAAAGGGGGAAAAATATCTAAAGATGATCAGTATCACTATAGAGGTGGCAGCAGTGAATTCTTGCTAAGAACCCTAGTTTTATCTGGGTCGAGAAATTTGTTTGGTTCGACCTCCTCTGGTTGATCGAGTGTAATGGGGTTTTGGGTAATGGTAGCTAGGTCATTGACGAAGGGTTGGCCGAAGTTGCAGAGTTTTCAGTGGTCGGAGATGAAGAGACGAAGCGTTGATAGGTTTTGGTGGCGGTTGTTCTTTTCTGTTCTAGGTTTTAATTTTGAACTCGAATTCAAATTCGAGTTGTGTGTGAGAGATATGATGATCTGGATGGAGTGAGGAGTTGTTCGTCGATGAGGGAAGATCGTCGAATTTGATCGGAATCGATCAAGATCATTGTGCAGGTTCACGGTGCTCATTTGTGGATGATGTTGGTTTTTGTTTTGAGCAGAAGATTGAACTCGAGTTTTACTTATGATTTTGGGTAGTTTGCTCGAAGATAGGGTTGGTTTGTCTCGAAGCAAAAATAGGGTGGCTCGGGTTGAGTAATTGTAACAGGTTTTAACAGAAACCTGTAATGTTTTGTTTTAAAATTTCAAACTGAAGTTTAAAGATGAAAAGCAAAGGTTTAAACTAAGTTTTAAATCCAAGTAAAATCTGGAATTGAAGTTTAAGTTTAAATCTCAGTTTTTTAGAAAAAAAAATAAAGTTTTTAAACTTGAATTTTTAAACTAGTTTAAAAATGTTTAAGCAGTTTGAATTTTAAAAATAAAGTTTTAAAATGTAAGTAGAGTTTTAAAATCTAAAGACTAATCTGGATTCAAATTTAAATATGTATTCCAGTTTTGAAATGAAGGAAAGTTTTTAATTTCAAATGATTTAAACAATTTTGAACGTTTAAAGTGTAATTTAAATTGATTTGAATTTAAAGATGAATTTGATTTTTAAATTCTTTTAAACTTCTTTATTAAATGAGAATTTTTTAACTTGTGAAATGAAAAGGTTTTAGAAATGTGTTTTAAACTTTGTTAGAGATAATTTCTATTCAATTTAATCTTTAAATTTAAAATAAAATTTGAAAGTAAATTTAAAGTAAATTATTTAAATGCTTTGTTTAAGTAAGAAATGTTTTATCTTAAAGTTAAATAGAATTTAATGATTTGGATTCATTAAATTATTAAGTTAATTGAAATGGATAATTAATTTATTTAAATTAATTAATGTCTTGGATTAATTAAGTAAGTAAAGGTTTAAATTAGTTAATTAAGATTAATTAATTAAGGAATAATTAATTTTCAATTAAGGATTATTAATTAGAATATTAATTAATAATTAGAAATTAATTAATCAAGTAATTATGAATTAATTAAGTTATAGTTAACACTTTAATTAAAGGCTAATTGATTGGTTATTAAAGATTAATTAATTTGAAATTAATAATGATTAATGTAAGTTTAATTACTTAAGAAAAGTAATTAAAGAATTGTTAATAGTTAATGAAGATAATTAACTTGAGATTATTTAACAATTAACTAATGTGATTAATTTTAATAATTAATTAGATTAATTAATTAAAGATAATCATTTATGAAATTGTTTAAGTATAATTACTTAATGGAAGTAATTAAGGAATTAATTACTTAATGTAATTAATGGTGTTTAATGTGATTAGTTTAAATTAATTAATTAAGTTTAATTAATTTTAGTCACTTGATGATTTGATAATAATTACTTAATGTAATTAATGAAGTATAATTACTTAGTGAAGTAATTAATTGATAATTACTGGATGTAATTAATGAAGGATGTTTAAAATGGAAGTAATTTGAATATAATTACTTTGTAATTAATCAAGGGATTAATTAGGATAATTAATTAAGGAGTAATTAATTTATTTAATGGAGTAATTAAGGGTAGTTAATTACTGAATGTGATTAATCAAAGGTGATTAATAATTATGGTTCAATTAAGATTAAATACTTAATGTAATTAATTTAAATAAGTAATTAATTTAAATTTAATTGAGGATCGTTAATCAATATAATTAATGATGTAATTGAGGATTGATTAATTAAGACTAACTAATCAATAATAAGTGACTAAAGGTAATTAATTAATGTAATTAATTAAAGGATAATTACTTGAATGTAATTAAGGGATAATTAATCAAGGGTGATTAATTAAGGTAACTGATTAAAGAATAATTAATTAATTAATTTGTAATTAATTAATGGTTAAGTAAGCAAGATTTATATTGATGTAAGTAATTAATTTAATTCACTTTAAATTAATTAGAGATGGAAGTAATTAATTTAATTCATTTTAAATTAATTATAGATGGTGTGATTATAGATCTTTGCTTATGCATGGATGAATGATAATTGATCCTTTGAATGGTTTAAGATCTCAGCTATGAGATAAGTAATGTTGTGTGATATCGATGCATTGGTTGCATTGTGGTGATAATATGGATTATCTTTTGAATATGATAATATGGATTATCTGTTGTGATGATAATGATGATTATCTATTGTGATATGTGAATTATCTATCTGTGTGCATATAGATAATGAAATTGAATTGTTTTAAACCTTAAAATAACTTGACCTTAAAAGATACGTTTTAGATTTCGATGAGACCGAGATCGGATTTCCAGATTTAGATATCCGAAAACCACATCGATCCAAATTAACGATAGGTCGTGAATCTCAAGTGAAGAGTGAAGACTCGAGGTGTAAGGACTATTCGTCGTTAAAACTCTGAGGCTGATTCCAATACGAGTTTAAGGGAGTAGTACTTTCAGATTTGAGATGAAGATTCAGAGTGCAAGGGTTATCGTCGTTAACTCTAAGGGTGATTCCCAAATGAGTGTAACGAGATAATGCATTCGGTTTCGTTCGAACCCGGAACGAACTTGTATGGATTGAATGCTTTCAGAACATCGTCAGGTGGATGATGAGCATTCTAAGATACATGCGTTCTATAAAGGTAATCGTAGCCTCAAGCCTCATCAACCGGGAATGGCTAAAACAGGGGAGGTGCAGCAAGGCTAAGTGGGTCATGCCCAAGTAGGACGAGATTTTCCCCTGTCTAGATGTCCCTTTTTTCGGCTGTGTGGGCAGTTGGATATGCGCACCAACTGCGGGGTTGTCTTGTTCGGGACTGTCCAATAAGGGATAGTTCCGACCTTGTGTTACAGGGGATTTAGAGTGGATCCTCGGTACGTTGATCTAGGCTACGTACTGTGACGGGCGGTACTCCAGTAGCCCTGCCATTATATGAAATCCAAAATCCAATAAGTGCCATCGGTTTTGATTGTATTACCCACTTTTGTGGCTAGTAGCTGGAATTTAATCATGTAACAATTTCGGCTATTTCATATTTACTTGAAAACCCTAGACCTATTAATATCACTGGATTTCCTATCAAATGTTTTGGTTAGCGTAAGGTAAAAACTTTTCCATGTTTATGTGTGGGAAGTCTTACGCGATACCTTTTCTTTTCAAAAGTTTTTAAAAGTTAAGCAACCTTAACCTGTTACTCACACCAGACCCATGCCTGACCCAGAGTTTATCTTCTGTTTTTCTTAAACTCTTGGGTACTCAAATTTTTTTGAGTAGCCAAGGGATTCAGGTTAGCTTTGACGAATTATGGAGAAGTAATGGAGCAGGAGGCTTCTGCATTGTAGATATGTATAGTGTTCCGCTGTGTTTGGTATCTCTGTGTTTTCTCTGAGATTGTTTTGAGTTGTAATAACTAGACAGGTGTTTATAACTGTCTAGTATGTGATGTATAATCTGCGTAACTCTGATTGATGTTGTATATGATACTATGCAATACTTATGTTATTAATATAATTTATTCGTTCCGCTGTTAAGATTCTGATGTTGTTTCTTCTTTCTCTTTCTTTTTCTATTCTCTATCCCTTTCTTTCTTATTGATGATGCGTCATTCTATGGAATGAATGGCGGGTCGTTACAGTGGTATCAGAGCGCTAGGTTAGTGAATACCTAGGCTTTGGAGTGATTTCTTTCTTGAGAGAGCGTATTTGTAATTTATAAATATATTTATTTATTTCTAACTATCTGTTGGGTTACTTGTTCGGGTTTTCCAATGTAAGTTATAAAGGTAGAAAAGGTAGTGGTGTGTGTAACACGACAACTACCATTGGTTGGAGTTTGAATGTTTGAGGTTGGAAGTGTATCTGTCGAAACTATAGACCTAATACCGTCTCGAGTAAGCTTGGCTGCAGTGTTAAGATTTCATTGATCTCTGAAGGAAACCTTTAAAAGGTTCAGAGTCCATCTTTGAAGTGCAAAGTTGGATGAGTAGAGTTTGGATCTGTCGGTTAGGCAGAAGAAGTGATGTATCTTGGCAACCTCAAGGATTAGTAGTTGTGTGATGAGATGCAGTGACTATGGATGTTTCCGAAGATGTTTCTTGGGAACAAGTTTAAGGAAGTGTGTCTGTTTCGGTGATGTGGCTGAGTCCAACAGGGTGTTTCTGTTTGCTTTGAGGTCCGAGTTTCTCGAAGAGTTTTGGTTAGGGAGTCTTTGGCATCAAGGTCAGCAGTGCAGCTCAGAATGTTCTGTGTTGGCAGGAAGTTTCTGGCTGAGCAGTTTTTCTGCAAGTAGAGTTCAGAAGCAGCATAGTGGACCCGTTTCTTTGATGGATTGGCTAGATAAGTGTAAGCTGTTTTGATTGGTAAAGAGAGAACAATTTCTTTGAAAATTAGGCTGAGTTGATCGCAAAAGTGACTTGCGATGGTTGAGTGTTCTCTTGGGTTGTCAGAGATTTTCCGGATGTCTTCAGGGAAGTCAGAGGTTTGTCCGCATCTGGAGATTGATTGAGTTTTCTTAATGACTAGTATTCCAGGAGTGGAACCGGTGGTTCAGTTTAGTTGAAGGATGGTTCCTAGAGATAGAGTTTGGTGAAACAGCTCTGGATTTAGTGGAACTTCTAAGTTTTTTTTTGTCTATATGGATCTGTTGAACCATATTTCTGGGATGTGTTGTCCAGGTTATGCTCGTGTTCATCATCAACATTCTTATCTACTCCAGATCAGAGTTGTGCAGCGGAAGAAGTTTGAGAGTGTTTCTGTTTATCTTTTCCGAATAAGGAGAAGTAAGTTCAGTCTTCTATTGTTTGTGGAGTAGAGTTGTGTTCTCGGTTGCTGGTTGACCTTGGAGGATCATAGTGTTGGGTTGTTTCAGGTTTTGTTTGTTTCTAGAGGCATCAGCAAGGGTTGAGCTGATCAGGAAGGATGTACGCAGCCCAAGATCATCCGAAGGAGTTTGGATTCTGGTGTCGGAGATTTGGTTTTGGATAAGTTTTCTTTGATCTAAGGAGCTATAAGTTTTGGGTAAGACTGGAAAGCTAGCTCCGAGATGTTTTGGATTTTTTCTTTGTTCTTGTAAGGATAAATGTTTGGTTTTCAGGATTGAATTGCCAGTTTGGATAAATGGGATTCGATGTGTTTCACAGGGAGTACGTGCATGATCTATCTCTGGTTTTGGAACAAGCAGTTCATGAGTTTTGGTTGTTGAGCCAGACTCGTTTGTAGTCTTATATCCTATCTAGTTTTATAAATCTAGATAAGTAGGAGCTCAGTAGCTTAGTAATATTGATTGTTTGAATTCTGTAGAGTGAGTATCCCGGTATTTATACCTGGGAAACTCGAGGAAACTCTATCCAGAATTTTGTCTAGTTAGTTAGATTTGTTTGAATGGATGAATTGGTTGCTATGGTTTTTAGCATATGATAATATATGCTTGTGTTTTAAAATTAAAATCTTTAATGGGATTATTAAATTACCTTGTTTAAATTTCGGGGACGAAATTCTTTTAAGGGGGGAGGAATGTATGACCCGGAATTTTTGACAATATCAATTTAATAATCTGTATTAAAAATTAAATTGATTAGATAATTTGTGTTAATAAAGTTTGAATTGATTTAATAACCTTCTTTTGATAAATATTTAATTAGTGAATTTGTCTTTTAAAAGTTAATAAATGTTTTCTATTTATAATGTATATGTATATTTATATATATTGTAAATAGAAAAGCTTTGGTTTGAAACTTAATAAATAAAATCTTGTTTTTAAATTTTAATTTATTTTTGGTAAATTGAAAATTTTGATTTAAATTAATATTAAGCTTTTCAAAGCTATTTAATAAATAACTATATGGTTTTAAATACTTAAGATAAATGTTAATTATTTAATTGTTTAAATTATATCTTAGCTTAAGTTTAAATTTAAATAAAAGGTTTGTTTTATTTCTTTTTAAATATTACCTGATAAATATGGTTTGAAAATAGAAGTTTATAGTACAACATAACATATGATATATTAATTCATTTAGTAATAAAAGTAATTTATAATCTCTTTTATAAATTATTTAGAATTATCAAATTTGTCATTTTCAAATAATAATTATAATTCTTTGTTTTTATAAACATAAATAGATTTTATAGAAATAGAATTGTTATTTTTAAATTTAATATATAGTTATATATGTATATATATAACTTGATTTTTAATTTGGATCTTAGTATTTAATTTGAATTTGAATTTGTATTTAAAGTTTTGAAATTAAAAGATAAATTTTTAAAATGTTTCGGATTTTAAAGATATATGTATAAGCTTTTATTTATATATAATTTGTCTTATTACATTTTGTTTACATAGGAAATTCATATATATTTACATAAGCATAAATAAATTAAGTAAAACCTTTATTAACATTTATAATAAAAAGAAAATAAAACAAAAACAAGTGTTAATTCCTTAAGGCCTTATAATAACAAGTGTTAAGTGAATATAAATTCTAGATGCAAGTGTTGTAATATAAAACAAGTGGCCTTTTTAGATTAATTTTCTTTTGTTTTTATTTAATGAATTTCATCCTTTATAAACATATTCTTTTTCCCCTTCATTTTTTTCTTTCTTATTTCTATCTTTTAGTAAAAAGCTTAGAAACAGATCTGAAATTCAAATCTACAACTCAAACAAGATTTGTAATTCAAAATCAAAAATCTGTGACCAATCTTACTCAAAACAGAAATCATATCTTAAATCTCATTTCAAATATCAAAATCTTCAACCTGTACGAACTCAAAACTGCAACTTAAACAAAAGCCTGAAATTCATTTTCCACTTCAAAACAAACAAACTATAATCAAAGTAGTTCATTTGTTTCATCTGAGTCATCTCTGCAAATTTCAAATAGCATGCAAAGCAAGTTCAAACCCAAATCTGAACATCATCTTCAAAACTGAGATGAATCAAAAGCCTGCAAGCATTTTTCATCTCTATTTTGAATCTGAGCCATCTTAAAAATGCATTCTTCAACCTGGAATCAAAAGAAAGATCAAAATCCAGTAACAACTGTAGTTTTAAATCAAAGACTAAGAAGCAACTCAAGTTTCTAAGGCAAAGAAGTATTCCGGTTTCAAGTTTTTATGATCAAAGGTTGTTTCAAATTAAAAGTGCTATGCTCATCAAATTTCAGGTGAGTAACTTTTAAACTTAAAATAAATTTGGTTGCATAAGTATTGCATGTGTATATAAGTGAATCTGATATGATTATTTATAGTATGCATGTTGTTTAATGTATGGCTCTGTTCTATTTATTTTTTTCTCCAGGCTCAAAAATTCCATTTAAATCCTTACACTAGATCTGGTGTTTGTTAGGATGTAATTTACAAACCAATGTTGTTCGATTTATCATAGACTAAGATTTAAAAATTTAATCAAGTTAAATTAAAGCCTGTGTATCCTTATAAAACCAAAACATCAGTTCATGCTCAAAATAAATAAAAATTCAAACTATGAAATTTATAGATTCAGTATTATGAATTGAATACATAAACCAAATCATGATTTTTAACATTAAAATCAAGATTTTTAGGAATGAGGATTAGGTGCAGTTCTGAAATGAACTGGAAATGCAAAATTTGGGATTTTTGGGTGACCTCTGCTATCTGGGTGGTCGGGATCTTTGGCATTGATGGAGGAGTGATCAGAGAAAGGGGGAAAAATATCTAAAGATGATCAGTATCACTGTGGAGGTGGCAGCAGTGAATTCTCGCTAAGAACCCTAGTTTTATCTGGGTCGATAAATTTGTTTGGTTCGACCTCCTCTGGTTGATCGAGCGTAATGGGGTTTTGGATAATGGTAGCTAGATCATTGACGAAGGGTTGGCCAAAGTTGCAGATTTTTCGGTGGTCGGAGATGAAGAGACGAAGCGTTGACAGGTTTTGGTGGTGGTTGTTCTTTTATGTTCTAGGTTTTAATTTTGAACTCGAATTCAAATTCGAGTTGTGTGTGAGCGATATGATGATCGGGATGGAGTGAGGAGTTGTTCGTCGATGAGGGAAGATCGTCGAATTTGATCGGAATCAATCAAGATCATTGTGCAGGTTCACGGTGCTCATTTGTGGATGCTGCTGGTTTTTGTTTTAAGCAGAAGATTGAACTCGAGTTTTACTCATGATTTTGGGTAGTTTGCTCGAAGATAGGGTTGGTTTGTCTCGTAGCAAAAATAGGGTGGCTCGGGTTGAGTAATTGTAACAGGTTTTAACAGAAACCTGTAATGTTTTGTTTTAAAATTTCAAACTGAAGTTTAAAGATGAAAAGCAAAGGTTTAAACTAAGTTTTAAATCCAAGTAAAATCTGGAATTCAAGTTTAAGTTTAAATATCAGTTTTTTAAAAAAATAAAGTTTTTAAACATGAATTGTTAAACTACTTTAAAAATGTTTAAGTAGTTTGAATTTTAAAAATGAAGTTTTAAAATGTAAGTAGAGTTTTAAAATCTAAAGATTAATCTGGATTCAAATTTAAATATGTATTCCAGTTTTGAAATGAAGGAAAGTTTTTAATTCAAAATGATGTAAACAATTTTGAACGTTTAAAGTGTAATTTAAATTGATTTGAATTTAAAGATGAATTTGGTTTTAAATTCTTTTAAACTTCTTTATTAAATGATAATTTCTGTTACTTGTGAAATGAAAAGGTTTTAGAAATGTGTTTTAAACTTTGTTAGAGATAATTTGTATTCAATTTAAATCTTTAAATTTAAAATGAAATTTGAAAGTAAATTTAATGCAAATTGTTTAAATGCTTTGTTTAAGTAAGAAATGTTTTATCTTAAAGTTAAATAGAATTTAATGATTTGGATTCATTAAATTATTAAGTTAATTGAAATGGATAATTAATTTATTTAAATTAATTAATGTCTTGGATTAATTAAGTAAGTAATTGAAGGTTTAAATTAATTAATTAAGATTAATTAATTAAGTAATAATTAATTAGTAATTAAGGATTATTAATTAGAATATTAATTAATAATTAGATATTAATTAATCAAGTAATTATGAATTAATTAAGTAATAGTTAACACTTAATTAATTAAATAATTAAAGGTTAATTAATTGGTTATTAAAGATTAGTTAATTTGAAATTAATAATGATTAATGTAAGTTTAATTACTTAAGAAAAGTAATTAAAGAATTGTTAATAGTTAATGAAGACCATTAACTTGAGATTATTTAACAATTAATTAATGTGATTAATTTTAACAATTAATTATATTAATTAATTAAAGATAATCATTTATGAAATTGTTTAAGTATAATTACTTATTAAGGAATTAATTACTTAATGTAATTAATGGTGTTTATTGTGATTAGTTTAAATTAATTAATTAAGTTTAATTAATTTTAACCATTTGATGATTTGATAATAATTACTTAATGTAATTAATGAAGTATAATTACTTAGTGAAGTAATTAATTAATAATTATTGGATGTAGTTAATGAAGGATGATTTAAAATGGAAGTAATTTGAGTATAATTACTTTGTAATTAATTAAGGGATTAATTAGGATAATTAATTAAGGAGTAATTAATTTATTTAATGGAGTAATTAAGGGTAGTTAATTACTGAATGTGATTAATCAAAGGTGATTAATAATTATGGTTTAATTGAGATTAATTACTTAATGTAATTAATTTAAATAAGTAATTAATTTAAATTTAGTTAAGGATCATTAATTAGTATAATTAATGATGTAATTAAGGATTGATTAATTAAGACTAATTAATCAATAATAAGTGATTAAAGGTAATTAATTAATGTAATTAATTTAAGGATAATTACTTGATTGTAATTAAGGGATAATTAATCAAGGGTGATTAATTAAGGTAACTAATTAAAGAATAATTAATTAATTAATTTGTAATAAATTAATGGTTAAGTAAGCAAGATTTATATTAATGTAAGTAATTAATTTAATTCATCTTAAATTAATTAGAGATGGAAGTAATTAATTTAATTCACTTTAAATTTATCATAGATGGTGTGATTATAGATCTTTGCTTATGTATGGATGAATGATAATTGATTCCTTTGAATGGTTTAAGATATCAGCTACGAAATAAGTAATGTTGTGTGATATAGATACATTGGTTGCATTGTGATGATAATATGGATTATCTTTTGATAATGATAATATGGATTATCTGTTGTGATGATAATGATGATTATCTATTGTGATATGTGAATTATCTATCTGTGTGTATATAGATAATGAAATTGAATTGTTTTAAACCTTAAAACAACTTGGCCTTAAAAGATACTTTTGGATTTCGATGAGACCGGGATCGGGTTTCCAGATTTGGATATCCGAAAACCACATCGATCCAAATTAACGATAGGTCGTAAATCTCAAGTGAGGAGTGAAGACTCGAGGTGTAAGGACTATTCGTCGTTAAAACTCTGAGGGTGGTTCCAATACGAGTTTAACGGAGTAGTACTTTCATATTTGAGATGAAGATTCAGAGTGCAAGGGTTATCGTTGTTAACTCTGAGGGTAATTCCAAAATGAGTTTAACAAGATAATGCCTTCGCTTTCGTTCGAACCCGGAACTAACTTGTATGGATTGAATGCTTTCAGAACAATGTCAGGTGGACGATGAGCATTCTAAGATAGATGTGTTCTATAAAGGTAATCGTAGCCTCAAGCCTCATCAACCGGGAATGGCTAAAACAGGGGAGGTGCGGCAAGGCTAAGTGGGTCATGCCCAAGTAGGACGAGATTTTCCCCTGTCTAGAGGTCCCTTTTTTTCGGCTGTGTAGGCAGTTGGATATGCGCACCAACTGGGGGTTGTCTTGTTCGGGACTGTCCAATAAGGGATGGTTCCGGCCTTGTGTTGCAGGGGATTTAGGGTGGATCCTCAATACGTTGATCTAGACACGTACTGTGACGGGCGGTACCCCAATAGCCCTGCCATTGTATGGAATCCAAAATCCAATAAGTGCCATCGGTTTTGATTGTATTACCCACTTTCGTGGCTAGTAGCTGGAATTTAATCATGTAACAATTTCGGCAATTTCATATTTACTTGAAAACCCTAGACCTGTTATGATATCACTGGATTTCCTATCAAATGTTTTGGTTAGCGTAAGGTAAAAACTTTTCCATGTTTATGTGTGGGAAGTCTTACGTGATACCTTTTCTTTTCAAAAGTTTTTAAAAGTTAAGCAACCTTAACCTGTTACTCACACCAGACCCATGTCTGACCCAGAGTTTATCTTCTGTTTTACTTAAACTCTTGGGTTCTCAAATTTTTACGAGTAGCCAAGGGATTCAGGTTATCTTTGACGAATTGTGGAGGAGCAATGGAGCAGGAGGATTCAGCGTTGTAGATATGTATAGTGTTCCGCTGTGTTTGGTATCTCTGTGTTTTCTTTGAGATTGTTTTGAGTTGTAATAACTAGACATGTGTTTATAACTGTCAAGTATGTGATGTATAATCTGTGTAACTATGATTGATGTTGTATATGATACTATGTAATACTTATGTTATTAATATAATTTATCCGTTCCGCCGTTGAGATTCTGATGTTGTTTCTTCTTTCTTCTCTTTCTTTTTCTATTCTCTATCCCTTTATTTCTTATTGATGATGCGTCATTCTGTGGAATGAATGGCGGGTCATTACATTACCATTCCCATTATTTCACTTTATTTCATATGGTACGTTCTCTGCTTTTTTCTCTGTTCATTTCTTTTATTTGCCTCTGTCTGCTCCTTTAATCTCTCTCTCTCTCTCTCTTCCCTACTTAAATCTAGTTTTGTTGCCTGCATGTTCATTTTACATCTCCTTCCTGAATTTTCCTATACATATTCGCACCTCCTTTCCATTTTCTTCCCCCTCACCAATGCACGGCCACACTCCTCTATCATCTAATCCACCTTGAGCCCACCTCACGCCACCGTCGTTCACACGTCATCACCGACGCAACCGACCCAACCGAAGCCCTCCATCGCTTGACCTCCGCCCTCTGTCTTTCTCCTCCATGTCATCACCGACACAACCCGCATCTTCACCTTGCCGCCAACATCCCCTTCATCCAACAGCATCCCCGCGCTCTCCCGCACCTCCGCCTTGTGGCAGCACCCATGCTCGGCTTCCTCCTCATTTATATACTTATATAAGTATAAGTAAGTTTTTTTAAAACTTTATTTTGGGTCAATCTACAGATTTTTTGATTTTTTTTAAAATGTCTTAATATCAAGGTTTGCATGCTTTTGTTATATACATAATACATATAGGTTAGTTTAATGTGTTTGCTGTTATACAAAATATATATGGCGGGTGTTTGTACATATATTAATATGTATATTACATATATAAGTATAATCAGATCCGGTTATATATATATATATATATATATATATATATATATATGCGATTGTTAATATATGCTATATTAAATTTTATATCAGTGTGTTTATATAGATCGTTCGTCTTATATCATTTCTTTTGGGTTTGCTGTTTATATACTTACGTTCGGTGGATCTGTGAGTTTTTGTTTAACCTATCCACCTATTTTTGTTTGGCTTTAGGATCTGCATATATACATTTTGTTGCAGAGTATATTTATGTATTAGCTTTTGATTTATAGGTTCGAATATATATAAAGAAGCTTGTTATTTATATAGTGGCTTGTAGATATCCATTTAGTTGTGTACTAGATATTTATAAAGTTACGTATTAATGGATATGTATATAAGGTTGAGTATATGTAAAAAAATAAAAATAAATAAATAAATTACAAGGTAGATCTATACATTTTACAACATTTCAAATATCCTGATGAGTGCGGTTCTATATATATATATATATATATATATATATATATATATATATATATATATATATTTACTAGTTTACGTTGTTTTGTTTATGTTTTATTATTTTATATTATGTTACATGTTACTGTACTTTATTTTACTTTTATTTTAATACATTTTGTTGAATTATTTATTTCGAATGTTGTTTCATATGGGCCGAGCCGATATATATATATATATATATATATATATATATATATATAGGTTTCAAAAATCTGTTATATATAGTACTATATATATGTACTCTGTTGATATAACTATATTTTAATAAAGTGAGTATATGTTTACCAGTTACATACATATTTTCCTGTTTTCTTAGTTTCAAGCATGTACATATATAATTGTAACTCTAAAGTGTTGTACGTATGTAAGTAGTTCATGATACTCAAGTTTATATATATTGTTTAGGCATACGTACTTATATTAGTCTATATATATAGGAATTTATTTTATATGTGTATGAACTAAATATAGATTTGAAATTGTGCTTTGGAATTTATTTAGATTTTATATTTATATATAGTTATATAAGTATATATGGGTGTGTGTCCACTTATACCAATTTTCTTCATTGATCTAGTTCTGATTCGATTTCGTCAATTCTATTTACCAGCTTCTTCGTCGAATTCGTGCCAACCTTGTTTGTTTTGGATTCGTGCTTGGATTTCGAACTCGTTTCATTGTCTATTCCCTCTTGCCTCGAAAGGTGAGCAATCACTCACGATTTACGTTCTTGTATTTATTAAATTTGATTTCAATCGAAACGATAATTGAAATATGCTGTAGTTATTTAAACTATTCTATAATATGCTGTTATTTGTAACTATTCACCTGTGGGATATGACACCATATCCTGTTGTTTATATTATATTGTCATTAATGATATATTCCTCTTATTATTATTTTCATATCTGTTATCACTTTGCAAGTTCCTTGTTAGTATAGAATTCACTGTGGGTTGAAATGATGCATACCCGAACGGACTTTAAAATAGAAGAAAATCGTTATGGGTTGAAATGATAGACCCAAGCGATTTTCATTTGAATTGAATTGGGATTGTGGGTCGAAATAATATCTACCCGTATATATTTAAAATTACGGATTGAAATGATAAATATCTGTATCAGCTGACCATAGGATAGAAAATTTTATACAGACACCGTGGTCTATATTTATAGATTTTGAAATTGATTTTCTATGGTTTTGAAAGGAAATATATATGGTTTTATTCAATATTGAAATTATTTTATATAGAAATATGTTTTAATATAAAGTAGAGTTAATAATAAACTCAAATTTAATAAAATTTGGTTTAATTCATATAATATGTTAAGTATTATATTTTTAAATGGATTTTTTATTGATTTGTATAAGTTAAGGAAGATAAGGTTGAATGGACTGAAATTGTATTAATTAAGAATTTACTTAATTAAATAGATTTGAAACTATGGGATTTGGAATTTTAAGATATGATCTTGTAACTTGATTTTGATTCAAGTAATTTAATGAATATTTCACGTTGATAAATTGAAGGAAATATTGAATAAAACTGTATTTTTTGGTTATTTAAATGATATTGAATTTATTAAGTGAATGGCCTAAAAACTAAATAGTAATGGAGTTAAATCAAGATCTTTATGAAATTAATAAATTTATCTTTGAAAATGTTGAATATTAAAGCTTTGAAATATATTGGAATTTAAATGGTTTATTTTGTGACCCAGATCTGTATTTGAAATCGATAAAATTTGAAATTTGTTTATTTAGAATCTGAATTGAATTGAAATTTGTTAAATTAAGATTTCATTAAATTTGGAATTTGGAATTTGAGTTGATTTGGATCGATTTGTGAAATGCGAGGAAATTTTAAATATTTTACTTTATAAACTATTTTAACATATATATTGGAAATGGAAATGATATCATGATTATGAAGTATAAATTAATTAAAATGACCACGGTGCTGTAATGATGTTTGGTTGTTAATAGTTTATTTCTACGTTGTAGATAGTTCCACGGATCCTTAGAGGATGGTTATCCCAAACATCCTTTAAGTTACTTGAATCTCAGTTGGTATTTCACTTGAGTTGGATTTATTGATATAAGAATGTTAATCCTGACTCAAGTGTTTTGTGTTTTGCTTTACCCTTGGGTCAGACAGAGGGATACAGCATTTGAGACTCACATTTGGAGTTTGGAGCTTCATTTGGAGATCCAACTATCGATTTAGCTTTCAGCTTTTCTAGTTGATTGGTTCAGAGAAGTCATCTGCTCGTACTGGAGACTTCACTGCATCTGAGATATTCTGTTGTATTTTATTTCCAACTCTGATGTTTATATAGTAGCCTCACGAACTACTATTTATTTATTCTGCTACGTATTATTGTACTATTCTGTATCTGTGATTCTGTGATTGATTTATTTTACTGCATATGCTGAGTTTTCCAAATTTAAATTAACAATATGATATTTTGAACAATTCAAGTCCGACATGTGTGGATGTGAATGGTTGAAAATATCAGGTCGTGACACGAGCGACGTTCGATTTAACCTAAAATTTTAGTTCTTTAACGCAGTGCTCGTCGCCATGATTCCATCGCCGCATGTTTTGCTTGATTTGGACCTTGTATGCAAGAGTTACGCAGTTTATAAGATTACACGAATTTAAACAAAATATTTTCAATTTCTTAATTTTTTTATATACCATCTGAAAATCTAGCCACTGATTTCAAGTTACAGATTTTGGCCGCTCTCTGCTTCTTCTTTCGTGTTCATCCTCAAGCAAAAACGAAACCTATCACGCCTTCATATGTTCCATCGCCGCGACCACCACTTTCATCGAGAAGCGGATCCACCACCCTCATTTGGAAGCTCGTCACGCGCCGCACCATCGCCCCAGATCTGGTAAAGCTCGGTCACCCTCAAGCCTTGGAAATCACATTCAAACGCGTTGCCATTCCCATCGATTTGCCACCACGTCGTTGCCTAAAAAATCATCATCACCTATTGATGGGAAGCTTTCGTTGAGCTCTTCGATTGCTTAATTGGAAGTTTTGTCTAATTCTTTCGCGTGGATTGGCAGAAAAATGAGGGGAATAGGGAAAAAGTTTCCGGCCACTGGGAGATAACAATGGCGGCTAGGCTAATTTCTAGGTTTTACTTTGAGGATACGTGTATATATACATGAGTATATAAATATTATATTATTATTTTTACCATTCACGTGAATTTTTTAATAAACTCCAAATAAAGCATGCCGCTTGGTGTTTATAATGTTTTACCCCTATTCCGAACACAATAGAACAAGTTTAGAGACCTGATTCGATCATATGTGGAAGATAGCTTTTTGAATCGAATTAAAATATTAAATTTTTGATATTAAAATCAACACGTTTCCATCCTGTACGACCAAACGGTAACTCGAAACGCTATAAAATTTGAAATCCGATAATAATACACTATTATTGATCAATGGAATGGGTTCCATCGAAATCCGAAACTATGGCCAAAATGGCTATTTTACTCGTTAATTGTAATATAAAATTTACAATTTCTAATTATTCATTTTTAAATCCAATTTCAAATGTTAACAGTCTTCATTTATAATTAGATAAAATTTAAATCAACTCCTGATATCATATTCAATCATATTAAAACCAGAATTCAATTATTCAAATAATTTTTAATATTAGATTTAAACAATTTAAGTATCCAATAAATCACTATAATTGAAATATAGGTTATTGACTATAAGTTTAACTTTTAAAACGAATTCAAATTATAAAACAACTATTTTCATTTTACAATCATTCAATATTCGTTATTCAATTTGACTATTGATTTTAAACATAGTCAATACATAGAATTTATTTCAATACCTTTTGTCGTCTAAATCTTCGAAATTAACTATTTCAAAAGTTTATTCAAGTTCATATTCAATAACTTACATTAATAATTCATCAAATTTTTATTTTTAACCATTTTTATTCAATGATCATATTAAATTTAATAATTTAAAATAGCTAAAAAATAAGGATCGTTACAAATCTAGTGACCTGAGAAGTAAATATAAGTATACTGTGAAAGAGCACTGGATGAGAAGTGTGAATCTTCTCTTTGGGTTTCCAAGTAGAATCAGATTATCGTTCCATTGAATATTTAATATTTATATAATTTAAATATTTATTTATTTTTCCAAAATTTAAAAGTGAATTTAAAATTAATTTAAAAATTATAACACACACACACTTATAGTATTTAAATAATAAACATTACTTAGTTTTTACTGAAAAATTAAATTCAAAACATTCTTTTGAAAATAACTTTTTATTGATTTATAATAATTTTCGTATGGAAATTAGCGCGTAAAAATATTAAAAAATTAAAAAAAGAAACCAACTTTTGCCATAAGCAATATAATAGGTATGTATTTATTTGATATACTTTATATATATAGTTTACTTAAGTGTGTGTGTATTTATTATTAAATTATATGACATATACGTATACGTATATATTATATATATGATTATTTGAAAAAAACTTAATTTTGATTTGGAATTTTCAATAAATTAAATAAATATAATAATTTTAATAAAAATTTAAATAATTTCAAACATATACATATACATATACATATATACATACACGCACACACACACACATATATATATTATAAATAATATATATATATATATATATATATATATTTATAAATAATTTCAAAATATTATATATATATATATACGTAATATTTTAAATACATAAACTAAAGTATATAAACATACATTTGGATGATATATTTGTATATTAGACGAGTTAATATATTCCCATTGCGTTGTAAATTCCAGCACTTATATATGAGTATATTAAACCTTACAAGGATTGCTATGTGACACAAGCACACACATATATACATATATATAATACATGTGTATATATACTATAATATTATTTGCATAATA
The DNA here is from genome assembly GCA_030765085.1 of Allium cepa. Taxonomy (NCBI): domain Eukaryota; kingdom Viridiplantae; phylum Streptophyta; class Magnoliopsida; order Asparagales; family Amaryllidaceae; genus Allium; species Allium cepa. The sequence goes on along the minus strand of CM060945.1, from coordinate 1,011,790,320 downwards.
TAAAACCATATTATAAATATGAATGAAATAATGATTTTATATAAAAGGATATTTAGTGATGTTTTAAATAAATTAAGACTTCATAGGTCCAACAAAAATCCAATATGGTAAAAAATTTGAAATTCACTAATTTCTTCCACTGCGGACTGCCATATTTCCAGCACGTCTTTGAAGTGGGTGTACAAAGTGAAGAAGAAGAAGATTGATGGCAGTGTGCAACGGTACAAAGCTCGCTTAGTAGCTCGGTTTTTTTCTTAGGAATATGGTTTGCACTATGAAGACACTTTTTGTCCTGTAGCCAAATGGTAACTATCAGAGTGATGGTGTCTTAGTAGCATAAAAGAGGTGGTCACTTTGGCAACTTGACGTAAAGAATGCTTTCATCTACGGTGATTTGAATCGTGACATATATGTGGAACAGCCACAGGGACTTGTGTCTAAGCAGTTTCCTTATGGAGTGTGTCGCCTCAAGAAGGCATTATATGGCTTAAAAAATGCACTGTGTGACTGGTATGGTAAAATTTCACAATTTCTCATTTTTTGTGCTTTTAATCTATCAATTGCGGATTCTAGCTTTTTTTCCAAGGTGAATTCATCTAAGTATATAGTACTACTTTTATATGTTGACGATATGATAATTACTGGAGATGATGAAGATGAAATTGCACATCTTAAGAACTTGCAGTTCATATTGAAATGAAAAACAATAGTGAAGCTCAACGTTTCTCGGTTTGGAAGTACGTAAGACCGATGGATATTTTGTTTCACAAAGAATATGCCGAGTGCGTACTGGCTCGGTTTGGCATGGAAAATTCTACAATAGCATCAACCCCTATGAAGCCATCTCTTAAACTCCGCAAAACTAAAGATGCACTGCAAGACGTCACATTGTTTGGTCAATTGGTGGGTAGCTTGTTTTATTTAATCATTAGACCCAACATAGCCTATTTGGTTGGTATCATTTCACAGTTTATGTAGCAGCCATATTTATCATTTAGTTGTAGCAAACGCATTATGCGCTATGTAAAAGGAACTTTAAACTATGGACTAATGTACAAGCAGCAAGAGGCTTTCTCGTTGTACGGTTTTATTGATGACGAATATTGTGTAGGAGATGTCAATGAGAGAAATCTACAACTTGTTATTGTTTCTTTACAGGATTCACAGTTGTTTCATGGTATGGTACAGAGCAAGTGACAACGGCACTCTCGAGCACAGAGGTGGAGTATATGGCGACAACCATGGCATAAAAGGAATGTATTTGGCTTAAGCGACTTATACGCGAGATTACACCAAAATTGGATTATATAGTTTCTATGAACTGTGATAATGAGAGCAACATCAAACTCGTTGAAAATCGCATGTTCCACACTTGTTTAAAACATGTTGATGTCCATCAACATTTTGTTCGAGAAAAGGCGTTAAGTCAAGAAATCGATTTGCAGTATGTTATAACAAACGATCAAGTTGCTGATATTCACAAAAGCACTTTGCAGGCCAAAGTTTGAAGGATTTCACAGTGCATTAGGCGTTATTGGTCGTTGTTCGCACTTAAGGGGAGTGTCACAGTATAGTGCATCGCCTCTAACTATTTCTCCCTTATTTTAGGATCTACAACTGAGTCTATAGCATGCACTTGGTCATATTTTATTTCTCAGCAATTCTAGTTGTTAGATGTGTTATTTTAGGACACTACTATTTATTTTTTTCAGTACAAATAGTTCCATTGTTCTAGCTAGCTAGATAATAACATAATCACATTGTAATTCTTGTTTTTCAATTGTAAATATAAAAATTGTTCTTTTCATTATTTGTTTTGTTCGTCCGATTATATATTTCAGTCTGTGCATGTAATCGCTTCGTAAATTAGAAAATAACTTTATTCGACTAACTTTAACTCTAGGTGTGGTTCGTGGAATTGAATCCTCAACGCCGAATCTTATATAAGAATTAAAGAAAAACATAATCATATTGTGGTTAGGAAGAAAAGATTTGACTAACGTTGTTGTCCATTTAAGAAAGGACGAGCTTTTGAAATTTAGATAACCCAAACTCGGATAAATAGTTTATTTTAATTTGCAAAAATAAGGGCATGTTTGGTATCATTTTGAGTTTTGTGCTTTGTATTTTCAACATGCACTACAAAATATAAGAGAGCGAAGAAGAAAATTTAAAATTCTTAACGATTATGATGATGGACGACGATGAAAGGGATAGTTTATTTTTCGTACTTTTGTTTTTATCAGAACATTGAAAACAAAATAAATTTCTTTTTTTCTTTTTGAGACATAACAAAAGCACGGAAAATAATTAAAAGCACGGAGAATATTTAATTCATTCCCTCCGCCATCCGTTCATTATCGTAATAGCTGGGGATTTTAGAATATTTTTCTCATTTTCTTGTACTTTGTAATGTGTACCGAAAACGCAAAATACAAAATTTAAAATGAAATCGAACAGGTTCTAAATTACTTGAAATTTTGAGATTGTAAAGAGGTGGAACAAAAAATAAAAATAAAAACCTATCACACAATTGGTGACGTGCTAGATGCTGATGAAAGGGTAAAACAAAAAATTACTAATTTATCCTCCATGCTTCACATTATTTACACCGTAACCTAATGTAGCAACATATATAATTGTTGCAAAATGTTGCTGACGGGAAATACCGTCAAAATCTGTAATGGTAATAATCGTCCGGAATTGTAAAAAATTAAGTATTTCAAAATAGCTGATTGGATGTGGTGTTTTGTGATTATTTGCAAAAAATGCATTGGTGGGATTCAATGATCCTAAGTATTTAACTTTTAAAATATTAAATAGGTATTCAATTATGCATATACACCTGCTCTCATATTTTGTACCTTTTGATGATAGTTTGAATGGTGTAATGTTTTAATGTGATATATATTCTAATATGGATGTCGTTAGTATAAAAATGGGTTTATACTCCAAAATAAATAGAGAAACGTAGGAAAATATTAAAATTATAAAAGAGGATAAGGTGTGAAATAAAGTCCACAGATATTTAAACACTCTAATAGTTAACTAAATTAATTGATGAGATTTCACCAAATTAATAGTATTAATAAGGTTTCACTAAATTTTAATAGTATTAATAAGGTTTCACTAAATTAATTGATAAGATTTCACCAAAATAATAGTATTAATAAGATTTCACTAAATTAATAGATAAGATTTTTCTAAATTCATAGTATCAATAAGATTTCAGTAAATTGGTAGATAAGATTTCAGGAAATTAATAGTATTCATAAGATTTGAATAAATAAATAGATAAAATTATTGCAAGGAATGGCTAACTTGGACATTAATTTGGTACCTTTCACATTAATTAACTTTCAGCCAAATAGATGTTGCTTGCTATATAATAAAACGACTAACTTGCAAGTGACAACTACTATTAAAAAACTATTTCTGAATAGATTTTGATTAACATCAAATGGCATCCACATTACTGTACCTTTTTATAGCTACAGCAGTTTGGAATTCTGATATGAACCGTATGGTTGGTGCTAAGGTATTCTTGCATTTTATCTCTTTTTGTTAAAAAAAAAATGAAAGGCAAAAGGACAAAGAAATAGTTAAAAAGAAGAATCGATTTTATTGAATCTAACCATTCTCAAATCAATAATGTTCTTCATATTATATGGCTTTTCAGGTTGATTCAATAAAAGACAATGCTAATGTTTCCACACGTACGCACCAAGGTAAAACTCAAGGAGAGACCTATGACTTGGAAAAGTATATGTGGAAGAGCACACTTTCAGAATTACAGCTAATCCAAGCAAATGAAGATATTATAACTCACGTAAGATTATATATACGGTATGACTGTGTGTATTTGTGTTTGCCTCATCTCCTTAACCCTTCAAAAATTTCTCTATTCACCTTTTAGTTTGTAGAGAGATATCATCTCTTATACTGTTAAAAGGGTTTCTTATAAATATGCCCTTCAAATTACATAAACCACATCAAAGAAATTACTACGTATTCAAGACTTTAGTTATTTCACATTCAAAAATTTTAGTACGATTGTTTAGAAAGAAAGAAAAAACTCTTTTCCACCATTAGTTTAAAATACATTCATTAAAGCGTCAAATTTTTTAATTAGCAAACTAGATTTGCTTGCTGACGATAGACTAAATCATTATTGTTATATGCACAAACACATATACATATATACATATACACACACACGTCATTGGTGGTATCTTTCTGATAAACAAAATAGTAATACAGACACTACGTTGTATGGCTCTCAAGCTACAAACAAAAAGTTAAGTGTGGTACTATCATGTTAATTTATAGTTGATTAATTTGATACACAGCGAGCCGGTTGGATACACGCCAAAGGAAGCTTCCAAGGTGTACAGGCAACGCTAAATGTATACAGGCTGCCAGGAGTAGGCCAACGTCAGAGGAGCTCAAGTTCTGTAACTGTTGCAAATTTAAATGATTCGATCAATTACAGTGGAATGCAAGCAGGATGGCACGTAAGTTCCCTATTTAATATATGACAATAATATTAGAAAAATATTTGCACAAATCAGTTCATACTTCATACTATATGATCATCGCCATCTATATTATTATCGATGTTAATGAAATGTAATAACAGTGTTTATTTCAAGATTAAATGAGCTTGAAAATTACAATCAACATGTTTTCTTAAAGTCATTATAGGTAATTAAAAGTGATGGCATACTGCATGCAAGTTCTTATTGGTGTCAAAATTAATAATACACTTACATAATATCTCCTTAGGTTGCTCCAGCACTATATGGTGATACAGAGCCTCATTTTTATGTCTACTGGAGGGTAATATACATCTAGTTTAATATTGCGGTTTCTTGTTATTATTGCAGCACTAACAATTTCTTGATCCTTGTGGTAAATTTTCAAATGTATTAGGCAGCAGGGGGGGGATATGGATGTTTCAACCTAAAGTGTAAAGGATTTGTGTACACGAATTCTAAGACTGTAATGCCTGGAAGTAAAATCAGCCCTGTTTCCAGTTATAATGGACCACAAAAAGAAATTACTGTCACGATATCACGGGTATAAATATATCTGCTTACATATATATGAATAATATTATTGCTAGTTATAGTTATTAAAGGTGCTCCTTAGTTTGCAATAAGAGATTCTTAATATACATGCAGGATCCAGTTAGTGGAGATTGGTGGGTTCGCTTGGGAAAATCTCAAGAAGTTCCAGTAGGATACTGGCCTAATTCAATGTTTCCCAACGTAGCTAATGGAGCAGATTCTGTTCAATGTGGCGGAGTTGTAGCGTATCCGAAAGGCGAAAAAGGACCTCCAATGGGTAGTGGACATTTTCCAGAAGAAGGGAGCAACAAAGCTGCTTATGTGAAAGACGTGATAGCACTAACGTATAGTAAAAAATTTCCAGCACCATATGCCGCAGAAGACAAAAAGGATTGTTACAAAGTCGGGCGTCAAATATCAAATCTGGTGTACTTTGGCGGTCCCGGTGGTTGTACTGATTGACGACTTCGGGATATGATCTGTGATTTTGTGAACGTGAAAATAGGCCTAATAATTTAACCATTAAAAGTCGTTCTATTACAGAAAACAAATTGTAGACGTGGTAAAGTTCATAACATTATTAACTATTCGTGTATTTGCGTATGCTCGCATAAAGAAAATATCTCAGTGTTATAAAGCCCTTTTAATTTTCTTAGCCGACTTGTCCTGTGCAAGTAGTAAACGGTACAGGAACAAAAATACTGGTCTTGGACCCATGCTGTCTATCCAAAAACTAACTAAGGTCATGTTTGGTTACCATTTTCAGAGTATTTTTAGTTTCGATGAAAACCCGTTTGTTCTATCATTTTGTAAAATTCATTTTTGAAAATAATCATTCTTCAAAATGGACTTAACACGTAAAATTGAAATCTGTTTTTTTTTTTTAACGACCCGGAAATTACGATCCCAAAATTTTCAGATAGTTAGTGAAAAGAAGAAAGAGAAAGAAGAAAGAGATAGAAGAAGAACAGAAGAGAAACACACCATCTCACATTCGCAGCGGATAAAATATAATATCACATAAATAATAGTTTACAAAAAGAACTATATCATTACACTTATATCTTTATACAACAGAGTTACATCATTACACAAATACCAGACAATTAAAAACTAACTTGTCCCAGATAAATACAGCGAAACACCTCATACGTTCCTGCCATCCAGCTCTTCTCCTGAGCTCCAGAACGTCCTTACCTGAAAAACTGTAATACTCGGTCTGACCCGAGCATTACATCAAAGTAACACCCGGGTCAGGCTGGAAACCAGCGTGAGTAAACTCATCTAACAAGGAATACAAATCATACAACTTATATAAACCTTGGGTAACTCGGGGTAACTTGTGTCAATTTACAACTTCACAAGTCATTAAAGACATTGCTTACATCACACATCAATTTCTAAGTACCAAAACTTAGATCAAATGGTCCAAACACTTTAATCATTCCATTCCATTCTATTGGTTCCACACATCAAATTATAAAGAAATCAAAGTGGTTTCGGGTATTTACTAATACCCGACTCTGGTCTCTTCGAAACCAATATCATCTTAAATTAAATTATTCAAGTGAAATACAATTTAATTTTAAATACAGGATGTCACATAATTCATCATTAATAGATAACCACGCCATCACAATTTAAATCAAACATATCTTATCACATAGCACACAAACCACATATTAGGAATAACAATTAATCAAAGGCTTCCAATATCATTCTATTTATCCTTTAATTACATTTAAGTAATTAACCCTTAATTAATTTCACAAATTAATTTTCCTTAACCAAATACAGTAATTAACCTTTATTCTTCATTAATTAATTACTAACCATAATTATTAATCACCCTTGATTAATAACATCAGTAATTAATTTTACTTAATTACTTCTTCAAATAAATTAATTACTCCTTAATTAATTATCTCAAATTAATCCCTTGATTAATTATACAAGGTAATCTAATCCAAATTTCTCCCATTAATAAATCACTTATTCAATAAATTACATCCAGTAATTATCCATTTATTACTTACCTAAGTAATTTACTTATCAAATCATCAAGTGATTATTTTAAATTAATTAAACTGAATTAACTAGCTTAAACTGATCAGATTAAACTCAATTAATTACAATGAGTAATTAATTCCTTAATTACTTCCATTAATTAATTATACTTAAACAATTTCATAAATGATTATTCTTAATTAATTAATTAATCTAATTAATTATTAAAATTAATCGTATTAATTAATTATTAAATAATATTAAGTTAATGACCTTGATTAACAATTATTTAATTACTTTTCTTAAGTGATTAACTTAGATAAATCATTATTAATTTCAAATTAATTAATATTAATTAACCGATTAATTAATCTCTAATTATTTAATTAATTAAGTGTTAGCTGTAACTTAATTAATCCTTAATTACTTAGTTAATTAATCTTTAATCATTAATTAATATCTAATTAATAATCCATAAGTAAGATTGATTAATTCATAATTAATTTAATTAACCTCCAATTACATTAATTACCACCTTAAATCACTTGGTTTCCTTAATCTTACTTACTTAACATTAATTAATTACAAAACAATTAATTAATCATTCTTAAATTATCCATCTAAATAAATCTTCCTTAATTAATTATTTCCTAATTACACTTAAGTGATTAACCTTTAATAACTTAAGTAAATTAATTATCATTTAACCATTCACATTAAATAACCTCCAATTACTCTTATTGATTAATCAATTATAATTACATTGATTAATTACATTAATTAGTTATCCTTAAACTAACCATATTCATCTCATTCAGTAATTAACTATCTCTTAATTACTTACATTAATTAATTACATTATAATTAACTATATTAATTAATGATCTTTTAATTAATTACATTATGTAATTATCCTTAACTTTCATTAAGCAATATCCTAATTACTTATACTAATAATTTAACCTTTAATTAATCACATTAATTAATTCCCCTTTAATTAATTAAAACCTTAATTAATTTAAGATAAACTATTTATTTTAATAAATTACATAACTATATTATTGATTTCTCTTGAAAAACACTTAGGGACTTAATTAAATAATTAACTTATTTCAAATCCATATCAATTAATTTCACAAATTTAAATCCTTAAATTTCTCTTCATAACTTGATCAAAACTCGTTCCATATCTTGCTTGGAACTTGTTCATTTTCCTTTGGGAACTTTTTTTTTCATATTTCTCTTGAAACTAGGTTTAATGCTAGTTTTGAAACTTTGTTACACTATTTCTTTAATTATAATTATAAAAAAAAACGCGGCCCAAAGCCCAAGCTCCCGATCCAACCTCAACTCCCCTTTCTTCTATCCTTTTTCCTTCCCAGTTCCCTTACTCTGCTCCTATCCTGCTCGAAACCGTGCACGTATCCGTGCACCCAATCACGCTTCTCCGGCCAACTAACCCCACCGACGTCCAACCCCGCAAGTCGCCCATTACCTTGGCATCACATTACCCCACTGGAAAATCACTTTCATCACCAATTCTCCAAAATCGATCGTTCACCCAAAACTGGAACGAGCTGCCCCCTTCCAAAATCCCTTCGGCCCACTACTACTGACCACTGGCCGGCGCCCCGTTCCACCAGGAACTTCGATGTTTTCCAATCTTGTTTCCCCCATACCGAAACCCTCACTTTACTCCCTAAGCCGCCGTCTTCAATAACGAAGCCAGAAATCCCGTTCATCCACTTATATCCAATGCGTACGTGAAGAAAAATTATAAAACCCCACCAAAATTCATAGCTTTTGATGGCGATCAAGTTCCATAACCCATGACTCGTATTTTTAAAATTGAATTTTTCCCAATATATTTTACTTACAGTAAAATTCTTATTTTAGAATTCTTTAATCTATAATCCTTACTGGAACGAATTTTGGAATGATGTACAATCAACATCAAACAACTTCCCTTCAAGCTTCACAACCTGAATTCAATTGTATAGAGATATGTTGAAGTTTAAGTCAACAGATTTTCCAGCAAATAAGAATGAACAGAGACCAAAATTTCACAGGCATCTACATGCTTATATACCCAGGCAACTCACTTTCCATCCATGCAATACAAATCCAGTTCATTTCTACCCTTTTATTCTTGCATGCACAAGATAATGAGAAGATTTGGCTTTTGAAAAACAAATTATTTACAGTAATAAGTTTCTTTTTAGAACTAATGATTTTTATATATAAAAAGAAAAAAACTGCTAACTTGTCAACATACTCATATATATGTATAAATCATATCATACAAATTCACATATCCTTGACCCAGATCCCAGATTTAACAAGAATGGTTAATTAACGCATAAGTATAAAAAAAAATCAATGAGAAAATAGAGAGGTTTACTCACAGTTATTTGATGAAACAGGGAAAAATTTTGATCTGGAAATCTGTTGTTGATTGTTTGAGAGGACAATTTGATTTGCTTGCTTCCAAGTTTGAATTCGAACCAGTTTTGAGATGATCAGATTTTTGCTACAGGTTTGAAACAGTTGAAAAAGTTGATTACTGTTTGAATTCTCTTTTCGATCTAAAGTTGTTAACGGACTTTAGGTTTTCTTGTTTTGGAAATAAAGAAAAAAAAATGAGAAGTATAGAGTTAAGATATATTTACACCTTTGATTTATTTTTATTTAAAAAAAAAGAAAAGAAAGTAATCCACATGACACTTGTTACTATGCATGCTATCTTAGATACAAATGTTAATTGTATATATTACAAAGCTTACAATTGTAAATTTTATATATTATAAGACTTACAAATGTCTTTATAAAAATTTAAATTATACTTGCTATTTACTTTTATTCTTATATGTGTTTTTATATTATATTTATATTTTTATGTTTAATACTTATTTTAAAGAAAGTATAACCCTTATGTTTATAATATTACAATGTTTTATCTCTAGGTTTATAAATATATATGTATTAAGGCTTTTTATTAAACCTTGTTTTCATATTTATATTTAATAAATTTCTAAATCACAATATATATATATATATACACTTAAAATTTTCAGCACCACAAAGTTTGCATTTATATATTTATGGATCTATTAATTCACTATACAAATTATAATTTCAGATATTATAATCCAATATTTATTATAGTTCCCAAATCCATTTGTTAGCAGAATTTTTATTTGTTAACATATATATCAGTATTTAATAGTTAAAATCTGATAATTACCAATTATCAGATGCCCAAAAATTCGGGTTATCACATTCCTCCACCCTTCGAATCTTTTCGTCCTCGAAAAGAAACGGAGCCATAATTTATTCAATAATTTAAAATCAGATAAATTATTCTTTGATCATTTTTAAAATATCTTTAAAATTCATATAATATTATAAATTAGTTTTTTTTATAAAAAAAATAGATTTATAACTTGATGTTTCCACAAGTCCATCCTTGTTCTCACAGAAATTCGGTCATACGTTGATCAGGCGTAAGACTGAAAATCTATAAGTGCTTGGCAGACCCGTTCTCAACATCCAGTGAAAAACTATTTTGAAAATAATTTTATTGAAAATATAGAAAACGGTTTTTGAAAATAGAGGGTATATCTTTTGGTGAGAATGCTATGAAAATCATCACCCCCATCAATGGTCACAGTTACATTCCAGGGTTACGTTGATGTCGCAGCAAAAGTCTATGTAACTGCAGGCTCTCCGCGGCCTCTCGATTACGCCATGGATCCCCACACAACAGATCACAGTTACATCCAGGGTTACGTTGCCGTCGCAGCAAAAGTCCATGTAACTGCAGGCTCTCCGCGGCCTCTGATTTTCGCTGTCGAAATGAAACCTCTCCACTCCTACATAGGTCGCAGTCTGCCGATATAAAATCAAACGCAGACCGTTGGCTTTCAGCGGCACACACGACTTTCACTATGTTATACCATAGATCGCAGTCTACCGATATAAAATCAAACGCAGACTGTTGGCTCTCAGCGGCACACACGACTTTCGCTATGGTATACTCTACTCATAATCCCCAGGAACTAGTTTTGTCCGCACTCCTCACAGGATCAACTTTAGAACCCCCCTTGGGGCTCAAGGCAGCACCACCCGGTAGTACTCCTGAGAAGTTCATTTCAAGGGAGCGCCTTTTTCCCCATAGCCATCATCAAAACATTTTATACTATACATATATAGTATCTTTAAATCATACACCTAGTATGATCTCATACAAAGCTTCTTTACTCAAAATCGATTATTCCAAAATCGATAATTCTCAAACTAGGCTTTCCAAATTCAATATTGATTTTACCCAAAAATCAAAAGCCTTTCCAAATCCAAAGGTTCCCAAAACCTTTTTCCAAAATCCTCATATGGTCCTTTATATATATATATATTCAGATATATAAAATCTTTTAAAACTTTGGATCATTTCAAACTTGTATAAAACTCCTTTTATACTTCAAAACACCTTCAAAATCCTTTTCTTCTGGCAATAGATTCAACAAGGGGAGTTTCACTTCATAAAACAAAGATATTTAACTTTGTTTACTCAAAATCAGATATTCAAATTTGATTACCCTTTTCAATACCATTTTCATTCAAATCCGTACGATGTACACATATCATCCGTACGTTATACCAATCTGATCGCTCACTCGATCACAGAATTTCACTTCCGAACTAGTATCGTCCACCCGACTTCCTAGTGCGGACACAGATCTGGTTTCTTGATCAGAAACCGTTATTCTCCTTACATAGTCATAACTATGATAGAGAATATCCAGAACCAATCAACAATCCATACCCAGGTTCGCCGTCGAAAATCGAGTGAAAAATTCTACTCGGATCGATATAACTATCTCGAAATTCTGTGCTCGAATCTAGATCAAATCACTATGCAAATAGAATAACATACGTACACCCTACGTATTTATCTTTATTGGTTATTAGCCAAATCAATTCTCTTCCTATTCACATTCACTTAAATTTTTATTCACTTACTCACAATTACTTTAATCCATTTGGATTATCACCTCTATTCTTATCTCGATTGGGTATTCAACCAATAACAGTTTAAACTCTGTCCAGTTTAAATTTAGAAAATAACTTGAAAAGTTAAAGAAATAGATAAGTAGTTGAAAAATAATTACTAGTTTGTAAAATAGCTGTAAAATAGTTCGGTAATTGTAAAATAATTGGAAAATAGTTAAATAGTCATAGAAATTTTAAATAATTGTAAAATAACTATAAAATAGTAATTAGTAGTTAAAAATAGTAATTAGTTTATAGAATAGTTAGAAAATTGTTAAACAGTTTCAAAAATAATTGTAAAACAAGTATAAGATAGTTTGGCTTTTAAAAGAAAGGTTGTTTATATAATGAATAGCTTGGAAAAAATAGGTTTATATTAAAATAATTTATATTAAAAATAGTCCAGAGTCAAAACTGTTCACTTCCCAATCTCCATTCTCATCAATTCAATTTAAATTTCCTCTTCCATTTAAATTGATCCAATTCCAATTTAAATAACTTCAATTTCCATTAAAATTGATTCAATCCCAATTCAAATTGAATTAATCTAAGTTTCTTTCCAAATTTAACTTTATTCAACCTTGATCTCAAATTCTACTAATTCAAATAAATTTCAATTGAACTAGTTCCAATTTCAATACATTTCAATTCCAGTTTGAATTAATCCCAATTTCAAACTCCATTTCTAAATCAAGTTGAATTATTCTTGATTTCTTCCCAAATTCAATTCTAATTCCATTTGAATTTAAAATTATTCAACTTTAATTACAATTTCAAATTATTCAAATCAATTTGGACTAATTTCAAATTGAATCCACTTCAATTTCAAATTGTTTCAAATTAATCCAATTCAAATTTTCCATTTGAATCTTATACTAATGCATCTTTAATCACATTTTCAATAATTCAAATCAAATTCAATTTGAACTAATTTCAATTCAAATTCCAAGTTTAAACCATCTCGAATTATATAAATTCGAGTTAATACTTCAAATGTTGATTTAATTCCTTTAAATCAATTTACCTTTAAAGTTTTAAACAATTCAATTCTGAGTCCAAATTTCAAAATTCCATTTTAAATTATCCTTACTTAACTCACTAAAAGGTTCAAGTAAGAGTTTCAAACAATTTTAATTTACAAATTTATTTCTTAACATTCAAATTTAAAGTTCAAAGGAATTCCATATCCTCAATTTTAAATTTAAGTTAAATTTTATTTATCTCTATAATGGATATATTAGCACACTTCACTTCTCATTCATTTAAACAAATTTAATTTACAATTTAAAGATTATTAATAACAATAGGATGATATCATCTAATTCATTTTAAAACATCCATCCATTTCGAATTTCCAGATCTCAAACCTATTTTGAGATCACACAAACTCCAATTCAGATTAACCATTTAACTTCCCAAGTTAAATTCAATTTACTTAATCCAGTCAACCTTTCCCAATTTGAACTTTCATTTTAAATTTGAAAATTCTTTTCCACTTATAAGTTCAAAAACTTATCATTTTGGGTATCATATCTTATACCAGATTCACAACCCGCCATTTAGAGTTTATTTCAAACCACCTTTGGTTTTTAAAACAAATTTCTTTAAATCTTTAAACAACTCTTATTTTCATCAAGCTATCTCATTCAAATAATGTTATTTATTATTTCTTATAATAATTTGAAAACAAATTTCAAATGTTTAAATTTAGAATTCATAACTTAACAATTTGAAACCCACTTAATTTACATCCTTTCTAATTTACAATTTATTCTCTTTAAGTGGTTACTTAAAATAAATGGTTACTTAAAACATTTTATTTATTTTTGCTTACTCATCAATACACATTTTATTATTAAACGAAACAATTATTTATGATAATAACCCAAATTATCATACCTGAATTCCACTTAAATGAATCCCAATTCCAGATTTCAATTAGGTTGTATTATATTACTTCTTAATTTAATTCCAAAAAATTTAACAACCAATTTCCTTAATATTTATTAGAAAGAAATATTGCTTTGTATATCAAAATATATTCTTATATAAAATCATTTAAAATCTTTATATGAGAAAATAACAAGTACGCTCTCTCATATATATATATATACACTCAACTCATTCTAGGGTACCACTTACCCTATCCTTAATGAGTAATCCTACCAGAGCCAAGGTTTTCGCTTAACCTCGCTCTGATACCAAACTGTAACGACCCGGAAATTTTGATCCCAAAATTTCCAGATAGTTAGTGAAAAGAAGAAAAAGAAAGAAGAGAGAGATAGAAGAAGAACAGAAGAGAAACACACCATCTCACATTCGCAGCGGATAAAATATAATATCACATAAATAATAGTTTACAAGAAGAACTATATCATTACACTTATATCTTTATACATCGGAGTTACATCATTACACAAATACCGGACAATTAAAAACTAACTTGTCTCAGATAAATACAGCGAAACACCTCATACGCCATCCAGCTCTTCTCCTGAGCTCCAGAACGTCCTTACCTGAAAAGCTGTAATACTCGGTCTGACCTGAGCATTACATCAAAGTAACACCCGGGTCAGGCTGGAAACCAGCGTGAGTAAACTCATCTAACAAGGAATACAAATCATACAACTTATATAAACCTTGGGTAACTCGGGGTAACTTGTGTCAATTTACAACTTCACAAGTCATTAAAGACATTGCTTACATCACACATCAATTTCTAAGTACCAAAACTTAGATCAAATGGTCCAAACACTTTAATCATTCCATTCCATTCTATTGATTCCACACATCAAATTATAAAGAAATCAAAGTGGTTTCGGGTATTTACTAATACCCGACTCTGGTCTCTTCGAAACCAATATCATCTTAAATTAAATTATTCAAGTGAAATACAATTTAATTTTAAATACAGGATGTCACATAATTCATCATCAATAGATAACCACGTCATCACAATTTAAATCAAACATATCTTATCACATAGCATCACAAACCACATATTAGGAATAACAATTAATCAAAGGCTTCCAATATCATTCTATTTATCCTTTAATTACATTTAAGTAATTAACCCTTAATTAATTTCACAAATTAATTTTCCTTAACCAAATACAGTAATTAACCTTTATTCTTCATTAATTAATTACTAACCATAATTATTAATCACCCTTGATTAATAACATCAGTAATTAACTTCCCTTAATTACTTCTTCAAATAAATAAATTACTCCTTAATTAATTATCTCAAATTAATCCCTTGATTAATTATACAAGGTAATCTAATCCAAATTTCTCCCATTAATAAATCACTTATTCAATTAATTACATCCAGTAATTATCCATTAATTAGTTACCTAAGTAATTTACTTATCAAATCATCAAGTGATTATTTTAAATTAATTAAACTGAATTAACTAGCTTAAACTGATCAGATTAAACTCAATTAATTACAATGAGTAATTACTTCCATTAATTAATTATACTTAAACAATTTCATTAATGATTATTCTTAATTAATTAATTAATCTAATTAATTATTAAAATTAATCGTATTAATTAATTATTAAATAATCTTAAGTTAATGACCTGGATTAACAATTATTTAATTACTTTTCTTCACTACACCATACTGCACATTTTGCCACACCCAAAGGCGGAAAAATTGCCACGGTCTTAAGCTGTGGCAATTTTACCATGGTCCTGAGCCATGGAAAAATAAATTACCATGGTTATTGACCGTGGCAATTTTGGAATGGTAGTAGACCGTTCCAAAGTTTTTAAAAAAAATTCACCCCTTGTCGTGTATATATCTCAACAACTCTCACACCATTCTCAAAAAAACAACGCCTCTTCCAAAATTAGCCCCTTCTCAAAATCCGGATCTGCGCCCTAACTCTCATCCATTTTCGTCCAAATCGATCCTTGTCGATGCTTCTCAGATCGCCCCGAACAAATATGAATCTCTCTGCTTTCACTCAAGTCATGTAAATCCATGTTTGCACTCAAATTAATCTTCTTGGTTTCGAGGTATTCATACGAAAATAGAGATAGTTGATTTGTTGGATTTTTCTGGTTTTTATTTGATGTCTTAGATTAATGCTTTGCAAGGTTGCAGATTTGGAAACGAATTTGTTGAAATAGAAATCGTTCTTCTTTTTTTCTATTTGGTGTCTGACACGATTTTGTTGAATTTGATGGCTGATACGAATTTGTTGAATTTGTTCCTTTTGAATATTTCCCTTATAATTCATTTCTAAGTTTTGTGCACCATTTTTTTCACTCATTATTCTACAACTGTGAATCATAATCTAATGTTCAGCTCAAATTTTATGTATGTATGTATATTTAAAAGGCCATTATAATATTGGTAATGAATGCATGATGTGATCAAGTTGGAGTATTATCAGATAAAGATCCCTGTAGAACAGTAAAAGGTACCCATGAATGTTTCTATTTTCTCCTTAATTATATTCTTTTATTTCAACATTTTTTTTCAATAAACAGAATATTATTTCTGTATAAAAGCCAACAAGATTAAAATATTGCATATTTCGTGCTAAATAAAAATATAAAAACTACATTTACTTATTTGTAATAAGTTCGGTAGGAGGAATCATTTTTTTTGGGATTAGTCAGAATTCTAATCTGCATTGTTTATTTTGTAATGTTAGTCAACTATAATGACTTACATGCAAAACAATAAAGGGGAGTTTGGCAATTTCCCAATAAGCTTAGTATAGTTTTATTGCAGACCAGCAATAAAAAATGCTGGTTGTTTGCTTTGATTCCTTCCGATCTTGTGCAGATATTATTGAAATAATGGACCACTTTGACATTACTATTTAATTTTAATCCTGATTTAATTGCTCCAATCATGTGAAAAGTATGACAGTTGTCCTTTGAGTCAGACTAATTTATTGTTATAGTTTGATTAGATCCCTTAAATTTCTTTTTTTTACCAAAACCAGATTCAATAACGTATCATAATTTTGTCAGACGCGGTTTTTATATACAATTGTTATAAACAGTTTAACAGACGTATGTTGTACAATAGCAGTAGCTTAATTCTCAAAACTTATGGTATTTCGTATCCTTAAAACCTGTTTTAGTTATAATATTTAAAACTAATATAACAAAAAATAACTAAAATTGGTATGTTGGCTATTAATCAATGTTATGTTCACTTACAATCTTGGAAACCTTGTTCACTAAAAATAACTAAAAATGTTATGTCATTTGTCAGTTCCTTTTTTGTTCCTTGATTTTCTAAACTTATATCTTGAAAATCTATTTTGTTATTTATAAATAAAACATTGTATTACAACATATAAATGAACCTTCTTTTCTTGATGAAAGAGTACTAAATGGATAATTTTGCAGTTTTTCCTACCAAATGTTCGTAGAGAGTTACACTAATTGTACATAGAATAAATATTATAATTTTTTAGGAAAAAGGAAAAATAGATTAGTTTAGTATGCATATATAGTTGGAATTTTTGAAGCTTGGACTTTATAAAGCTGACAGCCCATAGCATGTACCATTGCCAGTTTTTCATTAGTTGATTCATATTCATGGTTTGGTACATTGAGTAAACTAAATAAATAAATTGGTTCTTATATGATTAGTCATAATTAAAACTTTAAACCTTTGCAAAAAATATCTCATTCCTATCTTAAACATGATAGTTTAGGAAGAACTAACCTTTTAGAAGTGTTTCATGGTCGCAAGGCAATCAATTTGGATTGTTAGTTTCGATTATAGTATGGCCAATGGAAGAGCCAGAGATTTTTATTTTTTAATCTTCTTTCAAACACAGAGAATTTATTATTAATCATTTATTTTTGTTTGTGAGAATTAAATGGTATTTGTGGTGAGTTATTGGTTAACTTTGGTGGAATAGTTTATTTGCATTACTTCAGCATTTATATTATAATAAACTTGGACTGGAATTTTATATGTATGCTTGACAAATATATTGTCCATAATTATGAGTTTTTATCTTTGATCTTCTTTATTACTGTATGATGTATTTTGATTATAATTGTTGAAACAAAAGAAAATAAATTATTTGGGATTTTACCTATTTCATTTCATATTATAATTACTTATTCAAATGCGAATAAAAAATGACACAATAAGAATAGCTAAGATTCTTTGGCAACTAACGTATCTTATTTTTTTTGAATACATATTGAATCTAAATTTGGAAAAATGCTTGTATTACTTACAGACAACTACTTTGCCCTTCCTGGAGAATGCTGTTAGTGGCAATTTCTAGCCTGAAATTGAGCTTCAATTTTAGCTACATTAACTATATATTATCATACTAATTATCAACTAAACCGAGTCCATTAACTTTTCAATTGTTTTGGATGATTCTGTAGGTGATTTACAAAGAAGGCAGACACCATTCCTCCATTTCCTAACAAACATCTGTGCAATACACGAGGTACCTTTTATACTGCCTTTCTTACTCTCAATGCATTTTCTTTTATTTAATCCCATGTGATATACTGTTTATCTTATTATGCCTGAGTTTTCTGAAAGTCTGGTTGCACATTTCCTTCTTCAAACAAATTTAGTTCATTTATGATTTATGCCAACTTATTTCCTTAATGATCATTTTCTAGTCAAATAGATCTGATCTAGCTGTGAGCACATCCCTTTTCATCTTCATAATTAAATCTCTACCGTATTCTTGGTTTGGTTCACACATTAAGTCATCGATCGCTCTTAAGTTGAAAATGCAAGTTTTGGTATTTATGGTTAACAAAAGATAACTATGAGTTTATAATTATTGTATGAACTAAAATTATATTAGTATAACAATTATAATTATATATAAATAGATAAAAATTTCTATTAGTTATTTGTTTCAACAATTGGAAATTTTAGATTATATCGCTTGGTTTTATGATTCCTGTAACTGGATTAATCCAATGACTAGACACAGACATGTTTTGGTTATTCTTTTCCCTTCATGTTCAAGGTAACTTAGTGACTTATTTTATAGTATAGTATAGTTGGTACTTTGAAAACTTCACACAACTAAAAGATAGTATAGTGTTTTCCTTGACCGAGTTTGAACATTATCATTTGATTCTACATTGATTAAGTCATCGATCGCCCTTAAGGTGAAAATGCAAGTTATGGTATTTATGGTTAACAAAAGATAACTATGAGTTTATAAAATATGAGATTACCAAAAGTTATGGTATTTTTGGTAAATAAAATATTTCCTTTTTTTGGAATTGAGTTTGTTCAGGTATGAAAAAAAGAGAACCCTTGAAAAAAACAAATGACAAATTGAGAATGCCACGCTTGCTGTGTAGTAAATTACTCGATATCCTTTGTCTTAATGGAGTAAAACTTTTTTTTACAGGTCAAGTTCAGTTTTTGTTTCCTCATGTTGTATGGAAAACTTAAGATTTTAAAACTCACTCAATGTACTAATGATGTTTTGATTAAACAACCTTTTTTTCGAAGTATCTCTGATAGTTTTTCTTTAAGTCTATCTTAAATGAAATTACAATGAAGACCCAGCTTGTAGTTTAAAACGTAAATAGGTAGGTCTCCAGATTATTGAAACACAAAAAAGGTGTACCTCAGCGACTGATAGTGCTAAGTCAGTTTTGAATTATGCTATCCACAATATCTTCTTCGCATGCCTGACCATGTACATAGAATTAAACTTAAAATCACCGTAATCTGGTATTTACGATATGTGTAAGATGCAATTGTTTTTTTTCTAATGCATAATTATGTATAAAACGCAAAGGTGTGCACACATAAGAAAACAGTTGTTATTGGGACTAAAAAGAGCTGCAGGCTATGTTTCAAAATCTTGGAAAGATCGCAAAAGATATACTGAATTTAATGTACGACGATGTATGTTAAGTCCTTATTTTTATAAGAAATTCACAACTTCATCTTACCCTACTACATGTTGATTAGGTCAAAGAATTTGTAAATCTGTTTCTACAGTTATGATCTCTCCATTGGAAGGACAGAAATATGACAGTTATTTTTTACATCATGTTTTTTTAGGTTGTAGTGAAACATAATTTGCTGTATTGGGTGATTGTTGAGCGTTCTTTGTATGTACATTATGACGTGCTTTTCTATGTTTATGCAGACTGTCTTCTAAACTATTGTATGGTACAAATGCAGGCTGATTTTCTACAATAAAAAAGGGTAGAAAATGCTTAATTCTAGAGCAAATTATTTTACAAATTATTTTATATAATACATTTGCACATTAAATTGGACGATAATTAACAATTGACTATGGCTTGTCTTTTTTAGAAATCAATGTAACAAAGTTGTCCTTCATGCCTAAAGCAAGTTTCCCTATTTCAAAGACAATTGTGACTGCATCGAAAAATCTGTTTTGCAACTCATCCCAATGTAACCTGTAAAATTAGAAGTGAAGCTATTTGGGCCTAGGCTTTTTGAATCTTTTATAAAGAATACTGCTTCTTTTAATTCAGAAATGGAGACAGCGGCAGATAAGTATATTCTGCCTTCTTTGTTGATACTTTTTATAGGTTAAACTAGATGAAATAAACTTTTAGTCTGACCATTAAATCAATAGTAGTAGAAATCAGTTGCTTGGTTAATAACCTACTATTGGTCATAGATAAATTGCCCCTCTAAGTCGAGCAATGCATGAATTTTGCTTTTTTTTTTTGTAGACATTTTAACATAAAAAAATTTGGAATTAGTGTCCCCACTCTACAGCCAATCTATTTTACTCTGTTGTTTGTTAAATTCATGCTCGGTTTTCAAATTTTCCTTGAGTTGAACACGCAGTTCCAGAAACTTGTTGTACTGATTTGCATCCTCTAGATTTGCATCTAATTGAAGGAAAGCTCTATTGTATTCATCTTGAAACTATTGCAATGGATCATTCTTAATTCTTGTTTTATTTGGAATTTTAAGTTTTGCTTCGACAGCCTGCAAAATGTTGATGAACTTGTGTATTTCAGAACCCCATATTACAGCTTCAAGTCCTTCTTTCATACATTCTGTCTAGCCTTCCATTTGATACCTTGAATTTATAATATTTGAATTGTCTGCCCTTTTGCTATTGCTGTTGTTGTTGAGTTGTTAGTTGCGAAAACAAAGGATAATCGCTAAAATGGACAGACGGAACAGTAGTGACTAAATCTGGAAATTTAGTTAATAATTCATAATTGACAAGCACTTTGTCAATGCTAACTGTCACCCCTCTTCTTTTCCATGTGTATTTGAAACCCTGGCAGATTTATTATAGAAGCATTCACACATAAATGCTCCCAAAGCGCAGCTCTGTCACTATAAAAATTGCTTGCTTAGATAAAAGTGGCAATCAGTTGTAATCCACCTCTCTTTGTCAAATGAGATGTTATATGTTGCTCACTCTTGTGTAAAATTTGGTGGGACAAAATAGCAGAGTCAACAAGGATTAGAATTCGACCTTTATAACCCAAATCATTACTGTGAATAAAATCCCACTACCTCAGCAAAACTGAATGAAATCTGAAAAATAATAGAAGTATCCAACTTATTTTCCAACAACCTCATAATTGTGAGTTTGTAGATTCATAAGTTTGAATTCATGATGCATTTTGGCATCTATATTCATTCCTCTGATATTCCAAAACATAATCTTCATTTAAAAACTTTAGAAATCCAAGTTTGTCTTTTAGGACGAGCAACAGTTTTGGGAGTACTTTTATGAAACTTCGATTGATACGCAGGACTTGTCGAAACCGTGTGGGAAACATTTATTTTTCCTTCTCTTTTTGGATTAATTAGTAAAATACTTTTTTATAGAGTAAGCCTGAGAATCACAAACGGTTAATGACTACGAAACATTTGCGCAGCAAACTGATAGCGGTACCATCCATTTCATTTAGCACATTCATGTAGATAAAAATTGTAATTATCATAGGCTTTGTTGACATAACATGTATCTGCTTATGTCCCAATAAAATTTATTTTTAAATATCATTATTCAACAATGCATAAACTCCAAGGGGCAGTATTTTGCTAGATTCATTGCATAAAACCTGTGCAAATTCACGTGGCTGAAAATGAGAACAATAAATCGATTTGTTTCATAATAAGTCATATTAGGTACGTTGCAAAAGTTAGTTACACATCAGTAAGAAAATTCAACACATTAATCAAACATCAATATGTGAAATATGAACTTTAATTATAAAAAATATTAGAACTCCCTAACTGTAACATTTAAATTAAGCTTCTCTTACATGCATTAGATATTAAATATACATATTGTATGAGAATAGTAAAAGAGTTGTTCTTGCACGCATACTATAATATTCATAAATTAGATAGCAATGGCAAACAATTATGTTATCGCAAACAAACGAAACGACCAACATAGATATCTGAAATTGTACTACATTTCTACTTTGCGGTAATATTCTTAGCTTTCCGGAATAGGCAAAATCATCAAAATCAGATAAACCGTTTGAATGTTATAGTCAAATGAAATCAGTATTGTTACACGAAGTTTTCAATTTGTGGATGGCGATTTACATTATTTTTAATTCATGTTTTTGATCATGGTTAAGCTCAAACTTCCGCTTTCCATTTCAAAAGAAATTGCTTTTTTAACATCTTAGCTTTCTAACTAAACTAAAATCACCGCAAAAAGATTTTGGGACGGTTTTATCACAAAACAAAGGGAAAATTTATAAAGAGCGTTTACCGATAGGAAAACTTGAATCAAATGTAGCATATGCTCTCGGATATAAACGATACATTGGAAGACAGTACATGAACATGAGCACCTGACAATTAGAACTAAAGTAAAATTTCAATACAAAAATGCAACTACGCAAAACACTCAGTGCACGGTCAGTGCACTGTGTGGAATTGAAGTTTTGATCTCTTAACCAAAAATTAACTAGTACCTAGCAACTTTGAAAACCTTTAGTGTTTGTTTTCGAATTAAAATACTCGGTAAACATATTGAGGATGCATTAGTTAGTGACACAAATCAAGGATGCTTGCGTAGGATGTAATGTGTCTACAGTAACATCTGCTCAACACTAACATAATTTCTATTTATTTTCCACTGTTGACTTTCTGCATATTTTCTGTTTATTTTGCAGTTAGGGATTTTTCTTAGGGAGAGAAGCATCCGAAATATCTTTAATTTGCGTCTGCACGTGGGCTACTGAGTTCGATTTGTTGCCTTCACTTATATATTAGATTCTACAATTAGCTTGGAGTTGTCATTGCTTCACTAAGAACTGCAATCGTTATACTATGATGAAGTATATGCTTGACGAATTCAGGAATCATTTCTTTCTTGTTGTTTAGTGTTTGCATGAACAATAGATGTTGTTTACTTGTTTTTCTATGAACTGATGGTTTCATTATGAAGTTGTATTATGAACTGAAAGTTGTAAGTTTGTAATCAAGCACTTGTAGTAGTTGTATTATAAATTGGGTTTGTCATCTATTACTGGTTTTGTATTCACGTTATTTATTCCATGTACTATAAATGTTTAGAAACTGCATGTAGAATGTCCGCGTATCATGAAAGTTGTAAGTTAATGACCTTGATTAACAATTATTTAATTACTTTTCTTAAGTGATTAACTTAGATAAATCATTATTAATTTCAAATTAATTAATATTAATTAACCGATTAATTAATCTCTAATTATTTAATTAATTAAGTGTTAGCTGTAACTTAATTAATCCTTAATTACTTAGTTAATTAATCTTTAATCATTAATTAATATCTAATTAATAATCCATAAGCAAGATTGATTAATTCATAATTAATTTAATTAACCTCCAATTACATTAATTACCACCTTAAATGTAACGACCCGCCGCTCTGACTGCCTCTAGTCGGTAATTAAACCAGCTAGAAACGTTCAAAATGCCGGATTGTTAGTCAGTTTATAGAGTTTAAACAGAATCAGCCACAGAATCACAGAATAATCATAATATTATTCATAAATGAATTTTTTTATACATATATCAGAGTTTGTACAATGCATTTAAATTTTTATACAGCGGAATATATCTTTTATTATTGAGTACAAGAAAAATTTTCTAGAAAAACTTTATTGGAGTGCTTTCCCCAACTCTCTCTAACTTCGTGGCCTGAAAATCTTCAAGCTGTAAAAGTACTCGGTCTGACCCGAGTATTATATTCAAAAGAAAACAATACACAGGTCAGTCTAATTCAAACTCAGTTATTAGTGCATAGAAGCAATAATAATTTAAATAGCAATTATATGACAGTCAAATATGAATTCACCTATCTGATCCTTTAACAAGAAATCGGATAACGGTAAATATAACACTTAACAGTGTTAAACAACAATTCAGTAGATTCAGATTATCAATGAGATAGATGAAGGGATTATTGATGAAAATAATTTAGAAAACAATCAAAATTTGCCTAAACGGCAATTAACAACAAAATCATCAAAATCGATCCAAAATACATTGAATTGGCAACCTAAAATAATTTTCATCAAAAAGAAAACATCAATTTAAACATTAAAATTTGGTAGGGCTGCAGTACACGCACTCGCGTACGGCCTCGCCACATTTAAAATGTCAACTCCGTGGCTGCAGTTCACGCTTGCGTGCACTGCCTTGCCACTATCGTGATGAAACAGGCAAGTAAACTCAAACTTATTACTCAATTGCAAGTTGCAAAAACATGTATACATAAACATGCTATCAGCAATTACAAAATGCAGAGGTCAAATCACAACTATCATGATTCAACACAACTGCCAAGCCACTCGATAATCATGGAAAATAGCATATGCAGTGATACATAAGGCACATGCATCACTACAGCACCCAAAAGCGAACTAGGCATATGTACTCAAACCAAAAGAATTCAAAGAAACAGGAGTAAATAATTTCTAGCATACATATGAATCAATTTCATATGTACAACAAACACCCAACAATGCAAACTGTCCCACATATGTTCAAACAATACATGAACAAAGTAGTTCAGACCTGAGGCTATCAAGTGAACAAAATATAAACTCAAATCAGGTTCAAGTTATACAATTAAAACCCAAAAAATGCATATGTATGTGTTGACACAAGTATATACACTGCAAATATAAGTGTAGATGGCTACCCTAACCAGAGTACATCATGAAACTGAAGTGCACATGAAGGCACAAGGCAGACTAATGCACCTAGTACAAGGCACAGTGAACAATAAGATGGTCAAGTAACATAAGTGGAATGAAGTAGATAGCTGTTTCAAGCAACAGCAAATTCAATATAACACCAAAGTTCTCAAATTCAACTTGATAGTAAGCATCAGTGCACAAGGGCAGTGACAACATACATGAAGATAACAGAGTGAAGGTGAGAGCGCCATAATTTTGGCACCACAGCACACCCGACAGTAATGAGTCAAGTGGATGCAATATGAACTAACAGTGTGAAAGATAACAAAGTCCACAAGACTCGAGCCAGTGCAATGGAACAGTTTCACTAAATGCAACTGGAAATGCAAACAACAAATAAAGACAGAGGTCAAGCTAATGTTACTTGAACTCGAACTCATGACAAAATATCCCAAATGCAAACTGCACAACTAAATGCAAATTATATCAAAAAGTGACACTGCCAATGCAAGAAGATCAAATGAGGTGTTCAGTGCAACTGGGATCAACAGCACAAGTTCAAATGCACAGTATCAAAGGCATAAAGGTGGCAGATCAATGCATAAATCTGACCCAAACAGATGCAAACTAGGTTGAAATAGTACAGGGCAAGGTCAATGCGAGATAAAAATCATCTCAGCAATTTATCAAATGAAAACTCAAGTTAAGCATGAATCAGTGATATATATATATATATATATATATATATATATATATATATATATGCTGCATTAGATGACAACAGTGGATATGAACTCGACCAAATTCACAAGCAACTCAAGTGGACAATGCAACAATACTAACTAGAATTACTATATGAATTATAAATGCATACATACTCACATATGTTTAGATGAATATACACAACATACATACTATAAACAACCACATCAGATTTCACTTATGTATATACATACAATACTTATTCATTTTAATAACCTAGCATGCAACCAAATTTACTTAAGTTTTTTTTTTTAAAAAAATTACTCACAGTTATAAAACAGAGAAGTTATTTTAAAAAATTACTCACAGTTTTTAAAAATTTACTTAAGGTCGCACAGTGGGCAGTAAGGCCAAATCAACAGAGTACAACTCGAAATCAAAGCTATGGTGATGGCCAAAGTCATTTAACCCCACGCTCAAAAAAAACAAGACCGAAATCAAAACAAAATCGATTGCCAGAAATTCAAACAAGTAAACCAAGGAATCATCATCACAGCAAAGAAATTGAACAAAATCAGAGTGAGCCAAAGAAATCACGAAATCGAAAGTTCAAAAGCGATGAAGTTTGAACTAAATGTGAGTGACAAATAATCACTCACCTTAGAACGAAGAGCACGCGAACGAAGCAAGCCGAAGCCGAGCGAACCCTAATTTCGAAAAGCCCCAAATTTGAAAGCGAAAAGGAGCGACGATTTTTTTTTTTTTTTTTTTAGGTCGCCATTTTTTTTTATTTCTTCGGAGGAGTTTGATTTTTTTTTTTTTT
Organism: Allium cepa; assembly: GCA_030765085.1. Lineage (NCBI taxonomy): Eukaryota > Viridiplantae > Streptophyta > Magnoliopsida > Asparagales > Amaryllidaceae > Allium > Allium cepa. The sequence goes on along the minus strand of CM060945.1, from coordinate 1,011,763,527 downwards.
ATGAAAAGGAAGGGCTTCGTGTTTTAAGGAGGGAAGGGGAACGTGAATTTGGGCGTGGAGGAAGGCGTGAACAACGGCGTGTTTGTAGCTGAACAAAGTAAGGCTGTGTATAACTTATTATTTTATTATTTTATTTACTTTTATGTTTATTTTTATATTATATTTTCTTTCTTATTTTAAATCCAATTGTTTTGTATATTTTTTTGTTGTTAAAACTTCAACTAAGTGTAGCTACATTATATTTTTTTTTCAAAGTTTATAAATATGTTGTTTGAATTTTTTTTTACTATATGTATTTATTTATTTATTTTATGTTGCTTAAGATTCTATTCCTTTTTTTATTTAAACTAAAGAAAAATGTTATTAAAACTAACCATCCTTTATTAATTTAAATAAATAATTCTTGTATCCAAATTTATTTTCTTCTAAGTCGTTAGTTCGAATTTCAATTACAAATTCGATATTCAATTTCAACTTCAAAGTTAAATTTAAATTTATTCAACTTTAAATAGATTAAATTCTAAAATTTAATCGCCAATTTATTCTGATAATTTGAAATTTAAGTCAAATTATCATTTAAATATTTAAAATAAATTAAATATTTACAAATTAAATTGTTCAATATTCAGGATCGTTACAATCTCCCCTACTTAAAAGAATTTCGTCCCGAAATTATAAGTTAGGAAAAATGATTGCTAAAATCTCACCGATATTTATATCCTACACAATTTTTCTAAGTTTCTAACTCACAATTAATTATAGGATTCATTCCACTTATTTCATCTCAGCAGTTTTGTTCATCGATTTCAATAATCAAGACACAAAAGTCTTTCACTAAATTTTTGACTTACAAAAACTCGGATTTTTAAACTTGAAATCTTTCATGCTAAATATTTGCATAATATATCTTATCCAAAACTGTGGACTTTCAAGATATTTTTAAAAATCTTCTTCCTTAATTCATTAAGTTAGAATTATGTAATTCTAATTTCAGATTATTGATTTTCTATTCAAAGTTTGAAAATACTTGATAACTCGAAGTTTAACAAGTCCATCGTCGTTCTTACAGACATTAGGCATACGCTGGCCAGGCGCAAGACTAAAAATCTCCAAGTACTAAACATACTTGCTTCAACTCCCAGTGAAAATACTTTTTAAAAATTATTTTAAAAATGGATATGGAAAGCACGTTCCCCCATGGATCACAGTTTACCCGGCGGTTACGCTACTATCTCAGTAGAATCGCTTGTAACCTTAGATTTCTCATCACTCCTGAATTTCGCCATGGTTGTCGCCTTAGATCGCGGTCCACACGGCGGTTACGCTACTATCTCAGTAGAATCGCTCGTGGCCTTATGCATCACGCCCCTCGAATTTCGCTTCGGTTTCCAGATCGCAGTTTACTCGGCGGTTGCGCCACTATCCCAGTGGAATCGCTTGTAACTGTAGGCATCACTCCCCACGAATTACGCCAGCATCAATTCACCTAATCCCAAACACGATGATCCATCGTGGGGGATCCCAGTCAGTCCCAATGGACATTCCACTAATGGAAATTCTACGTAGCTACGATTTCCAATGGACACTCCACCGAGTTCCAATCACCTTCACAAATAATAAATGGAAGGTACATTTCCATATCCTCAGTTTTTAGAAAACATATGTCATATACATATAGTACTTCATTTCACATTTCGTACATATCATACCTATGTAAACTTACACAGGACTTTCATAATAATGACTTTCCAAACTGATAGTTTTCGAATTATTATATTCACGTATATAAGTTACGAAAACTCAATTCACATTCATAACAAATAGAGGATTCCAAATTTTCCATCACGTTTAAAATTTTCCTCTAAATCGATTTGAAAATTTAAGGTTATCTCAAACCTAATTCACATTCATAATCCAATTCATTATCGACTTCACATTCGATTTGGATTTCACGTTACATCGTCAATTCTCAACACATAATTGATGTCTATCGATATATAACCTCTAAGCTCGTACGTCTCAGAGAAGGATGTTAAGCTAAAAGAATAAATTCTCCGCCACCACAGATATATATTTAATAGAGATCAAATGCTATGTCGTCAATTCACAACGTTAGACATACAATCCCAATCGACTATCCAAAATTCAAAGCTCAACTTATATTGTTTTTGATGTCAAAGTTAAACTCAATTTTAACTCAAAATTCAATCTTTTTGGAAAATATTCAAGTTGAACTGATCGTTCAAATTTCCCAAAAATAATATCTTTACAAGATATATAATTTTCCACTTAGCCATTTGAAACAAATTTCAAATATTCATTTTTCAGTTTATCTTTAAAAGATAAAATTTCAAACCTTTCATTTCATATTGGAAAACATTTCCATACTTATTTAATAATAAGTAATTCACAAGTTCATTTATTTTCAACTCTTTGAAAATATTCGATATACTTGAATCAAAATTAAGTATATATTTCACTCTTTAAGGAAATCATTCTTTTAAACACATTTATTTGAGTCAAAATGAATGTTGCGTAAAACATCGTTACGACAACTCAAAATCACTAGTATAGGGATTCGAATTTAAGATAGATATATAAATCCCAATACCATAAACAACATTTTCTTCCGAAAACCATTTACTATAACAATAGTGTTATAGTCCACCATTTCTTTAATTTTCTCGAAAACGTCTATTTCAACAATTGAATGTTGAAATCTATGTATTCGATAGTTAATGCATTTTAAAACATCTTTAAAACTATTAACTTTTTCAACTTCAACTTAATTCATAGTTTGAATTCTGCATACTTTTCACAATATTAGTTTTAAACCAATTTCAAACTTTTCAATATTAAGTTTTTCACTTAATTTAATTCTCCGCACGTTTAATTTCAAATTCATCACTGAATTTATTAAACCTATAATGGATTATCATGTTGACAAACATCAAACTTGAAATTTAAATCTCAATTGAACTTTGCATTTGCTTTCTATTTCAAAAATAATTAACTAGTTCTTTAGTAAATTATTCATCAATTTAGTTCCATTAAATTCATATTTCCACATTAATTATTTTAGGCAATAGTTTTAAACTTGGAATATAAGCTTCATATCAAAACTAGTTTGATTCATACAGTTAAATCAACAATTAAATTTCCTTCCCAAGATGCTATTTCATTAAAATATTTCTTCCGTACAAAATTTTACATAGCTTAATACTTTTAAAATACGTACACAGAAGATTGTGGATTACAAAAGATAGTATTACAAAATATATCGATTGGTTTTAAGATTCAGAAAAATTAAGGACTATCGACTTCTTGTCCGATAGTATGCATCTTTGCCAAACTTTCATCTTCGGATGACACTATTTCATGTTGTGTTAAAGGAGAATTAACACATTCAAAATCCACATGTCCCCAATCCTTACAGTTATTGCAAAAATATGAGATGTTTCCCTCCTTATCAATCACCTTAGCACTTTTCGCTCTAGCTGGTCGGGCTATAGCTTGCTTTCCCTGTTGTCTTTCGGTGCAGTTTCTGGCTATATGTCTAGACTGACGACAATGGTAGCAAATTGTCAATCTATCGACGGGTAAATCGAGTACGCACTTTTTCCTTTTCACTTTAGGGCAATGACTAAGAAAATGCCCTTTCTCCCGACATTTAAAACACACAATCTCCGGACGAGCGAATCGGTCATCCACATTCCTTTTCTTTCTTCTCTTTCGGCACTTAATGGCATAATGTCCCTTTTTATGACATCGATAGCAAATAACCTCATCATATGCACCATGTGCTTGTCTTTCACTGAATCTCCTTTCAATTTCCGCACGTCTCGCTTCTGCTTCTCTACGAGCAATTGCTCTTTGTTCACGGCGTGCTGCTTTTTGTGCTTCGGTTTTCGCCATTATAATTAACAAGGTGTTTTCGAAGTTTCCTATCAATATTTGCAGTTTTTATTAGCAGAGGTTGGATTTATTCAATCATTCTCCCTAAAACATATTCGTTTATTCAATAATATATTCACTGTCCAAAATCGTGAATATGCATTGTCAACCAATTTCATCATTTCTACAACTTTTTTTTTTTTTAAGGATTACCCACTGTCCAAAATCGTGGATATAACTCCTTTAATAAGCTACAACAATTTACTTATCAAATTCAATTGATTTCGAACTTATAAACAATCTTTACAAATTCCATTTCTATTTATAAACTTCGATTGACAATCTTTTTATTAATTCAATTCAATTCAATTTATATAACTCAGTTATATACCAAAAGTTCATATTATAAGTTTAAATACTTATAATCCATTTATTTACTAAATCGTTCTTCACCACATTTGAAATCAATTTCTCAAAAGAATTCAGAATCAAATTCCCAAGTTATAATTCAATAATTCTCTTGGTTATAACCAAATTAACATGTCATTTTATTTCACAATTATTACTCGAAATATTCAAATTATTCGATTTAAACCCATTTAAACCAATTCAAACCAATTCATTAATTCATTTAACTTATATTTCATTTTTCATAACTCTCAACAATTCGATAATGAGTTTCCAAACGATTGAAACTCAAATCTAAGAAGACCTCACCGAAGAGAACTAACGCAAACTTAAATTTAGAGAGGGGAATTTTCAAAATAATTTTAATTTCCAAAATACCTTTCATTTTAAAGAAAACAATTTTATACTTCTTTAAATTTGAAAAGCACTTTCTTTAAAGTGGTTCTAGTAACTATTCATATTAAACATCATAAACTGAGCTTTGAGTAAACCAAAGCTCTGATACCACTTTTGTAACGACCCGCCGCTCTGACCGCCTCTAGTCGGTAATTAAACCAGCTTGAAACGTTCAAAATGCCGGATTGTTAGTCAGTTTATAGAGTTTAAACAGAATCAGCCACAGAATCACAGAACAATCATAATATTATTCATAAATGAATTTTTTTTATTCATATATCAGAGTTTGTACAATGCATTTAAATTTTTATACAGCGGAATATATCTTTTATTATTGAGTACAAGAAAAATTTTCTAGAAAAACTTTATTGGAGTGCTTTCCCCAACTCTCTCTAACTTCGCGGCCTGAAAATCTTCAAGCTGTAAAAGTACTCGGTCTGACCCGAGTATTATATTCAAAAGAAAATAATACATAGGTCAGTCTAATTCAAACTCAGTTATTAGTGCATAGAAGCAATAATAATTTAAATAGCAATTAGATGACAGTCAAATATGAATTCACCTATCCGATCCTTTAACAAGAAATCGGATAACGGTAAATATAACACTTAACAGTGTTAAACAACAATTCAGTAGATTCAGATTATCAATGAGATAGATGAAGGGATTATTGATGAAAATAATTTAGAAAACAATCAAAATTTGCCTAAACGGCAATTAACAACAAAATCATCAAAATCGATTCAAAATACATTGAATTGGCAACCTAAAATAATTTTCATCAAAAAGAAAACATCAATTTAAACATTAAAATTTGGTAGGGCTGCAGTACACGCACTCGCGTACGGCCTCGCCACATCTAAAATGTCAACTCCGTGGCTGCAGTTCACGCTTGCGTGCACTGCCTTGCCACTATCGTGATGAAACAGGCAAGTAAACTCAAACTTATTACTCAATTGCAAGTTGCATAAACATGTATACATAAACATGCTATCAGCAATTACAAAATGCAGAGGTCAAATCACAACTATCATGATTCAACACAACTGCCAAGCCACTCGATAATCATGGAAAATAGCATATGCAGTGATACATAAGGCACATGCATCACTACAGCACCCAAAAGCGAACTAGGCATATGTACTCAAACCAAAAGAATTCAAAGAAACAGGAGTAAATAATGTCTAGCATACATATGAATCAATTTCATATGTACAACAAACACCCAACAATGCAAACTGTCCCACATATGTTCAAACAAATCATGAACAAAGTAGTTCAGACCTGAGGCTATCAAGTAAACAAAATATAAACTCAAATCAGGTTCAAGTTATACAATTAAAACCCAAAAAATGCATATGTCTGTGTTGACACAAGTATATGCACTGCAAATATAAGTGTAGATGGCTACCCTAACCAGAGTACATCATGAAACCGAAGTGCACATGAAGGCACAAGGCAGACTAATGCACCTAGTACAAGGCACAGTGAACAATAAGATGGTCAAGTAACATAAGTGGAATGAAGTAGATAGCTGTTTCAAGCAACAACAAATTCAATATAACACCAAAGTTCTCAAATTCAACATGATAGTAAGCATCAGTGCACAAGGGCAGTGACAACATACATGAAGATAACAGAGTGAAGGTGAGAGCACCATAATTTTGGCACCACAGCACACCCGACAGTAATGAATCAAGTGGATGCAATATGAACTAACAGTGTGAAAGATAACAAAGTCCACAAGACTCGAGCCAGTGCAATGGAACAGTTTCACTAAATGCAACTGGAAATGCAAACAACAAATAAAGACAGAGGTCAAGCTAATGTTACTTGAACTCGAACTCATGACAAAATATCCCAAATGCAAACTGCACAACTAAATGCAAATTATATCAAAAAGTGACACTGCCAATGCAAGAAGATCAAATGAGGTGTTCAGTGCAACTGGGATCAACAGCACAAGTTCAAATGCACAGTATCAAAGGCATAAAGGTGGCAGATCAATGCATAAATCTGACCCAAACAGATGCAAACTAGGTTGAAATAGTACAGGGCAAGGTCAATGCGAGATAAAAATCATCTCAGCAATTTATCAAATGAAAACTCAAGTTAAGCATGAATCAGTGATATATATATATATATATATATATATATATATATATATATATATATATGCTGCATTAGATGACAACAGTGGATATGAACTCGACCAAATTCACAAGCAACTCAAGTGGACAATGCAACAATACTAACTAGAATTACTATATGAATTATAAATGCATACATACTCACATATGTTTAGATGAATATACACAACATACATACTATAAACAACCACATCAGATTTCACTTATGTATATACATACAATACTTATTCATTTTAATAACCTAGCATGCAACCAAATTTACTTAAGTTTTTTTTTTAAAAATTACTCACAGTTATAAAACAGAGAAGTTATTTTAAAAAATTACTCACAGTTTTTAAAAATTTACTTGAGGTCGCACAGTGGGCAGTAAGGCCAAATCAACAGAGTACAACTCGAAATCAAAGCTATGGTGATGGCCAAAGTCATGTAACCCCACGCTCAAAAAAAACAAGACCGAAATCAAAACAAAATCGATTGCCAGAAATTCAAACAAGTAAACCAAGGAATCATCATCACAGCAAAGAAATTGAACAAAATTAGAGTGAGCCAAAGAAATCACGAAATCGAAAGTTCAAAAGCGATGAAGTTTGAACTAAATGTGAGTGACAAATAATCACTCACCTTAGAACGAAGAGCACGCGAACGAAGCAAGCCGAAGCCGAGCGAACCATAATTTCGAAAATCCCCAAATTTGAAAGCGAAAAGGAGCGACGATTTTTTTTTTTTAGGCCGCCATTTTTTTTTATTTCTTCGGAGGAGTTTGATTTTTTTTTTTATGAAAAGGAAGGGCTTCGTGTTTTAAGGAGGGAAGGGGAACGTGAATTTGGGCGTGGAGGAAGGCGTGAACAACGGCGTGTTTGTAGCTGAACAAAGTAAGGCTGTGTATAACTTATTATTTTTTTATTTTTTTATTTTTTTATTTTATTTACTTTTATGTTTATTTTTATATTATATTTTCTTTCTTATTTTAAATCCAATTGTTTTGTATATTTTTTTGTTGTTAAAACTTCAACTAAGTGTAGTTACATTATTTTTTTTTCAAAGTTTATAAATATGTTGTTTGAATTTTTTTTTACTATATGTATTTATTTATTTATTTTATATTGATTAAGACTCTATTCCTTTTTTTATTTAAACTAAAGAAAAATGTTGTTAAAACTAACCATCCTTTATTAATTTAAATAAATAATTCTTGTATCCAAATTTATTTTCTTCTAAGTCGTTAGTTCGAATTTCAATTACAAATTCAATATTCAATTTCAACTTTAAAGTTAAATTTAAATTTATTCAACTTTAAATAGATTAAATTCTAAAATTTAATCGCCAATTTATTCTGATAATTTGAAATTTAAGTCAAATTATCATTTAAATATTTAAAATAAATTAAATATTTACAAATTAAATTGTTCAGTATTCAGGATCGTTACATTAAATCACTTGGTTTCCTTAATCTTACTTACTTAACATTAATTAATTACAAAACAATTAATTAATCATTCTTAAATTATCCATCTAAATAAATCTTCCTTAATTAATTATTTCCTAATTACACTTAAGTGATTAACCTTTAATAAATTAAGTAAATTAATTATCATTTAACCATTCACATTAAATAACCTTCAATTACTCTTATTGATTAATCAATTATAATTACATTGATTAATTACATTAATTAGTTATCCTTAAACTAATCATATTCATCTCATTCAGTAATTAACTATCTCTTAATTAATTACATTAATTAATTACATTATAATTAACTATATTAATTAATGATCTTTTAATTAATTACATTATGTAATTATCCTTAACTTTCAGTAAGCAATATTCTAATTACTTATACTAATAATTTAACCTTTAATTAATCACATTAATTAATTCCCCTTTAATTAATTAAAACCGTAATTAATTTAAGATAAACTATTTATTTTAATAAATTACATAACTATATTATTGAATTTCTCCTGAAAAACACTTAGGGACTTAATTAAATAATAACTTAATTCAAATCCATACCAATTAATTTCATAAATTTAAATCCTTAAATTTCTCTTCATAACTTGATCAAAACTCGTTCCATATCTTGCTTGGAACTTGTTCATTTTCCTTTGGGAACTTTTTTTTTTCATATTTCTCTTGAAACTAGGTTTAATGCTAGTTTTGAAACTTTTTTACACTATTTCTTTAATTATAATTATAAAAAAAACGCGGCCCAAATCCCAAGCTCCCGATCCAACCTCAACTCCCCTTTCTTCTATCCTTTTTCCTTCCCAGTTCCCTTACTCTGCTCCTATCCTGCTCGAAACCGTGCACGTATCCGTGCACCCAATCACGCTTCTCCGGCCAACTAACCCCATCGATGTCCAACCCTGCAAGGCGCCCATTACCTTGGCATCACATTACCCCACTGGAAAATCACTTTCATCACCAATTCTCCAAAATCGATCGTTGACCCAAAACTGGAACGAGCTGCCCCCCTTCCAAAATCCCTTCGGTCCACTACTACTGACCACTGGCCGACGCCCCGTTCCACCAGGAACTTCGATGTTTTCCAATCTTGTTTCCCCCATACCGAAACCCTCACTTTACTCCCTAAGCCGTCGTCTTCAATAACGAAGCCAGAAATCCCGTTCATCCACTTATATCCAATGCGTACGTGAAGAAAAATTATAAAACCCCACCAAAATTCATAGCTTTTGATGGCGATCAAGTTCCATAACCCAGGACTCATATTTTTAAAATTGAATTTTTCCCAATATATTTTACTTACAGTAAAATTCTTATTTTAGAATTCTTTAATCAATAATCCTTACTGGAACGAATTTTGGAATGATGTACAATCAACATCAAACAACTTCCCTTCAAGCTTCACAACCTGAATTCAATTGTATGGAGATATGTTGAAGTTTAAGTTAACAGATTTTCCAGCAAATAAGAATGAACAGAGACCAAAATTTCACAGGCATCTACATGCTTATATACCCAGGCAGCTCACTTTCCATCCATGCAATACAAATCCAGTTCATTTCTACCCTTTTATTCTTGCATGCACAAGATAATGAGAAGATTTGGCTTTTGAAAAACAAATTATTTACAGTAATAATATTTTTTAGAACTAATGATTTTTATATATAAAAAGAAAAAAACTGCTAACTTGTCAAATACTCATATGTATGTATACAACATATCATACAAATTCACATATCCTTGACCCAGATCCCAGATTTAACAAGAATGGTTAATTAACGCATAAGTATAAAAAAAAATCAATGAGAAAATAGAGAGGTTTACTCACAGTTATTTGAAGAAACAGGGAAAATTTTTGATCTGGAAATCTGTTGTTGATTGTTTGAGAGGACAATTTGATTTGCTTGCTTCCAAGTTTGAATTCGAACCAGTTTTGAGATGATCAGATTTTCGCTACAGGTTTGAAACAGTTGAAAAAGTTGATTGCTGTTTGAATTCTCTTTTCGATCTAAAGTTGTTAACAGACTTTAGGTTTTCTTGTTTTAGAAATAAAGAAAAAAAATGAGAAGTATAGAGTTAAGATATATTTACACCTTTGATTTATTTTTATTTAAAAAAAAGAAAAGAAAGTAATCCACATGACACTTGTTACTATGCATGCTATCTTAGATACAAATGTTAATTGTACATATTACAAAGCTTACAATTGTAAATTTTATATATTATAAGACTTACAAATGTCTTTATAAAAATTTAAATTATACTTGCTATTTACTTTTATTCTTATATGTGTTTTTATATTATATTTATATTTTTATGTTTAATACTTATTTTAAAGAAAGTATAACCCTTATGTTTATAATATTACAATGTTTTATCTCTAGGTTTATAAATATATATGTATTAAGGCTTTTTATTAAACCTTGTTTTCATATTTATATTTAATAAATTTCTAAATCACAATATATATATATATATATATATATATATATATATATATATATATATATATATATATATATATACACTTAAAATTTTCAGCACCACAAAGTTTGCATTTATATATTTATGGATCTATTAATTCACTATACAAATTATAATTTCAGATATTATAATCCAATATTTATTATATTTCCCAAATCCATTTGTTAGCAGAATTTTTATTTGTTAACATATATATCAGTATTTAATAGTTAAAATCTGATAATTACCGATTATCAGATGCCTAAAAATTCGGGTTATCACATTTTTCCTCGGTTAACACTGAAAACTCAAAGCCCAAATACAAAACAAACGCACACGAAACCTTATATTTTTTTCTTGCGGCCGTGATTTCCAGCAATTTTTGTTTGAGCGAATTTGCCATCTTCATCAAATTTATCGCAAAATCATCAAAAATCAAGTAATTTCACTTTTGTTTCTTGGTTATCTTGTTCTTCAAGCTAATAATATCTAGGTTAAATGCAAATACTTTGATGATTCATTTATTTATTTCTGTTAATCAGGGTTTTGCTTGTAATCGCATATTGATTTTTGTCGCATGCCTATTTAGTGCACTTGTTAATCTACTAACTTGTTGTGTATATAACTAAGTAGACTGTTTATCATTTGGTGGGTAATCAGTTTGTTGTAAGTTCTATCTAATTCTTTTCTTAGTCCATCCATATTGTTTTGGGTATTCTGGTCCTCTTTGTTCCCATTTTTGAGCTCAGATTTCACTGTTTTGAGTTTGTTTGAAACCGATGCAAGGGGTTTGTAAAGTACGAACAACTCCGTTCCTCTTCAATTATCTTATTGTATCCTACTTTGTATTGCCATGCACTATTATATTTGAAAGAGGTACTGAGTGTCCAGTACATAACATCACAATAGCCACAACGGGATCTGCAAATAATTGTTTTTTCCTCACCCACCTCATCATTCTACGTTTTCAGTATACAGTATTATTGCTTATTACCCACTTTAGTCTGTAAACAACAATATATGAATATAGACGATTCATACAAGTCTTTTATATCACGAACCTGCAAGATACAATGATACAAGCAGCACCACATTTTACTGACATAGCATAGTAGTCATGTATCATTCTTTAAACTTTTAAATGAAGCTATCATTAGCTGTGCAACTTGATATTTTGCACACTAATACTTGAGCACATTTTAAAAAATATTCGCATTTTTTGGGAAAGGAACATACTTTTATTTGAGAATCGGAAATTATAGAAATCAACTAAGAAATAAAAGCAGTTAAGAATCAAAGATGAAGGAAATCACTTATCTTTGTTTATGTACTAAAAATAAGTAATTGGACCAAATGCATAACCGTTTTGGATCTAGAAAATGAATTGCCTTTGACTTATTCATGACAATAGTAACTTGAATCAGATGAGCAAAATAAGCATGCATGTCTGTGAATTCATTTGGATATAAATATATGAATAACATGTCAAACTAAGCTTAAGGTAAAATAGTTTACCGTATTGATATCTGTCTCACCTTTTCACTTTGTTTACAATCCTTATCTGAATAACAACAAATAATTTTGAAACATAATTTCAGCAATATATTCATATTCTCAAATTTAACATTTTAGGACGGAGCGATGACGAACATATAATGGTAAGTTGGATCCAAATCTTCTTCATACACTCATAATTGAGTTTCAATTTTTCGACGAAGTACATATAAATCATCAATGAAATCAATAAATTAAATAAAAAGACTGTGGAGAGTACATAAAATGTTACATGTTTTTATATTATTAAACATTGGGAATATATTCTAATAAGGGCAAACACCCTAGAAACATAGAAAATATATTCTAAGAATTGTCATTTCTCTAATCCATGACCATACTGCATATGGTCGTGGTTTGTATTGATTTTGGCATGATGTATCCCTTGGTGATATGAATTTAACGCTTAGGTGGCTTCTTTGGGTTATATGATGGCTTCTTTGGGTTATATGAGCTAAATTTAGTATTATGGAATAGATTGACAGCAATAACTGGCATGATTATATTTGTGGTGAATAATAGGCAACATTGGTTAATATATACTTTGTTTTATTCAAGTAAAAAAGGTGATTGGTCCATGACTGATAACCGCATACTCGAGAAAAGCATAGTGGACCTTCAAGAAGAATCAAGTTTAAATTCATAATGAAGTTATACATATTAATATACAAACATCTACTACAGCCACCAATAAATTTTCTCTTTTACAATAAATTCAAAACGCTTTTAAGTAGATATAATAAGTTCTTCCAACAACAACTTCTATCAAAGAAAAAAAATCAGCTGTAATAATATATATTTAGGATACTTAAACAACATGCTACTGAACAATTGGATATATTTGATATTACTAAAATCATAACATCAAAAAGTTTAAATTCATCTGCACTGGTGAATTAAAATTTTCAATCAAGATATGCTTAATAAATATATGATGGTTTCAAATTCCAAAATAGTTTAAACTTAGGTGAACTCTTAATCCAACTATATTTTTTGCAGTTCTAACTTTGACCACGGCAGCCTAAAATATTCATCTTTGTTTAATTATTTACATAGAATATGAGAGGTTATCGTAAGGCAAATGAACCAATGTCATGGTCGTATGAGAATGAATGCACTTTTATTGGATTACTCTATGAACACGTAAAACCAGGAAAATTGCAATGCTTAACTTTCACTAAAGACCAATGGGAAGAAATTAATCAAGAGATGATTGAAGCAACAAAATCTGATTATGGTGTGGAGAGATTGAAGGGAAAGTGGAACTATTTGCGTATTGTACCTTGTTTGTTTTCACAACTATTAGGACATACTAGCGTTACATGGGATCCAAATATTAATAAGGTTAACGTTGTAGGAGAGGTTTGGCAACACTTCTATATGGTATGCATTTAAAAATATAATTTATGAATATAAGTGCATTTCAGACTAATATTTGTTAAATTATTATAGGCCAACAAGACCGAGTTTAAGATATTTAGAAAATATGGTTTCAAGAATTATGAACTTTTAGGATAGATTTTCGGTGGAATTACGGCTGCTGGAGGTTTAAATAATGCTTCAACTAAACTTCCTCCCAATTCAGATGATGAAAGACAATTAGAAGAGAATGTTCTAAACAAGGGTGTGCATGTTCATGTGGTAAACGATGATGAGCATATGAGTACTCGTCTAAGTGATGACACATCAAAAAATGAACGATAATGTTAAAACATAAAGCTAACAATGTTGAAAAGCTTAAGTCGTGTATGGAAAAGTGGTATTCTTCAATTGAAATATGCAATGAAGAAGCTGAACTAAGAGTACGATACTTAAAAGAAAAAATTACGAAAGTTGAAGGAAAGTCTCCCACAAATGATAGTCAAAGTGACTTTCCGGATCCATATTCCAATTTGGTGTGTATGAATATATTAAATGGTATTGATGGTGCTTCTAATGAGGTCTACATGAAGGCAATGAAGGCTTTTAAAGATCCTGATTTTAGGATGCAATTTGTTATGATGTCGGAACGTAGAAGACTATCGATTTTAGAACTCCTAGAATAATTTTATTAGCTTGTGTGTTGTGGCATTTTTATTGTACGTTATGTTTTGTTAAACTTTATGTTCAATGAAATATGTAGTTCTTATTCTATAGTACTTTGTGTATTTGATGTTTGAAATGTGATGGTTTTTTATGTCTACAACTTCAATACTCTTTTAGCTATTTGGGTATAAATCAAAAGTAGATGTTTGAAATGTGATGGTTCTTTTTTTTCAATATATATAATTTACAATCAAATGTGTTGTGGGACTGGGTGATGATTAACATATAAAATTTTATGATGAAAATCTTGGTTACTGCAAATCTTGGTGATATTTTTCTTTGACAATTCCTTGTTTGGTTGATATTGCAGGTGATGGTGGATATATAACCTCATGGAGCACTAACATTGTAATCTTACTATCCTCCAACTTGTAGGTGCTGAAATCAGTTAGAAGGCCCATCTTGGCATTGTTACAATAGTGTTGTTCTCCCAGGATTCAAGGTTATTATCTAATTTTTAAATGTTGCTTTATGTTCTATCATCCAAATGTTCTTTTTTGATTATAATAAATCGTAGGGTCTTATTTTAGTTCATGTTATTAGGGAACCAAGCATGCTAAATTATTTTGTGTGCTACAAGTTTATTGTTTGTCTAAAAGCTTTCTATTGAGTGAGGTTTAAAGTGGTTTACTTCTACCTAATTTTGTTTGCACTTAGTTAATTCATCACGTTTAAAAGCAGAGTAATATTTCTAATGATAAATAGTTAATATAAATTTTATGTAGAGTAATGTCTATTAGATCTAGTATCATTTCTTATGAATCCGATGATGACTCTAGTTCTGATGATGATTTTATATTTATGGAGTAGTGTGATGAAGAGTTTGGTGATATGTTAATGATTAATTACGTTGTTGCTAACCAAATGGGTTTCATGACTAGTGTACCTTGTAGAACATCATCGCTTATTGGAAGGATGTTCTTACTTGATGTACTGAATGGAAATCCTTCTATATGTCATCAAAATTTTCGAATGGAGAAGCATGTATTCTTGAATTTTTGTGATGTTCTAAAAGGGAAAGGCTTTTGAATGATGGAAGAAAAGTAAGCGTGGAAGAGGGTGTGGTAATGTTTCTAATGATAATACGACACAACAAGATATAGTATTATTGTCGATCGTTTTCAGCATTCACACCCATTTCAAAATGGTTCAGAAGAGTTTTACGAGCCGTTTGTTCTTTGGGCATGGAGATAATATGTCCAACAAATCGAGATGTCATATATGAACGTCTTGTAAACAAGTATCCCAACTTTAAGGTCATTTTTTGCACAACTTTTATATTTATCAAATAATAAACACAAATAATATTGTAATATTATTTATTATAGGATTGTATTGGCGCAATAGATGGAACACATGTCGCTGCATGGGTGCCCGCATCAATGCAAACATCTTTCCGTGGAAGGAAAACCAATATAACACAAAATGTCATGGTGGCATGTGATTTTGATACGAAATTCGTATTTGTATACGCTGGATGGGAATGCGCTACTAACGATTCTCGAGTATTCAGCGATGCAGTTACAAGAAAACAATTTCCCAATGCCAAGAGGAGGTATATTTTATTGTATAAAATGTCACCATTAAATATTATTTTATAAATAGTTACCTAATACTTATCTTTATAATATTTATATAATACATGGCCACCATTTTATAGATCCCTATTACCTTGTTGATGCTGGATACTCAAACATTCCTGGATTTCTTGCTCCTTATCGAGGACGTAGATATCATTTACATGATTATAACGGATAAGGAAGACTACGTGGAAAGGAATATTTGTTCAACTATAAGCATTCATTGTGTCGTAACATAATCGAGCGTTGTATTGGTGTTTTAAAAGCAAGATTTCCAATTCTAAAACTAATGACCAATTATCCACTTCGAGGCAAAGACAAATTCCTATTGCCTGTTGCACATTACATAACTTTATTCTACAAGAACATGCTTTGGATGCTCTTTTCACACATTATTCATTTGAGAATATGGTATTGGAACATGCATTAGAATAAAATAAAAATCAAGAAGTCATACAATTCGATGTTAGTCAAACAAGTCAAATGGAACATATCAGGGATCAAATAACTATACAAATGTGGAATGATTACATAACAACTCATCTATAAACCTAGATAGTTAAGTATGAAATTTGTCTTTTTTAGTCCTTTCTTAACAGGAACTTTCTTTGCTAATGATAATAAATTTAATGATGCCGGTTATGAGTGAATAAGGCTACACAACTACTTACCCTTTCTTAATTGGTCAAGTTTCTCTTGCTTGCTTCTATGTGCATTTAGGTAATTCTTGATTCCAATAATGATTTTAATTAGACTTTTGTAATGTTTATATAATTTATTACTAATTTGTGGGTCAATATTGGAAACTTTATCATGCTTGCATGTTTATCATTTTCCAAGTAAATGATTTATCTCAGTATTTGCTTTGATAACACCATTTCCGTCAATCTACTGAAATGATAGATGTAATCGAGTATCCAAAAAGTTCATGGTGTTGATATATATATATATATATATATATATATTAATATACTTGTATATTTGTATTTTCCAGAAAAGAGAAGGCTTAGCATGAGGAAGAAGAGCCACTTAAACAAAGGAAAGACTACTTGTCTATAAGATATATCAAAAAAAATTCCTCTTTCTGTAGTGATACAGTTGATATATTTTATCTATCTTCTAATGATTTTGAGTTGAGATATGGTTAATTCACAGTACAATATGAGTTAGTCTCATTTTAATATAGTCCATATTTCAGTAGTCATTATCATTTTGTGATCTTTGTCAATTTATGATTTTCCTAGTTTCATGATACTTTCTGTTAGTTTCGTTCATTATCTCCTTTCACTTCTATATTTAATGGTCAAATTCCAACCAAATTTGAAATTTTCATTTTTTGTTTTGGAATAGAATTTTTTATTTTTAGTTTAAAAACTATTTTTCAAAATTATAGAACCAAATACATTTTTCATAATATTAAAAACATTCAAAATGAAAAATTGAAAATGGACTTCAAAAACTAAAAACCAATAATGAAAACAAATAGGGCCTAAGGTTTTAAGTTTACATGGTTTTGGTTTTTGCATTTTGAAATACAAAATTATGTTAGTAAGATAGTAGTTATTCTATTATATATGTGTGTTCGAGTTCATGGAGTAAAATAAAGGGTAAATAATTGTTAATTCAAAGAGACATCACTACTTTGAAAGAAAATTTTTGCAAGGCAACCGTATCATTGAAAATCATTGTCTGCTCCCTAAGGTCAGCACAAGGATCATTTAAACTTGTGCATTCAAGTTTGAAGGATTTTAGGATTTGCATAAGAGTATGTCTAGAAATGTAAGTGGCGGTCCATCAGTAAATAATGCGGAGTAAAAGTGGGAACACCAAGGAATGGAAATGATTATGTGTTTTATTGTAGTCAACAACTAGTCCAACACTAACTACAAGGAAGACAAACATCTTGGACAAAGGAAATGTTTCAAACATAAGCTCTAATATCTTTCAATTAAACCGAGACGTAAAAAAGTGATTTAGCTGTTAAATTTGGACGATTTAAATTTTTCCAGATAGAGAAGATATTAATTAATTCTCCCAATCAATCAAATATGCGAAACAAATAGAAAGATAATCAATTAATGACAGAAGATATATTATTTGATTTGACAAACCAATCAAATAAGGATATACGTGGAAACAAATACCAATATACTAAATTTGTGTTGAAATCAAATCACGTAAATACGAAAAGATTTCATCTTTATCTCCAAATCAGTCTTCATACTTCCACCTATACATATGAAGACATTTGTTCATTTTTAAAAACACAATACGACAAAAGAGTTCTTTATAAATTATCTTCAATAAGATTCTATTTCTTTATCTATTGTAAGGTGAGAAATTTTTATTGAGTGATTTATATTCTTCTCATGTTGTACTCCCTCTTGAAGTGAAGAAGAATAAAATTGTTGGGTCCAAGGACGTTGGCATAGCTGAACCTCGTTATATCAGTGTCTTCTTCCCTTTCTGTTTTTACCTATAATTTTTGCTCTTTTATTTTCCTTTTATTCTCCTTGTTGGATTGGAATTGTTGAGATTTTCCACAGACTAGGTTATTTGGTGTTCTACTTCCATTGTCCAAAACTCTAATTTTTCACTAAAATTTGGTATCAGGGCTTGTTATTCTGCTTGAAGAATATTTTGTCTATGCCCAATTCTATAAAGAATAGCAATGGTAGAATCTCT
Source organism: Allium cepa (assembly GCA_030765085.1). Classification (NCBI taxonomy): domain Eukaryota; kingdom Viridiplantae; phylum Streptophyta; class Magnoliopsida; order Asparagales; family Amaryllidaceae; genus Allium; species Allium cepa. Next base: position 1,011,744,845 of record CM060945.1, on the reverse strand, counting down.
ATAAATTATGGAGTCGCTAGATTTGATAGCAATAGAGATTTTGGCACGTGGAAGATGAAGATGGAAGCGGTATTGAAGAAAGAGAGAACTTTTAAGGTTGTCTTAGATCTAGAGCAACTGAAGAAATTAGCACCTGAAGAGATCGAGGAAGAAGAGGATGCTCTTACTATCATCCAGTTTAGTCTTTCTGATGAAGTACTTAGAGATTTTCTCATGTGAAAACAGCTAAGGAATTATGTGATGCTCTTAAAAAAAGTTCTATGACAAGTCTCTTACCAAACGCATCCAACAACAACAACTTTACTTATTCAAGATAAAGCCTGGAATCGATGTATTAGCTCATGCTGATGACTACTTGTTCTGAATCTTCGAGTAGCAGAAGTAAAAGTCAAGGATGAAGTGCAAGCTGTCACTCTTTTATATTCTTTGTCTATGGAGTATAACAATTTTCTTAACTCTATGATCTATCGGCACTTTTTTATTTGCTTAGAGGATGTGAAAACAAATTCGCATAATGAGATGTTGAGGGGAAAGTTAGCAAGCATGAGCATGGAGAATGATTCTGAAGGCCTTATTGCGCAAAGGGGAAGAATTAAGAATTGACCCAAATATGGTCGAGATAGAGTCAAGTCAAGGTCTTAGTCAAGGGGAGCTCCATAGGGAGTTTGTCATTATTGTAGAAGGCCTGGATATTATATTGCAAACTTCCCTAAGTTTGAGAATAAAAACAAAACCATTACCCAAAAGGCTTCAACTTCTATAACAAATAAATCAGATTCAAAGAGTGATCCTGGCATTTTTACAGCATCCACCTCTTCTATAAAGAGTACTATGTGGATTATTGACTCTTCAGCATCCTGTCATATGACGTCTAATAGACACACTCTTTCACTTGTCATCAATTTGATGGAGGAGAGGTTCTCATGGGAAATAATGTTTCTTGTCGCATGATTAGTATTGAAATGGTGAAGATCAAAATGTTTGATGGTGTTGTTTATACTTTATAATGTTAGATATATTCCTTATTTAGGGGTGTAGTTTGATCTCCGTTGGAGCATTGTGCAATCTTGCCTTGAAGTGTGTAATAGAAAAAGATTCATTGAAAATTACAAATAACTCGTTGATAGTGATGAAATGGGTAAAAGCTGGAAATCTATATTTGTTGAAAGGTACCATTGTTGTTGTGGAGTCTTCTTCAGTTGTTGATTTTGCTGATTCCGATTCTACCGGATTGTGGCATTTTCCTATGGGACACATTGGAGAGTGCGATGTGGAAGTGTTGAGAAAGTGAGGTTTGATTGACGGTATTAATCATTCAAAACTTGATTTTTGTTAGGGATGCGTACTTGGAAAGCAGACGAAGGTTTCTTTCGACATTTAGAGCATAACTCTAAAAATGTTTTGGAGTGTATTCACACTGATGTTTACGGCCTCGCACAATGCCTATCTTTTAAAGGAGCTAAGTATTTTGTTTCATTTATTGATGATTTTTCTCGAGAGGTATGGGTTTATTTTATAAAGTCTAAGGACAAAACTTTTGATAAGTTTCACAATTGGAAATCTTTTTTTAAGAAACAATCAAGAAAGAAAGTGAAGGTTCTTTGTTCAGATAATGGTGGTGAATTCACTTCTAAAAAATTCACCAAATTTTGTGAGTTCGAGAGAATCAAAAGGCACTACACCACACCAGGAGACCGTCAGTCAAATGGGGTTGCAGAGAGGATAAATCATACTTTTATAGAAAGAACTAGTTGTTATACATCTGACAGCTGGATTAAAGAAGAGATTTTGGGCAAAACTATTACACACGGTGGTTTTCCTCATCAACCTACACCTTCTACCACCATAAATATGAAGATCCCTAAAGAAGCATGAAAGAGGGAGCTTATTTCATATTCTTTTTTTTAGTGTTTTGTTGTCCAGCTTATGTGCATAAGAGCAAAGGGAAGTTGGATCCAAGATCGCACAAGTGTATTTTTCTTGGTTATAGGAGAGGAGTTAAGGGTTATAGGTTGCTGTATTCTACTACCTAGAAAATTGTTACTTGTAGGCATGTTTTTTTTTTGGAAACAGGTACTTTATTTTCAAGAAAGAGCATATATTTCCATGATATGCCTCATCAAAACCTTGCAACCCCCCTAACCTAATCGGGTACCTTACAAGGAAAAAGAGTACATATCACTTCCATATATTAACATTACAACAATGTAAAAAACGGATCCAAGTTGTTTAACAGATGGAGGAGTAGAATAAATTATGGATTGCACTCAAAACCATCCGTAGTAACAACTTGATCATAGGACAAATAAAAAGAATAAAAATAAAAAAAGACAAAAAATAAAGTAAAAGACGCAAAAGCACGTCTTTCTCGACTGGACAGCAGAACCATGGGGAGAGGTAGCCTTGAAACAACTCCCAAGAAGGTAGATCTAAAAGATCCGAGGCAACAGCAGAAATTAGGTGCTTCGAATGAGAAGGACCGTCAGAATCCAAAAGGGGATGGCTAACTCAGGGCGGATGTTGAGGTTCCAACGGCTTGTTGGCGATGTTCCAGTTATCAAAGATAAGACTCGTATCTCTGCTTACTTCTCTATCCTTGATTACGTACTGCATAAGGCTTTTAAGATCTTGATTTATTAGGATGCTTCTGATCGAGGTTGGCATTTCAATATTTCTGAAGATTCTGTTGTTTCTTTCGCACCAGATATTCCAAATCAGGGAAGTGAAGGCAACGTTGGTGATTTGGCTAATTAAAGTTTGATTCTTGTTTCTTTTACTTATGCATTCCAAAATCTGGTTAATATTGAAGTTAAGCTTGAAATCTAAGTTCAATTTTTGCATGACATTTTCCAATAGTTTACTAGAGTACGGGCAATTGAAAAAAAGGTGATCTCTGTCCTCTAAGTGACTTGTACATAAATTGCACTGTTGATCAATGTTTGTGTTCCATCTACTTATGCGAACTTTAGTTTTCAATTTATTTTGAATGGCCAGTAGAGCACATGTTGAAATTTTAGGAGCACATCCCTTACCCCATATGATCTTTGTCCAGAAGTGTTCTGATTGCTTGTTTCTTAGTTGATTCCATGCTGACTTCAATGTACATTGACCATTGTTGCTGGGGATCCACTTCCAGTGGTCTTTTTCCATCTGTGTTTGAATGTTAATATTGTGAATAGTTTGATGATACTGAGTTGGAACAAAATTGATGTTCTGTTTCCATTTATTGTTAGATATCAAATCAGATACTTTTTTATCACATCCTCTAAGCACTGTCATGGCATTCCAGCCTACATTATCTATTAATGATGTACCATTGATCCAGGGATCAAACCATAAGCTTGTGGTATCCCCATTTACAATGTTTTTAGTAATGAGACCTTTGCACCACTGTCTTGCTCGAAGTAATGTTTTCCAAGTATATGATGCAGTAGGATCTATGGAAGCATTCCAGAAATTTTCATTTTTACAGTATTTATTTTGAGTCCATTTAGCCCATAGAGATTCACAATTGATGAATTTCCACAACAAGTTGGTAGCCACTGCTTTAGAGATATCTTCAATTTTTCTTATACCAAATCCACCCTCACTTTTAGTTCTACACACTTCTTCCCACTTCATTTGGTGAGCTTTAGATTTCCATAAAAAGTTTGCGCACAAAGTGTTGATTCGCTGTATAATTGCCACTGGAAATTGTGTGAATTGAAGCCAAAACTGCAGTACAGGGTGAATTACAGTTTTTATTAATTCAGTTCTGCCACTGATATTTAACATCTTGCTGTGCCAATGATTAAACTTTTTGTTTATTTGGTCTATCAACCCTCCAAAGTCTCTTGCTCTTAATTTGTTACTTGATAAAGGTATGCCTAGATAAATTATTGGCAAGTTGCCAATGGAAACATTAAGAATATTGGCTATCTGATTTTTATTTGTGGCCCCTTTGCTAAGAAAAAGAGTGGTTTTTTGGGGTTTAACTCCAGCCCCGTTATGTTATTCAGATTTTGAAAAACATGCTTGATACAGGTGGCATTTTGAACTGTAGCTTTAGTTAAGATCAGAATGTCATCTGCATAAATCAAGTGTGTGATCAATGGTTCTATTTGATAAATGGGGCTTAAGTTGCCTTTGTGAAATTCCATTTCCAGGTTAATAGTCAAATATTCCATAGGTATGGCAAATAGGCATGTTACATTTGATGAAAAGGCTATGTTGTAGGTGGAGCCATCTTCTTCATTTAATGATGATGTTGAGAGGAAAAATTCAAAGTACTAAACAAAAAGTAGATCATCAGACTTCCATATAAATATAAATGGTGTTTTTGATGACACCGTGGTTGATGGGGGGAGGATAGAGGATCAATCTCAAGGTGGAGCCCAAATTCAAACTCGACCAATGAGAGAGAGGGAAAGACCTGGATGACTTGATGATTTTTTGGAATTGAGCATGAAGACATTGACTTTGATGACATGACATCCTATGCATAAGCATATTTCATGATAAGCCCAGAGACTATCACTACAACAAAAGTTGTTATTGGTTGCATTTGTTAGTGGTGTTTAATGTTATATGCAACAGTTGATCATTTTAAAATATAAAATTCAATAAAGAAACGCAACTAATTGATCCCACTAACATTTCACTAAAATTTTGCTGGAATTTTATGCGGCCGCTCATATCCCTTTTTACCCTTAACATTTTCTTCGTCCTTCTCAAACGACGATGAAAACCCCAAAAAAAAACTTGTTCAGAAACTCTGAATCTCTCTCGTCCTTTTTTATCAACTATTAGTCGATAGGCTTCGTCATAGAAGTTCCTATCTTCTAGCTCACGAAAATCGACGCATCTATCCTCCTTAAACCCTAGCACCAGAAATATGGTTGAAAAATTCGTCCTCTACCTTGCACAATTCAGCTCTTATGAGGTAATTTAAAAACCAATTTTTTTCTCTGTTGCCATTTTGAACTGGATTAGATCAGTTTTGTTTGAGGTTGTTATTTGAATTTATTGCTTGAATTGGTTTCGGTTTATCCAAAATGTAAATTGGTTAATTCTTAGATTATGTTGTTAGAGTTAGTTAATTGAATTGGTTGATTTCTGTAGAGTACACATGAATAATTTCCAAAACAAAATTCTCGATCGACCAAAACAAAATAACATTGTGCTGAGCACCACAACTTCGCCAATTTTCAAAACCCAAATTAAATTGGATTTCACAATTTGAAATCTTTTCCTCTTTTTTTTATTGGAATCAATTCATGGCTGTAGGAGATGGTTTGGGTTGCAGTGATGTGTTCAGTTGCAGTCAATTTCGATTGGGTGATTTAAACATTGTCGCTTTGGGAGAAGGGGATTCTGGAGAATTGCGTAAATATTGGAGATCGTGGTGCTTTTTTGTTAAAGGGGACTGTTGACAGAGGATAGACGGTTTGCAGAGGTTGAAGGGGATATGCAGCAGGGTGAAAGATGGTGCTTTGAAGCAGTTTGGTGATGTGCAGTGTGATTAAGGAGGAGGTTTCAGGTGGAAGGCTGTAAGGATGGTGGAGTGTTAAGCTACTGTAAGCATTTGCATGTTGTAAGGTAATGCGGTCAGGTGGAAGTTGAGATGATAGAGTAACTGTGGGAGTGGCAGTAAGTGGACAGTGAAGCAAGCAGTTGTGAAGCACAATGATAGGGTTGGTCAGCAATTGTGATGAAGTCGTTTGGATGTAGATATCTGTTTCTGTTTAGTTGTTTGTATGAAGTTGTTTATGAGGTTTTGTAGTTACGAAAGTGTGGAGTATTGGTTGGTTGTGGTTGATGAATGTTGTAATATGAGTGTCGTATGAAAGTGGAGTTGTAGTGGATAGTGGTATGAGATGTATGTGTGGCTGTAGGGGATGTTAATATGTAAGGTAATGGTGGTTTGGTAATGACAGTAGATGATTGAGTGGCAGCAAAGGCAATTGTGTGATAATGTATGAAGATTGAAGTGGTTGGTAGTGCAGTGTGTAAGGAGATAGAGGATGTATGGTTGTAGGTGGTTAAGTGCAAGCTACTGCTGATGGGTGATGGGGTCTGTTGTTGCAGGTGGGGGATGTCTAACAGTGGTTTGAGGGAAGCAGTTTGAAGGAGTGGAAGGTAAGATGATGATATGTTGCACAGTGGTGGGGGTAGAGGGGGGGTCTGTAGACAAAGAGAGGTAGTTTGAAGGAGATGTATGTGATATATGTTATGGTCTAGTGGTTGAGTGATGGAGTGACTAGTGAAGTTGTGTGGTTGAGGGTGGTAATGTATGTGATGAATGGTTGGGGTAGGAATGGTGAAAGGTTGCACTGGCAGTGTTGTAGATGTTGTAGAGGTTGTAGAAGATGTAGTGCACTGGAGATGCACTGTTGATGTACTGTGCAATATGTGGTTGTGAAAAATTTGATGGCAGCAGCAGTATGACATCCCATCTATGTTTATTGGAATGAAACTTTACTCAAAGTACTTAACTTTCACAACTTTTTTTCTTAATACTTTTACCTACATTTGAAACAGTTTTAATTATCATCAGTTTCTTTATTTAAGATATATATAATATTACACATACATAAGTCTTTGTTCTTTGGTAAATTGTAACGTATGTATTGCTAGTATGTTTGTAGTGTATGCTTGCTTGTTTCTTAAATTAAGTTGCCTAGTAATAGAAGTATTTTTCCTTTACAGTAACTTATTCTAATTTGATTCCATATGTCTTAGGTTTCGACTAAGCAATTTAGCACTACGTAGTACATTTATTTCATTGACATATCAGAAAATGCCCAGATCAGTGCATGCTGAGGTGCGTTCGTTGATGTATTAAAATTGTTGGGCTTGTTTTTCTTATAATATTTGGTGTACAAATATTTCACCCTATATTATAAATGTAACCAAAAATATTTCAGTATCCCACCTCAACAATTTGGTACCAACCTGGGTGATATTTTTGTGGTCGATCAACAATTTGATACCAATCTGGGTGCTACTGCTTGGTCGACAATTGGAGTTGGTTAGATGATATGCACTTGAAATAAAGATGGGTCAGATCATGGCGGTAGTCTTCAACCCATTGCTACAGCAGCCAATCCAGATTATGGTCTATAAAACTAGTAGTAGGACTAGTATCGATCAATGGAAGAACACGGTCTCATCATTGTCGACTTGGTTGCACTCTCAGGTACTGCTTTTTTTTAGATATAATTAAAAAATTTCTAGAACGATGTATAGTCAGTGTAAGTTATAACTGATTGATTATGAGAGTAGAGTTGATTGATTTAGGATTGTTTTTATTAGCTTATAGTAGACATCTGATGCAGTTTATGTTAGTTTTTAATGGTTTTATTGTAGAAGGAGATGAATTTTGTTGCGGAAGAGGCAAAAGCTTGGTTTACAGTTAATATGTTAAAACATCCATTGACACATATTGGATATAGGGAGATGGGTAGTTATCCACTTATCTTATATCTTTAGTTTTTAGCTATAATGTTTCCCTTTTAAGTCATACAATCAACGATGTATTCATAATTTCTTAGTCTGCCTGCATTAGCTTTGGATCCTTGGATATGCTTAAGGCAATTTCACATTCTTATTTAATAATATCACGTGCTCAGCAACTAGTGCACAAGTTGTTTACAATATAAGTTTGTACCTTGAACATGATAGTTCCAATTTTTATCATTTATAAGTGAGAAATAATAATAAATTATTAATAATAATAAATTAACAAAACTAATAAAAATTAACTAAGTTTTATTAAAATTAAATAACTTTTATAAAATTAACTAAGTTTAAGTTAACTAAAATTTATAAATAACAATAATATAACTAATTTAATATAGTTCTATAAATGATGATGATGATGATTAATCAAATAAGTTTATAAAAATTAACTAAGCTTATAATAATAATAATATAACTAAGTTTACGTTAACTAAATTTTATAAATAATAATATTATAACTAATTTAACAAAGTTTTATAAATAATAATGATGACAACGATGATGAATTAACTAAGTTTATAAAATTAACCAAATTTATACTAATAATAATAATATAATTAATTTAACCTTGTTTTTTGTTAATAATAATAAATTAACTAAGTTAACCAAGTTAATAAAAATTAACTAAGTTTTGTTAAAATTAAACAAGTTTTATAAAGTTAGTTAAGTTTAAGCAACTAAATTTCATAAATAATAATATAACTAATTTAACAAAGTTTTATAAATAATAACAATGATTATGATGATGATGAATTAACTATGTTTATAAAAACTAACTAATTTTATAATAATAATAATATAATTAAATTAACTGGGTTTTAGTAATAATAGTAATAATAAATTAACTAGGTTAACCAAGTTAATAAAATTAACTAAGTTTTGTTAATATTAACTAAGTTTAAGTTAACTAAATTTCATAAATAATAATATAACTAATTTAACAAAGATTTATAAATAACGACGGTGATGATATATTAACTTAGTTTATAAAATTTGACTAAGTTTATAATAATAATAATAATATAATTAAGTTAACCGATTTTGAATAATAATAACAATAACAATAATAATAATAAATTAAGTTAGCAAGTTAATAAAAATTAACTATGCTTTGTTAAAATTAAACAAGTTTTATTAAATTAACTAAGTTTAAGTTAACTAAATTTTATAAATAATAATAATATAACTAATTTAACAATATTTTATATATAACTATAAGATTGGACTTTATTTGTTTCATTCCGTTTCACTACAACAAAAATACCTTATTAGAACATCATTTTTACAACGGGCATATTCAGCCCGTTGTAATAGACGGCTATTACAACGGTAATTTTAGGACCGTTGTAATAGATGCTTTATCCAACGTCCTTCTTAAAACTTGCATTATTTTCCCGTTGTAATAGAGAGATATTACAACGGTCAGCTTCTGCCCGTTGTAATGGAAGTATATTTTACAACATTCAGCAAATGCCCGTTGTAATAGATGGACCGTTGTAATAAATGGAATACGAAACTAGGGCACTTTCTCTCGTATCCCTTTCTCTCCTTCATTTCAAACCCAATAAGAACTTTATTTCCCAAAAAGAAAAGGAAAAATGGCAGCAATTATCTCCTCTACTCTATCACTCATATCTTAACCATCGAAAGCCGCCTCAGTTTCCACTAAACAGCCCTCAAAATCCCTTCTTCTCACAACCCAATCTCGTCGCACCACCAATTTCGCCTGCTACTGCGCCGCCACCACCCCAATAATCAAAGAAATCGAGTCCCAAATCTCATCCTTAACCCTAGAAGAAGCCCGCAACCTCGTCGACTACCTGCTGGACCGCCTCGGCGTCTGCGCCACGACGTTCGTCCCTGCTGGAGGTCCATCTGCTCCAGTCGCAGATGCAGCGCCGGCTATTATGGAGGAGAAGGCAGAGTTCGATGTGATGATTGATGAAGTGCCGAGCAAAGCCAAGAAGAAGCTTGAGGATGTTGGTGCTAAGGTTTCCCTTGTTTAAGTTCGAATTTTCATTTCCAAATCTGTGTATGTTATCTGTTTGTAAGTTTTGATTTTTTGGTTTGAGGATTGCTGTTACCTGTATGAATTCTCACTTAATGTTACAATCTTAAAAAGTTATAGTAAATTTGAGGTAAAAGTCAAATTGAAAATGCATTGTCTTTTCTAGAAGAGAAAACGCACGACCAAAAAAAATGATAGACAAAATAATGGAATGAGATGAGCATATTTGATGTGCGGACATACTACCACTTTTACTCAATTTTGAATGAGAAAAACCGAAATCCAAAATTGGAGTTGAATTCTCTGTTTAAAATAGAAAATCTAAAACAAATCGTATTTACCTTTTTTTCCAACTTTTTCAATCTTTAAAAGGACGGAAATCAAAAGCATGTGCTTTCTCATTTGGATTTGCATATAGGGATCGATCAAAAACCAGAAAGTGGGAACCAAAGGGGGATGAATCCACGAGGAAGCCCAGAATCTATCAAACGAAGATGGCTCATATTTGCACCAGCAGGAGTGAGATAAACCAGTAATGTCCATTAAATATTATTCACTGACATAATAAATACCTTCAAACAAATTTAAAGTAATATTCACTACATATTTGATTTGATATAGCAGTACGATTATACAAACACAACCCTCTTTGACGATGAATGTTTGTAATGTAAACAAGCACAGAACCGCTCATTATTTTTATTTATTCTTCCCTCCACATTATGATCATGAAACATTTCCTTAACACAATTCTCCGATGATCAACTTCCATTAACCTTTGAACACACGGCTCTAATTTGCCCACTTCTTCCAGTCAATGGGCTAATATTCCCATGCTCACAATACTTTTGGCAAAACTAGAGAAAAACATGCTTTGACTACTTTTGCCCACTGCTTCCAGTCAATTGGAGCTGACTTACAATACCCTTTTTTTTAAGTTACATACATTGATTAATTTAATCACAAATTTGGCCTTTTGGATATTGCTATATGAATTAGTTGTAAATACTAAACTGTTTATTCATTTTGTGCAGGAAAATAAGATGACTAAACACCCACAATTGCTATATGAAGCCAAGCTATATAAGATTCTACAAGGAGGAAGTAAGTATATAAGACTCATAGGACCAGCCCTCCCTATGAAGTATAAATTACTGAAATTGTTTTTGTATTGGATTTTTAGGGAATTTTTGCATCAGTTGTTAATTATGGACCGATGACTTGGTCAAATAAAATTTTAGGCCCAGCTTTAGTTGCTCTATATATGCCACTTCAACCAGCATTTTCATCTTTCCTATCAACAGTATTTCTCAGCACACCCATCTTTCTCGGAAGGTATGAACACACTTTTTTCCTATTTCCAAACGCACATTATTGTTGATTTTTCCAAACATTTGTATCATCATATTTAGATGAAGCTGTCATGACTCTACAGTTCCAAACATTTGCTTCCAACAACTGATACAGTGCATTCCTTTGCCAGAACAGACTGTACCATAGATTCAAATTTAGTTGGATAATATACTAAAATAAGGGACTAATCTTAGAAAAATAACACTTCCTAAAAGTTGGAATATAAAATAATAAATTGTAAAATAACTAGTTGGAGCTGATCCATCCAAGTTTTATTTTTATTTCGCAGGCAAATTCATACGATTTTGTTTGAAGTAATTTTCATGTTAGTCGTTTAGCAAAAATCTTGACTCAAATACTATTATAACATGGTTACCCGATTTGAAAATAAAATCCAAGTTGCACCCCAAAAAACTACTATCCCAACTCAATAGTCTCCTTAATATATCAACGGTATCCCATGATATTATGGCAGACTCTTTAAAGCAATTCAAATTACCTGAAGAACCACTGTCATTTCGATTGATGACAGACTTGTTTTCAAATTGTTGGTATTATGTATATATACACGTACTTCTGAAACATATATTTGTTCAATTACTTTTGGACAAACTATGAAAATCGTTGTTGTGTTGTTTAAAGATATACATTCATACCCATTAAAATTAAAGATATAAGAGGAGATTTGAGTTAAGCGGAAATTTAGATTTATAGTTATGGAATATACATTTTACGTAAAATTGATTTATAGTTATAGAAACAAATGTGCAGTGTATCAGTTGTTTGAATCTATGGAGCTATCATGACTCTACAGTTAAATCAAATAAATCTTGTTTGAAAGAAATTTTTATGCGTATACATAGCCAATATAGAAAAGTAAAGTAATAAATTTAGTAGAAATAAGTTCATATGAAATTAAAAAACCTACACATAATTAAAGTAGATATATGTTTTAATAAGGGTATCCGCGATTATGAAAAATATTCCTTATATTCACTTTTTTCATATATCTTTCCATTAATCAGATCAATACTTAGGACCTTTCCCATTCTTTTAATTCTTACTTTATCTGATGGCATTGAAAAACACTATTGCAGCAATGATAGCAATATTTCTGATCATCTCTGCTATTTCAGTTCCGACCTATGTGGAATCAGAAACTCTACTTTAATAGAACAAAAAGGCTAGGAGGAGGTTGTTCCAATGGTTCAAGAACTACTGCACAGATGCTTCTTGGGAGGTATGTAACACAGTGCACTGAAAGATGAATTCGTTGACAAAAGTTTTATGCTTATGTGTTAATGCTTTATGTATTTGGTTGTTATGAAACTAGTTGTCATGTGTATATTAAAACTATGTCGATGTAAATATATCTAACTTTTTGGAATGTGTTGGAATTTTATGACTCTAGCTTTTAGTCTTTTCGTATGTGATTTTGGTTATTTTATGATAATATTTATTACTCGTTAAATTATTCATTATTGGTATGGATGTTGGATGCTGCTGTATTTTTTTTTAAATTTGCATTTATTTTGCAACGGTCAGAAACCGTTGCAATATCATGTATTACAACGGGCATTGCCTGTTGTAAAAAGATGTATTACAATGGGCATTGCCCGTTGTAAAAAGGTGTATTACAATGACATTGCCCGTTGTAAAATATGGTCGACCTATTACAACGAGGCCTAATACAACGGGCTCATGCCCGTTGTGAAATCCATATTACAACGGGCATTGCCCGTTGTGAAATGACTGTTTTGTTGTAATGTTTATAACTTTAATTATTTATATGACATTATTTATATTATGATATACTCGTACAATGTTGTAGATGTTTGTTATTAGATTTGAAGTCCTATGAATTAACATAATTGTTTGACTATATGTTGTGCTTTCACTTGTGTAGGCTTTGGATTTCCGAAGAGAGCAAAGTTGAACTTTTATGGTGCTAGCTCTTGTGCATGCGATAAAGAATTATGGGTAATCAAGTGTTTTGTTAGCACTAGTTTGGAATAACATTTTAATAGTACTAGTTGTGTAAATTTATATATGAATGGTTATTGTATGTGAGTTTGGTCATTTTATCAAAAAACTATTGTATTAGAATGGTTATGGATATCCTATTTGATTATATGATTAATACGTTTTTTTTAATTGTTTGAATATGATGATTATATGAGTGATTGTTGATTGATATAGTTGAAACAAAATAGACCATGAATAGGAAATAATAGCATGAAAAAATGGTGCAAAATGATCAACAACTTTTAGTAGCGTTTTAAAAACACTACTGAAATACATATAGTGGCGTTGAGTAAACGCAACCGTAAAGTAGGGGTAAAGTTGGAAACTCTATTGGTAGCGCCAAAAAACCTTTTGGTGGAGTTTTTAAAACGTTACAAAAAGATTTTTGGTGGCATTTAATAAACTCTACAATAAAAGTATTTATAAAGGCGTGAAATAAATGCAACCAAAAACCATGGATTTTTAGTTGCGGGCTTTATCACGGCGTTTATCAAAACGCTACCATAAGATTTGGTAGCGTTTTTTGTGCCCCGCCAAAAATAAAATTTGTTGTAGTGTATATAGATGCATTAGTTCAATGGATATTTCCAGTTGGTTAGTAGCTATGGAGGAGGAAATTGAGTCTTTGCAAAAAAAAAAATCGCACTTGTGATTTAGTGCCACTTCCTTCCGACAACATAGGTATTAGGTGTAAGTGGAAAGATGCTATCAATGGTGACTTGAGGTGTAATGCAAGATTAGTGGTAAAGGGTTATATTCGGAGGAAAGGTGTGGAGTTCTATGATATATTTTCTCCAGTTGTCAGACAAACTTCCATTTACATTCTTTTGGCATTTGTTGTTCACTTTGACATGGAGTTGGAACAACTAAATGTCAAGACAACATTCTTGCATGGTGACCCTGAAGCAGACTTGTACCTATAACAGCCAGAAGGGTCATTGACAGTAGCAGGCCCAGTCATGTTTGTAAGCTTAACAAATCTCTATATGGTTTAAAACAGTCTCCTAGTCAGTGGTAAAAGAAATTTGATAAGTTTATGATCTCGCATGGTTACTCTAGAAGCTTTAAGGACTAATGCGTCTATTTTAAGAAGTGAAATGAAGACATCATTTGTTTGTTACTTTATGTTGATGATATGTTGATAGCTTCTAAGAGTATGACTAGAATTTCAGAGTTGAAAACAAAGCTCAGCAAGGAGTTTGATATGAAAGATTTGGGAAAGGACCAGAGATTTTAGAGATGGAGATTTAGAGGGATAGAAAGCAAAGAGTTTTGAGGCTCATTCAAACTTAGTATATTGAGAAAGTCCTATCTTGATTTTGGTACGGAGAAGATAAACTGGTGGCTACTCCATTAGGCTTTCAATTTCAGTTATCCAAAGATTTATGTCCCACATCAAATGAAGGCAAAAGGGATATGGCTAATATTCCATACTCTAGTGCAGTTGGAAGACTTTTGTATGCTATGCATAAAGCCTGATTTAGCTCATGTGGTTGGTGTTATTAGCAGATACATGTCAAACCCAGGCAAGACTCATCGGCAATCAGTAAGTGGATTTTACGATATTTGAGAGGCACTTGTGATATTGGCTTGTTGTTTGGAGGCAGCGATATAACTTTGAGGGGTTATTTTGATTCAGATTATGCTGGGGATAGAGATTGTAGGAAATCAATTTCGGGCTATTTATACACTTGGCATAGGCTCGATTTTTTGGAGATCCAAGTTACAATCCATTGTATCTTTATCAACTACAAAGGCATAACTTATTTATGTTGTGAAGCGACCAAGGATGGATTGTATTTGTTGCAGATTTTGGAAGATTTATCATTGATGCAGAAGGCGGTGGAGTTGTTTTCAAATAGTAAGAGTGCTATTCATCTTGTTGAGAATCAAGCCTACAGCACATGGAAAAAGCACATTGATGTTAGAAGTTTCTTTTTCATACTTGAAGAAGAGAGAAATAAGATAAAGCTATCGAAGATACACATAAAAGACAATCCAGTTGATATATTAACAAAGTCAGTTCCAAAGGACAAGTTTGAGCATTACTCAAACTGGATTAGTATGGTACGAGCTTACTCATGCACTGACCCAACAAATAGTTTAATTGATTGGTTGATATATTTAAATCAAGGTGGAGTGTTAAATTTGGACGATTTCAATTTATTCCAAATGGTAAAAGAGAGAAGATATTAATTGATTCCCGCAACCAATCAAATATGGGAAACAAATAAAAACAGATAATCAAATATTGTCAAAAGATACATTAGTTGATTTGAGAAATCATTCAAATAAGGATATACGTGGAAATAAACAGCAGTATGCTAAATTTATGTTGAAATCAAATCAGGTAAATCCGAAAAGATTTCATTCTTATCTCCAAGGCAATCATTTTTCTTCCACCTATATGTTAGAACCACTATTATATGATTTCGACGACAACAACTATACAATCACTAGCACGCAATATATATATATATATATATATATATATATCATCCATATGCATATAAATTATCACAACCAGACTTGAAGACAAACACAATAGGATCATTGTATTAAGAAATATTAGTTTATTGTGTAAATGTCTTAAATAGATGATATGTACAATCCCCTTGAGTAGTTTTTACAAGCATAAGCACATATAAACTATTAAAAGGGTTTTACAAATTCAAGAAGGGAAATTATCGGGTTGTACATGTGTCAGACTTCTGGCTTATATACTCAAACGTATGGCACTATTTTCTATTTAAACTTTTTTAATATAGGCCAGACGTTTGACCTAAACATCCAGACGACTGACTTGGGTAACGGCCAGCACTCCTCAACAAACATCTTCTTCAATTGGAGGGTTACATCCACTATCTTTGGCCATAGCTCTTCCTTTTTAACCACTGCAACTCTTGGACTAAAATAGAATGTACCCAAGGTCATTACTTCTCAAACAAACTCTTCAACATCTATAAATAAGCATGAATTTGAGAAGCAAAACTTACTCGATTTTATGAACTCTTGTCTCTTTATTCTCTAATATTCCTGTGCTGTCTCAGATTTCTAAAAATACTCAAAAGCATACTTTTATTTATTTCTTAAATCAAAGCTTCAAATTACATACTACTCAAAGGAGATTATAGGAAGGATTGTAGTGAGAAGTCAAAAACTATGCTATCAAGAACACACTATTGTCAAAGAAAGATCTTTCATTGTAAGCCTATTTCTCCATGCGAAGCGAGGGTAGTTTTGGTAGTTGAAAGTCCGAAGGGGAGCTTCGGGAACTGGATGTAGAATGAGAGATCTGAACCAGTATAAAAATTCCGGTGTGATCTTTTTTAACCCTACTTATCTTACTTTGCTAGTTGATAGATAATATTTCATAACACTTGCATATTAAATATACACACATTTATATATAAGACATTTGTTCATCTTTTCAAAATACAAGATAGCAAAAGAGTTCTCCACAAAATATCTTCAATAAGATTCTTATTTCTTTATCTGTTGTAGGGTGAGAAATTTGTATTGAGTGGTTTATATTCTTCTTATGTTGTACTCCCTCTTGAAGTGAAGAAGAATAAAGGTTGTTGGATCCGAGGAAGTAGGCATAGTCGAACCTCGTTATATCAGTGTGTTCTTTCCTTTCGTTCTTTTCTTTATAATTTGTGCTTATTGATTTTCATTTTATTCTCTTAGTTGTATTGGAACTGTTGAGATTGTCCACAGGCTAGATTATTAGGTGTTCTGCTTTCACTGTCCAACACTCTAATTTTTCACTACATTTACAACTTAATCTAATTAGTGAATTTACTTAAAAATATAAATATTTTGGTTGACAAGACTAGCATAAGCAGTAAATTTCTATTGATCTACAAAAATTTACTCTAGTGATTTACACAAACTTCGCGATATGGAACAAATAAGCACATTTCATGGATATGCAAACACATTGGAAACTCATGAGTCCTTACAATGTGATGCACCTTCACACTTGGTAGGCGATTCCATCAAGTTTGTTTATTTGTAACCATCACACACAGTGACGTAACTAGGATTTAGGTTTGCGGTGGGCAAATTATGTGAATGTAAATAAAATAAAATTCAACTAATTGCATTATTTAATTTTGATGCTTGCATGCACATCAACGTTCAACTATTTGCATTAATATATATATAATTTTATTTATAAAAAAATCAGTAAATGAGATGCCATTTAAATCAACAAAAAATTTGGATACCGTAGGATTAATTTTCACACCAATCTAGATGCTAACAAGTTGATTTAACTCAGCAACAAATTCAATAACAAATTTAGATGATAAAATTCAGATCTAATATACAGTAGCTTGGAAAATCAGTCGAGAATTTTTTGCTACATTTTTTGACCAAATTTAGATATAAATTGATATTTTTTGAGAAAATTACTTTGTTGCTAATTTTTTGATACTAATTTTAAATGTAGGTTCCTTTAGGAGAATTTTTGTGAGCAAACTGTTTTACTGCTAAGGCTTGAGCAAACTAGTGGTACAAGTTTTGTGAAGAAAAATTAGATACAAATTAAGAGTTTACTATTTACAGTCATAGTAGAAAGCTGCTAGGGTTTTGAAGATTACAAGATGAAGAATAGTGAAGTAAGCAGTTGATGTCGATCAAGAGCAATGAGCTTACATATGCAGTGTCTACTAATGTGAGCTTCCTTTGTCTGATGTAAACTGATACTTGGATAGAAGGTGGAAAAGTCGATGAATTTGTAATGAGGGTTTTGAACAAGTACACAAAGCTCTCTGTTTTTGCTTTACTGTTTTTTTTTTGCATAGGGCAACTGCCCACCCCACCAATGGTCTAGTTATGTCCCTGATCACACATGGAGACTCAATAATAGCAAAATGCCCAACCTTAAATTAACCAAATGCATCTAGAAAGCACATCAAATGTTGATTATGGATTAAATGACGCAAGTTATCTCTTTTTATTTTTTATAATATAATCCATCAACTTTATCTCAAAAGCACCATCAATGTTGGTTATCAATTAAATAATTCCCAAAAAGCCCAACCTTGGATTGGTCAGTAGAATCCATTAAATGCATGCCAAAAGCACAGTACCAAAATTGGTTATGAGTTCGATAAAAGGAAAAACACATAACCTTAAATAAATCATTAGAGTACATCAAGTGCATTTCAACATCTAGTTACAGATTCAGGATGAGCATAAACCTCAAATCAGAATACCACCAAACAATCAATGTAGTTGTTCACATTATCACCATAAATACAAGCCATTGATTCATAAGAGCGTATAACTTATCAATACAAATAATATATTGGAAAGAGAAATCATATGGCCTCATTTGAACTTGAATTGTTATCCACTATACTTTTATATACCCTTAGCTTGAGGCTCATCCTCTTGATGATTCTAGGACTACATTCCTTAAAACTTTTTCTTTTAGCTTGTTCTAAAAGTTCCTCATGTATTTTAATGTTGTCACAGGGGAAATGAGTGTATCCACTTAGCATGCTCACAACATAGGCAATGTTATTCTAGTATAATTAATGGAGAACATGGCTATTCCTATAATTTTAGCACATTCATCCTGTTACACATTAGATCCCTTATGCTTTAATAAGTGTATTCTAAACGAAAGTGCAAATGGATTGTGTCATATGACTAATCTAAATTAATACGAGAGATATGTGGTAAAAATATAAACAAGAGAAAGTAAATGAAAGGACACGTCATAATTTTACACTAGTTCAGATCTCTCATCCTACGTCTAGTCTAAAGCTCTTTAGTGTTTCACTAACACAAAACCCACTCTAGACCTAGAGGAATATGTGTATACAACGGAAATATATTGACAAGAGTTGTGTCCTTTTTAACACTAACTTTTCCTTTTTGTACACTCTTTCTATACTCTCCTCAAAGTGGTTTGAAGTGTATATGCTATGATTAAGGAAGTATGATAATAACAAAGGTGAAATAAACTTGAACCCTTGAGTGATCGTTTGGAATATGTAAGTTGACATCTTTTATAAAGCAAGTGTATAAGAGTATAAACACTAAGGGAGATAGAAAAGGATAAATTCAAAGTGAAATGAAAATCTCTATTTATGAATGTAAAATGATGGGTTAAACATAAATAATTTTTCATAGAAAAGCCATAGGTTTTTAATAGAATATGCAACATTTATTGAAGAAGATCAAGAGCAACCTTTTTCTAGAAAATACATTTTGAACGAATATAGTAGTTTTAAGTTTCCAGTCGGGTGGATTTTTAAGGAGTCAGTAGGTAAAGATGCTAAATTTAAATAAAAAACTACCATTTTCTAGTCGACTTCAACAAAATCCAGTTCATTGCCACCAGTCACCTGGTCTTAATTTCGATCGACTACTGGATGAATTTTCAACAACTGCACAATTTTATTGTCTTCAAAAATATTATGTTTGTTCTAGTAATTTTCAACACCTTTGCAATTTTACTTTCTTCAAAAATATTATGTTGTTCTAGTATATAAAATCCTTTATTTGAATGATGCGTGTGAACCTTTTTGTGGTGGAATGTAAGCAGAACAATACCTAAGACTCACTAACTCACTCTTTTAGATAGCTCTTCTGTCTTCGTCTTTAAGGTGAGTTCCTACAAAAAATATCGTGGAGTACTATTATATAGCCATCACTATCAAAACATTCAATAAGGGCTCTAATACTAGAATCATAGGAACAATATACATGGTTTATATTTGTGTAGTATTTCATAAATAAAAATCCCTAGCCGTTCGGAAGTAAAATCCTAAATAATGCAAGTTAAAATATTAGGTTGACACGATGAGATAGAAGCTAAAAATTGGTAGTGGACAAGTAGTGGAAAATAAAAGTGAAATGTTTGCAACAAAAAGGGTAGTCCTTTGTCCATTGTTGAGTAGTTACTTTATTAACTAGGCTAATACCAAGGGGCTTATAGTATTGGGTTTTTTTTTTCACCATTAATGCATTTTTTGTAAAAGCTTGAAATTACTATTTACGGAAAAATAAATTTAGGATTATGGTTTTTGTTGTGTTTAATTGGATTAGATTAGATCTTTTTCTTTTACAAATGAGTCCTCTATTTATATAATCGTTTTATCTCATTCATTGGTGGATTGCGCTTGCTTTAGTTTGCTGATGTGGTCTAATGCTAGGTTGTGATTGACCTACGCGGCTTCATCTCATTACTAGTATTTTAACTTAGAATAATGCCATGTAATTCCTGAATGCGACATTATTTTCCATTCTTCTCTTAATTTACATTGGAGATTTATTTATTAAGGTGTATACCTAGAGTTTAGGCATTGTGGTCCTTGGTAATTTACATTGACCCGTTGTCACCAAGCTTGTTCTTTCAATGGAGGATTTTGCATCATCATGCCATATAGTTTCATGATTAATGGGACTTTCAACCTCTAAAACATATCAATCTAAGGAAACTTCTACCTACATATTTGAAGTATTAGGAGTTTAAAAGTACTTTAGATTTGACATATAGCCATTGTTAATATAGTTTCAACGTTTGTAATATTGTTTCGGCCTTTGCCCCATATTGTTTAGGTTCATAGTTTTTTATAGTCATGGTGCCTATTAAGGGTTATGTCTTATTGGTATTTGAATTAAATTGATATTTTAATTTTATAAGGAATACATGAAAAGGAGGTTTGTGGAATAATTGAAGGGATCCAACTTTCAACATTTTTTCCATACACCTTCATTTGTAGCTTCATAAAGCCAAAAGGTCATAATAGTAATAACATAGTAAAAATTATGATATAAAACATGCCTTGAATTTACTTAGTATGGTTAAATACGAAGTAATCTTTGAATAATGAGTCAGATCAAGATTTATATGATGTTACGAATTCACACTACATTTAATCAATAGTAATTTTGGGTAACCTTAGAATTTTTCAGCATATGATAGTTTTATCATGTATAGAGAACGTATAAATTACTTCTACAATGAAGAAGTAACTATACTATATATGATGTAACAGGGTTCAATCTCGCTTTGGCTTCGAATAAGGGCATACGATCCAAGCTATCTAATCTTTAGGGTATTATTTATAGAGTTGCTTAAAGGCATCCTTTGGATTTTGTGTAAGATGATCCAAATTATTCTACCGTTTTCAGTCTTGGCAAGTGTATCAGTCACAGCCATGCTCAAGGGTTATTTTATAACTCCAATCAAGGGGTGTTAGCTAATCATATATTAACTCCATTAAAATACTTGGTTATTCCTTCAAATATATTATATTAAAGAACGTCCACTTTCTTTGGAATTAACTATTTTTTTGCCTAAATTGTAAAATACTCATCCTACCGATTAAGACGATGACATCTTGTGAAGTCAACAGTTTGCAATGTGAATATTTGAATCCAAAATCATTTATCCTAGAAGGCACGTACCTTTTAGGATAAATGTATTCAAATAATGGTTTATCTTTTGAAGCAGAGACAAAATATTTTATTATTATGAACTTGGACAACATCTAGTGCTCAGAGTCAAAACTGAAAATAATGATCAAAGTCTCGACATGAGTTTAATGACTGAATATAATATATTGTTTTTTGTGTTTATATTATCAAAAACTGAAAGTATTCTTTGAAAACTGATACTATTCAAATAGTCTGTTGTTCATAACCATCAATTTTTGGAAAAACTTCTCAAAATCTATTTTGAGTGAAACTATATCATCATGATGCATAGTTGGCTAATGGTATTTCCATTCACGGAGTGATATTGCCATCCTGATTATTTAGTTGATATGTTCTCGAAAGAATGACTTCATGTCAATCAGTTATCCTTCCCCAATTAGGCTTGAGGGGACTATCTACTTGGTCCTTTATGTTCGACATTATATTTTGGAGCACAAGATCTTATTTTTTGAAAACTCGATGTCTAATGCAGTGGTTGTAGCACTGATACATTGTTTTCATCTATCCGGTTGTTTGAATTGATGCTCGGTCTTGAAATTCAGGTAGAAACCTAGGGACTCCTCTTAGATTAATTTTTTGCAACATGATAGAATACATCAACCGATAAGAGGTTAGGCCAACTCAGGATGGTATCATGGCTTCATATTTATTAGTCAAAGAGTATAGGTAATATCTCTTTGATGTTCGTGTACCAGCCATTATGTTCTTAATATGCAAGATTGCTCTTCTACATAGTTTCTTATGACCTTTTTCAGCTGTTTCTTAAGGCATGACTTAATTTTCTTATGTCTATCTCTTCGCCATTAGCTTGTGGATGTGCTACTGAAGATAAACTATAATCAAAGGCATTGTTTTGGCAGTAGTTCATGCACTCTTGACCTTAAAACTGAATGCTGTTATTAATAAGGATCTTGTAGGTATACCCAAGCTCGTACGAAATTCTAGATAATAAATGTGACTTCTTTCTATGTAGTAGCCGAGGATCTATCACCAACCATTTTTTAAAGTATCTAATGGAAATTATTGTGAAACACGTCCCTCCTTTAGTCATTGGTAATGGGTAGATAAAATCAATCCCGAATTATCAATTTGCCATGAGCCCATCATTGACATCAGCTCATTCGGTGATGCTTTTGATATTTCTAAGAATTTGTGAAACCAATCACATTTTATTACGTAGTCTTTAGCTTCTCGATGCATATTTTGCCAATTTTATCCATGCTTGAGTACCATTGTACGTAGCATCATTCCTCCTAATAATATCCGCATATGTCATCATAGGCCTCTTAATGTAAGTTTTATCGTTGTTCTGTGGTTACAAAGACGAGAGTAGGGGGTTGTATATCACCGTTAATATAAAATATCATACGATGTGGTAAAGTTTGATGCATTTTACTTAATTCATGGAGCTTCGTACAGATCCTTAAGTATCTCCGTTAAATCTCGAATGTATGGTGCATCCATATATTTCCTAAAATAGTTGGTTGGTTAACTGTGATCCATGCAACTTATTTACAAGTTATGACATATATCCATTAAGAATGTTACATGCTAGCTTTTCCATAAATTCCATAAGGATGAACCTATAGTCTTGAACATCTCAGGTGCTTGCCTATTTTGTAATGGCATCGGGCATTGCATTTAGATCCCTTGGGATGTTTTACTTTTATGGATTTTGAATTAAGAAAGTAGTTGCAAAGCAAGTTTCAAATACAAAGCTAATCTAAAGTATTTGTAACAACCCAAAATTTGAGTTATATTAATTAATTAACGAATTGATTAAATAATAAAATAAGTTTATGAAATTGCAAGAATAGAGATATGGGAGTTGCACCATTAGATCCATGATGATTTTCTGATCAATTTTCATATATAACTTGACGAAATCTGAGCTAGTATGAAGAAGTTACGAGAGAAACAAGAATCCAGAATTTAATAAACTTAAACGAAGAAAAAAAATGACCCGATAGGGGTCGGCCCTTGCATTGGTCGGGTCGACCTATAGGTCGACCTCCAATGAAGTTAGGTCGACCTGCCTATGTTAATGGACGGAGATTCGTCAGGTACAAGCGAACACATCATAATTCGATTTTTGAGCGATCTTGTGCGTCCGTAGCTGCATCCGACGGTTCCTGGTGAGCCTATGACGTAGTTGCTTAATCTTCAAATCCGACGGCTTGAGATCCCTAAACCACACTATAAATAAGACTCTAGGCCTATATATTTTTCTCATTCAGATTTTCTCTCAATTGGGTTCATTGCTTGAGGCCGAATCCTAAACAGAAATTTCTTCTTGGGAGAAGGTCTTTTTAATAAAAATATTCTACAACCTAGAAGCAAATTCGGGAAGGCCAAGGATTAGAGCTAAGGACCACATGTGAGTGTTTTGTAATTATTTTAGATTTTTAAGCAGTTTTAAATAACAGGGTTCTCAATAGTTGTAGTTTTTCTACAATTTTGAGACAGTTTTAATGTAAGTTTATTTATAGTTGGTTTTTAAGTAAATTTTAGAATTTCTTTTCAGTCTATTTTTATTCGGATATTTTATTCAATTATTTTCAGTTATATACAGTTATTTACATCAGTTTTAAGTTGGAATTAGCTTGTGAATGTTAGTTTCTTTTTATAGAGATTTAATTTCTTTTTATGCGAATAAATTAAAAAGAGAAGAATTAGCTAATATGAGTTAAAATAGAAAAATACTAAATTTATAGAAATCAGATGTAAAAGAGAAAGACTGAAATAAAATAGAGATAAAATTAAATAGAAAAATTTAAGATATTTGCAAGCATGATTATAACAAGTGGTTATAACTAAAAAGAGAAAATAAAAGAGTAATAATTATAACATAGGTTATAATTAGAAAGAATGAGATAATGGAAGAGGCTTATTTTAAAATTTGGGTTAAGTTAATAAGCGAATATAGAAAAAATAACAGAAAAGACTTATTTTAAAACTTATATCTTGGATTAAGTTAATAAGCAAATATAAAAGTAGTGGTCCATACAAGTAGCATTCCCTTTCAGATCTAGGACTGATAGTCTCACAATAGTAGGTAAGGCTTGGACACGCTTATGCTGATCAGGGTAAATAAGTTGCCAATAGATAAAGAATCAAATCTGAGGATTTGGACAAGGGACACAAAACTAGAGGATTGTTTGTTAGAAGAGTACCAACAGCATCCCCTTTAAGATTTAGGATTGATGGTTTCACAACAGTTAGGTGAGGCTACGCAGCATTCCCTTTCAGGACTAGGACTAATGGTCTCACAATAGTTAGGTGAGGCTGGGCAGCATTCCCTTTTAGGATTACGACTTGATGGTCTCATAACAGTTAGGTGAGGTTGGGCACGCTTATGTTGATTAGGGTAAATAAATGGTGAAATATGGAGCGGCAGTTAGTGTGTACCGATGATGATCGAGCGTGCAACATCGATTAGGGTAAATAATTCGCTACTGTGTCCTACGCTCTAAAGAGGTGTCTTTTCCTATGACAGAATTAGTTCACAGTGGCACAACAAATATGGAATAGGCCAGTCAAATGGTAGAATTAGGATTTCAGCCTAATCAAGTTAGCAGTTGAGATAGGATTAGGGTTTCCAACCTAATCACAACAATTTAAGACAAGTGCAAACAATCATAATCGAACAATCACAATCAAACAATCAAAGTAAACACTCAAACAGATTAAAAATAGTATTTTATCTTTTCTATATTTTCCTTTCACGCTAAAACTATTGCTTAGTCTATTATCTTTATCTTGCTTAGAAATGCTAAGAATTACTTTCACTCTTCAGACTTATTGTCCGTCCCACTCCTCTATCTTTCCTTTGCCCCAGTAGGCCAGCAAAGTTAAGGATGGTTGATCAGGTTGTTTGGAGATTCTTTTTCATAATTTTCCCATTTTAGATGTATTCTTTTTTTTTGTCCTTTTCATTTGACTTATGATGGATTGGCACTTGTGAGATGGATTAAGATTATTATTGTTACTTTTGTACTTTGATTTTATGAGATTGAGATGTATTTTCATGAGACATGAGACATTTTGAGTTTTTGAGACATGTTATGTTTTTATGACTTATTTTGGAATGAAGTTTAATTTGGATGATAAGTTATTATTTTAATGTTTTCCGTTGTTTTTACTTATTTGTCTTGTAAATCTTAGTCTTTGTGATCCTTTAGCTATACCTATAAATGCACCATATCCTTTGGCTTGCCCTTCTTAGGTATACTAAGGGTTGTGGGGTGTTTCATTCGGTATCAGAGCCTAAGGTTACCAGATTCCTAAAAACTTGTTTTAAAAGTAAAGTATTTTTCAAAGATAAAAAGTCTTCAAACTAAAGATATGTTTCCAGAAAGAAACTCTTATTATAGAAATGGTTTTCAAGTATAAGAGAGTTTTTATAAAAATCCCCTCAAAGTCCAATTCAACCTTCTTTCGATTCTTACGAGCCTAAATTTTAATTTCTTTGCATAGAATGGCGGACGCCCCAAATCTTCCATAGTGTGTCCAAGTTCCTGACTGGTTTCGTAGATACCTCCAAGCTAGGGCACCAGAGGTGCAAGTGCAAGCGCCCAATGCAGCATCGGTGGGTGGAGATCCCATTAATTCACCTAAAGCAGCCAATTTTTCCCAACCATGCAAGGACTTTGCTAATTTAGGAGGCATGATGTTTTCTGGCATGATGGATTTCGTAGAGGCACGAACTTGGTTGAGCAATACAGAGCGGATATTTGGGCTGTTAGGATTGGAAGACCGACAGAGAGTTTAGCTTGCATCTTGGTAGCTGAAGGGAGAGGCTTCTTACTGGTGGGAGATTTTAGAGATGGAGGGTAAAGACACTGCTTGGTTTAGATTTTGGGAAAGGTTTAAGAGAAAGTTCTTGTCACAAGTCGAGGAAAGCATGCAGTTGGAGAAGTTTATTAGTCTAAAGCAAGGGAGTCTTTCGGTGAAAGAGTATATAAATCAGTTTAATGAGTTATCGCAGTTCGTAATGGGATAATACACCGAATAAGAAGGCCACCAAGTTTGCTAAGGGTTTGAACCAGCCCTCCAGGGGTTACCATTAACACATGTACCTATGGGAGCGACGTACGAATCACTTATGGAGATGGCTCTCATGACAGATATAGCTAAGAAAAAAGAGGTTAAAGAGGTTCTTAAATCAGAAAATACTAAGAAGAAGTGGTGGAAGAATAAGGCGGATAATGATAAGAAGAAAGGAGAAGGACCTTAGAAGGGACAGATCAAGAAGGGCGAGAAATGTCATAGTTGTGGATTGGTTGGGCATTTCACAAAGGACTGTAAGAAGGACACAATGAAGGGGAGGTGTTACAACTATAGGAAGCCTGGACACCTTAGTAGAGCTTGTCCTCAAAGGACATGGCAGAGAGCAGACGCACCTATGGTGCAAGTACAGGCTTTGGATGTAGCACCTTTTAGTAGTGGACCGGATCGAAATAGGAAAGTCTCTGTAGAAGGTTTGATCTCTTTTTTGGATTTACCTATTTGGAATCTTTTTGACTCCGGAGCATCTTATTCTTTCATTTCTAGTTCCTTGGTTGATTGTTTGCACTTAGATATTTCTCTAGTAGTAGACCCTATAGTTGTTTCAATCCCCGTAGGAGGATCGGCACATTTATCCATGATTTATAGAGGTTTGAAAATTTCTGTACTAGGCGTAGAGTTTGATTGTGATGCCTATGTACTGGGATTTTCAGGATACGGGATGATTTTGGGGATGCACTGGTTATCCACTTATGGTGCGATATTGGACTGCAAGAGGAGAGTCATTTGACTGGAGACATGTAGCAGATGGACTCTGGAGGTTTCTTGCGACCCACATGAGTCAGTCATGTTGAGCTTCCTTTATTCCCTTGATTCATCACTAGGAGAGTTAGATTTAGTTCCAGTTGTTAGGGATTTCGCAGATGTTTTTGAGGAGGTTAGGGGACTACCCACTAAGAGAGAGATCGACTTTAGGATCTGTCTGAATGACAATGCTAAGCCTGTGGCATTTTCCGTAAGACACATGGCTCCTAGGGAGAGAAAGGAGTTAATTAAGAAGATATGTGAGTTATTAGAGAAAGGCTTCATCAGACAGAGCATATCCGAGTGGGGAGCGCCAGTCATCTTCGCTACATAGACGGATGATTCCCTTCGACTTCGCGTAAACTATAGAGAGTTGAATAAGCTTATAAAGAAGAACCTTGCCCACTCCCTAGGATAGATGTTCTTTTCAATTAGGTGGTTGACTCTTCGGTATTTTCTCGGCTTGACTTAGCCACTGGATTCCATAAGCTTTGGGTCACTGATGATAATATCAATAAGATAGCATTTAGGATACCCGATGGATTCTTTGTGTGGTTGGTTATGCCGTTTGGGTTGACCAATGCTCCATCCTATTTTATAGATTTGATGAGTCGAGTTTTTCGAGATGTCCTAAATAAGTTCGTTTTAGTGTTTATGGATGACATTTTGGTGCTTTCCATGAGTATGAAAGAGCATGTTATTCATCTTGAGGAGGTTCTTTGTACACTTCGTGTTCATCAATTGAAAGCAAAATTCTCGAAGTGTCACTTTTGGCATGAGGAGGTGCGTTTCTTGGGGCATGCAGTCTCAAGAGAGGGTTTAGCTGTGGATTCCGCTAAGATAGTAGAAGTGCAGGATCGGAAGCCCCCCAAGAACACTACCGAAGTTAGAAGCTTCCCAGGTTTGCTGGTTATTATAGGAAGTTTATCATACATTATGCTAAGATTTTAGCATTTAAGGTTAAGCCTACCCTCATATATCAGATTGGCTCAATGCGACAAGAGGAGATTCAAAGCTTGAGGATATTTTGGTTAAGATTAGCAGAGGAGAGGTCTCTAGACATCTCCAATGCTATTCCATCGATAGTAAAGGGTGGTTAAGGAGAGATGGAAGACTTTGTGTCCCTTGCATTGACGATTTGATAAGTGTAGTCTAGCAGAAGCACACCATTCTTGAATTACCATTCATTTGGGTGGTGATAAGATGTATATGGACATGAAGAGAGTGCTTTATTTGAGTGGCATGGAGAAGGATATAGCAAAGTTTGTGGCCAAGTGTCTTGTGTGCCAAAGAGTTAAGGTGGAGCAGCAAAGGCCTGACGGATTGCTTCAACCATTGGATGTACCCAAATGGAAGTGGGATAATGTTTCAATGGACTTCATAGATAGTTTACCCCGATCTAGGAAGGGGAATACCAATATTTGGGTGATTGTAGATCGTTTGACTAAGAGCGCCCACTTCATTCTGGTTAAGGATAAGAGGATAACACCTTATTTGGCATCCTTGTACATTCGTGAGAGTGAGCTACAAAGACCCTATCTTTACTAGCGAGTTTTGGAGGAGCTTGCAAGAGGCTTTAGGGACACAGTTTAGATCGAGTACGGCCTATCACCATCAAACGGATGGCTAAACAGAGAGAGTTAATAGAGTTCTTGAGGATTTGTTGAGGATGTGCATTCTTGATTTTGGAGGAACTTGGGAGGAGCACCTTCCTTTAGTGGAATTCGCATATAATAGTAGCTTTAAGGCTAGCATTGGAATGGAACCATTTGAAGCCCTTTATGGAAGACGTTGCAAGTCGCCTTCGTGTTGGTTAGAGTCTATAGAAAGATTGCTACTTAGTCCCGACATGGTTAGAGAGACCTTAGAAAAGATTGATTTGATTAGAAGAAGAATGAAGATGACCCAAGATAGACAGAAATCCTATACAGATAAGCTGAGAAAGTATATTGAGTTTGAAGTAGGACATTTGGTTTTCATTAAGGTATCTCCGCTAAGGAAAGTATGGGTGGGCGCGGTCGATTAACCGCAAAATTCAGTTAATTTTTGCGGTTAACCTAAACTAATATGCGGTTCGGTTAACCGATATTCGGTTAATCGATGTTGGTAGTATCGACCGAATCGCAATATTTAAACCGCGGTTAACCGGTCACCTAGAATGGTTAACCGACTATTATTCGCGGTTAAACGGTTAATCGGTTAATCGGTTAATCAGTAAAGTTAGAACGGTTAACCGACTATTATTCGCGGTTAAACGGTTAATCGGTTAATCAGTAAAGTTAGAACGGTTAACCGATTGATTGTTTGCAATTTTGAAATCATGTGTATCTAAGATAATCGCTTGGGACATTATACCGTACATGAATGACATTAGGATGAGTTGTACACGTTAATATGGTTAATGGCGATTACTCTTTGAAGTATGCTGTTACAAAGTAATGAGTATTCAGATATTTGAGATCTACTGACTTGTTATTTCTCTATATTAGAAACTAACTTTTGTTGAAATTATTTTTAAAAGTTTTCACTGGAAACTCAACTGTTTTGGTAAATAATTAAAATTCAGTTTCTCATTATTCATTAAGCATTAAATTCCTATTCTATTCTATATAAAAGTGGACCTTTCCAACTTTCTTTCACCATACAGTCCTCAATCGATGCATACAATTACAAGTCACACAGTACACACCATATAATTACACTTAAACCTCAGCAGTCAGCCATCATACATAGCTCGGCAAAACAAAACAGTGCTGCAAATAACAATAATGATCTAGAAAATAAACTTAGTCAACCATCATACACTCAGTTCATTGCAAGTACAAATTATACAATAATGATCTAGAAAATAATGCAACAAATAACAATGCTGCGTGCAGACTGCAGCTAAAATAAAGTCACCATAGTACCATACACTTAAACCTCAGTTCATTCATTGTAAATACAATAACGCTGTGTAAATACAATATCGGTTCTTCGACATTTTCTGATTCTTTCATTGTAAATACAATAATGCAGGCTGCAGCTAAAAGTTATACATAACTTTCTTCTCCATCCTCGTATTCTTCGACATTTTCTGAAAATAAAATAATGACAATTTATCAGTTTGTAGAAAAATAAAATAAAGTGCATGGCACTACCATTAAGTGAAAACCTGGGTAGTAAACTGGACCTGGTAATAGAATTACCCATTATAAAAATGCACCTAGAAAATGCATCTCTTATTATTCCAATTTATCTAATTTCCCTTTCCTGAACCCATCATTTCCTAAAATTATTTGCAAAAGAATTATTACTGTTACTGACAGTGTTCACTGAATGCACACTGCAGTGCACAACAGCTTCTCAGGCCCTGATGGAGACTTAATGCTACATTTTACAAGCAGCATTGGGATCTTATAAAGAATGATCTACTGCTAGCTGTCATAATGCAAAATATGTGCAAAAGAATTTATTTTTAATACGTGCAAAATATGTGCATTAGAGGAAATATGTGCATTCAAGATTCCAAGATAGATAATCAGAGTCTAATTCATTTTTAATACTTTTGATGAGGATCGTTTGTATGAAAACCTGCATATATTTGACTAGTGTTTAAGGAAAACATGAATTTGAGTATATGTTTACACTACAGTACACATGCATATGTTTGAATAGTTAGACTGAAATTGAAATAAACTGAATAAATTGAAATGAATATAAACACCATGATTAAGGAGATATTAACCATGGCGAAAACATTGATGATGGAGATGGACTATCCACATTGAAAATTGAAGATAATGGCAATTCACATTGATGACCATGCACAAATTCTACATGAAAAACAATTAGTTAGAGTATTGTATGTAAAATCAAACAAATATCAAACTAGATTATTTTATGAACGCTAATATCACCTGAGGAAAGCATCATCATAATAGTAAACATAATCGTTTGGAACCTCAATCCGGTGGTCGACAAAAATTGGTTTGGACCTTAACCAATTTTGAGTACAAATTAATGCCTCAACCATTCGTGTACTCAAAGTACTACGAAAAGGATTTATAACCCTTTCTCCGGTGCTAAAAGCGGATTCGGAAGCAACTGTGGACATCGGAATAGCAAGAAGATCTCGAGCGATTAGAGATAAAACATGATATTTGGAGCTATTTACCTTCCACCATAGTAAAACATCAAAATCATTCGGTGCATCCTCAATCGGTGCATTTAAATACTTTTCTAGTTCATTGCATTCATTGTCTCGTTATCGAACTTGTCGTAAAAAAGTATTTCTTTTTCTAGAAAGAACATCACTAACATTCACAACATTTTCACTATCAATGGAAGTACTAGATCGTGGTTCATCACATGTTTGTGTTCCAAATGTAGAATTGCTCACGTAGAAGTCAAACAATCTTATCAAAATATCTTTCACACTTTTTAATATGTCATCTGCAACTACTTCATCATACATGTCTTCAACACATAACTTCAAAAATTGAAATTTATACCTTGGATCAAGCACACACGTAACAAGTAAAATTTTGTTCATGTTACTTACACTTCCCCAATATTTGTCAAACTTTGCTTTCATATTAAATCCCATTCTTCCAACATAAGGATTCATTTTCGCAATCAATGCTCGTAGTTCTTCTTGAATTCCACTTAGCTCGGCAAAACAATCATTTGAGGAAATAGATAAAGTTTTGCTAAATTTTAAAGTAATATCATAAAAATTCTTTAAGATTTTAACAAAAAGTTCGGCATTTTTCCAATCTACAGTACTCGGAGGACGAACTTCTTCATCAAAGTAAGCAACAAAAATACCATCAGTTTCTTTCATGTCATCAAAAACCCTTCTGTATTTCAAAGATGCCTCCAACATCAAATACGTTGAATTCCACCTAGTGGGTACATCTAAAACAAGCATAGATTTATTCTCTATTCCCAAACTTGAACACATCTCTCTAAATTTAGAAAACCGTGCTGGAGATGATCTCACAAATCTAACTGCGGTACGAATTCCAACTATAGTATTACTAATTTCTTTTAGCCCATCATGAACAATTAAATTGATTATATGGGCACAGCAACATATATGAATGAATTCACTATTCAAAACACAACCACCATTATAATCTTTTAATTTGTCTTTCACATAATTGATTGCCACTTCATTTGCACTAGCATTATCAACTGTGATCGACACTATTCTTTTGAGTTCCCATTTTTTTATACGTTGGACAATAAGTTTTCCAATATTTTCTCCTTTGTGACTAGTAATTACACAAAAATTTATAATCCTTTTATGTAAATTCCAATTTCCATCAATAAAGTGTGCAGTTAAAACCATATAATTCACGTTTTGAATAGAAGTCCATGTATCGGTTGTTAGACAAACACCATGCAATGATTCGGAGAACAATTTTTTAAGAGAATCTAACGAGTCCCAATATAATTGAAGCACGTCTCTACAAATTGTTCTACGTGAAGGAACTTCAAAACTAGGACACAATTGCCGACAAAATTCAAGAAAACCTTCACCCTCCACAAAACTAAAAGGTAGTTCGTCAATGATTATCATTCGAGCTAATGATTTTCTACATTCCTCTTTGTTAAATGACCATGTGGTAAGGGTGCAACTATCTTCACTATCGCTATTTTTTCCAAAAACTAAACTTTTTTTGTCTCTTATCACTGTCACGTGGAATTGACCTACATGATTTTGCTACATGATAATTCAAATGTGTAGTGTCATTAAATCTAGAACACATGCAAATTGTTGACCATAGTAGTTGCAAGCACATTTGTTAACTTTAGGATTAATATCTTTAGTAAAATGTTTCCATACCAGAGAAGGCTTTCTAGAAGAAGGCTTGCGATTTTGGTATGAAGGTGGTTTTCCAACATTGATGTTGTCGTCCCCGGTTTCCTCATCATCCGCTTCTTCCGCGTACTTATCATTAAGATCCATTGTTTCTCTAGAAGATCCACCTATTTCCACCTGTTTTACAATTGATATAGACATAAAATTAGCGGAAATGATATCGACGAGCTCTTAACTGCAGTTACTAAACATCCAATGCATAAATTCATGTTATTCTTCATTTTTCAGGCAAAGCACCAATTATTCAATAAAAGAGTGTCCTATACTCAACTTCCTCTTGTTCCAGAAAGCCATTTATAAGCATCACTGTAACGCTGAAGCATATATTCAATTTTTAGTTTTTTATCAGTTCCTGACTGAAGCATCGGATTTCCAGTTAGATTTTGAGTGGGGCTAAATGTACTGCATTGGATAGTCTATTTTACCTAGGAAATTCTTTCTGCTGAAGATCGGATATCCAACTTATTTAACTCTCTATGTCCACAAACATTATTTATTTATTTATCAATACCTTTCTATAAGATCACTTTAAGTATGTATTTTGTTTATACAATGTTTTATCAAATTAAAAATGAACAATATTATATCTTAAACTTGACATTGAATAAAATGTTTCTTCAAAACAAAAAACAAAAAAAACCCACTGTATGCACTTTCAGAGCGGTTATACTTTTCTTTTTCTTATTATTACCTTGTTGTAGATTTTGCAAAAGATAGGGTTTCAAATCAAACACTATGGAATATCAAAGTCTTCCTTTGTATTTTTCACAAAAAATAAGCCCTTTAATCCCCTACCAGAAAATTGATAAGAAAAAAAACCTTCCTACCTCAAAGTTTCTGCCCCCTTTAGAGTATTTGGGTGTCCCTTTAATAGACCAGACGATAAATGTATAGCTACATTACATATAAAACTTAGAAAGAAAGAAAAAATTAGCATTAACAAATGGCACAAAATAAAATTTTGTCCCAAATTTTCAAAGCTTCGTGACTGGCTGAATGTTGTATGATTTCTTAGTATTTGTTGATCACGATCATTATTGGTATTTTGATGGTCTTTGACATATAATAATTTATGAAGGTTCATATTTATGTTAAAACGTTTCACATGCTTACTTAGCAATGTCTACAGATAAAATTCTAGGTGTCTAACATATTGCTAACTTGTCGAGTACATATTAAGGAGATATCCGTTGTAGTATACATACTGTTTGGACTACATAAGCATAGTATGCCTAATGTAACTCAAGAAGCTTATAGCTGTTAAAATTGAAGACAAATTGAAGTAAGAAATTATGTTGGATGATCCTTCTACGAGTGTGAACAATGTAACCAAAATAGCTAAACTGACTATCTGAGCCTACTAATTTTATTACTAATTTCTTCGTACACTTGATTTCTTGGCTTCCCATGCAATTGGACCATCAAAGATACAATTTAGCATTAGATGAGATGATGAAAAGGAAAGTTCCAAAATTAGAATTGAAGATCAAAATCATATTTGTACTTTTTTTCTCAAAACTTATGTATTATTGTAGGTCACTTATGCAGTGAATGCTTTTCATAGTATTTACCACTAAATCCACTAATTCATAGTATTTACCACTACAACCCAATGATATTCTTCAAACAACAACGATTACTAACGTTAACATTTCTAATATAAGTCTCTCGGCTTCGTTTAACCAAAAAAAAAAAAAATACAAACAAAATACAAATCAATAAACAATCTCAGAAACAAAAAGATGAAAGTGTAAATCTATGTAAAAGAAGCAACCACATCACGATCGGAAGTGGAACGATGCAAAATAAAAATCGAACTCACATTTTTTCTCTTCCTGCTGGTGTTAACCATTGCTGTCGCTGAAATAGGCGATCTACGAATCTAGGGAGCAAAGATTTGTGAGTGAATTGTTTGAATTTGTTGCGAATTGTTGAAAAAATTCGTGACTACTGAATAGAATAGCGGTGGAAGAAGGAAACTAGGGTTATACTATACAAGCATGTAGTCCAGTCGCACGAAAGCAATGGGTCGGGTAGCAATTGTTGGGTAGGCCCGATAATTTGAAATATATATTCGGTTAACGCTTAACTGATAAATAACCGCGGTTAACCTTTAACCGAACCGATTTCGGTCGGTTAACATCGGTCGGTTAACCTAAAGTTCGGTTAACCAATTTTTTCGGTTAAAGTGGTTCGATTATGATCGGTTCGGTCGGTTAAGTCGGTTCGGTCGGTTAAATGCCCACCCCTAAAGAAAAGTAGTGAGGTTTGGATCAAGTGGTAAACTTACTCCCAGATTCGTAGGACTGTTCCCCATTGTGGAAAGGTAGGGAAGATGGCGTATCGGGTAAAGCTACCAAAGAGGCTCGCAGGAGTTCATGATGTTTTTCATGTTTCGCACT
The DNA here is from genome assembly GCA_030765085.1 of Allium cepa. Taxonomy (NCBI): domain Eukaryota; kingdom Viridiplantae; phylum Streptophyta; class Magnoliopsida; order Asparagales; family Amaryllidaceae; genus Allium; species Allium cepa. Next base: position 1,011,709,414 of record CM060945.1, on the reverse strand, counting down.
TGAGAAAGTGCTTACATGATTCAGCAGAATTAGTGGAACCTACCCAACTTGAGGAAGTTGAAGTGGAGAGAGAGCATCAGTCCGTCGCATTCCTACCGAGATCATTGGGCATGATGTCAAGAAGCTTGGGAATAAGGAAGTCCCATTGGTTAAGGTGCAGTGGGGAGAGAGTATTGAGGACGCTACATGGGAGGCTGAGGAGAAAATACATAGCTCTTATCCGCATCTCTTCGATGGTACGTTTTGAATTTCCTATTTCCATCTTTAGTCTTGAATAGATTCTTTCCTTTAGTATCCTTTGGGAGGGCAGATCGTAGGATTCAACTTATGGATGGTAGGACTGAATATAAACATGTTACTAGAATATGTTATGTATGATGGACGCTAGTGATTGCAAGTGTTTGCTAGTAGATGTTAATGGATGCATACACACACACACACACTAGGCACTATTATCTCTTGGGGATCGATCTAACTAGGTCACTAAAGCATATGCATATGGATGTGTGTACACTTGCATTTCTATTTCATGGTTGGTATGAATGGATGATTATTATATAATTTTTGCATTTGGATGATGATTGTAGCACACATGTAGAAATATCTGTTATCATTAGGAAACTTGCATTCATTTAGATACATGGCATGGACATAATTGCATGAAAAAGAGGTTGACTGAATCAGTAGACCACCAATCTTTTGCATTAGTTAGGGACATTGACACTACACTATTGCATATATCATAAATTTCATTAGAAATCTTAAGGAAGTGTAATAGATGATGGTTGAATATGTGGTTGTGGAGTTTGGATGAAAATATTTATTTCATTCTTCTGTCCTTGGTGATTTTGGGGACGAAATTCTTCAAGGAGGAGGGAATGTAACAAACCAAAATTTGAGCTATAATAATTAATTAACAAATTAATTAAATAATAAAATAAGTTTGTGAAATTGTTATAATCGATCTACGGGAGTTGCACCATTGGGTCCATGGCGATTTTCTGATCAATTTTCATATATAACTTGTCGAAGCTAATACGAAGAAGTTACGAGATGAACAAGAATTCAGAATTTAATAAACTTAAACAAAGAGAAAAAAATGACGTCATAGGGGTCGACCCTTGCATTGGTTGGGTCGACCTATAGGTTGAATCCCAATGAAGTTAGGTTGACCCGCCTATGTTTATGGACGGAGATTCATCCGGGTACGAGTGAACACGTCATAATTCGATTTTTGAGTGATCTTGTGCGTCCGTAGCTGCATCCGACGGTTCCTAGTAAGCCTATGACGTGGTTGCACTAGATTTAATCTTCAAATCTGACAGCTTGAGATCCTTAAGCCATACTATAAATAAGATCCTGCGTCTAGCTATTTTTCTCATTCAGATTTTCTCCTAATTGGGTTCATCGCCTGAGGCTGAACCCTAAATAGAAATTTTTTCTAGGGAGAAGGTCTTCTTAATGAAAATAGTCTACACCCTAGAAGTGGATCCGGGAAGGCCAAGGATTAGAGCTAAGGACCAAAGGTGAGTTTTTTGTAATTATTTTAGATTTTTAAGCAATTTAAAATAATAGAGTTCTTAATAGTTGTAGTTTTTCTACAATTTTTAGGCAGTTTTTATGTAAGTTTATTTACAGTCATTTTTTAAGTAAATTTCAGAATTTCTTTTCAGTCTATTTTTATTCAGCTATTTTACTCAGTTATTTACAGTTATTTGCATCTGTTTTAAGTTGGAATTTAGCCTATAAATGTTAATTTCTTTTTAGAGAGATTTAATCCCTTTTTACGCGAAAAATTAAAAAGAGAAGAATTCGCTAATATGGATTAAAATAGAAAAACAGTAAATTTACAGAAATCAGATGTAAAATAAGAAAACTAAAATAAAATAGAGATAGACTGAAATAAGAAAATTTAAGATATTTGCAAGCATGATTATAACAAGCGGTTATAACTAAAATGGGAAAATATAAGAGTAACAATTATAACATAGGTTATAATTAGAAAGAAAGAGGTAATTAAAGAAACTTATTGTAAAACTTAGATCTTGGATTAAGTTAATAAGCAAATATAGCACAAATAACAAAAGAGGCTTATTTTAAAACTTAGATCTTGGATTAACTTAATAAGCAAATATATAAGTAGTGGTCCGTACCGGCAGCATTCCCTTTCAGATCTAGGACTGATGGTCTCACAATAGTAGGTGAGGCTGGGACACTCTTATGCTGATTAGGGTAAATAAGTGGCCAATAGATAGAGGCTCAAATCTGGGGATTTGGGCAGGGGGCGCAAAACTAGAAGATTGTTTGTTAGGACCATTAACGATAGCATTCCCTTTCAAATCTAAGACTGATGGTCCCACAATAGTTAGGAGGCTAGGCCGCATTCCCTTTTCGGACTAGGACTGATGGTCTCGCAACAGTTAGGTGTGGCTAGACACACTTATGCTAATTTCGGTAAATAAAGGGTCAAATAGGGGCGACAGTTAGTGTGTAGCAGCGATGACAAAGCTTGCGGCATCAATTAGGGTAAATAACCCGCTACTGCGTCCTACGCGCTAAAGAGATGTCTTTTGCTATAAACAATATAATTTGTTCATAATGGCACAATAGAGATAGAATAGGCCGATCAAAGGATGGAATTAGGATTTCAGCCTAATCAAGTTAGCAGTTGAGGTAGAATTAGGGTTTCAACATAATCACAGCAATTTCAGACAAGTGCAAACAATCACAATCGAACAATCACAATTAATCGATCAAAGTAAAAAGTCAAACAAAATCAGAAATAGTATTTTATCCGAGTTTTATTTTTTTGTATTTTCCTTTCATGCTAGAACTATTTCTTAGTCTAATATCTTATCTTGCTTAGAAATTCTAGCAATTACTTTCACTCACCAGACTTATTATCCGACCCACTCCTCTATCTTTCCTTTTCCCTCCCAATAAGCCAGCAGAGTTGAGGACAGTTTATTTGGGTTGCTTGGAGATTCATTTTCGGAGTTTTCCTATTTCAGATGTATCCTTCTGCTTTTTAATTTTTTTCATTTGGATTATGATGGATTGACACTTGTGAGAGAGATTATGATTATTATTGTTACTTTTGTACTCTGATTTTATGAGATTAAGATGTTTTTTCATGAGAGATGAGACATTTTGAGTTTTTGAGTCTTGCTATGTTTTTATGACTTATTTTGAAATGAAGTTTAATTTTAAATGATAAGTTATTATTTTAATGTTTTCTGCTGTTTTTACTTATTTATCTTGTGAATCTTAGTCTCTGTGATGCTTTAGCTATACCTATAACGCACCATATCCTTTGGCTTGCCCTTCTTGGGTATACTAAGGAGTTTGGTGTATTTCAGTATTTGGTTTGATTGTTATTTAGGATCACATTAACTATGAGCCCCAAGTCCTTATAGAATTTTAATTCCAAAACACTAATGGTTATTTCCAATTTTTGTCTAGCAACAAGAGTTTCATGCTCACCAGGTTGTCCATTGCTGGGACCAGGTTTCACTATGCACTAAATTTGATCATTGTCAAGAGCGATTAATTCACGACTAGAACTTTCCCTACTTTTAATTTTAGCCATCATCTATGAAAAACTTCCAACTTAGCTTTACAGTATTCTTTTTTCTTTCAACGATTTTTTATCTCGTCTAGTGCTCTACTGTTGTTAAGTTATATGACTTTTCGTTTGATCGATTTTCTTAGTATATAAGAGACATCGTATAAGCTTACTTCAGTAGTCTTCCTGTCATTTTGGATTTACAAAATATAATTCCTATTGGCAGGTAGTGAATACTTTAACATGATAGGCCAAAAATATGAATAAAGCTTTCATGCCAAAAAAACAAGATAATAAGCTAATGTTTCCATTGAAAGGTAGATTCTATGGAGGGACTGAGTCATTTAACCAATATATCAGACATTGTTTTCCCTCATCGTCATAGACTGATGCTAAACCTAAGCTTTCTCCAAAGTATGTACATGTATAGAAAATCTCTCCACATAGAAGTGTGTAGGATCATATATGGCTAGACTATAGTATATAAACAGTATTATAAGAAAAAATGTAAATAAAATAAAGTAAAAAGTTTACACACCAGACATTTATGTCGGTTCAGCCCACCATCCTATGTCCAGTCCCATAATTTCTTATTCTGGCTTTTACTCAACAACACACTTGCTTTGCCCAAAGGAATAAGCCTATATACACGCCTGGCTGCTGAACATGTCTTTTACACTAATTTGATAGTTGATAGACTTTCACAGTTGACCTATCTTCAATATACAGATTTGCCCGATGTAGTAAAATCTCATATAGGCCACAAAAACTAATATGTGTTTGAATAAATAGGAGTTTAAGAGGTAAGAAAATTAGAGAGTTGATTATTATCAAAGAATGATCATTGATTTGAGAATATAGAATTGAGTAGGATTTTCATAATCTAGAATAGAAAATCAGAGAGTAATTCAGTAATCAAAACTCGTTGAAATCATAGTTGTTTATTGAGTTGAAGAGGTTTGACCAAAGGGTATGAAAGCTCTTTATTGCAGAAGGTTGCGTCTTTAGAAGATGGAAGAAACACATCCGTTCAATGAAAAGAAATTTAGAAATTCATTTTTGGAAACCCATTCCTTGTCCATCGGTGGCCTTCCACCGGTCCATCGATAAGTGAGTTAATTTGAGTTTCCAGAGCATTTTTTTATGCTCTTTAAAATTTGTAAAAAATTTATGAAATTATTTAAATGATCTTGGGAAAATGAAGTGAAGTTCTCATGAGTTTTAACCTATAAATCTTGGATAAAATGATTCACAAATTTATAATCTTCAAATGCTCTTCCAATAGATGTCAATGTATGATCTTTGAAGCTTGATCGTGATTTACTTTCCTTCTTCTAAAGCTATAGCAATATTTCTCTGATTAATGTAATTTAAACTCTAGTATGAAGTTGTTTCCATCAAAACCAGGAATCGTAGTTCTACGAATCTCCTACTTTTTGATGATAACTACTCATATATGAATTTATAAAGGTATTTTTACCTTGAATGGTATGAATGCAAAACTCCTTCTACTGTATGCACAGAACTATTTTAATATTATAGCATTCCCACTAAATGTAGGCATACGATAGATTGCATTTCCCCCTTTTTCACATCAAAATGGAGAATAATAAGACACGATATAGTGGATATCATGACATAACACAAACACAAACAAAAATTGTGCAAATGTTCACAACAACATACAAGTCGATATAAATGTCAAGTGGAAAAATAAGCACAAACCAACATACAAGATGCAACAAATGCAAGACAAACTAAGCAAACAAAAATGTCGAACTAAAATCATATATACAAATTCCAGTGAAGAAACTTAAAGCGATACCGTTTTGAAGAAGCTACAAATCTAGGAATGTCATAATATCCTCAAGGGGTAGTGGGATCCTACTTTGTATACCCTTTGTGCTTGCTGCCTGGTATTGGAAGACGAATGGGATATCCTAAAGCATGAGTAAACATGGTGTGTGATCGAGGTCCTCTCCCTCTAGATCCCATCCTGGTGGGTCTAGGTGCCTGAAATGAAGGACCTACTACTCCAGAACCGTGAAGTCCTGACTAAAGATCATGTATAGAAGGCTAGAAGTCTAGTGGGGACTGAAGTTCTACACTGGCCTCACTACTGGTACTGACTCCACTCTCTTGAGTCTGATCTAAACTGCATAGTCACATCAGAAGTGATCTAATAACTCCTAACTCTTTTTTGTTCTAATTGTTCCTTACAAATTGTTTGAATCGGTTGTTCTAGCCTCTTAAGAGTAGCAAGAATATGATCTTCGATGGAGATGTATGCATAGAAGAAACATGATATGGAGTGGAAGGACCAGAGATGTTTTCTTATGCCAACTACTATACTTGATTTTAATAGTAATCTCATCAGAGTCGATGGAATTTTCATAGCCTTTAAAACTTTATCATCAAACACATTCGAGTATGGACATCTAATCGGAGTTTCGTCATCTATCATAACCAAATAATCAATGAATTATTATGACCAAATTTCCATATGTATTAACCTTTTCTTTTCAACCGATTAATTTTCCACCATGTTATTCATTATCACATTAACCGAACTAGCCTGAATATTTCCCAAATAGCATATGTAGCTTTAAGGACCAATGGATATATCTTATCAAAACTACTAGTTTTCAGAATTAAATTATATTGTAGAATACAAATGATAATACAAGCCAAGAGAGTTTGATTTGAAGTCGGCCAACTATCATTAGTGTCGTGAAGTGTTTGGCTCATAATAGGTTCTTCATCAAAAATAATTTCATCTAACGACATTCCTTCCAATGAAATTCCTAATATTAAGCATATTCACTTTCGTACAAGGCAATGTCTACATCTTTGACACTAATATATAGAGCTAAACCATTATCATCATAACCAATTTCAAAATTAGATAGTAAATTTCTATGCATCATGGATATATTTCAATCTTATAGTTATTCAAGTTAATAATATTTACTAACTTGGCATAGGTAAACCAATTTTGAATGTCATACAAGCGGAGAGAGTTCAAGTTTACCGGATACCCACCTAGATGGTCGTTGACCATTAGAGCTTTGAACTTCTTGATGTTCTTGCATTTATTTTTCATCCAATTTTTAACTTTGTCAGTGAGTAATTTGTCGATATAATCAAAGAACGCTGATAAGATACTCCTTATTCCTCTTGCCACGGCCAAAGGTTTGATTATTATTCACAAATTTAATTAGATTTTGATAATTTAGAAACTAGAAATGGGGCATGGGCTTGAGAATTCGTTTTTTCTTTTGGGATAATAAAATGGAAGGGGGGAAATGTTTTAAAGGAGTTTGGTTCTAAAACAAAAAACCATCCCCGTTGGACCGGTTGATCTTGACTGGTGCACCAGTGGGTATTTTTATTTTAGAATTTTGAAACTAACTTGATATATATATATATATATATATATATATATGTATGTATGTATGTATGTATGTATATGTATGTATGTATGTATGTATGTATATATTTATGTTAAAATATATGGTTATATAGGTTAAATACTTTAATTTATGTTTTAGTGTTGAATTTTTGCGACGACCCGCATTACAGAAGGTTTAAATCGACAATAATCCACATATGTCCAACTCAAATAATCTAAAACGCAGATAATCAACGGGTTAATTAAGAAAAATAAGAAAAGAAGAAAAAAACATCGAATCTCACAATGGAATGAGAAAATATAATAATCAAATAAATAGTTCATGAAGCTGTTTATACTATACATTTGATTATAATTTATGTAACGTTTATTAGAGTTATATATACATACAACAAGACAAAAGGATAATGCAGCAGAATACATGATGCAAGGAAAATAATACTAGTTATAATATACCAAATCTTTGTCTTCTTCCTCTAGAAAATAATCTTCAACGCGCTGAAAACTCAGGGTTGACCTGAGCATAAAGTAAAACAATACACTCGAGTCAGGACTAAAATATCCTTATGTGAGTCAAATCAATATCACATATAATAGGAGTGTAATAGCGTCAGAGATGTTTATAGAGTTTTACATCTTCTATCTAGTGTATATCTTGCATGCAATAACTCAAGAGATGTAGTAAAATCGAAGAACGAATATCTGCTAGGGGTAGCTAGCCCACTTGACCCTGTCAAGCCGTCCTATTTTAGTCATTTCAAATTGCATAAGTGCCGGTGTATATCCATCATTGTTCTCTTTCTTCAAATCCAGCAAACTTACACCAAATCCAACCACGTCATTCTGGAGTCTCCACTACGTACACAGTTGTTAAAGTGGTTCCAATATTGACAGATAGTGTGCCAATAAGAGGCCCCGGTCTCATTAACAACAAAACATCATTTTACACATCGGTTGGTACTTTTACATTTCGAAAACGAATCATAGTTGATGTCAATATATCAAGTTCACTTCAAAATCAATTTTATTTCAACATATCATATTTACTCAAGATATGACAACTTCGTATGAAAATCATTTTTGCCACAATATCTCGATTTCACTTTCAAAATCGTTGTGAATTCCCATTTAGGTTATAACTTCATTTTAACCGAATTCACATTTAAATCCACAATCTAAATATTAACAATCCACCCTTGACTGGTTTGAATTTTTATAAAATAGTTTGAATAGTTTTAAATAGTTTAAAAGTTAAAATAGTTTAATATAAAATAGTTTAAATATTGAAGATCGTTTATATAGTAAAATATCTTGGAAAATCAAAATAATTTGAATACTTAAAAGATAAATTTTAAGCAGTTTATATTAAAATAATTTATTTGGAAATAGTTTCAAAGTCAAACTGGTTCAATTCCAAATCTTTCAATTCAAATCATCTTCAACTTCAATTCAAATCGACTCAATTTCGATTTCAATTCCAATCAATTTCAATTTTCACCTTAATCCAAATTAATTTCAATTTCAGTTTCAATTTCCATTCTCAATTGTAATTAATCTCAATTCAAATTAATTTCAATTCAATTATCAATTTAAACTATTCCAATTTATATCAATTTCGAGTTCGGTTTCTAAACACCGATTTAAATCACTTAAATCAATTTAAACTTCAATATTCAATTTAAGGTACAAATCTTTAAAAATAATTCGATCTCGGGCCAAATTTTGAAATGTCAACTTATATCACTTTTACTTAAAAAAACTTTGAAGTGCTAGTAAAATTTCAAATCTTTCAAAAAAATTCGATTTCCATAATTCAAATCATATTTCAAATCATATTTCAATTTTAAATTTAAATTCCAAATTGCATTCTTTGAGTAATTTCTTTTAACCAATTCCAATTTCACATTTCATGCTCAAGTTCGAAAATAATTCAATTCCCATATTTCAATTCAATTTTATTTTTATAAACAGAATCACTTGAATAGATTCAAATCTAAGAATTTAAAATCATTAAATTTAACCAGTCCGGTGTTTGTATATAATTCTCTATCCTATGGCCGAGTGTTCAGTTATTTCAATTTTAATTTCAATGATTGATATATATCATTTCAATCCAAATTGAAGTGCCATAGGTATATATCATTTCAACCTATTTCTTAATTTATTCAAAATAATTCAATTTACAGCTTATATACTGTCAAATAATATAAAGGATGATAACAAGAATATATAAAAATAAATAACATTCAAGTCATTCAAAATATCAACTAGCAGGATCCATCATAATAAACATTCCAAAACAGTCAATATGTCACAACAATTGACCAGTTATCAATAATCGAGAATTTAACTGGCAGTTTAATTTCAATTTCAAATTGAACCGTTAAATTAAATTTCTGTCAGTTCAATTTATATGTCAATTTCAAATGTAAGTTAAATCACCAAACAACGGTCAATAAGATAAATCACTTGATGATTTCAAATTCAACTAACATAAAAATATTTTAGTACTTCGTGAGCATTTTAAAAAACTCACCTTTTATTTGAAACTGAAATTTTTTCAGCTGCAAATAAATTCCAATTCCACTCTATGTCATAGACGAGTCGCTAGATCGCAATGCGACTTGTTTCCCTCGAATCGGACCTCTTATGCAAAAATTACGATTTAATTAGCATTAATGATATAATTAAAATAAAATCAATTAAATTAAATAAATAATAAAAAAAACAAACCTTTCTTTCTATAACGTAACAACCACTCCTTCCTAGACCTGCGAAACCCAATACATTGCGACATAACGTACGCGCATGCCACCCGTCGATGATCATAGCTCGATCGGAGCCACCACCGGATGTGCCACGGCCTCCTCCACTAACGCCAACCATCACGCCTCTATCGTGCGTGTGCATTGTGCGTAAAAACCCAAAAACTATCGCACGAACGCAAGTAGAAAATGAATACACCGTGGTGAAATTCGACAATCGGACCGTTTAGATTTCAGTGCTTGTTGAGATCTATGTTTTTCTTTTTGAAATTACATGATTTCGTTGCATAGATGGTGAGAAATCAAGATAGGAAGGTTGGAAATATCGACCATTTAAAAGAAAAGAGGAAGTGGTTGCATATCTAAGACTAGGGTTTGACGAATGAAAATATCTCACGGCCTTAAATATATGCTTCCGACCTGATCTATCCACAAAAATTCCAAACTTGAAACGAAGCATGCCATTTAGCGATCTTTATTTTATACCCAAATTTTGAATAAAATGGAACTAGATTTGGAAGCCAATTCCGTCATATTCAGGAGATATCTTTCAAAATAAAATTATTTTAATTAAATTCCTTTAATTGATATCTATGTGTTTCAAGCTGGCACGGTCAAACGATAAATCCGATCGCTACAAAACATGAAATCCTATAATGACGCTACAAAACATGAAATCCTATAATAATCCATTATTATGGATCCGATGAAACGAGTTTCATCGAAATCCAAGACAGTGCCCAAAAAGACTATTTTTATACGCTAGTTATAACGAGAAATTTCCAATTTCAGTTTATTCACTTTTAAATCCAATTTTAAAAGTTAACAATCTTCATCCGTATTTAAATAAAATTTAAATCAATTTTCAATATCATTTTCATTCACATTAATTCAGAATTCAATTATTTAAACAATTCAATTATCAAATAAACTCTATAATTGAAATATAAATTATTTAAATTACAAGATTTACTTTTACAACAAATTCAAATAATAAGACAACCATTTTCATTTTACAATAATTCAACATTTATTATTCAAATCCAGCGATTGATTATAAAGACATTCAATACATTAAAATTTCATTTTAATACAAATGATTCCCTTAAAACTTTCGAAATTGTTATTTCAAATTTATTCAAGTTTATATTAAATAATTACATTAATAAAACATAAATTTTTATTTTCAACCATTTTTATTCAATAATTATATTAAATTTCAAATTTAAAATAGTTAAAAATATAGTCATTACCATTTTAGTTTCTATAAAAGTTTAATAAATTTTATAAGAAAACTAAGTTTGTATTTTTAATTTAAAATAAGGTTTATAAAATGAAAGTCTATATTAAATCTAAGAATGTCGAAAATTAAGTGAAAAGTCTTTAATAATTTTCATAATCTTGCTTATGGAACTTACTTTAAAAATTTAAAGATAGATCATATTAAAATTTTCCTTCTATTAATTTTAATTTTTAACCTTTTGAAGTCTAAAAATTCCTGGAAAAATTATTATATATGAAATCTTGAAATTTTGAAAAAATAACATTAAATCATATGATTTGTTGGAAAAGATTTTGAAACTATATCGTTTTTTAAACAAATTCCTGATTCTCATCGTAATCTAATATATTTATTTTCATTTAAATGTTCAGTAAATATATCAACCATTTGATTTTCAATGTACAAATTCTAGAGTAATATTTTATTTCTTGAAATGATCTCTTAAAAAATGGTGTTTTATATCAATATCCTTAGTTCTAAGGGGATTTATAGGATTTTTTGTCAAATTAATAACACTTGTGTTATCGCAGTAAATAGGTGATTTAGATAAGTTTATACTAAAATCCTTTAGTGTTTGCTGCATATAAATTATCTGAGCACAAACTAAAGCAGCTGGTATATATTGCGCTTCACACGTTGAAAGAGAGATGCAATTTAGTTTCTTACTAAACTAAGAGACTAAGGATTGGTCTATAAAATGGCAAGTATCACTAGTGATTTTTCTATTGATACGACATCCACCAAAATTGGCATCACTGTATGATACTAATTTGAATGGACGTCCTTTAGGATAGAAGACACCATAATCCTTAGTTTCGATTAGATATCGTAAAAAAGTTTAACAGCTCATTGGTGTGATTCTTTAAAATTAGCATAAAATCGGTGCAAAGGCACACACACATCATGATATCGGTGCAACTTGCTGTTAGATAAAATAATGATCAATCATACTCCTATATAGTTTCCGATCGACATCCTTACCATTTTCATCTTTATCTAGGTAAATAGTTGTACTTAGTGGCGTTGGCTTACTACTCATATTATTGACACCAAAACTTTTAATTAGATCTTTACTATATTTTTCTTGTTACATTTTCTTGTGAAATAAAAATTCTGATTTTTAGTTATTTAATTCGCAATCCAAGAAAATAATTTAATTTACTCATATGTGACATTTCAAAATCTTTTCTTCTAATTTCAGAAAAATTAGTACATCGTTTTTCATTATTAGACCCAAAGATAACATTATCAACGTATATTTGAACAACTAATAAATCATTATTTTCACATGTTGACTTTTCCAATTTCAAAAATAGAATTTATTGGATAGCTTTTTAGTCTATCATACCAAGCACTTGTTACTTGTTTAAGACCATATAAAGCTTTCTTAAGTTATAAACATGTTCTATATATTTTTCATGTTTGAATGAGGGTGGTTGTTCAACATAGAAATTTTCTTTTATAAATCCATTTAAGAAAGCACTTTTCCATTTAACATAATCTAAAATTGTGATGGTGGGCAAAACAAGGAGTATTCTAATTGCTTCAAGTCATGCAACAAGAGCAAAAGTCTCGTCATAGTCAATCCCTTCCTTCTGATTGTACCATTGAGCAACCAGACTAGCTTTATTCCTAACTATATCACCGTTTTTGTCACTTTTATTTTTGTACACTCATTTAGTTCCTATTAGATCTTGAACATTAGGTCTGGGACTAATTCCCATACATTATTATGTTCAAACTATTTTATTTCTTCATGAATAGCTATAATCCAATATTCATCTTTTCCTACTTCCTCATAGTTTTTTGGTTCAATTGTGGAAATAAATGCTAAGTGACTCATTTCATATAGTTGTCTATGAGTCAAAACTTTAGTTCTTACGTCACCATGTGTATTTCAATAGGATGATCTTTAATTAAAATTCTTGGAGTTTTCTTATTTTATTTTGTCCGGTAGAGTTAATTGTTTCTTGAGTAACATTATTATTTTATGTTGTTTGGTATTTTGAATAGTATTTGATGGTTGATTAACATTGGTTATTTCAGTATACTCATCTATTTTGTTAAAAATTTCATCAAAAGAAACTTGTAAAGTTTCTTCAATTAATTTAATTCTTTCACTAAATCTGTGGTATGCCTTACTTCTATCTGAATAAGCAATAAAAATTACTTTATCGGCTTTAGAGTCAATCTTACCAACATTATCTTTAGTATATAAAATAAAACATTTTGATCAGAAAAGCATAAAGTATGATATTTTTAGTTTACGTTGATAAAAAAGTTCATAACGAGTACTTTTAGTTTTAGAACGAATTTAATGTGATTAGAACATAGCAAGAATTAGCAACCGCTTTAGCTCAAAAGTTTTAGGGTGTAGCGGTACTATTAAGCAATGTTCTGGCGTACTCTTGCATTTTTTTTTCCCACAACACCATTTTGTTGTGGTGTTATGAAAAAAGAAATTATGATTAGTTCCCTTCTCATTACAAAAGTTAGTAAATACATCATTATTGTGACGCCTCACCTCTATACTCACACTAGTCAAGGACACTATGAGGTAATGCCGTCAACTAGCAAGAAGAATAAGGCTGTTGAGGAGCGACCATTCGTATAATTACTTTGTGCGAGCACCGATGTGTCAGATAGTATAACATGCATTTCATTTCAAGAGGAAATCCGACATACCGATGCAAACTCAAAGTGTGACGATACGAATTTTTCGCGTTCGAAAATCGACATCCATATTTTACATCGTACTCAAATGCCCCAGATTCGAGCTTTAAATTCGAGTCGCCGGAGCTTATAACACAATTAAGTATAGCAACACAGCAGAAGAAAAAGAATAATACATTGATATACAACATTGATACAATATCTGATACAACAGATGATACAATAGATATCAATATACATCATAGATATGATACAATAAAATAGCAGCGGAAAAGAAAATAGCTAACACCAGCAGCGGAACAAATAACTCAAGATAGAGTCTTCAAGAAAGAACTCCAGCAACAGCTCGAACCAACATCACGATTCACTAAGACAAGCAAGACTGGTGTGCATCCAAAGACTGAAACTAGCTCCAGATAATCTACCAAACCTAACTATCTGAAAAACCCAACTCTAGACTGCTCGTGTGGAAAATAGTAAGCACCTAGAGTTTAGGATAGGAACAATAAACTCTGGATTAGTCATGGGACTGGTATGAGTAACAAAAACAATTTATCTTTAAAAACAAGCAGCAAAAGAATTTTAAAGTCAATTCGCAATGCTTTTCGAAAATGAAACTACCATAAGACCTCCCGCCACACACACAATGCAAACACAGAATTGGAGGAGATTTCTTCTTATGATAGTCAAACATGCTTGATACGAGAAAATTTCTGATATTATTGTTATAAGTGCATAGTGGAGAAAATATTTCGAAAGTAGAATATAAATCTTAGCCAGCATAGACATTTCGAACTATGCCTACTATAGCTACCATCCAAACAGTGGGGCGCCACCATAAGTGAATGGCAGGTAATACAACTAAAACCATACAGGGCACGTATTGGGTGAATGGATTTCCAACAAATGGTCGGGCTAAGGAACTTCCCACTGTCCATGGAATCGCCTCTGGCGGGACGTCCCGAGAACTTAACCAGCTCTCTGCCAACACAAGGCCGGGTTACCTCTGTAACTAGGTAACTACTTCTCGAGCACGCCACTTCCCGGTCCTTTGGGACCTTTATCTGAGGCGCCTCTAAAGCAACAACCACACAGTAAATGAGATTGGAGCCACCACATAGGTAAATGTCTGGGATCCATACCATGATACCACCCTTTACCAGAAGGGAATGACACACCCTAAAGGGCGCGACCCTCATAACCTTGCCACATCTTTCCTGTTTCGACCATTTTCGGGTTGTGAGGTCCTGATGCAGCCTCGTCCACAAAGCTACACTTTATACAAAAGCCATGCTCTGATCACAAATGATCAACAAACGATCATCAACACACAGCAGCACTCAGCATGTCACACTACCAAATTGGAAATATATCGCTGATAACCTTCAACTACATAACCTCTGAGCTCGTACGTCTCAGAGAAGGGTATTAAGCTAAGAAAATAAATTCTCCGCCACCAACAGAAATGTATTTGAAAGAAATCTGCTTTATATCTCAAAGTGTAATGTCAGACATACAACCATACAAGTTTGTTCTGGGCTCGAACAGAACCAAAGGCACTTTTAAAGTGTTCTTGCAATCCGGGTATTCACAATCCCGATCGGATTTCCCATCACTTAGGGAAACTCTATACCGGAGCAACTCAGTGCAGAGACAATCGATAGGTCATCCTATCGTTCTTGCAAATGCCCAGTCTTCACCACCGGTCTTCAAATGCTATCCATAACGTCGAATTACATATTCGGAATGGGTTATACGACACAAAGGTCCTCTCCCGGCTAAACCGAATAGTGAGCGCAACATTTAAAACATATGGATATTGAATTTCAATTGAGTCACAACTTAATAATTCAAAACTTTCTTTCAAATGGTTTAAACAAATTACCATTTTCGAATCTTTTAAACAAAAGATTTATTTCACTAAGTTCACCCATGTTCACAAAGATCCATTTATGGATTTCAAGTCAATTTCCATTTCAATTGGATTAACTTGTTTAAAATCTTTAAATTAAAGATTTAACTTATAGTTTTCAAACCGTTTCCATAACCTGGAAAATCATTTTCATTTTTTAACTTGAAATCCCTTTTAACACAATTTGGAAATTCACTTCTTATATGAAAGCTTCTATTATTTGAAAACAATAGATACATTTCAGAAAGATCCAATTTTATTTACACGAGTTAAAGCCTTTGAATTTAAATTCAAATTCCCAAATCAATACCTTAAAAATAGTTTAACCCATATAAACTGGTATAACATCTTTAGTCCCTAGTTTCCAAATCATAGAATTCAATTTCAAATATTGAATTCAAATTTAAATCAAAATATTTAAATTCCAAAACTCAATCAAGTTAAAAATAAATTTCATCTTTGAAATTCCATTTCAAAAGCTTTTCACTTTAAACCCAATCTATTTCCAAAACATTTGAATTCAAATTTGTCTATTTAGAAATTATTTTCAAAAATCTGTGACTTAATCGATTTTCTCGTGAAATCCATATTGGTGTGTGTATAAGTGTGGTCTAGGGGTTTAACACAATAATGCAACATCATTCAATCATCACAGATTAAAACATAGAAATATAGTTGATAAGCGATATAAACTACAACGCTTATCTTTCATTCACAGACTCACAGATAATATACAGATGTATCATCAATAAATTAATAAATTTTACATAGCGCAATCCACAGAACAAAATATCACAGATCAGATAGGACAATCAATTTAAGGCATCTCATACAATACAATCATTCATAAGTAAGGTCAAGCATTTAATAATCATTTATACCCAGGATTAATTTATCGTTTAATCCTGATCAATTCAATTTATTTCCAAGTAATTTAATTACTTATAAATAAATTATCAAATTCTGATTAATTAATTACAAATCATTTGATATAAATTAATTTATCAAACATTTTAATTAATTAAATTTTTCTTAATTAATCATATTAATTAAACCAACCTTTAAACCCATTACTTAACTAATTAACCTTAATTAATCAAAATATCCAAAAAATTAATTACAATAAGTGATTATTTCTTAATTACTCTCATTAAGTAATTATATTTAAACAATTTATAATTGATTATCTAAATTAATTTATCCAATTAATTATTAGCATTAATCACTTTAATCAATACTTAATAATCCTTAGTTAATTATCTTTATTAACTAATAATATTTCTTTAATTACTTACTTAAGAAATTTTCATAGATTAATTCATTATTAATCATTTCTAATTATAAATTAATCTAAATTATTTACTTATAAATTAAATAATCATTTCTTTAATTTCCTTATTAATTTAAATCATTTTATTGCCTTAATTATCTCTAAGATAATTAATTTCCTTATTAATGATTTCATTAACATTTAATTGTATTTTAAACATTACACTTTTAAATTTAAATTTAAATTTTTATTTAGATAAAACTTTTCTTATGTATACATTTGAAAACATTTATTTCAATTTTTCCTTTAAATTTCATTTTAAATCCAAGATTTAAAATGAAAATCCATTTATCTTTAATAAAGTTTTTATTAAAATCCAATTTTATATTTTCTAACTTTTAATTTCTCATGTTAAAGTAATATTTTTGTCATAAAAGAAATTTAAAGAGTTAAAATCAAATTCTTCTTAAAATCACATATTAAAAGTATACTTTAACTTTAATTTCCTTTTTAATACTCAAACATTTTTAAGTATTAAAACAATTTAAATTTAAAACTTTATTTGTTTCCAACAAAAATTTTCAAACTAAACTGGAATCTACATTCAAACTTAAAATTTAAACTTAGTTTAAATCTTTGATTTATAAACTTAAATCTCAATTTTAAATTTCAAAACAAACAGGTTGAACCCTGTAAACAACTCCATCCGGGCCACATCACACTTTGCTTCGGGTCAAAACGCGAATTCCCCGAGTAAAACACTCGAGTTACCTGAGACAAACCTGAGTATACATGCTTCAATCCAAACTATCTAAACTTCCAGGTTGCCAGACTCCAGAGATCATGTGCACCGTGTACGTGCACAGCGCCGCCGATCATCTCCAGGCCGTGCTACATCGTTGAATATGTCAACGATCATCGATACTCCTCTCCCCAACTACCAGAACCTCTCCTTCACCCCAAAATCAAATTCGAGCTCGAACTCGAAACCTGGAACAACAAAATCCACCATAAGTCAACCCTGTCAACGCGCCGCCACTGCTACTCCGACCACTAGAGAACCATCACCACCAGCCACGGCATCGCCTACCATCTCTCTTGTAATCCCCAAAACCCTATAACACTCGACACTCCAGGGAAAACTAACAGACCCAAAATATACCACCCAGACAAAATTAGGTTTAGGAACAAAAACCCGCGACCACTGCCTCCACCTACCTCTGACCAACCACCACCCAATTTCGCCATACTCTCAAGTCATCCCACTACCATCAGAAAGAAATCCGGCCTCTCAAATCACTGGGATCACCAGTGATTCCCAAAAACCCCAAAAACAATCAACACAGAAATGTACATCCAATACTTAATTTAAAAATATGATTTCATTTTTAAAAATCCTAATTTTGTTTAAATGTTTGATTCATCTTCCTGAATCCAGGAATTATAAATTTAGAGTTTTTACAAAACTCAAGTTTTCATATTATTTTTAAGGTTCCAGAGCAGAATCTACTTTATTTAAATTAAATACAAATTTTAAAATTTTGCTTTGTAACCAAACAAACCTATTTTGTTTAGATCCTAAGTCATGACACAAAATAGATCAAGCAGAATTGATTTTTTTGAAGTAAGATATGAACTCAAGATTTATAAACAGGATGTCATACAGAGTTTCCAATATGCAGATATTCCATCTCACAAAACACGGAGAAATGATCATATGAAGATTTACACAAATATTTTTAAGCATTCAAATATTAACATGCAACGAATTTAAAACCTTAGTTATTTAAAAATGTTACGCACTTGTTCTCCCGAAATCAAAGAAGAACAGAGCATGCCTTCAAAACAGAAGTTGCTTTGACTACCCAGGCTTGTATTCTCTGGCTAGCTAAAGATCTTCTTCTCTGGTTTGTATTGAATTATTTGTTGTTTGAGCTGAAGCTTGTTTATGGTTTAGGATGATATTACTTCAATTTTTACTTAGTTTAAATGAACGAACTGGAAATGTTGAAGCTTGATATTGATATATAGGGGAAACAAGTTACAGGGTTGCATGTTTTTTTAATTTTTTATACAGGGTAAGGCAATTTGTACAGGTGATAGTATTTTTGTATAAGGTGATTATCAGTTTGCTTGTGCTAGCATTAAATGCATGAGTACTTGTTCCCATGCTTGCCTACATCTTTTTAACTCGGCTGATGATAATGTTATGGTGGCTGGAGGTAATGGCATTTATTGCTTTGTACAAATATACATATATTTATCTAATTGGCTTGTAGATTCCTATATATGCTTGCTGTCTTGCTTTCCTTTTTATTAACTTGTTTACATGATGATATATTTTTGTACAAGGTGATATCTTTTGTTGTACTAAGGGCATGACTGATAAGTATTATATTATGTACTTTATGTTTCATATTATATTTTTACATTGTGTCTTGCATTACTACTTTGTTTGTCTCAGCTGAAATGTTTTTGTTTGTTATTTTACTTTGTTTTTGTTTACTTTGCATATTTATTTACAACTTTGTTTCATATTTAAGTGTTGTTTCTTTTCTTTTCTTATGGATTAATAATATAAATAAATTTCTATTTTAATTATGTTGTTAAAATTTTAACTAAGTGTGCTTATTTATTTCTAACCTCAATAGTTAGTTTGACTTACATATTAATCTTTAACTTATATACTTATCATCTTGTATTCATTGGTTTTATATTCTACTTTATTTATTTTGTAAGTATATATGTTTGTATTCGTAGTTTGATTTGTCAAACATTTAATTTATATCCTTATAGTTATATACTTACATTTATATTGATAGAATAAATTTTATCTCAAACATTAGTGTCTATATTGCATTCAAAAATAAATCATACGTATAATATTTTTTTCAAAATAAAATCATTAAATTCAATGCATTTTTGAATTCATTTTGAATACATTTGAATTTCCAAATAAAAAATTTATTTATAATCCAATTAATTCATGATTTTTATATAAAAATTAAGTTAATTAACAATTTAAGCTTAATAAAATCCGGGATCGTTACACAAAGCTACTACACAGTGGCTATATGATCTTCGGAAACTAACATAGAAATAAACATAACACAAATCAGTCACATATATCAATATCACAAAGGCGGAAATAGATATGAATATAACACATAGAAGTGTACATCAAAGTAGTGGTCAAACAAGATCCACAATATCGCAAAAGAATAGATACAAGTTCTAGACAAAAGAATATGCATACATCAAGGAGTCTCTATCTCGTATGTATAACAACAAAAACAACTAAAGTAGAGTAGTTAGTCAAAAGTCAGATAATGTTCCCAGAAGGGGAGTCAAGCAGAAGCACAGGTAACATCACAGTCTGAACTGAGTATTATTTAATAAGAAAATAATAAACGGATCAGTCTAGCTATAAATATCAGATAAAATGAGATAGAAGAAGAGATATGACAAAAACGTACGATAACAATATTGCCACACTATGAAAAGTATACATTAGACAACACAAAAATCATACAATATCTCAAGAATCTCAAAGCACTATAAAGAATGTCATATTCTTTATTTTATTCACCGAACCACAAATATTAACAAATATATCGATGCCAATCTCAAAATTGGTGAATCACAAATTCTAGAAATCATCAACTAGAAATCCAGAAATCACAAAAGGGAGAGGCCAATCACAAAATGGGAGCATGAAAACTCACCAACACGTGTATTACAAACGGGACGCTATCCCATGGCCGCCAACCATAGACCCGGTGCAATGACGTAGTATAATATCGGTACGCCGAGGAACTTGAAACTCAAATAATTCGCAACAATGACGTAGTACAATGTTACGCCCGATGAACATGATAAGCCGGACAACGACGTAGTATAACGGTATGTCCGATGAACCGAACTCCATAAAAGAGCATGGGTCGCTAGCTTACAAAAATCAGACGAAACTCCAAAGAATCAATAGGTCGTTAGCCTATAAAATAAATGAGACGAAACTTAATAAAACGAGGTATAGTCCCCTATGGACAAAGAGACATAGCATATCGCTAGTCTAAATCACAAAATGATCATCGTTGATCAATAAAAAGTGTGAATTACACTAAGCTAGTAAATAAATGAGTTTAGCATCATGTCCCATAACCACTGGCTTAGCTTAAATATTTACGAACAAATTGTAGATCCCTACTCGAAAATTGTCACAAGAGTTTCAATCGAACAAGTCCAAAATTAACCGACGAAGTAAACGTAAATGTTTCATACCCCTTGTTTTACTAAGCCGTTTAATTAGATTTCTCAAACGAATGAGGAAAAGGTCTGTATATACTAATAGGTTGGAAAACGGTTTTATAAACGAGCTTTGTATTAAAAGTAGAGTTGAAATCATTTTGAGGAAAGAGTTTTGATATTTACTACTAGTATAGAAACCTTGTATTACAAAGTGACAGGTCACAAAAATGATTGTAGACACAATCAATCACCAAAAATTCACATACGAAGACGTGAATCAAATCCGAAGAAATCGATACCAAATCCATCAAAATGGATATTCCCCAAAAATCCCCAAGTAGAAGTCATCAAAGTCGATAATAAATGATAACAACAAATCGGATAATCACGAATCGATTAAAATTGGAATCTCAAACAAAATAGGCAAAGTGGGCTGAAGCAAGCAGGTCAGTCGACTTGACCAGATGGTCAGTCGACTGACACATGACCTGGAAACTTTCGGGTTTCCAGGTTAGTCAACTGGACCATCATGTCAGTCGACTGATACGGGGATAGAGAATTTACTGCCCTTTGGTTCAGTCGACCGACCCCTTGGTTCAGTCGACTGAACCAGCTTCATCAACAGTTTCAGCCTAGCCCCCTTGTAGGGGAAAACCCATAACACGGAACGGAAGCGAACGAGCGAGCAACTACGACTAGGGATTTATGCCTAGCGACAACCTAGCCTTGTATGGCTCTTCGAAACACCTCACTAACGTGTTCAAACATCAAAGGTTCGATTTTTAAAGATTTGACCTCAAAACACAAAAAATGGAATATTCACCAATTCAATCCACATCCAAAGAAAATGAACATAAACAAGTGTTAGAAATTCATATATAACATCAATGATAGCTATAGAAATAAACGTGAGTTCAAAAACTCACCTTTTACACAAAAACAAGGAAGGAGAAGCTTGAAAATAAAGGAAGACCAACCACTCTTCAATCTCAACTCTAAAAGCTCCAATCTAAGACCATAAACAATAATTTTCCGAATTAGGTTACAGGAAATTTCTGAAATTGGAGATAGATTGAGATGGAGAAGAAGAAGGAGATGCTTACCTTAGCTTCTCTTTGATTTTCGAGCTAAAAATTGGATTTGTAAATGAAGCTAGGGCTTAGGAATTCCTAATCTCTTTTCTCGCCCTCCATTTTTGCTTAAAGCTTGAAGTGTTAGGAAATGAGAATGAATGAAGAGGAGAGGGGATGGAGCTAAGTTCTTATGTTAATTCACTAGGCTGAAACCCAAACCCAAAGCCCTAAGTGAAAATGTCAAAATTCAATCTAACTCCAAGCATATCGATGTTTATACTCAAAAAGGCCGCAACGCCATTTTGAACTCAATGGAAGGGTCTCGGGTCCTAATTCGGGTGTTTGCAAAAAGTAGCTTTTCGGACTTAAATCCGACTAACGATGCTATATTTAAATAAAATATTAAAATATACAATCGTAAAATATGCGGGTTGTTACAGACTCCCCTCCTTAAGGAAATTGTGTCCACATAATATTTAAGAAGAAAATAAAAAGTAACAACCATAAAAGCATATCAACACAAAAGAAATTTGAAATAAGAAGTTCACCTTAAAGAGCACGAGAGAGTAAGTCCGGATGTATTCGCTCGATGAATTCTCTAGATTCCCAAGAACAATCCTTAGGATTTGAGGACCATTGAACTTTCACAAGAGGGACATCTTTATTTCGAAGGCGTTTTACCTCCGAAGCAATAATACGAATAGGATGTTGTTCATTAGTCAAATTAGGCGAAACTTCAATTTCTTCCACATCATAGGCTTAAGAATAGAATCGGAATCTCGAAGGCAGTTCCATAATTGAGAGACGTGGAGTACGTCATGAATAGCAGAAAACTGAGCCGGTAATAAAAGGTGATAAGCTATGGTACCGATACGTTCGATGATGGGAAACAGACCAATATATCAAGGCGCTGATTTTCCCGATCGACTGAAATGCACAACACCCTTCATAGGTGAAACACGAATAAACACAAAATCTCCCACAGAAAATTCTAATTTCCTTATTCGGTTATCAGCATAGGATTTTTGTCTACTTTGTGCTTCTTTCATCCTATGACGAATAAGGTCAATCTTTTATTTAGAATCACGAATAAAGTCTGGACCTAAAACCAGCTTCTTGTCGGCCTCAAGCCATCAAGAAGGAGACCAACATGGCCTTCCATAAAGTGGCTCAAAAGGTGCCATACCAATACTAGATTGGAAACTATTATTATAGGAAAGCTCAACAAGATAAATATGATCTTCCTAACTTCCACCAAAATCAAGAACACATACACAAAGAAGATCTTCAAGAGTTTGATTCACCTACTCAATTTGTCCATCAGACTAAGGATGATAAGCAGTGCTAAAATTAAGCTTCGTTCCCAAAGCTTTTTGAAGACTCTTCCAAAATCCACTAATAAACAATGGACCACGATCGCTGACAATAGAAGTAGGAACTCCATGCAATTTAACAATTTATTTAATAAAGAATTTGGCCAAAAGAGGTACGGTCCGATTGGACCGAACATGAATAAAATGGGCGGATTTTGCAAGTCTATCAACTATCACCCATAGGCTATCATGGCCCGAACATGAACGGGGAAGACCATCAATAAAATCCATGGAAATTTGATCCCACTTCCAAATTGGCATGTCCAAAGGTTGCAATAACCCACCAGGCCTTTGATGTTCGGCCTTAACGAGTTGGCAAGTCATGCAACGCTTAACAAAGTTAGCAATACTGATTTCATTCCATCCCAATAATAAAGTCGCTTCATATCCGTGTACATTTTACTACTACCAGGATGAATGATAAATTTAGAACGATGAGAATCTTCCAAAATGCCTTTACGAAGATCACTAATATTTGGCACGATAAGTCTACCAAATTTTCGAACACCACCACGAGCATCAATATCAAAGTCTTTCAAACCTTCAATATCAATTTTATCCCAAGACTTTGTCTAAGAAGAGCCAATTCGGGATCTAGCTTTTGGGCTTCAAGAATGCGGTCTAAAAGAGAAGGATGAGCCTCAAGGCCACCTAGAACAAGAGATGAACATAAATTGGATTCACGATTTCAAATCTCGCAAGTGGACAAAATCCCAATATCTGTAACAACCCTGCATTTTGTGATTTATTTTTTTTGTATATTTTAATTATTTTAATTAAATTTTTGATTTAAAACTTATTTTATTTATTTTGAATGATTAATTTTGTTACTTTAAATATAAACTTTAGTTTTGATATGAATTATCATTCCAAAGCATGACTAAAAAGAATATTTTCCAAAAAGTGAATTTTTGGTAAAAATAATCAAACTTTGACTTTTAATTTAAATTTTTAAAAGTTTTAAAATTTAAATTTTATCTTTTATTACGAAAGTACATAAAATTTCAAAAACACTGCTTTTTGTTTCGTTGAAAATGGATTTAATTTGTGAAAGTTATATTGTTTTTAATATTGTGTGTACATTGAATTATTTAACAATTTTCTTTATGTTAAGTTTTATAAATTATATTTTTAATTGTCAAATCATGTTATAATATGTGTTATATGACATGTTAGATAAAAAAAAAATTTAAAACATTTTTTTGTGATGTTATAATTTTTCCAAAGTTTACCGTGTTGATTTCTTTTTTTTTTTGGCTGTTTTCTTATTTTCTACTATTTTCTTCATTAAAATTTTATTTAAATTTAATTTTATATATTTATATTGTGAATTCATTTTTATTTTGTATACTTATCTTTATTTATAAATATTTTTCAAGTATATAAATTTTTTCCAAAGTGCATTGAATTTATTTCTAATTTTAAAGTCTACTTCGCAATTTTAAGCCATTTGCTTAATTTAAATTCTATTTAATTAAAATTTAATTATTTACTTTATTTTAGAAATGATAAATAAATTATTTTATTTAAAAATTTTGCTTTATAATATTTTTAAAATGAAGTAGATATTTTTCCAAAGCCATCGATGTTTTAATTATAATTTTTGAACCCTGTTTTCAATTTTTAAGCAATTTCCTTAGTTCTTTTTATATTTTCTTTAAATTTAATTATATATTTTTATTTTTTTTTCACTTTTTTTCGGTATTTAGATGTACTTGCTGAATTTTATTTTGTTTTATTTGATTTAAAAGAAAAGGAAGTATGGAAGGTTTTAAAAGCTAAGAAACGTAAAGTCGTTTCACCGTTTCTTTTACTGTTTCTTTTTCAATCAATACATCAGTTATTTTGGCCATTCCTTATACTATCTTCAACTGACTTCTTTTTCTTCATTTTCACGTGAAAACATCTTCCTCATCTCATTTTCACGGCTAGAGAAAAATTGGTAATGGCTTCTCTATATTTTTCTACCTTTTCTCCTTCCTTTTGGCTTGTTTTTGCCTTGTTTTCTTTGTTTGTTTTACTCGGCCACCACTAGCTAGCCTTGGACATCACCTCCACCACCTTCTCCTCTTCACCATTCACCACTTAACATCATCTCCTCCTCTGACTTGACCAGGCCGCACCCTCCCCCTTGACAAAACTCCACACAAAATCCTTGAAAAGTCCTTAAAAACATGTTAGCCTAGCCTAGTTGCTTCACTACATTCATCCACCACCAAGGCCACCACCTTAGGCCACCACCACCACCTTGATATGACCACTACCCATAACCTAAGCTACTGTCCAGATCTGAAAAGGATGAGCCCAAACATGCCTTAGCCGAGCCCAAAAAGTTCACCAAAACTCTTATATATGCCTTAACCTTTTATATTCTCTACATTTAAACTCCTACCCACTTCATCACCTTGTAACCGCGCCTTTTCCTACCCATACCTGATCCAAACCATGCTCAAACCTGACCTTATTAATCCTCTAGGCCATGCAAACGAGCATAGGAAGAAAGTGCGAAGTCTTTGGTTTTGTTTTATACATCTATTTCTAACATTATTAAGTATATCTTGTTTTTGAAACTTATGTTTCATATATTTGTTTTGTTTGAATGTATCCAAGGCTATAAATCTTTGGCTCTCCACTCTCAAATCATATTCATGCTTTCATGCCTTCGAAGATCTTTGTTGTGTGTAGTTGTTTGTCATCTACAGCTAATACAAGTGAGTATTTCTCAACAGACATTATGTACTGATATAAGTAGTAAATTGACACCCTGTGAATCTGTAGAACTATATTAGCATGTTATAACTGCTTATATTATTATCATATGATGTTCACACCTGTTATTACACCTGTTATATCATATGTTACTATTATTTCATGATATTCTATATATTTTATCAGTTTATCACACTGCAAGTTCCCTGTAAATTAGAAATCACTATGAGTTGAAATGATACATACCCGAACGGACTTTAGATTAAGGGAAAATTGTTATGGGCTGAAATGATAGGACTAAATGATTTTCAATTTATTTCATTTACTTGGGACCGCGGGTTTGAAATGATAAAACCTGGATTTTCTTTGTAAATTACGGGTTGAAATGATATATTATCCGTATCACCTCACCTAGCATAGAAAATTATATACAAGCCCGTAGTTAAAATATGTTTTTCTAAAATTTTTAAAATACTTTAGAAATTTAATTATTATAATATTTTGATTTAACATTAAATAAAAATATGATTTTTGTAAATATTATTGATTTTCTGAATAATTGTAAGTGAAATGAAGTAATGAAAAAGTTAGAAAATTTTGAATGTAAGTTATTTTGGAAATTTTGACTTAATTTTTAATGGAAATTAAATTAACTTTGGAAATAAGATAAATTTATGACATTTTGAATTTAAATGAATTTAAAGTGATTTTATATCATATTAATGATTTTTAATAAAGTTGAAATGTGAAATGAATGAATATTTACGTTGAATTTGGAAATATAACTTAAATTGGAATTTATGAATTTGGTTTAAAAGTGAAATTTTAAGTTAAGTTAAATAAAATGGAATTAAGTTATATTTGAAATTTTAAACTTAAGTGTTAATTTGAAATTTAATGTAATGAATTTAAATTTGAATGTTGAAATTTAATAAGTGAATTATTAATAAATATTGATTTTTGGAAGGAAACTTAACTTTATAAAATCATGAATTTAAGGAAAATTAAATGATGCCTATAAATGTGAAATTGTATGATTTTGTAAGGTAAAAATGATTTTTAAAAAAAAAGTGTTTGTGAAATTCTATTGAATATTTAAGGTTAATTAACAGCATTTTTAAATGCTGTCTTTTGTTAAATTGAATTGTTTTGAATGTAACTTTCTGTAGCATTTTCCAAATGCTGCGAAACTTGAATTTTCATTGTTTTAATAAATTTAAGTGCATAAATGAACATTGAAAAGTTTAAAATCTTGGAATTTAATAATTTAATTATTAAATGTAATAACTCCATTTTTTATGATTTAAAATGAAGTAATTTGTTTTGAAATATAACTATTTGATATATTAAAATGATTGAAATGTGATACTGAAAGATATGATATTTTGGTATATTGAAATGATTTGAAATGTGGTTTTGAAAAAAATATAACTATTTGATATATTAAAATGATTTGAAATATGGTATTGAAAGGATATGATATTTTGGTATATTAAAATGATTTGAAATGTGGTACTGAAAGATATGATATTTTGATATATTAAAATGATTTGAAACGAAGTTTTGAAAGATATGATATTTTGATATTAAATGATTTGAAAAATGAAGCTTTGAAAGGTTATGATATTTTGATGTATTAAAATGATTTGAAAGGAAGTTTTTGAAGGATATGATAATTTAAAATATTGAAATGGTTAGAAATGACTTGATATTTATTTTGATAAATATTTGAATTGAAAGATATGGTATGATGATATATTGAAATGGTTTGGAAATGATTTAATTCTTTATTTTGATAAAGGTTTGGGTTGAAATGACATTTTATTTTTGAAGTATAAAATATTGTTTTAAAGTTATAACTACGGGTTATAATAACGATTGGTTGTTAAAGAGACCGGGATCGGATATTGTCTTATAGCCGGCCAATACCGAAAACCACTTTAACAACTGTGTACGCGGTGGAGATTCCAGAATGAAGTAGGATGGTGGCGACGTTCTCGAGGTATATTACGTGGACCCAACTCCCGTGAGTTGGAATAAATGACTAAAACAGGAGCTATACCGGGCTACACAAAGGGTCGCACCCTTTCATCGATCATGCTCCATCGGAAACCATTATATTACTTTTGTGATTCGATATGTGGCGCCACTTTGATTCGGGGTTATTGTTCGAGGTGGGCGGAAGCTGCTGGCTTGCCGTCACCATCGGTCCGGGGTGCAAACGGTGTATCCACCCTGGCATTGCCTCGCGTGCCGTGTCATCTCCTTAAATCGAGCCCACTACGATTTTGGTTTTAAAGATCCAACCGCGTTAAGGTTCACCATCCCCTTAACGCTATTTTCTATATGATTATACTTTACTGATTAGACACTACTGTATATAGCGTATATTACTACATAGTAAATAGTTTAACGGATCCTTAGAGGATGGACGGTCCCAAGCATCTTCAAAGTTACTTGTACCTTTACTACAGTTCACTTGTGTTGGTTTACATTGTATAAGTATGTATGTTCTGACTCGAGTGTTTGTATTTTTATTTACGCTCGGGTCAGCCTGAGTTATTCACAGATTTGGATTTCCACTTTCTGGAGATTGGAATCGCTGGAGATTATCTACTTGTCAAGTTTCATGTTTTCATTTCGGTTGTTCTATTCAGCTTGTACTTGGTTATCATATTTAAACTTCTGTTGTACTTTATTTCTTCTATTGTATCTTGTGTAACTCTGATATATTTATATAGTAGCTTCATGAACTACTATCTCTTTTACTTCCGCTGCATTATTATTACTCTATGTCTGTGATCTGTGATTTTTATTTACTGTATATTCTGAGATTTGCCAAATTTTTATTTACAACGCGGTATTCTGAGCAATTCAATTCCGGCATGAGTGTCTACCTATACACTTATAATGGATGTGAATGGTTGAAAATACCAGGTTGTTACAGTTGGTATCAGAGCTTTGGTAGCTCTAGGCAAAACTCAGCATATGGAGTGAATGTATTTACAGAACCACTTTCATTCGAGTTTGAATCTCTTCCTTTTGACTCGATTCCTTTGAATTTTGGAACATTCCTTATGGTTCCAAGATCATTTCTTATCCCTCACTATTCATCTTATTTTTGACCTTGGAGTATTCCATAACTCCGCTTCGAATGATCTTTTTAGTGAGTTGGCAGTCCCGCCAATCTCAAAAATTGAATTGTAAAACGATGAAACGCCTTTACAATTAGCATCGATTCACCAGAGATTTACATATATCCTTGGTTTAGATGCTAATATCTTTTGTTATTCCAAACTTTATGTGACGCCCCATCTCTATACCCACGCTAGCCAAGAACACTCCGGAGAAGTGCTGTCAACTAGCACGGAGAATAAGGCTGTTGAGGAGCGACCATCCATGTAATTGCTTATCACACGGTGGCTATAAATAATCTTCGGAAACAAACATAGAAATAATCATATCACAAATCAGTCACAGATATCCATATCACAAAGGCGGAAGAAGATATGAATATATAACTAACACATGAAAGTGTACATCAGAGTAGTGGTCAATAAGATCCACGATAATACAAAAGAATAGCAACACGTGCTATACAAAAGAATACAACTATGAGTCTATATCTCAAGTGTATACAACAAAAACTGCTAATCTAAACAGTTAGCCAAAAGTCAGAGTGATGAATCCCTGGGAAGAAGTCAAGCAGAAGCACCTGTAAAATCTCGGTCTGATCCGAGTATTATTTAAGAAAATAATAAACGGATCAGTCTAACTATAAATATCAGATGACATGATATAACATAAAAGATATGGCATAAACATAAACATCCATAACGACATACCGCTATAAGTATGTAAATAATGATCAACAGAAGATCAATCAATAAGAGATAATCAATATCACAAGAATCTTCTCAAAGATTCGAAGGGGGCATCATACCCTAAACTTGTACTCATAACAAGTCAATGGCATAAATTCCAGAAATCAACACGAGAAATCCAGAAATCATAAAAAGGGAAAGAGGCCTATCACATGACGGTCCGAAGACCATGGGGAGCTACCCCACATGTGTGAGTGGAATCACACAGAATGAGGTCAAGACTAACCAAAAAGCAGAAAGGTATGTGTGAATGGAATCACACAAGTGGTGTCTAGTCTAACCTTGCAATGAAAGAGACATCGCGCAATTGCTAGTCTAATTCATAAAGCGATCATCAAGATCAACGAGAAGTGTCAATTACACTAAGCTAGTAAATATAGAAGTTTAGCTTCATGTCCCATAACCACTTGCTTAACTTAAATATTTACGAACAAACTGTAAATCTTCACTAATAAAATTGTCACAAGAGGTTCAATCGAACAAGTCCAAGAATTAACCGACGAAGTGAACGCAAGCGTTTCATACCACTTGTTTTACCAAGTCGTTTAATTAGATTTCTCATCCGAGTGAGGTAAAGGCTTGTATATACTAATAGATTGGAAAACGATTTAAGAAAAGAGCTTTGTTATTAAAAATAGAGTTGAAATTGTTTGTTAAAAGAGTTTTGATATTTACTACTAGTATTGAAACCTTTATATTATAAAGTGACAAAACACATAAGCAATTGTAGAAACAATCAGTCACAAAAATCGCATACGGAGATGTGAATAAAATCCAAGGAAATCAGCTCAATGTTTTTCAGATAAGATCCCCTACGGAGGGGGGGTCCGGGGGGGTGGCAACCCCCCAAGGTGGGGGTGCGGGGGCAACGCCACCGCTTACGGGGTTCGACCTGCCCGGTCAGGTCGCGGGGGTCCAGGGGGCAGCGCCCCCAGCGGGGTGCGGGGCAGCGCCCCGTCCAAAACGGTACGACCTAAGTGAAGACAAGCGGCCTACGACCTAAAGCAAAGTGAGGTCTAACGACCTAAGGGTTCACGCGGCCTAACACAATGGCCGAGCGACCTAACTGGAGTTAAGGGAGGCAAGCGACTTAAGGTCCAACGACCTACGACTCAAGCAAGCCGAGCGACCTAGTGTGGAGGGGTCGAGCGACTTAAGGAATGCGAACGACCTAAGGTCTAACGACCTACGACTTAACAGAGTCGAGCGACCTAAGGTCTAACGACCTACGACTTAACAGAGTCGAGCGACCTAAGGTCTAACGACCTACGACTTAACAGAGTCGAGCGACCTAAGGTAAAAGGTCCAATGACCTAACTCGAACGACTTATCTGGAGCTTAGGTCGGAGACGACCTACGAGATAAACCAGGTCGACCTAGTGGACGAGCGACCTAAGGTAAATGGTCCAACGACCTAACTCGAACGACTTATCAGGAGCTTAGGTCGGAGACGACCTACGAGATAAACCAGGGCGAGCGACTTAACGTTTGCCTAGAGATTATAGGTCGGAAACGACCTAAGACTTAAAGCTTAACTCGCGAGCGACCTACGGCTTAAGGCCTAACTCGTGAGCGACCTACGACTTAAGGCTTAACTCGTGAGCGACCTAATTCCGAAGTGCCAATTCTTCCAGAACGACCTAAAGTTAACTCGTGAACGACTCACGACCCATGGACGAACGACTTAACTCCGAACGATCTAAAAATGGCCAGAACGACCTAAGTGCAGAAAATTCACCAAAACGCTAAAAATTGGAGTTTTTCGCCAATCCATTCCAAACCAAATGCTAACATGCATGCAAAAATGATAGGGAATCATTCCCAACAGTCCAATATAGTTATAGGCTAGAATTGTGAGATAAAAATCTCACCTTTGCACTAAAATTTATGAAGATGAAGCTTGAAAGCAAGGAGAAGCAATCCAAAGCTTGAATCCAATATCTTCTACTTGAATTTGGAGTTGAATGATGGAGTTGCAATTGAATTTGAGCTTGGAGTTTTAATTTCCCATTCTCTTCACCATTAATGCTAAAGCTTGAGTTAGTTAGGAAATTTATGAAGAGTGAGGAGAAGAGGGTTGGAACTTGGGCTTAAGAGGCTAAACTAACCCAAAGTACAAAGCGGGAAAAGTTAGTGAAATTTCACTAACTCCAAACCTATCGATGTTTATACTTAAAAAGTTGTAAACGACATTTCGAACTCAATGGAAGTGGTCTCGAGTCCTAATTTGACCGTTTGCAAAAAGTAGTTTTTCGGACCAAAATCCGATTAACGATTTAATATTTAAATAAAAATATTTAAATGTAAACTCGATAAATATGCGGGTTGTTACACTTTAACTCTTGAGATTGAATGTAGATTTACCCTAAAAATCCACATCGATCTTATTATTTAAGTCACAGTTGACCCAGTTAAGGTTGCCCGCGATTTATTTAAGCTTATCCACCTCCCTACTCTGTTATTTAATCATCTTATCTTTTGTTTCCAATCTATTCTTCCAAACATTTTGAATTGTACTTGTATATCTATGTTTTATTTTATATATTGTGTTGTTTGAGTTGTTGATGTTGATTTGGGTTTTCGATCGATTCGTCTGATCAACGCTATCGATAGGATTTCTAAAACACTTTGACAGAACAAACTGACACAATATTATTTTAAAATTTGGTTAGTGAAATAAAATTTTGATATATAAGTAAATTTATGGAACTTAATAAATTGATTTAAAATTGATTATTTGAAATGATAATACTTAATTTATCATTTATTGTTCTATAAATGAATTTATAGATAGTTGTTTATAAATTGATTTGGGAACTGAAATGAATTTTGAACAAGAAATTTGAGAATTTAATTTTCGATGGTTTCAAACCTTGTGTTTAAAGTTTTAAAAGGTTATATTATTTAAAGTATTTTTGAATAGAAATTTGTTTCCAAAGAATTTTAAGTTTAAAATTAGTGCTCTTCTCTTTATCGCTGGAAAATAACTTCGGTGATGACTGCAGCATCATCGACGTTCATTTTTGAGTTTTGAAGTGAAGAGACCGCCTTGTAGTCTTGCTACAGCTTTGTTTTGGGAAATTTAATTGATTTTAATTTCTAAAATATGACTTGATTTTGATATATATAGATATATGATTGAAATTTGATTTGACCTATTATGTATATATTATTACTTCTCTCTAAATGGTTTGAATGTAATCGGAAATTTAGTTCTTAAATTTTATTTTAAAGAATAATTTCAATTATATAAAAAAAAATCAATCAAAATTTTAGATGAATATCAAGCATGAAATGATTTAATTGGAAAGTTTATTTGTATAATACAATTGCATTCAAATATAACTTACCTTAATTTCAGAAGTTAACAATGTAATTGGTTAATATACAATATAAAAAGATTTTATAAATGAAATTTGAGTGGTTCTAATAAATATTATACACTTAAATTTTAATTATAAAATGATTAACAGAGGTAAATATAATAAAGGGTAATTGAACAACTTACAATAAAAAATATATATTAAAAGAACTAAGAATAAAACAAAGCAGTTATAATAAGTGTAAGTATATTTAAAATAAGTAATAAATATATTGAAAGGAATAAATTTAATTTTAATTAGGAATAAAGAAGAATTAAATGTATTAAGTACATTATGAGTATAATAAATGATTATTTTTCAAACCCATGGTTTTAAAAATTGTTAATTTAGATGATTGGATAATAAGATAATGAAATTTGAGATAGTTAAGATTTATTTAACTTGTGTAAAGATTTATTCTCTATTTAAGGTGAAATTTCCACGCTTTCAAATTTATTTGCTTATTTTGTTTTTCAAACTATCTTTTGGTTATCCTTATCATCCTCATCTTGCTATAGACTGGTATAGGCATCTTTCTATAATCTTTCTGTTTAGAAATCTTCTATAATCTTTGATAATCTTTGGTACTCATTTTGAATCCACCTTTTCGTGCTTGTGTTCTTGATTCCGAAGGATCTTGGAAAGATCATCTCCATCTTGTTAAACTTACCTATCATAATAGTTATCATATATAATTTCCTTCTCCTTGTCATCTTGTCCTAATCTTGTTTCACTCTATCTTTTCTGTGCTTTCCCGTACCTCATTCCTTTTCGGGGACGAAAAGTTTTGAGTGGGGGAGAGTGTAACAACCCTACATTTTGTGATTTATTATTTTTGTATATTTTAATTATTTTAATTAAAATTTTGATTTAAAAACTTATTTTATTTATTTTAAATGATTAATTTTGTTATTTTAAATATAAACTTTAGTTTTGATATGAATTATCATTCCAAAGCATGACTAAAAAGAATATTTTCCAAAAAGTGATTTCTTTGTCAAAATAATCAAACTTTGACTTTTAATTTAAAATTTTAAAAGTTTTAAAATTAAAATTTTATCTTTTATTATGAAAGTACATAAAATTTTAAAAACACTGCTTTTTGTTTCGTTGAAAACGGATTTAATTTGTGAAAGTTATACTGTTTTCAATATTGTGTGTACATTGAATTATTTAACAATTTTCTTTATGTTAAATTTTATAAATTATATTTTTAATTGTCAAATCATGTTCTAATATGTGTAATATGACATGTTAGATATATATATATTTTTTAAAACATTTTTTTGTGATGTTATAATTTTTCCAAAGTTTACCGTGTTGATTTCTTTTTTTTTGGCTGTTTTCTTATTTTCTGCTATTTTCTTCATTAAAATTTTATTTAAATTTAATTTTATATATTTATTTTGTGAATTAATTTTTATTTTATGTACTTATCTTTATTTACAAATATTTTTCAAGTATATAAAATTTTTCCAAAGTGCATTGAATTTATTTCTAATTTTAAAGTCTACTTCGCAATTTTAAGCCATTTCTTAATTTAAATTCTATTTAATTAAAATTTAATTATTTATTTTATTTTATAAATGATAAATAAATTATTTATTTCAAAATTTTGCTTTAGAATATTTTTAAAATGAAGTAGATATTTTTCCAAAGCCATCGATGTTTTAATTATAATTTTTGAACCCTGTTTTCAATTTTTAAGCAATTTCCTTAATTCTTTTTATATTTTCTTTATATTTAATTATATATTTTTATTTTTTTTTTCACTTTGTTTCGGTTTTTAGATATACTTGCTGAATTTTATTTTGTTTTATTTGATTTAAAAGAAAAGGAAGTATGGAAGGTTTTAAAAGCTAAGAAACGTAAAGTCGTTTCACCGTTTCTTTTACCGTTTCTTTTTCAATCAATACATCAGTTATTTTGGCAATTCCTTATACTATCTTCAGCTGACTTCTTTTTCTTCATTTTCACGTGAAAACATCTTCCTCATCTCATTTTCATGGCTAGAGAAAAATTGGTAATGGCTTCTCTATATTTTTCTACTTTTTCTCCTTCCTTTTTGCTTGTTTTTGCCTTGTTTCTTTGATTGTTTTACTCGGCCACCACTAGCTAGCCTTGGCCATCACCTCCACCACCTTCTCCTCTTTACCATTCACCACTTAACATCATCTCCTCCTCTGACTTGACCAGGCCGCACCCTCCCCCTTGACAAAACTCCACACAAAAGCCTTGAAAACTCCTTAAAAACATGTTAGCCTAGCCTAGTTGCTTCACTACATTCATCCACCACCAAGGCCACCACCACCACCTTGATATGACCACCACCCATAACCTAAGCTACTGTCCAGATCTGAAAAGGATGAGCCCAAACATGCCTTAGCCGAGCCTAAAAAGTTCACCAAAACTCTTATATATGCCTTAACCTTTTATATTCTCTACATTTAAACTCCTACCCACTTCATCACCTTGTAACCGTGCCTTTTCCTACCCATACCTGATCCAAACCATGCTCAAACCTGACCTTATTAATCCCCTAGGCCATGCAAACGAGCATAGGAAGAAAGTGCAAAGTCTTTGGTTTTGTTTTATACATCTATTTCTAACATTGTTAAGTATATCTTGTTTTTGAAACTTATGTTTCATATATTTGTTTTGTTTGAATGTATCCAAGGCTATAAATCTTTGGCTCTCCACTCTCAAATCATATTCATGCTTTCATGCCTTCGAAGATCTTTGTTGTGTGTAGTTGTTTGTCATCTACAGCTAATACAAGTGAGTATTTCTCACCAGACATTATGTACTTATATAAGTAGTAAATTGACACCCTGTGAATCTGTAGAACTATATTAACATGTTATAACTGCTTATATTATTATCATATGATGTTCACACCTATTATTACACCTGTTATATCATATGTTACTATTATTTCATGCTATTCTATATATTTTATCAGTTTGTCACACTGCAAGTTCCCTGTAAATTAGAAATCACTATGGGTTGAAATGATACATACCCGAACGGACTTTAGAATAAGGGAAAATTGTTATGGGCAGAAATGATAGTCCTGAATGATTTTCAATTTATTTCATTTACTTGGGACTGCGGGTTTGAAATGATAAAACTCGGATTTTCTTTGTAAATTACGGGTTGAAATGATATATTGCCCGTATCACCTCACCTAGCGTAGAAAATTATATACAGGCCCGTAGTTAAAATATGTTTTTCTAAATTTTTTAAAATACTTTAGAAATTTAATTATTATAATATTTTGATTTAAAATTAAATAAAAATATGACTTTTGTAAATATTATTGATTTTCTGAATAATTGTAAGTGAAATGAAGTAATGAAAAAGTTAGAAAATTTTGAATGTAAGTTATTTCGGAAGTTTTGATTTAATTTTTAATGGAAATTAAATTAACTTTGGAAATATGATAAATTTATGATATTTTGAATTTAAATGAATTTAAAGTGATTTTATATCATATTAATGATTTTTAATAAAGTTGAAATGTGAAATGAATGAATATTTACGTTGAATTTGGAAATATAACTTAAATTGGAATTTATGAATTTGGTTTAAAAGTGAAATTTTAAGTTAAGTTAAATAAAATGGAATTAAGTTATATTTGAAAATTTTAAACTTAAGTGTTAAGTTGAAATTTAATGTAATGAATTTAAATTTAAATGCTGAAATTTAATAAGTGAATTATTAATAAATATTTATTTTTGGAAGGAAGCTTAACTTTATAAAATCATGAATTTAAGGAAAATTATATGATGTTTATAAATGTGAAAATGTATGATTTTGTAAGGTAAAAATGATTTTAAAAAAAATAAGTGTTTGTGAAATTCTATTGAATATTTGAGGTTAATTAACAGCATTTTTAAATGCTGTCTTTTGTTAAATTGAATTATTTTGAATGTAACTTTCTGTAGCATTTTCCAAATGCTGCGAAACTTGAATTTTCACTGTTTTAATAAATTTAAGTGCATAAATGAACATTGAAAAGTTTAAAATCTTGGAATTTAATAATTTAATTATTAAATGTAATAACTCCATTTTTTATGATTTAAAATGAAGTAATTTGTTTTGAAATATAACTATTTGATATATTAAAATGATTGAAATGTGATACTGAAAGATATGATATTTTGGTATATTGAAATGATTTGAAATGTGGTTTTGAAAAAAATATAACTATTTGATATATTAAAATGATTTGAAATATGGTATTGAAAGGATATGATATTTTGGTATATTAAAATGATTTGAAATGTGGTACTGAAAGATATGATATTTTGATATATTAAAATGATTTGAAACGAAGTTTTGAAAGATATGATATTTTGATATTAAATGATTTGAAAAATGAAGCTTTGAAAGGTTATGATATTTTGATGTATTAAAATGATTTGAAAGGAAGTTTTTGAAGGATATGATAATTTAAAATATTGAAATGGTTAGAAATGACTTGATATTTATTTTGATAAATATTTGAATTGAAAGATATGGTATGATGATATATTGAAATGGTTTGGAAATGATTTAATTCTTTATTTTGATAAAGGTTTGGGTTGAAATGACATTTTATTTTTGAAGTATAAAATATTGTTTTAAAGTTATAACTACGGGTTATAATAACGATTGGTTGTTAAAGAGACCGGGATCGGATATTGTCTTATAGCCGGCCAATACCGAAAACCACTTTAACAACTGTGTACGCGGTGGAGATTCCAGAATGAAGTAGGATGGTGGCGACGTTCTCGAGGTATATTACGTGGACCCAACTCCCGTGAGTTGGAATAAATGACTAAAACAGGAGCTATACCGGGCTACACAAAGGGTCGCACCCTTTCATCGATCATGCTCCATCGGAAACCATTATATTACTTTTGTGATTCGATATGTGGCGCCACTTTGATTCGGGGTTATTGTTCGAGGTGGGCGGAAGCTGCTGGCTTGCCGTCACCACCGGTCCGGGGTGCAAACGGTGTATCCACCCTGGCATTGCCTCGCGTGCCGTGTCATCTCCTTAAATCGAGCCCACTACGATTTTGGTTTTAAAGATCCAACCGCGTTAAGGTTCACCATCCCCTTAACGCTATTTTCTATATGATTATACTTTACTGATTAGACACTACTGTATATAGCGTATATTACTACATAGTAAATAGTTTAACGGATCCTTAGAGGATGGACGGTCCCAAGCATCTTCAAAGTTACTTGTACCTTTACTACAGTTCACTTGTGTTGGTTTACATTGTATAAGTATGTATGTCCTGACTCGAGTGTTTGTATTTTTATTTACGCTCGGGTCAGCCTGAGTTATTCACAGATTTGGATTTCCACTTTCTGGAGATTGGAATCGCTGGAGATTATCTACTTGTCAAGTTTCATGTTTTCATTTCGGTTGTTCTATTCAGCTTGTACTTGGTTATCATATTTAAACTTCTGTTGTACTTTATTTCTTCTATTGTATCTTGTGTAACTCTGATATATTTATATAGTAGCTTCATGAACTACTATCTCTTTTACTTCCGCTGCATTATTATTACTCTATGTCTGTGATCTGTGATTTTTATTTACTGTATATTCTGAGATTTGCCAAATTTTTATTTACAACGCGGTATTCTGAGCAATTCAATTCCGGCATGAGTGTCTACCTATACACTTATAATGGATGTGAATGGTTGAAAATACCAGGTTGTTACAGTTGGTATCAGAGCTTTGGTAGCTCTAAGCAAAACTCAGCATATGGAGTGAATGTATTTACAGAACCACTTTCATTCGAGTTTGAATCTCTTCCTTTTGACTCGATTCCTTTGAATTTTGGAACATTCCTTATGGTTCCAAGATCATTTCGTATCCCTCACTATTCATCTTATTTTTGACCCTGGAGTATTCCATAACTCCGCTTCGAATGATCTTTTTAGTGAGTTGGCAGTCCCGCCAATCTCAAAAATTGAATTGTAAAACGATGAAACGCCTTTACAATTAGCATCGATTCACCAGAGATTTACATCTATCCTTGGTTTAGATGCTAATATCTTTTGTTATTCCAAACTTTAACTCTTGAGATCGAATGTAGATTTACCCTAAAAATCCACATCGATCTTATTATTTAAGTCACGGTTGACCCAGTTAAGGTTGCCCGTGATTTATTTAAGCTTATCCACCTCCCTACTCTGTTATTTAATCATCTTATCTTTTGTTTCCAATCTATTCTTCCAAACATTTTGAATTGTACTAGTATATCTATGTTTTATTTTATATATTGTGTTGTTTGAGTTGTTGTTGTTGATTTGGGTTTCCGATCGATTCGTCTGATCAACGCTATCGATAGGATTTCTAAAACACTTTGACAGAACAAACTGACACAATATTATTTTAAAATTTGGTTAGTGAAATAAAATTTTGATATATAAGTAAATTTATGGAACTTAATAAATTGATTTAAAATTGATTATTTGAAATGATAATACTTAATTTATCATTTATTGTTCTATAAATGAATTTATAGATAGTTGTTTATAAATTGATTTGGGAACTAAAATGAATTTTGAACAAGAAATTTGAGAATTTAATTTTCGATGGTTTCAAACCTTGTGTTTAAAATTTAAAAGGTTATATTATTTAAAGTATTTTTGAATAGAAATTTGTTTCCAAAGAATTTTAAGTTTAAAATTAG
Source organism: Allium cepa (assembly GCA_030765085.1). Lineage (NCBI taxonomy): Eukaryota > Viridiplantae > Streptophyta > Magnoliopsida > Asparagales > Amaryllidaceae > Allium > Allium cepa. The sequence continues at coordinate 1,011,669,186 of CM060945.1, read as the reverse complement.
TGCTCTTCTCTTTGTCGCTGGAAAATAACTTCGGTGATGACTGCAGCATCATCGACGTTCATTTTTGAGTTTTGAAGTGAAGAGACCGCCCTGTAGTCTTGCTACAGCTTTGTTTTGGGAAATTTAATTGATTTTAATTTCTAAAATATGACTTGATTTTGATATATATAGATATATGATTGAAATTTGATTTGACCTATTATGTATATATTATTACTTCTCTCTAAATGGTTTGAATGTAATCGGAAATTTAGTTCTTAAATTTTATTTTAAAGAATAATTTCAATTATATAAAAAAAATAAATCAAAATTTTAGATGAATATCAAGCATGAAATGATTTAATTGGAAAGTTTATTTGTATAATACAATTGCATTCAAATATAACTTACCTTAATTTCAGAAGTTAACAATGTAATTGGTTAATATACAATATAAAAAGATTTTATAAATGAAATTTGAGTGGTTCTAATAAATATTATACACTTAAATTTTAATTATAAAATGATTAACAGAGGTAAATAGAATAAAGGGTAATTGAATAACTTACAATAAAAAATATATACTAAAAGAACTAAGAATAAAACAAAGCGGTTATAATAAGTGTAAGTATATTTAACATAAGTAATAAATATATTGAAAGGAATAATTTTAATTTTAATTAGGAATAAAGAAGAATTAAATGTATTAAGTACATTATGAGTATAATAAATGATAATTTTTCAAACCCATGGTTTTAAAAATTGTTAATTTTAGATGATTGGATAATAAGATAATGAAATTTGAGATAGTTAAGATTTATTTAACTTGTGTAAAGATTTATTCTCTATTTAAGGTGAAATTTCCACGCTTTCAAATTTATTTGCTTATTTTGTTTTTCAAACTATCTTTTGGTTGTCCTTATCATCCTCATCTTACTATAGACTGGTATAGGCATCTTTCTATAATCTTTCTGTTTAGAAATCTTCTATAATCTTTGATAATCTTTGGTACTCATTTTGAATCCACCTTTTCGTGCTTGTGTTCTTGATTCCGAAGGATCTTGGAAAGATCATCTCCATTTTGTTAAACTTACCTATCATAATTGTTATCATGTATAATTTCCTTCTCCTTGTCATCTTGTCCTAATCTTGTTTCACTCTATCTTTTTCTGTGCTTTCCCGTAGCTCATTCCTTTTCGGGGACGAAAAGTTTTAAGTGGGGGAGAGTGTAACAACCCTGCATTTTGTGATTTATTATTTTTGTATATTTTAATTATTTTAATTAAAATTTTGATTTAAAAACTTATTTTATTTATTTTAAATGATTAATTTTGTTATTTTAAATATAAACTTTAGTTTTGATATGAATTATCATTCCAAAGCATGACTAAAAAGAATATTTTCCAAAAAGTGATTTTTTGGTCAAAATAATCAAACTTTGACTTTTAATTTAAATTTTTAAAAGTTTTAAAATTAAAATTTTATCTTTTATTATGAAAGTACATAAAATTTTAAAAACACTGCTTTTTGTTTCGTTGAAAACGGATTTAATTTGTGAAAGTCATACTGTTTTCAATATTGTGTGTACATTGAATTATTTAACAATTTTCTTTATGTTAAATTTAATAAATTATATTTTTAATTGTCAAATCATGTTCTAATATGTGTTATATGACATGTTAGATATATATATTTTTTTTAAAACATTTTTTTGTGATGTTATAATTTTTCCAAAGTTTACCGTGTTGATTTCTTTTTTTTTTTGGCTGTTTTCTTATTTTCTGCTATTTTCTTCATTAAAATTTTATTTAAATTTAATTTTATATATTTATTTTGTGAATTAATTTTTATTTTATGTACTTATCTTTATTTATAAATATTTTTCAAGTATATAAATTTTTTTCAAAGTGCATTGAATTTATTTCTAATTTTAAAGTCTACTTCGCAATTTTAAGCCATTTCTTAATTTAAATTCTATTTAATTAAAATTTAATTTTTTATTTTATTTTATAAATGATAAATAAATTATTTATTTCAAAATTTTGCCTTAGAATATTTTTAAAATGAAGTATATATTTTTCTAAAGCCATCGATGTTTTAATTATAATTTTTGAACCCTGTTTTCAATTTTTAAGCAATTTCCTTAATTCTTTTTATATTTTCTTTAAATTTAATTATATATTTTTATTTTTTTTCACTTTGTTTCGGTTTTTAGATGTACTTGCTGAATTTTATTTTGTTTTATTTGATTTAAAAGAAAAGGAAGTATGGAAGGTTTTAAAAGCTAAGAAACGTAAAGTCGTTTCACCGTTTCTTTTACTGTTTCTTTTTCAATCAATACATCAGTTATTTTGGCCATTCCTTATACTATCTTCATCTGACTTCTTTTTCTTCATTTTCACGTGAAAACATCTTTCTCATCTCATTTTCATGGCTAGAGAAATATTGGTAACAGCTTCTCTATATTTTTCTACATTTTCTCCTTCCTTTTTGCTTGTTTTTGCCTTGTTTCTTTGTTTGTTTTACTCGGCCACCACTAGCTAGCCTTGGCCATCACCTCCACCACCTTCTCCTCTTTACCATTCACCACTTAACATCATCTCCTCCTCTGACTTGACCAGGCCGCACCCTCCTCCTTGACAAAACTCTACACAAAAGCCTTGAAAACTCCTTAAAAACATGTTAGCCTAGCCTAGTTGCTTCACTACATTCATCCACCACCACGGCCACCACCTTAGGCCACCACCACCACCTTGATATGACCACCACCCATAACCTAAGCTACTGTCTAGATCTGAAAAGGATGAGCCCAAACATGCCTTAGCCGAGCCCAAAAAGTTCACCAAAACTCTTATATATGCCTTAACCTTTTATATTCTCTACATTTAAACTCCTACCCACTTCATCACCTTGTAACCGCGCCTTTTCCTACCCATACCTGACCTTATTAATCCCCTAGGCCATGCAAACGAGCATAGGAAGAAAGTGCAAAGTCTTTGGTTTTGTTTTATACATCTATTTCTAACATTGTTAAGTATATCTTGTTTTTGAAACTTATGTTTCATATATTTGTTTTGTTTGAATGTATCCAAGGCTATAAATCTTTGGCTCTCCACTCTCAAATCATATTCATGCTTTCATGCCTTCGAAGATCTTTGTTGTGTGTAGTTGTTTGTCATCTACAGCTAATACAAGTGAGTATTTCTCAACAGACATTATGTACTTATATAAGTAGTAAATTGACACCCTGTGAATCTGTAGAACTATATTAACATGTTATAACTGCTTATATTATTATCATATGATGTTCACACCTGTTATTACACCTGTTATATCATATGTTACTATTATTTCATGCTATTCTATATATTTTATCAGTTTATCACACTGCAAGTTCCCTGTAAATTAGAAATCACTATGGGTTGAAATGATACATACCCTAACGGACTTTAGAATAAGGGAAAATTGTTATGGGCTGAAATGATAGTCCTGAATGATTTTCAATCTATTTCATTTACTTGGGACTGCGGGTTTGAAATGATAAAACCCGGATTTTCTTTGTAAATTACGGGTTTAAATGATATATTGCCCGTATCACCTCACCTTGCGTAGAAAATTATATACAGGCCCGTAGTTAAAATATGTTTTTCTAAAATTTTTAAAATACTTTAGAAATTTAATTATTATAATATTTTGATTTAAAATTAAATAAAAATATTATTTTTGTAAATATTATTGATTTTCTGAATAATTGTAAGTGAAATGAAGTAATGAAAAAGTTAGAAAATTTTGAATGTAAGTTATTTTGGAAGTTTTGATTTAATTTTTAATGGAAATTAAATTAACTTTGGAAATATGATAAATTTATGATATTTTGAATTTAAATGAATTTAAAGTGATTTTATATCATATTAATGATTTTTAATAAAGTTGAAATGTGAAATGAATGAATATTTACGTTGAATTTGGAAATATAACTTAAATTAGAATTTATGAATTTGGTTTAAAAGTGAAATTTTAAGTTAAGTTAAATAAAATGGAATTAAGTTATATTTGAAAATTTAAAACTTAAGTGTTAAGTTGAAATTTAATGTAATGAATTTAAATTTAAATGTTGAAATTTAATAAGTGAATTATTAATAAATATTGATTTTTGGAAGGAAACTTAACTTTATAAAATCATGAATTTAAGGAAAATTAAATGATGCTTATAAATGTGAAAATGTATGATTTTGTAAGGTAAAAATGATTTAAAAAAATAAGTGTTTGTAAAATTCTATTGAATATTTGAGGTTAATTAACAGCATTTTTAAATGTTGTCTTTTGTTAAATTGAATTGTTTTGAATTTAAATTTCTGTAGCATTTTCCAAATGCTGCGAAACTTGAATTTTCATTGTTTTAATAAATTTAAGTGCATAAATGAACATTGAAAAGTTTAAAATCTTGGAATTTAATAATTTAATTATTAAATGTAATAACTCCATTTTTTATGATTTAAAATGAAGTAATTTGTTTTGAAATATAACTATTTGATATATTAAAATGATTGAAATGTGATACTGAAAGAGATGATATTTTGGTATATTGAAATGATTTGAAATGTGGTTTTGAAAAAAATATAACTACTTGATATATTAAAATGATTTGAAATATGGTATTGAAAGGATATGATATTTTGGTATATTAAAATGATTTGAAATGTGGTACTAAAAGATATGATATTTTGATATATTAAAATGATTTGAAATGAAGTTTTGAAAGATATGATATTTTGATATTAAATGATTTGAGAAATGAAGCTTTGAAAGGTTATGATATTTGGATGTATTAAAATAATTTGAAAGGAAGTTTTTAAAGGATATGATAATTTAAAATATTGAAATGGTTAGAAATGACTTGATATTTATTTTGATAAATATTTGAATTGAAAGATATGGTATGATGATATATTGAAATGGTTTGGAAATGATTCAATCTTTATTTTGATAAAGGTTTGGGTTGAAATGACATTTTATTTTTGAAGTATAAAATATTGTTTTAAAGTTATAACTACGGGTTATAATAACGATTGGTTGTTAAAGAGACCGGGATCGGATATTGTCTTATAGCTGGCCAATACCGAAAACCACTTTAACAACTGTGTACGCGGTGGAGATTCCAGAATGAAGTAGGATGGTGGCGACGTTCTCGAGGTATATTACGTGGACCCAACTCCCGTGAGTTGGCATAAATGACTAAAACAGGAGCTATACCGGGCTACGCAAAGGGTCGCACCCTTTCATCGAGAATGCTCCATCGGAAACCATTCTGTTACTTTTGTGACTCGATATGTGGCGCCACTTTGATTCGGGGGTATTGTTCGAGGTGGGCGGAAGCTGCTGGCTTGCCATCACCACCGGTCCGGGAGTGCAAACGGTGTATCCACCCTGGCATTGCCTCGCGTGCCATGTCATCTCCTTATATCGAGCCCACTACGATTTTGGTTTTAAAGATCCGACCGCGTTAAGGTTCACCATCCCCTTAACACTATTTTCTATATTATTATACTTTACTGATTAGACACTACTGTATATAGCGTATATTACTACATCGTAAATAGTTTAACGGATCTTTAGAGGATGGGCGGTTCCAAGCATCTTCAAAGTTACTTGTACCTTTACTATAGTTCACTTGAGTTGGTTTACATTGTATAAGTATGTATGTCCTGACTCGAGTGTTTGTATTTTTATTTACGCTCGGGTCAGCCTGAGTTATTCACATATTTGGATTTCCACTTTCTGGAGATTGGGATCGCTGGAGATTATCTACTTGTCAAGTTTCATCTTTTCATTTCGGTTGTTCTATTCAGCTTGTACTTGGTTATCATATTTAAACTTCTGTTGTACTTTATTTCTTCTATTGTATCTTATGTAATCTGATATATTTATATAGTAGCTTCATGAACTACTATCTCTTTTACTTCCGCTGCATTATTATTACTCTGTGTCTGTGATCTGTGATTTTTATTTACTGTATATTCTGAGATTTGCCAAATTTTTATTTACAACGCGGTATTCTAAGCAATTCAATTCCGGGATGAGTGTCTACCTATACACTTATAATGGATGTGAATGGTTGAAAATACCAGGTTGTTACAATATCATTCCATTCATATATCATCATAGAAACTACCGCTTGTTGCTTACGACTAAGGGCATCGGCAACACGATTTTCCTTTCCGGGAGTATAAAGAATATCAAGATCATAAGATGCAAGAAACTCAAGCCAACATCGTTGATGCAAATTAAGTTCCTTTTGAGAAAACAAATATTTCAAAGATACATGATCGGTATAGAGAACAAATTTCTCTCCCAAAATATAATGACGCCAAATTTTAAGGGCGAAAACAATAGCCGCGAGCTCTAAATCAAAAGTGGCATATCTAATCTCGGCTGGCTTCAATTGCCTAGAAGCATAAGCAATAACACATTACCTTTGCATGAGAATAGCTCCCAAACCAACGTGACTAGCATCTGTATAAACTATAAAGCCTTGGTTCCCTTCGGGAGTCACAAGAATAGGAGCATCGGAAAGGAGTTCTTTTAATTTTTGAAAAGAAGCTTCACATTTGTCCAACCAAATGTATTCAACTCCCTTCTTTGTCAAACTAGTAAGAGGCATGAAAATTTTAGAAAAGTCCTTTATAAAATGACGGTAATAACCCACCAATCCAAGAAAACTACGAATTTCCATCACACTCTCCAGTCTCTTCCAATTTTGAATCGCTTCAACCTTAGAAGGATCTACGGAAATTCTGGATTCGAAAATAATATGACCAAGAAACTTCATTCGAGATTGCCAAAAGTGGCATTTAGAAAATTTTGCTTTCAATTGATTACTCCTAAGAGTTTCCAACACAACCTAAAGATGCTTTCATGCTCTTCCTCGGTTTTAGAATAAACAAGAATATCATCTATAAAGATGAGGACAAATCGATCGAGGAAGTCTTTCAAAACTCAATTCATAAGGTCAACGAAATAAGCCAGAGCATTCGTTAAACCAAATGGCATAACAAGCCATTCATAAGATCCATAACGTGTACGGAATGATATCAAAGGAATGCCATCCTCTGCAATATGAAGCTGATGAAAATCGGTTGCTAAGTGTAACTATGAAAAGATTCTAGCACCGCAAAGTTGGTCAAATAAATCATCAATTTGAGGTAAAGGATATTTATTCTTAATGGTAAGATCATTAAACTTGCGGTAGTCAACACAAAGCCTAAGTGTACCATCGGATTTCTTCACAAAAATAGCCGAACCTCCCCAAGGAGAGGAACTAGAACGAATAAACTGCTTCCTCTTCAATTCAGATAATTGCTTACGCATCTCCTTATTTTCTTTATTGGACAAACGATAAGGAGGACGAGTGATAGGTAGAGCTCCAGGGATTAGATTAATTCTAAACTCAATTGCTCGCTTAGGTGGTAATCCTAAAACGGGCTCAAATATGTCGAAAAATTCACGAACAACGTGAACGAGAGAAATGGCATCTTCCTCATCATTATTATCGTCATTATGAGGGTTTAGCGAATACAAGGATGCTGCCAATTTAGAATCCAAATCTTTAAGAACAATAGAAATCTTCTTAATAGATTGAGGATGTCGAAGATGAATAGTCCGCTCAGGACATAGGATATGGGCTTCATAACGGTTAAGCCAATCCATTCCCAAAATCATTCCAAAGCCTAAGTAACGCATAACACGCAAATCGGCTTGGAAAGCATAATCACATAAAATAATCTTGACATCTTTACAAAGTAAAATGAGTATTGCAGATCCACCAACCGGATTTGCAATTCTCAAAGAAGTCATCAAAGCCATAACCCTCAAAGAAAAAGTATCAACAAGTTCTTTTGATATAAAAGAATGGGATGCACCAGTATCAAAAAGAACTCTAATAGGATGATCACGAAACATAATAATGCCATCAAGGATAGAATGAGAAATACCTTGACCACGAGAAGTGTTACTAGGGGCTTGCACAACATTTAGCTTTCCTTCGCTCTTGCTTTGAAGTTTGAGGCAAGAGGACAAAAGATGACCCCAACTTTTGCAATAACAACAAAAGAGAGGTTTCAGACATCTATTAGCAAAATAGTCCTTTAAACCACAATTATAGCATTGTCCATGACTAGGCGTAGAAGTCTTTGCTACCAGAGTTGCCTGCTTCCCTTTTTATTGGGATAAGGGCCTTTGAACTTAATAGGCCTCTTGTTGTTGTTGTTGAAGTCCGGTTTGGCACTTCCAACTTCAACATCATCTTCTTTATCGGCCTCTTCGAGTCGAAGGGCGATATCAACAAGCCGGTCGAAAGGAATTTCTAATTTTAGAAGTAATGGATTTTTGAGATTCTTATTCAAGCCATAGATAAACCTTTGATTTTTCGTCAATGGGGTATTTACATACTCGATCCCATATTTAGAGAGGGATTCAAAAGATGTGACATAATCTGCCACAGAAGATTCACCTTGAACAAGGTCAACAAAACGACAGGCCAAAGTCATCTTTTTTGCTTCTGGTACAAACTTCGATTCAAATCTTTCCTGGAATTACTCCCAAGTAAGATCTGCTTCACTAATTTCACAAATCAAAAGCTCACACCAATCTAACGCTCTTTCTTGGAGCATACTAGAAGCCATTTGGACTCGATATAGATCAATGAGATTCATGCTAGAAAAGATGCGATCGCGTGTTCTAAGCCAAGCTTGGACTTTGATAACACCCTCGGAACCCTTGAATGGCTCTCCACCCAAATTAGTATAATCACTGCACAGGCATGCAAATCCGGATTTTGGGTGAGTAGGCTCTGGAATGGGTCCGACGACTGGAGCATTCTTTACAAGATCTAGAAGCTTTTGGACAGACATAAATACTCCATCCCGAGGAGTAGCACTGGATTGACCAACGCTGGGACGGTCTGGCCTAACCATTTCTCTTCTTTAAGAAAGAAAGAAAGAAGAAGAAATGGTTATTCACAAAATGAATGTCAAAAAATCATGATTGATAAAACAAGACATCATAAAAGAAAATTGGACAGAACGGGTCCTATGACTCAGATAAATCCTAAAGTGTGATTCCTAAGAAGGACTTAGGACAATGATGCTTGCTAGATTATTCTACATTGTTCCGAAGTTTGGCTCTAATACCAACCTGTGACGCCCCAACTCTATACTCACGCTAGTCAAGGACATTATGAGGTAATGCTGTCAACTAGCACGAAGAATAAGGCTATTGAGGAGCGACCATCCGTGTAATTACTTTGTGCGAGCATCAATGTGTCAGATAGTATAACATGCATTTCATTTCAAGAGGAAATCCGACACACCGATACAAACTCAAAGCTACTACACAGTGGATATATGATCTTCGAAAACAAACATAGAAATAAACATAACACAAATCAGTCACAGGTATCCATATAATAAAGTAGGAAACAGATATGAATATAACACATAGAAGTGTACATCAGAGTAGTAGTCAAACAAGATCCACTATATCATAAAAGAATAGATACAAGTGCTAGACAAAAGAATATGTATACATCAAGGAGTCTCTATCTCGTATGTACAACAACAAAAACTACCAAACTAGAGTAGTTAGTCAAAAGTCAGATAATGTTCCCAGAAGAGGAGTCAAGCAGAAGCACCTATAACGTCTCGGTCTGACCCGAGTATTATTTAATAAGAAAATAATAAATGGATCAATCTAGCTATAAATATCAGATAAAATGAGATAGACAAGAACGTATGACAATAATGCCATACTATGAAAAGTATACATCAGACAACACAAAAATCATACAATATCTAAAGAATCTTAAAGAACTAAAAAGAATGTCATATTATTTATTTTGTTCACCGAACCACAAATATTGACAAATATATCAATGCCAATCTCAAAATTGGTGAATCATAAATTCTAGAAATCATCAACTAGAAATCCAAAAATCACAAAAGGGGGAGGCCTATCACAAAAAGGGAGCATGAAAACTCACCAATGCGTGTATCACAAACGGGACGCTATCCCATGGTCGCTAACCATAGAGCCGGTGCAACGACGTAGTACAATATCAGCATGCCCGAGGAACCTGAAACTCAAATAATTCGAAACAACCACGTAGTACAACGGTACGCCCGATGAACCTGATAAGTCGGACAACGACGTAGTACAACAGTACATCTAATGAACCGAACTCCATAAAAGAGCATGGGTCGCTAGCCCACAAAATCGAGACGAAACTCCAAAGAATCAATAGGTCGTTAGCCTATAAAAGAAACGAGACGAAACTCAATAAAACGAGGTATAGTTCCTTACATGGACAAAGAGACATAGCATATCGCTAGTTTAAATCACAAAATGATCATTATTGATCAATAAAAAGTGTGAATTACAGTAAGCTAGTAAATAAATGAGTTTAGCTTCATGTCCCATAACCACTGGCTTAGCTTAAATATTTACGAACAAATTATAGATCTCCACTCGAAAATTATCACAAGAGTTTCAATCGAACAAGTCCAGAAATTAACCGACGAAGTAAATGCAACATTTCATACCCCTTGTTATACTAAGCCATTTAATTAGATTTCTCAAACGATTGAGGAAAAGGTTTGTATATGCTAATAGGTTGGAAAACGATTTTATAAAGGAGCTTTGTATTAAAAGTAGAGTTGAAATCATTTTGAGGAAAGAGTTTTGATATTTACTACTAGTATAGAAACCTTTGTATTACAAAGTGACAAGTCACAAAAATGATTGTAGAAATAATCAATAATCAATAATTCATATACGAAGACGTGAATCAAATCCAAAGAAATCGATACCAAATCCATCAAAATGGATATTCTCCAAAAATCCCGAAGAAGAAGTCATCAAAGTCGATAATAAATGATAACAATAAATCGAATAATCACGAATCGATTAAAATTGGAATCTCAAGCAAAATAGGCAAAGTGGGCTAAAGCAAGCAGATCAGTCGACTAGACCAGATGGTCAGTCGATTGACACAGAACCTGGAAACTTTCGGGTTTCCAGGTCAGTCGACTGGACCATCAGGCCAGTCGACTAATACGGGGACAGAGAATTTTCTACCCTCTAGTTCAGTCGACCGACCCCCTAGTTCAGTCGACTGAACCTGCTTCATCAGCAGTTTCAGCCTAGCCCCTTGTGGGAAAAAACCCGTAACACGGAACGGAAGCGAACGAACAAGCAACTACGACTAGGGATTTACGTCTAGCGACAACCCAGCCTTGTATGGCTCTCCGAAACACCTCACTAACGTGTTCAAACATCGAACGCTGGATTTTTAAAGATTTGACCTCAAAACACCAAAAATTAGAATATTCACCAATTTAATCCAAATCCAAAGCAAATGAACATAAATAAGCGTTAGGAATTCATACCTAACATCAATGATAGTTGTAGAAATAGATGTGAGTTCAAAAACTCACCTTTTACACAAAAACAAGGAAGGAGAAGCTTGAAAACAAATGAAGATCAACCACTCTTCAATCTCAACTCTAAAAGCTCCAATCCAAGATCATAAACAATAATTTCCCGAATTAGGTTATAGAAAATTTCTGAAATTGGAGAGAGATTGAGATGGAGAAGAAGAAGGAGATGCTTACCTAAGCTTCTCTTTGATTTTTGAGAAAAAATTTGGATTTGCAAATGAAGCCAGGGCTTAGGAATTCCTAATCTCTTTTCTCTCCCCCTATTTTTTCTTAAAGCTTGAAGTGTTAGGAAATGAGAATGAATGAAGAGGAGAAGGGGTGGAGCTAAGGTCTTATGTTAAGTCATTGGGATGAAACCCAAACCCATAGCCCTAAGTGAAAATGTCAAAATTCAAGCTAACTCTAAGCATATCGATGTTTATACTCAAAAAGGTCACAAACCCCATTTTGAACTCAATGGAAGTGGTCTCGAGTCCTAATTCGGCTGTTTGCAAAAAGTAGCTTTTCAGACTTAAATACGACTAACGATGCTACATTTAAATAAAATATTTAAATATACAATCGTAAATTATGCGGGTTGTTAAAATTATCGAAGTCTCCTCCGTGATTGCTTCGAATATTCTTAATCTTTAGAACTTCAAATTTTCAATTCTTTTTACGAAATTTCTTAACATTTCAAAAATATCACTTTGACGTTTTAAAAGCTAGGTCCAAGTTGTCTTGAAAATCATCAACAATTACAAAAACATATTTATGATCTATTGATCTTGCTTGAGTTGGACCAAATAAATCTAGTTGAAGTAGTTCCAAAGGTTTATTGGTGGAAAGATCATTTATAAATTAAAAGAGGATTTTTTTTTAAATTTTCCTTTCTGACATGCTTCAATTTATTTACCTTGAAATTTATTTTAGGTAAACCTCTTATAGTTTCATGTTTTGCTATTTATTTAATAATTTAACGTTAACTAGTGCGAACTCGTGCTATGCAAACAGAGTTCATTGCATAATTACTTAACGGCGTATTTTTTGATTTATTATTACATGAAGTTGAAAGTGTATGTTCATGATTCATAGTGTTTTTTTAGATTAGCTTTAAATTCTACTAACAAACATTTTATGGTAGATATACTTAATTAATCTCAAGCATAAAAAGTATAACTAATTTTTTTGGACCACAATGACTTTATACAATGTATGTTAACATTAGCTTTCCATTATTCTTAACTTTTTAAGCATTGCATAATATGAGAATTTATTAATTTTTTAGTCTATGCTACATAAGTTCAATATATGTGTATCTTATATTTAACTTATAAATTTTAATATGTACATAGTTCGCTATGGTGATAGCATTTTTAATCTAGAATGGAGAAATTATGCTCCAAGTGAAATAATGTTCCAAATTCGTTTCAAAGAAACAAGATTCCAACATTTGCATTATTACATATTTTGACATACATAATAATAAATAAATTAGAGATATACTACAGTAGCTTTGAAACACTTAAAATAGTACATAAATTTCAGTAAATATAACAATTAGATAAAACCGCGTAAGCAAACACAATTAATGAAATGAACTATGAATTTTTTTATCATTATTGGAATAAGTTATTGTAGTGGCTTATTTTTTAATACAGAACAAAGTATTTTGGAAAATAAGCACCTATAGAAGCAACAAATATAGAAATGAAAGTAGGAGTGTTGTAAAGTAAAATAATGATTTTCTAAAATGCAAGAAATATACAAAGTGAACTTGTTTTATTGTGAACTAAAATATGTAGAAACTATGGTTTACATGGAGATATATTATATATTTTTTTTACAAAAATCATAGAGAAAACTTGCATTTCTTACATGGAGACATATTATATAATTTTTTTACAAAAATCATAGAGAAAACTTGCATTTGAATTATATTGCATTAAATACCTGCATTATTTTCCATAAAAATCTTTGTAATGGTTTACTTGATAAAAACACCTATTATATCTCTTATATTTCATCAGACCAATGTTGGGCGGATTTTCACCCAGAAGATCTCGAGACCGAGAAGCGTCAGTTACACCCGGGTTCGTAACCTCCAATCCATTCGGCAGACACAAGGCTCAATGCTAGCATAAAATCCATTCGGCAATTCAAGCATGGTGGTTCATTCGGCATGGGTTCATTCGGCATTCCCAACCTAGTCCGGCAACCAGACTCCCCCTCACAATCCCACTACCGAACGAGGTTGGTACCGAACCAATCACCACCGGTCCAATACCACACAACCAAACCGGACCAATCTCCACATCAATGCCGAACCAACCTCTTCATCACCGGACCACCATGACCGGACCACGTACAACCGAACCAACCTCCAAGCTCACTACCGAATCAACCATCTCAGAGACCTCAACACGGCCGAACCAAGGCTTCGCCGAACCAGAACGCTACCAGGCCAGATTGCTTCAGCCCGGGCCCACTAGCAGCTATATACTTCCATGACCCCTGCCCCCTACCTCATTCTATAAATAGAGGGGCAGGGGTACAACAATGGCAGACAAGTTTGAGAGCTCAAGCAAGGAAGGAACTTTCAAACTACTTTCATACACTTGTATACAAAGCATTGTACTTGTAATCTGGAAGAAGAAAGATAATAACATATAAAGTGGACGTAGGCACATTCTGGCCGAACCACTATAAATCTGCGTGTCTTTTACATTTCAGCCCTTACTTTTCTCATATTTACATACTCATCTAAAATCATTGAAAATCACACATACTCAACTAAAATAATACGACTTGGAGGTGTTTGTCCATTTTTTGTGCAAACATTTTTGGTGCTTTCACTGAGAACTGAACTCAAACTTCATCTTCTCCCACTCAACCTTTTTCCTAACGACATCACTCGTTGCTTAGAAATCATGCCTTCCAAACAGAGAAGGGATGTTAACAAAGGAAAGAACATCGCAACTAGCAGCCTTCCAGATCCAGCAATCACAGATCAGCCCACTTCAACAGCAGTACCAGATGAAAATCAGGAAAATCCAACTGGTCCCGCAACGGAACAACCAATCACTAGGGCAGATCTGGACAGGGTTGTGGCTGAAGTAACTAACCGCTTCACATCCCAACAAGAAACTTTGGTGGACCAACTCATGACACGCTTAAGGGACGCTGAAGAGTCCAACCGCAACACTGAATCATGGGGTGAATCCCAATCCGGAGGATCCCGGAGGCAACAAAGGTCTTCACTCTTCGAACAAGCTATCAACAGGAAAAACAATGATAGGGGCCGCGCCCGGACTCAGCCCGAATTCCGACTCGAGGAAGCCCTTGGAACCGAACCTAGCGGGGGAGGCACCAGGCGAGGGTCGGATGTAGCTGAGCCAGTCATGCCACCTAATCATAGAAACCCCGCTGAACGGAGCCGAGCTAGAACTCAGCCCGAAGTTGACCCCATGGATGTGCTCGAAACAGAACCCCACAGGGGAAGATCAAGGCAGGGGGCAACTGTAGCTGGTCCTAGCGTGCATCCAAGCAGCCAAAGACAACCACTGGATAATGCTAGAGGTGATAGACTGTACCATCCCTACAGGTCATCTGGACGAGATAAATCCCGCAGGGAAGAACCGAGCTCATTTTTGTCCGCTCCAAGTTCTGACGAGCGGATGGCACGATTATTCAGAGAATGTGTCCAACGGGAGCAAAGGGACCGGGGAATAGGCGCTAGGGTCACCAGTCCCTTTACCCGAAATATCGAAACTGCCATCACTCCCCGGGAATGGAAAATGCCAACCATGGAACCTTACAAAGGAACTTCCGACCCCATCGTACACCTGCAGAGATACACCCAGCATATGCTCATGAGTGGAGCAACAGAAGGAGTATTATGTAAATGCTTTCCGCTATTCCTATCAGATCTAGCTACCTCCTGGTTCTGCCATCTACCCCAAGGATCCATCAACTCATGGGAGATGTTAAAAGAAAGGTTTATTAGCCAGTTCCGCATCCATGTGGAACAACCCAGGGATGCTTATTCTCTATCCAATGTCAAACAGAAAACCGGAGAGACGCTACAACAATATCTAACACGGTTCAACGCCGCAGCGGCAGCAGTTCAAGATGCCGATGAAAAACTCACTCTAATGGCCCTCTGTAGTGGTGTGCATCCAGACACCAAGTTTGCCAGAAGATTAACTAAGGAAAAACCAGTTACCTTGCCTGATTTCTTCCATGAAGCTGGAAAGTATATGAGACTTGAAGACGCTGCTACGGAGAGGCAGCCAGGGCAACAAGGCAAGATAATTCAGGACAAGGTTCCCACTGCAGCTAAGGACGCTCGAAGAAATGAATCTAGAGACAATGCTGGGGGCAGAAAGGGTGAGAAGCGCCAATATCGACCAGGGCCAAGATTTGACTCCTACACTCCTTTGAATGAAACAATCGAAAACATCTACCTAGCCACTCAGGGCGAACTCGGATACAAGCGCCCCCCGCACAAGAAAGAATCAGATAACGCACTCAAGTCCGGAAAGTTCTGTCGCTTCCACGAATCCCACGGACATGACACCAATGAATGCCACCATCTTCGGGACTTGATCGAAGAACACATTAGAAGAAGAAGACTGGAACGTTATGTGAAAAGTCAGAACAGGACTCCAACTCCTGCCAATGAGAACTCAAAGCAACCCCTCCCAGAAGTAGGCGGAGGGAGTCGCAACAATCACAACACCAGTGGCTCTAGTCAAGAGAAGATAGTAGTCCTTACCATCTCAGGAGGACCACACATTGCCGATAGAAGTTGGGCAGAGATGGAAAGGTACGGCAAGTCGCTTAGAAATACCGAAGGATACGTTAACTCCGTCACAGAAGAACGCCAACCGAAACGAAAAGAGAGCGACGACATCATATTCAGTAGACGCGATTTGGAAGGAAGACAGTACCCACATATGGATCCTATGGTCATCTCTGCCTGGTTCGGCCCTGCTAAAGTTTTTCGGATTCTAATAGACACGGGAAGCTCCGTAAACATCTTGTTCAAACATGCTTTCGACAAAATGAAGTTATCAATGAAGGATGTGTCTCCCTGCGACAAACCACTGCACGGTTTCACTGGAGATGCAAAAACGCCCCTCGGGCAACTTGACCTCTTCGTCGAAATAGGAAGTCATCCCCGCTCCGTGGTGCGAAAACAAACGTTCGTGCTAATAGAGAACCACTCGGCTTACAACGCCTTCTTGGGGAGACCAGCCTTGTCTGACTTCCAAATTGTCCTAGCCCCCTGGTGCCTGAAGATGAAATTCCCGACAGACAACGGAATAGGAGAAGTAGAAGGAGATCAAGACGCTGCCCGAGACTGCTATGTAACTGAGCTTCGCAACAACCGCAGAAAGAATAAAGGAAAAGATGCAGAGACTACTCTCTGCATGAAAAGCTTGGAGGCATAGCAACTAAAGAAAGCCCCTCCTCTTCGATACACAAGCGATCCCTTCAATGAACTAGACCCCCGGGATAAAGAGGAGGAGGCTACCGCCGAGCCTGCAGAGGCTATGGAATTCGTATCTGTAGATAAGCATGATTCAAGTAGACTATTAAAAATCGGATCTCAGCTGAAAACGGAATTGAAGGATCGACTCATTGACTTTCTCCGCCACAACTTAGATGTATTTGCGTGGACCCATGCCGATATGACAGGAATCTCCCCAGACGTAGCATGCCACATGTTGAACATCGATCCCACCAAGGTACCAGTAAAGCAGAAAAAGAGGAGCATGGGGGCAGAGCGATCAGCAGCCCTTGATGAGGAAGTAAAAAATCTACTTGCTAATGACTTCATACGGGAAGTCATCTACCCAGAATGGATCGCTAACCCAGTGCTAGTAAAAAAGGCCAATGGAAAGTGGCGAACATGTATTGACTTCTCCAATCTGAATGACGCTTGCCCGAAAGACTGCTTCCCACTTCCCCGAATTGACCAACTCGTGGACAGCACAGCTGGGCACGAACTCCTATCTTTTATGGATGCATACTCCGGATATAACCAGATCCCCATGCACGCTCCCGATCAGGACCACACTAGCTTCATCACCGACCGCGGATTATATTGTTACAAAGTCATGCCTTTTGGACTCAAAAATGCTGGAGCTACCTATCAACGCCTCGTCAACAAAATGTTCGCAGAACTGATAGGACGTACTATGGAAGTATATGTGGATGACATGTTGGTGAAGTCCAGGAAAGCCAACGACCATGTAAGCCATCTGGACGATATGTTTCGGGTACTTCGCCGATATGGAATGAAGCTGAATCCTCTAAAGTGCTCCTTCGGAGTATCATCGGGAAAATTCTTAGGATTCATCGTCCACGCCAGAGGAATCGAAGCAAACCCTGAACAAATCCGAGCTTTAAAAGAAATAAGGATACCTTCCACTCGAAAAGAAATGCAGAGCCTAAACGGAAAGGTGGCCGCCCTAAGCAGATTCATTTCCAAGGCAACTGACAAGTGTGTCCCTTTCTTCGAAGCACTCAAGAAAGACAAAGGGAGGTTCGAGTGGACCGACGAATGCTTAAAAGCCTTCCTCAACCTAATCGAACACCTTCAGAGACCACCAGTACTCTCAACTCCAAATGAAGGTGAAATGTTATACCTATACCTCGCTGTATCATCTCATGCTCTAAGCGCCGCCTTGGTAAGAGAAGAAGACCGCACACAACGTCCGGTTTACTTTGTAAGCAAGAGATTTACGGGGGCAGAAGCCAGATATCCTAAACTTGAGAAGTTAGCATATTGTTTATTGATCGCGTCACGGAAACTGCGACACTACTTCCAGTCTCACTCCATCAGGGTTCTAACCGATCAACCACTAAGACAAGTGCTCCATCGTCCTGACACTTCTGGGCGACTCCTCAAATGGTGCATCGAACTAAGTCAGTATGATATCACCTACCATCCCCGCACCGCTATCAAAGGACAAGCCATGGCTGATTTCATTGCCGAATTCACTACCAACGAAGGCAAGGAACAATCCGAAGTAGCAAAAAACATCAAGTGGAACCTCTTTGCAGACGGAGCATCGAACGAACAAGGCTCGGGGGCAGGTATTGTGATCGTCACCCCCAGGGGAAGAAAGTTGTACTATGCATTAAGATTGGAGTTCACGGCCACTAACAACGATGCTGAATATGAAGCAGTAATAGCGGGATTGGAACTGGCCCTAGAAATTGGGATCAATTCCTTATGTATTCATAGTGATTCTCAGCTTATCGTAAACCAGGTACTAGGAGAATTCCAGACTCGAGGAGAACGGCTCACAGCATACCTAAAGAAAACCAGACTGCTGCTCGATCGATTGGACCATTATCTAATCAAACACATTCCTCGAGAAGAAAACCAAGAGGCAGATGAACTTGCAAAGCAAGCTAGTATGAAGGACAGCACCATTCCCGGAGCACTAGTAATCTCAAGGCAGCTAGCCCCAAGTTTCGAACAAGTAAATCTGATAACTGCAATCGAAGAAGGAACCTGGATGACTCCTATCCGGAAATATTTGCAAGATGGCATACTACCCGACAGGCGTGACGAAGCCAAGAAGATCTTGAGAAAAGTTCCCCACTACACAATACAAGAAGGCATCCTCTACCGGCGTGGCTTCTCTAGCCCCTTATTAAGATGCGTCGCCGGAAGGGAAGCCAAGGAGATATTAACAAACATCCATCAGGGAGGATGCGGAGATCACACTGGAGGACAGACTTTGGCAAGAAAGATACTCCGATAGGGATATTACTGGCCCACACTAAACAAAGATACCCTAGACTTCGTTAAGAAATGCGACAGATGTCAGAAGTTCGCCAAGATCCCTCGACTACCCACAAACGAAATTACTCAAATGACCAGCCCTTGGCCCTTTGCTGTATGGGGAATTGACTTAATTGGCGAACTGCCAACGGGCCGAGGCGGAGCCAAATATGCTATAGTGGCAGTCGATTATTTCACCAAATGGGTGGAAGCGGAACCTTTAAATAAAATATCTTCAGCAAAAATTATTAACTTCTTGATCAAAAACATTCTGTGCAGGTATGGAGTCCCCCTCAAGATCGTATCAGACAACGGACTCCAATTTGACAGCGAAGAATTTGCCGACTGGTGCCAAGAGCATGGAATTCATAAAAGCTTCTCATCAGTAGCTTACCCTCAGGCAAACGGACAAGTTGAAGCTGTCAACAAAATTCTCAAAACCCTAATCAAGAAGAAACTTGAAAAGTCAAAAGGCGCTTGGGTGGACGAACTTCCTACGGCACTATGGGCATACCGCACATCTTTCAGAACATCAACGGGACATACTCCTTTCTCTTTGGCATATGGATCGGAGGCAATGCTCCCAGTTGAGACTATTGTGCCTTCCCACCGTAGGATCCACTACAACCCAGAAGAAAACGAAGAACTCCTCCTCATGTCTTTGGAACTGATTGAGGAAAGGAGAAACGATGCAGCGCTCAAAGCAGCAGCTCACAAACAAAAAGTGGCAGCACTATACAATTCCAAAGTCAAGCATCGCAGCTTACAAGAAGGAGATCTTGTCCTCAGGCGAATCTTTCCGCGCCCCGGGGCACTGGACCCCATCTGGGACGGACCATATGTAATTCACAAAGATCTCCACAACGGAGCTTACATTTTGTCAACAGTGGACGGAGAGGTGTTCCAGAGGGCATGGAACATCCGACACCTCCGTCGATACTTTTCTTAACTTGTACTGCCCATATGAAGTGAATTAACAAAGAGAACCAGTGGACGTAGGCATTTTCGTGCCGAACCACTTTAAAAAATCTTGTCTCTTTTTAACTTGTTCCTTTATGTCTTGGCTACTTGTTAAGTTTTATCCCTTTCTGTTGAACAAAATCCTATGGCATCTCCACTCAAGACGCACCGCGGCCTCATCTAGACTAGGCCTAACAGGTACGCCACGATTCTATGCACTCGCCAATGAGACTCTTTTGCTCCAGCATCCCTCTGCTGCGGGTTAACTCATTGCGCGCCTGCCCTCAAAGCCAACTGTAATGAGCCGATTATAAGTCATCATAAAGGCCGACTATAGCCGATGGCAGCTCATTACGGCGTTCGGCTCGTCGGTAACCGTGAACCTACTTTAAGCCCCAACATAAGGTGTGGCCAGCCAGGGGTAGTTCACGGCCAACGGCACCCACGCTAGCCGGCCACGGTAAATCGAATAATACCCACGATTACGGACCATAACGGTTCGGGTAGTTACCGTGCGCGATCTCGGCTCCGATGTGTCTTAAGTGCGGCTGTGGTAAAAAAGAAAACTCCCCGCGGAGGCGTAAGATGGGTGACAAATGTCTCCAAGACCCACAGCTAGGGAAAGTGACTACAAAACCCGTTTGCCACGAACTTAAGCACATCGACGGCCTTCCGTGACTGGAAGTTTTACTTTTACTATATTTCCATTTCATTTAAATATTTTTCTCCTATCCTGTATAACAAACTCTAAAGTACAGGAAACCAAATAGGAAACATTCACTCATGAGGCTCTAAGCCTGCGTGCTGGGTAGCAGGGCGCTCTGCTATACCCGTGAACAGTTACACAAGACACTCAAAGCTACCGCCTGCGAATAAAACATAAAGGGCGGTACTCTCTTCTCTTGTACATAAATGCGTAACTATAACTTATTCATACACTGACATTGCAAAACGTGAAATTATATTTCAAGCAAAAACTTAACATCAAACACAAGTGGAATCACAGGCATATACATAATTATACTTCTCACACAGCACATAAAGATAGCAACAACATTTAAACATGACAAAATCAGCTTATATTATAAGATCACACGAAGTTATTCTTTGCAAATAATTTTATTACAGTTGCATATCAAAGACTAACATGAACAGTGATAAAAAAGAAACAAAAAGATGGCAGATGCATCCACACTCCATCACCAACTCCCCCAGCCTACTTAGCCGCAGGATCGGAGCCCCCAGCATGTGGATCTGAAGTCCCACCTGTCCAGATCGGAAGAGGAATTCATTAAACGAACGATCAAGTTATGAAAACACGGAAAGAAAAGAAAGGGAAAAGAATAACTCACCAGCATCCGCCGCTTGATCCTCATCATCCAACTGCACGCCCGCTTCCTCCGCAGCAAGCAGCCGCATCCCCTCCTTCACCGCCGCTTGCTCCTCCTTTGAGAACTGAGCAGTAACCGCACTCAAGTTGAAAGCCTCTCCGCCTTCCTTACCCGCGTTCACCCTGGCCTCCTCTAAAGCCTGGAGATACACCTTGGCCATGACCCGAGGGTAATCGTCCATCCAAGACAAGCCGCCCTCTTTCCAAGTATGGAAGTACATATCCTGAAGCATCTCATCCATCATCCCCTCATTTTCCTCAAACTCCCTCACCCGAGCCTCGGAAGCTTGCAACTTAGCGACGGCGACGTCCCTCTCTGATTGGTATCTCAAGCAGTCAGCCTGGAGTGACCTCCTCATTTCCTCCTCCTTCAACCTAAGGGACCTCCTCATCTCCTCCATCTCCTCCTTCAACTCAGCCTGAGCCATCTCCGCAGCCTCGAGTCTCCCCGACAACTCCTCTACCCGCTCGAGATCCGCATTTCGAACCTCATCCACCGTTGTAATGGCCATGTTAATCCGCTCCCTGCAGGTAACCTCCATCTTCCGTAACTCCGCCCTACTGGCCTTCTCCATGGTCTCTTTCAGACGCTGGGAGGCTTCCTCATGCTGGGAGATCTGGATGGCTTGGTCGGCAAGCTGCTTGGCCTGATCGGCAACCTTTAGCCTTAACCGAATATTAGCACTCCCAATCTCCTCCCCGGCCTTGACCAATCGAGCATGATGCTCCATTAACTTCTTAGTCTCTTCGGCCACCCGGTCAATATTAGCCTTGGCCTCGTCCCCCATAGTAACTACCCGAGTAGTAAGCAGATCAAGATCTAGGGACTTGGCCTCATCCAGCACACGTACCATGGGGTTGCGGGGAAGTAGGTGCTCGCCCGTGGTCTCATCAAATGAAATGTCCCGAAAACTTGGGTCTAAATCAGGATGACCGGCAAAAGGGTCACGAGGCACGGGGCGAGGCACATCGGGACGCCTTATATGAATGACAGTAGATCTCTTGGAAGGAGAAGGAGGGGGGCAGGGCTCCGTGCTCTCCTCCGTAGTATCACAAGGAGGCTGAGTAGGGGGAGACAGAGTAGGAAGCTGCGAAGCAGAAGAAGACTCAAATAAGGAACGGCTCCGCTTCCTCTTCTGAATGCCCTCTTCGATGACCCCAAGAAGGGGGCGGTACTTGACTACGTCCCCAGTGCGATCAGTAGAAGGTTTCGCGGAAGCTCTCCTCGACTTAAATTGTTCAAGGCGGTGTCGAACATCCGACGTTTTACCCGCCTGGCCTGCCCCTGGAATAAAGAACAAGTGTTACGAACATACAATAATCCGCAATTCAAAAAATGTGCTAAGTTAAAAAGAAAGAAAAGTGAGGAGACACATCTGTTATACAAACCCGGCGGAGGAGTGGGATACTGCAATAAGTCCTGGATCTCATTCCAGGACGGAAGTGAACCGTAAAAAATTTCTAAGTCCCTATCGAAAATGGAATCGGCAGAAGACAAAAGTTCACCTTGCATCGCCGGGGTCACCCTAGCTGAGGAACCCTTAGAGGATGGGTCAGTGCTAACCACAGCTTTGCCGGTTTCCTCTGCCTTCTCCGTTTCCTTCTCTGTTTCCGACTCCCCCTCTGACTCCCCGAAGGCCCGACGGAGAGCCTCATCCAGTTCGAGGTCCTGCTCAGAGGTTAGAGCAGCAACACCGCTACCACCCTGACCATCGCCATCTCCTCCACCCTCCGACCCTTCTCCAACTTCACCTCCTTCCTCCTCTTCTACACCTTCCTCCTCCGGGACATCCGGGCAAGTACTTGGAGAAGGGCCATCGGACTCCTTGAGCTTCTTGCCTCCTACGACTGGACGTTGTGCAAAGGGCTTCCTCTTGCCACCCTTCGCTGTCACCCCACCTTTAGGCTGGGCAGCCTTCTCTTCTGCCGTGTCCCTCTGTTTGACTACGGACTGATGTGGGAGGATCAAATTATACGACAAGAGCCTGGCATTCCTAATCAAATAAGCAGCCGATCTGTCTCTCCCGGAAACAGCTTCAATTTCAGCTGCCATCTGAACCAAGCGATCATCTTCCACAACCGCAAAACCACCTGTCGCTAGCAAGAAATAAAAGCGCATAAGAGAGAGAATTACAGCCAAGACAGGAATTATGAGTAGAGTTTTGACTTACATCCGGAGGTAAATCGGCGAATAGAGACGGAGTCATCCCTAACAAAGAACCATTCCTTCTTGAACATGCTATACTTCGAGTATAAATCCAAAACCGGCTTGAAGGAAACGGCTGACTCCAAGCTAATATATGGGGACCCCTTCCTGTACCCCCTCAGATTGTACAGATATCGTATTTCCCGGTTGGAGGGGGCACGCCCGTATCTCTTCTGGAAGATAGCATACAAGCAAACCAGAATGGCATAAGAGTTGGGCTGGAGCTGGAATGGAGCCACCTTCAGATAAGTGACGAAGCTTAATATCCAGGCGTTGACTGGAGGAATAGCCCCGCACATACAATGGTAACGGCTGTAAGCGAAGTACCCCTCAGGGGGATCATATGGCATGACCCCCTCCCCCGGTAACAGCATAAGAGCCCTGTCTATCCCAAAGGAACGGGATATAACGTCAAGTTGCTCCTCCTTTAGGGAGCTAGGAAAGCAGTCGGGAGGGGAGACCAGAAGTTCCTGTGGACCATGTCCGTCCACCAACGACCTCGGAACAGGTCGATGTTGCCCGGATCCTGGTTGGGCTGGGGGCACAGAAGAAGACTCTCCTCCATCCTTGGATTTCCGTCTGTCTGATCGTGTTTCCGCCTTGCGAGACATTTATCTGCATACACAAAAGTGAAAAACATGATGTTAGAACAAGAATACAAGCAAGCATACATAAGTCCAGAATTCCACCCAAAGACCGAATACAAAGTTCATTCGGCACTAGGGTCTTATGCTCATTCGGCACTAGGGACTTAAGTTCATTCGGCAATGGGGTCATAAGTCCATTCGGCACTAAAAAACACATCCGGTATACATATCATTCGGTAAAACAAAACCCTTCGTGTGCATTCGGCAATCATATTCATTCGGTGATAAAAAACCATTCGGCAAAAGAATATATACCTAATTCGGTATAAGCTTGGTTCGGCAGAAGTTTGGTTCGGCTAAAAATTGATTCGGCTCTCTTTGGTTCGGTAAGGGAAAACTAAGGGGGGTAGCCTCTATATATAGGCAAACTCAGGATTGCCGAACCAGCTGGTTCGGCCTACCGGACCAACATACCGGACCAGATACCGGTCCAACCAACAACCGAATAAAACTGTCTCTACCAGCAGAAACCAGAAACAGGGGGCACGCAAGGCGCTTCACTCAGATAAGTACCGAACTCCAGAACTAACTAATAAAATAAGATTATGACAACGATGAATAAGTCGTAAAACTCCCACTAGCATGAATTAAATCGTTCACACGTGTACGCGACCACGAATGGTCCATAGGCACGCTCTGAATGGTCATTAACCCTATCATCGTGGGAATTTACACTTTGACACGCATTTTTAAGCCCATCGGTCAAATGGATATTTGATAATTGTGAAATGGCTAAGCTACTTACACATGTACGGGGTCGCGAACGATCCCTAGGCATGCTCTGAGCTGGCGATAAGCCACCTTGGCAAACGACCCAGGGACCCACTCTAACGTGAACCTGGCATCGACGATGCTAAGCCCCTTCGGGGCACACTTGCTCGTCCCGAGCGACACAGTTCACTTGATCACAAATATTTCGACCCCGAACGGTCGTTATTTGAAACCACACTAAAACTATAAATCTCTTTGCAGGACATCCACAAGATATAAACATCCAGCCCATGACATTACAAGACGAGTCTTCCCACCAACGAGAAACAAAGCGCGACACGTGCAAGCACGTGCCCCACTTTGGGGGGCAAATGTTGGGCGGATTTTCACCCAGAAGATCTCGAGACCGAGAAGCGTCAGTTACACCCGGGTTCGTAACCTCCAATCCATTCGGCAGACACAAGGCTCAATGCTAGCATAAAATCCATTCGGCAATTCAAGCATGGTGGTTCATTCGGCATGGGTTCATTCGGCATTCCCAACCTAGTCCGGCAACCAGACTCCCCCTCACAATCCCACTACCGAACGAGGTTGGTACCGAACCAATCACCACCGGTCCAATACCACACAACCAAACCGGACCAATCTCCACATCAATGCCGAACCAACCTCTTCATCACCGGACCACCATGACCGGACCACGTACAACCGAACCAACCTCCAAGCTCACTACCGAATCAACCATCTCAGAGACCTCAACACGGCCGAACCAAGGCTTCGCCGAACCAGAACGCTACCAGGCCAGATTGCTTCAGCCCGGGCCCACTAGCAGCTATATACTTCCATGACCCCTGCCCCCTACCTCATTCTATAAATAGAGGGGCAGGGGTACAACAATGGCAGACAAGTTTGAGAGCTCAAGCAAGGAAGGAACTTTCAAACTACTTTCATACACTTGTATACAAAGCATTGTACTTGTAATCTGGAAGAAGAAAGATAATAACATATAAAGTGGACGTAGGCACATTCTGGCCGAACCACTATAAATCTGCGTGTCTTTTACATTTCAGCCCTTACTTTTCTCATATTTACATACTCATCTAAAATCATTGAAAATCACACATACTCAACTAAAATAATACGACTTGGAGGTGTTTGTCCATTTTTTGTGCAAACAACCAATATCACTTAATACTTAACTCAACATTCAAACATATTTTCTTTTATTTAGTTTTGATTTTTTAATTGGACAATTTTTCATTTTCACCTTATCTTTTTTTTATGGCTGCAAACATTGGCCATAAGTTTTATTGGAAATCCAACCAGAAATTGACATTAATATTTTTTGGAGTATCAATCCAATATCGATACCAATGCTTTCAACATTATTCATTTCTACATCAAAATATCAACATAATTTGGTATTTATAACCAGATAAAATTGTTGTTCATGTAAGGTGAAATATATGATCATGTACCATAACATGTAGAATATATAATGTTACCTTTAAAGCATAAACAAATATGCAGAATATAATACTGCTTGTAAAACCATAAAAACAAATCATCCTTACCATACTTATATTAGTTTGCTGAAGGAATGAAAAATAGCAAAGAAACATTTGTTAAATTTATGAAATGATAAACATTACATTTTCTCTCATGGAGATAAAACTTAAATTGCTTCTTTCGAAGTTCTTCACTAAAGATTAACATTTTTTTAACTATCTAATCTACTAGCATTAAAGAGGATTATAGCGTATCCAATTCTTTTACTAATTAATTTCAATTAAAGATAATTAATTTCAACTAGTTCTTTTATTTGTTTAAGTTCAAATCAAATGGATCTTATAACAGTTAATTCTTTTTTATTAGTTATATGGTAGTATTGATTGATATAATCTTTCTTATTTGAAGTTGGTTAACTTATAAACATTATCAATACTATGTAAGCACATTCATTTACATGTTTGAATGAGAATTAAAATTTATTTTATTATAAGTCATGTACTACACATACAATACATGAACCAAAATATTAAAAGAAAAATGAAAGAACATTTCGTACACAATTTATATACAACTAACCATGTTTAGTATTTAACTATTCGGAAAATAGTTCTAAAGAGATTCATCTTTATACTTAATTTTGTAAAATAAAATTTGAAGTGGTCACCCTTCTATAATAGCAACTGTAAACTAAACTAAAAAAATAAAAATATTAGGTAAATTGTGTATATTCTCATATAAATGTATAAAAATTAAAAATTTGAACTAAGCATATTTTTTTATTGTTTAAAAAAGGAAGTATCATCAATTTGACATTGGTGCATTTTGAGAAAATAGCATCTATGACACAAAAAGTTTAGTTTGTGAACAACTAATGAAAACATTAATGAATAAAGGATTAAAAAATATTACTCCACCTACATGATTCCAATAAATTAACATGTGAACAAATACCATGTAAGAATGAATTTATAGTTGGTTTCATATGGATTGAGAGTAAAAGCGAATTATGTCGAAGATATTTTTTTAGTTCAAACTAATGTAGAGAAATTTACAATAAGAATATATGATATATTTAATTCCAAATTAAGTTAGAGAATTGGTTACACATTGATTACAGAATAAGTTCTTCGTAATGCTGGTTAAATGAATTAGTTGCCTCAAAATTGGGAATTCAATTGCATATAATTAACGGAATATTAAAATGGAAAAAATATATGAAAATACACATCACATTGAAAATTAGCCTAAAATCACTAATAATATCAATAATCACATTTATCCCACAAAGCAAACATATAAAATTTTAAATGAACCAAGTTACATAAATTCTCTAATATTTATACATTATTTTTATAAAAAACCTAAGTATATGTTTCCATAGTTTTAAAATTGACTAAAGCTGGGAGTAAGAGTTTTAAAAACTTAAAGCATTAAAAAAAAATCAAAACTAACATTATTCTTAAAACCGAAAGCATAACTAATTAATAATTCTTTAAACAATTTAAGTTTGTAAATGTTGTATTAAATTCATTATGCGCTAAGATAATAAAAGGAAATATATAATATAAAAATTATCCAAATTTGTAGACCGTAAAATCGTTTACAATGATTTGACATACGTGAAATTACAAATTTAATATATTTATTGTGTAACGACCCGGATTTTTCATCATTTGACTTTGAATAATTAAATAGTTTTAAGTATTGGATTAGGGATATAAATTGAATTTTGAATATGAAGATTTTGGTTGAAATTATAGAATGAATTTAAATTTCAAATATAACGATTTATCGTAATGCGGAAATGGTGAATATTTGAGATTTGAGTTGAATATGAATCAAAATGATTTCTAATGTGAGTATAAATTCTATTTGAATTAGAATTGAGCTAGTAAGTTTTTAAAACTGAAATTTCAAGTGATTTCGTCTATTTTTGAAATCGTTGATTTAATCATAGTGTTAAAATAGCAATCCAGGGTATGGCCTTGGAATTCGAAGAAATCAGTACCATTGGATCCGTAAAAGTATATTATTATTGTATTTCAAATTTCACGGCGATTGGATTCACCGTTTGGCCGCGCGAGTTGAAAATGCAAAGTTTTATTTAATTTAAAATCGTCTATTTAATAAGCTATCTTCCACTTACGATCGATATAACGACCTTGACTCGACCTTCGAAAATTGGCACCGAATATGACACTCGTACTCAAATGCCGTAGATCCAAACGTCGAATCTGGTTCGTCGGAGCTTATAACACATTAAGTACAACACATCGGAAGAAAAAGAATATATCAATATACAACATTGATACTGTATCTGATACAATAAGGTACAACAGATGATACAATAGATATCAATATACATCAGAGATATGATACAAGACAACAGCAGCGAAAAGAAAAAGATAACACCAACAATGAAACAATATCTCCAATATGGTCTTCAAAAGAGAGCTCCAGTATCGGTAATCCCATCTCCAAGGCACCAATCCAGAAATAGCTCAATCTCCTAATAACGATGCACTAAGCTAAGCAAGGTCAGTATTGATCCAAAGACTGAACTAGCTCCAGATAATCTACTAAACCTGACTAACTGAAAAACCCAACTTTAGACTGCCCGTGTGGGAAAATTGTAGGCACCTAGAGTTTAGGAAGGGAATAATAAACTCCAGGTCAGTCATAGGACTGGTATGAGCAAATAAAAACATTTTTATCTTTAAAACAAACAAAAGAATTTAGATAATCCGCAATGCTTTTGGAAAATGAAACTACCATAAGGCCTCCCGGCACACACACAATGCAATCGCACACATGAGGGAGATTTCTCCTTATGATAGTCAAATATGCTTAATACGAGAAAACACTTTGATATTTTATTAGTGCATAGTGGAAAACATTTCTAAAGTATAATATTAATCTTAGCCAGCATAGGTACCATTATACTATGCCTACTATAGCTGCCATTTTAAATGGCAGGTTCTACAACTAAAACCGTACAAGGCTTGTATTGGATGACTGGATTTCCAACAAATGGCCATGCTAAGGAACTTCCTATTGCCACATGGGAATGCCTCTGGAGGGACGCCCCGAGAACCTACCAGGCTCTCTGCCAACACAAGGCCGGTTACCCCTTTCCCGAGGAGTAAAACCTAAGATATGCCACCCCCGGTCGTTTGCAACCTTTATCCGAGGATCCTCTACACCAACAACATCACACAGTAATAAATATACTACAGTGTCCACATGAGTAAGTATCTGGGCTCCATACCATGATACCACCCTTTTCCAGAAGGAATGGTCATACCCTAGGGGAGCTACCCTGAAACCTTGCCGCGTCTTCCAGTTTCGACCATTACCGATTTGTGAAGATCGATGAGGTCTCGTCCATAAAGCTACGTTTTTTCACAAAGCCATGCTTTGGTCAACAAATGATCAGCAGCACTTCGTATACCATATTACCAAATTGGGAATGCATCACTAGTAACCATCAACTACATAACCTCCGAGTTCATACGTCTCAGAGAAGGGTGTTAAGCTAAGAGAATAAATTCTCCGCCACCAAGCAAAAATGTATTTGATAGAAACCGGCTTTACATCTCAAAGTGTAACGTCAGACACACATCCATACAAGTCTGTTCGGGGTTCGAACAGAACCGAAGGCACTTTCGAAGAAGCCCTTGCAAATCCAGATAATTCCTAATCACGTCCGGACTTCCCATCACATATGGAGTCTCTGTACCGGGGACCAGTCGATGCAGAGACATTCGACGAGTTATCCTTTCGTTTTTGAAAATATCCGGTCTTCACCATAGGTCTTCAAATGTTATCCATAACGTCGTATCATTATTCGGAATGGGTTATATGACACAAGATCCTCTCCCGGCTAAACCGAATAATGAGCACTATATTTAAAAACATATGCACAATGGGATTTCAGTTAAGTCACAACTTTAAAACCCAAACTTTCTTCTCAAATGGTTTAAAACAAATTACCATTTCAAATCTTTTTAAACAAAAAGATTCAATTCGCAAAGTTCACCTAGCTTTCACAAAGACAAATTCACATATTTCAAAACAATTTTTATTTCAAGTTGGATTAACTCATTTAATCTCTAAGGATTTAACTTATAGCTTTCAAACCTATTTCCAAAGATTTATTCATAACTTCGAAGACCATTTTCATTTTAGACTTGAAATCCTTTTAATCACAAATTGGAAGTTCATTTCTTAAATGAAAGCTTTTATTATTAGAAAACAAATAGTTTTCGTTTCGGAAAATCTGATTTCATTTATACAAGTTAAAATCTTTGGGTTAAATTCAAACTCCCAAAACAACAATTTTAAAATGTTTAAAACCCATATAAAATTGTATAACCTTTTTAAATCATAAATAGAATTCAATTTCAAATTTTGAATTCAAATTTAAATAAAATTTCAAAACTAAATCTAGTTGTTCAAAAATGACTTTATCTTTGAAATTCCTTTTCAAAAGCTTTTTATTTTAATCCCAATCCATTTCCAAAACCATTTGGATTCAAAAATTCAAATTTCAAAACTATTTCAAAAATCTGTGACTTAAACAATTTCCACATGCAATCCATATTTGTGTGTGTATAAGTGTGGCCTAGGGGTTTTACACAATAAAAGTGCAACATCATCAATTAGCACAGATTCAAATACAGCAATATATTTGATAAGCGGTATAAACTATAACGCTTATCATTCATTCACAGATCACAGATATATATTACAGATAATAAATTATATTAAACATAGCTCAAATCAAAACAGAGCATCACAATAAGGGATATCAAACAATTCAACCATCCAATAGAATCCAAACATTCATGAGTAAGATCAGTTAATTGTCTGATTAATTCAAATCAGATAAATCGCTAATCCTGGTTAATTAACATTAACTAATTACAAATTATTTCAATTAATTATTCTTTAATAATAAATTAATTAACCTCCTTCAATTATTAATTAATCAATCTTTAATCATTAATTAACTCTTAATTAATTATCCTTAATTAATTTATCCTCAATTAACAATCATTCTTCATTAATTAATTAAACCTTAAATTAATTAATTATCCTTAAATTAATTACCTTAATTAATCACCATTTAATTGATTTCCATTTAATTAATTATCCTTTAATAATAATTGTTGATTATCCCTAATCAAATAATTTAATTAACTTTGATCGATAATTAATTACTTTTAGTTAAGTAATTATCTTTTAAGTAATTAATTTTCTTTAACTACTTTCACAAATTTGTTATTCTTTAATTACTTTTATTCAACAATAAATCTTTAATTACCCAAATCTTAATTTAATTTAAAGACTAATCATTATCTTTATTAATCACTTAATTATAATAAAGTTTATTTAATAAACCATTTAAATTAGTCATCGTTAACAAATTAGTCCCTTAATTACTTTCAATTAAGAAATTATACTTTAATTAATTTAACCAAGTAATTATCCTCTCATAAATCAAGACTTTAATTAAAGATAACCTTTTATCTTACTTAATTTAAAGCATTTAAATCATATTTAAACTTAACGCTTGAAATCATTTTATACAAATCATTAATTTAATTTAAGCTTAGATTACGTCGTCACATTTACAAAAAAACGCTTGTTAATTTTAATTAAATAACTTATATATAAAATCATTTAATTTCTAGACACTTTATTTTATCCTTTAAACATAAATCTTTAAAACTTAAACATTTTAATATTCTTTAAAGCTTTATTTAATTGCTTAAACACTTAATCTTTTAATAACTTTAAACTTGTTAAATCATAAAAAGTTAAGAAACCCGAGTCAGACATTGAAGTACTCGAGATCTTCTCGGGTGTTACCCGAGACCACTGCTCCCTTTGCTTCGAGGTTTTACAAAAATTGACCACTATACAAATTTTTTCACTTAAAAATTCATTTAAGTTTTAAACCTTGCACACCATGGATTCGC
This sequence comes from Allium cepa, assembly GCA_030765085.1. NCBI lineage: Eukaryota > Viridiplantae > Streptophyta > Magnoliopsida > Asparagales > Amaryllidaceae > Allium > Allium cepa. The sequence continues at coordinate 1,011,636,522 of CM060945.1, read as the reverse complement.
TTCGAGCTTGACTTCGAGCTGGATTGTCAATTTCTCGAGTTGATTGTGAGTCGCCTCCTTCTTCTTCCTTCAAACTTCCTGATACACACACATGCACATGTATTCACGTTCACAACCCAACGACGCAACTCCGACCGCCTACCCCATCACCAGCACGTCACTGACGACTCACCTATAGGCTACGATCACCCTAGTTGATGAACTTCGACCAAAAATTTGCAATCGAACAATCGAACCCCATAAACAAAAAGAACCGGCCAACAAAAACGCCTCGTTACACCATCTTAGATCACCTGCAACCACGCCGTTGCGTTCAGACACTCGCCAGAGCCGCCTCCTCCTTTTCCTTCCGGACCGATCGAATATTAATCACTCTCGGTTGCGAATTTTGATTTTGAACTTCGACAATCAGAACCGTGCCCTAAACCCTATTACTTCGAACCCAAGATTATTTGATTATCTAAAAAATTTCATACCATTTTTCTATCGACCAACATCACATCATCTATCTTCAGACTCAAACCCGAAGCCCGATCTCGCCTTGATCATCGAAAATCTATGAATTTTCATTTTCTATTCATCTTATAATGTCTTGCAAATTACTTTATTAAAAATCTTGGAATTTTCATCAATATTCCTGGATTTGCAACACGAATTCATTCATACAATCAAAAATTTAAATTCCGATGTATAAATTTGGACCAATTTCAATTTTTCTACTTTTATTTAGCAATTCAGAGAATATTACCAAATGTTTTTATTGAAAACCATTATAAAAACAATTACCTTATGATTCCATACAACTTTTATTTATACACCTAAGTTTATAATTGATTGATTACAAAGATTTTTAAAATTACTCTTGTTTCTAGCTTGTAACCATAGGAACAGATATACATATATCTGTAAAATAGGCATGCATGTATACATTCACAGGGATTCAACCATACTTCGACAAAATTTCATCCATGCAACAATATGTATATTATCACTACTCAGATCAATTTCATGCACCAAGTAAATTAGGATTTTAGCTTGAGAATAAAAAGGAGTTTACTCACAGAGAGATGAAGACAGAAAACATAGGAGTTTCTTTTCTTGCCTAGAATTGGAAACTTGGATTTGTTTTACTGAGTTGCTTAGGATTTTAAATTTGAGTTTAATGCATGTCGCCTTCTTCAATTGAATCTATTTCCATTTGCTTCGGATTTTGAAGTCGTGTTTTTTTTCTTTTCTGGTCTCAGTTCCTTCTTTGCTTTGATTGCTGTTTATTCCAGATTTAAAACTTGGATCTAATCTGATATTTTTTTAAAACTGAAGCCTATTCCAGGTTGAAAGCTTTTGCATTGATCTTCATTTTTAATTTCCAGGTTGATTTTCCAGATTCTCTGATCTTTATTTTGACATTGATCTGGACTTTGGTTTTAATGTTGAAGCTTTACATTGTTCCAGAATTTGGTTTCAAGTTCTCAGTTTGGTTTTGATCTTTCTGTTTTAATTTCTGAAACTTTTAGGATTTCTTTTGTATTTTCTGTTTCCGGGGTTTAGATAGAAGATGCTTTATCTGAATATATCTTGGTTATACTCTTCTCATCATTTTTTTTCTTGGGTGTTGAGATTTGTGATACACAATCTTTGTTTTACTGTTCTTTCAGATTTAGTGAGAAGTTAAATAATTGAATATGGGGAGCTGAAAAGTTTTTTTTGTAATTTTAAATCTTATTATTTTATTCAATTAATTATGTTGGATGCCGTTTGTGAAAAGATAATCATGAGATTTCAATGTATGTTAATTCCATTACTCCCTTATGTATGTTTAACATTTGTAATTTTTCAAAGAAAAAATAAATTTTTAAATAAATTTTTATATCATGTACACTTTATAAATAAATGTACCCCTTATTTTATTAATTTGTCAATATGAAACAATTTGTGCTTGAACCCTCTCCTTCACTTTATTTATAAATCTTGTAATATATTTTCTCATGTTTATATTTTTTAAACACCTTAAATTTTCATGTTAATAACAATTAAATATAACGTTATATTAAGTTTCCCATTTAAATAAATACATTTTTTTATTCATGTGTGTGTTATGTTTTCTTTTATATCCATATTTGCAAAAATAAAATCTTATCTCCACTGTTTTTTTTCCACATTCAATCTTTAATTTAGTTCAACATATTTATATACTTATATATTTATACAATTTACATTCATACAGCTTTTTATTATTTATTTTTGTACAATTTTTAAAAGAAAAGAAGGATTTAAAAATTTTGATTTCGTATTAACAAATAGTCACATTTATTTATATAAGAGAATTAAATCTTAAAAATAAATCTTTTAAAATTTATTACGTCTTCCAATATTAATATAATTAAAAATTGAGAAAACAAACTGTCATTAACTTTTTATTAATCTCAAAGCTTTTAATATCTATTTATTCCCAATACATTTATTTTTCCTAAATCCAATATTTATTTGTAAGATACTTATGCTTAAATTTCAAATCAAATTTCTATTTATAATTCATTTACACAAATATATATCTTATTTGTATTTGGAGAATTCAAATATACCCAAAATTCTATTTACAATATATTTTATTTTTCTAGAATTTACATCTTAAAATTCAATTAAATTTTATTTTATACTTCAAATCCAAATAAATTCTCAATTAATTCACAATTAAATCAGAATTTTAATTTAATTATCAATTAAATTTGACTCAAAATTCGGGATCGTTATAGTTTCCCCCTTAAGAAAATTTCATCCTCGAAATTTGCAAAGGAGACAACAAAGAAAAGATGAAAGAGAAATATCTTTCCAAATCAAACTGGTTATCAATTCTGCATTTGGCTTACCAAATCAGAATATCAACAATATGAGAATAAACTCATACAATATTACACAAGATATTTGGGTCCACCGGTCTACGAATATGCAAGGGCATTGATTAGTTCAAAGGGATAACTAATCGTTCGTAGAATATGTCGGTCCCCAGAGAATAGATAGATGGATTTAATCTTCCATAATTCTCAAACACTAGATATGGATTCTAAACTCAGGTTGGAATACTCCAAAGTATATACCAACTTGTCCCTCTTCGGACTTCGATCTACATTAGAAATTATGATAGAATTTCCAATTTGGTTTTAAACGATATCATTTTATTGATACAACTCAAATTTAGCCTCATATTTTGTTAACCAATTTAACTCAATTTAAATTCTCAATTTATTTAAAATTTTCAATTTCAAATTTCAAATTCATTAAAGTTTAAAATGAAAAGCTGATAACGAGAATACGAGATAGGAACTTATTTATACGATTCGCAAGCCATCACCGCACCCAAGCTTCTTCTTGTAGCTGCTATGAAGCAATCAAAGAATTCGAAATCGAATCAAAGGAGATTGAGAAGAAAGTTGTTTCCACTGTTATAGGGTATTGACCATTTATATTGGTATTCCCCTGTCCCCTATCTCGTCCTCTTCTCGCACTCATACTCACTATCAGTGGATAGTAAGAGAATTTACTAAGGCGTTCGAACAGATATCTTAGGGAATATACTCATTCTAGGGTATACTTCACCCTATCTCTAATGAGCTACTTAATGTGTTATACTCCTGAGCTAAAGTTTCAACCTTCAGCTTTGATACCAATTATAACGGTCTAAGCATTTCAACCATCGACAACGGCCAATCTCAACTGGTAGGCTTTTCAACCATCCCAGCCCCGCCGTGGCATACAATGGTACCCCAAACTTGCTTTTACGGCCAGCCTTTCGACTGTCACGCCTTACGGCTAACCAACCCCTTAAAGAGGACGTGTAGGGGTAGGAGTTTCCTGCTCGCCACCAAACAAAAAGCGAGAACCCTCCATCATGTTTCACCAAGATAAGAAAGTCTGGTCCGGGTTCAAACAGAACCGTAGGCATTTCTGAAGAAGCCCTTGCAAATTCGAATAATTCCTAATCACGTCCGGAATTTCCATCACATATGGAGTCTCTATACCGGGGACCAGTCGATGCAGAGACATTCGACAAGTTATCCTTTTGTTTTCGAAAATATCCCGTCTTCACCACCGGTCTTCAAATGCTATCCATAACATCGTATCATTATTCGGAATGGGTTATATGACACAAGGTCCTCTCCCGGCTAAACCGAATAATGAGCGCAATATTTAAAAACATATGGATAATGGGATTTCAGTTAAGTCACAACTTTACAACCCAAACTTTCTTCTCAAATGGTGTAAAACAAATTACCATTTCAAATCTTTTTAAACAAAAAGATTCAATTCGCAAAGTTCACCTTGCTTTCACAAAGACTCATTCACATATTTCAAAAAAAAATTATTTCAAGTTGGATTAACTCATTTAATCTTTAAGGATTTAACTTATAGCTTTCAAACCCGTTTCCAAAGATTTATTCATAACTTGGAAGACCATTTTCATTTTAGACTTGAAATCCTTTTAGTCACAAATTGAAAGTTCATTTCTTAGGTGAAAGCTTTTATTATAAGAAAACAAATAGTTTTCGTTTCGGAAAAATCTGATTTCATTTATACAAGTTAAAATCTTTGGGTTAAATTCAAATTCCCAAAACAACACTTTTAAAATGTTTAAACCCATATAAACTTGTATAATCTTTTTAAATCATAAATAGAATTCAATTTCAAATTTTGAACTCAAATTTAAATCAAATTTCAAAACTAAATCAAGTTATTCAAAAATAACTTTGAAATTCCCTTTCAAATGCTTTTTATTTTAGTCCCAATCCATTTCCAAAACCATTTGGATTCAAAAATTCAAATTTTAAAACTACTACAAAAATATGTGACTTAACCAATTTCCACATGCAATCCATATTTGTGTGTGTATAAGTGTGGTCTAGGGGTTTTATACAATAAAAGTGCAACATCATCAATTAGCACAGATTCAAATACATCAATATATTTGATAAGCGGTATAAACTATAACGCCTATCTTTCATTCACAGATCACAGATATATATTACAAATAATAAATTACATTAAACACAGCTCAAATCAAAACAAAGCATCACAATCAGGGATATCAAACAATTCAATCATCCAATAGAATCCAAACATTCATGACTAAGATCAGTTAATTGTCTGATTAATTCAAATCAGATAAATCGCTAATCCAGGTTAATTAACATTAATTAATTACAAATTATTTCAATTAATTATCCTTTACTAATAAAGTAATTAACCTCCTTCAGTTATTAATTAATCAATCTTTGATCATTATTCAACTCTTAATTAATTATCCTTAATTAATTTATCCTCAATTAACTATCATGCTTCATTAATTAATTACACTTTAATTAATTATCCTTATATTAATTACCATAATTAATCACTATTTGATTAATTGCCATTTAATTAACTATCCTTTAATAATAATTGTTTATTATCCCTAATCACATAATTTAATTAACTTTGATCAATAATTAATTAATTTTAATTAAGTAATTATCTTTTAAGTAATTAATTTTCTTTAATTAATTTCATAAATTTATTATTCTTTAATTACTCGTATTCAAAAATAAATCTTTAATTACCCAAATCTTAATCTAATTTAAAGACTAATCATTATCTTTATTAATCACTTAGTTATAATAAAGTTTATTTAATAAACCATTTAAATTAATCATCATTAACAAATTAGTCCCTTAATTACTTTCAATTAAGCAATTATACTTTAATTAATTTCACCAATTAATTATCCTCTTATAAATCAAGACTTTATTAAAGATAACCTTTTATCTTACTTAATTTAAAGCATTTAAATCATATTTAAACTTAATGCTTGAAATCATTTTATACAAATCATTAATTTAATTTAAGCATAGATTACGTCATCACATTTAGAAAAAAAATGCTTGTTAATTTTAATTAAATAACTTATATATAAAATTATTTAATTTCTAAACACTTTATTTTATCCTTTAAAAATAAATCTTTAAAACTTAAACGTTTTAATATTCTTTAAAGCTTTCTTTAAATCGCTTAAACACTTAATCTTTTAATAACTTTAAACTTGTTAAATCATAAAAAGTTAAGAAACCCGAGTCAGATATTGAAGTACTCGAGATCTTCTCGGGTGTTACCCGAGACCACTGCCCCCTTTGTTTCAGGTTTTACAAAAGTTGACCACTGTATAATTTTTTTACTTAAAAATTCGTTTAAGTTTTAACCCCGACGCACCATGGATTCGCTTCGAGCTTGACTTCGAGCTGGATTGTCATTTTCTCGAGTTGACTGTGAGTCGCCTCCTTCTTCTTCCTTTAAACTTCTTGATACACACACATACACATGTATTCACGTGCATAACCCAATGACGCAACTTCGACCACCTACGCCGTCACCAGCACATCACTGACGACTCACCCGTATGCTACGATCACCCTAGTTGATGAACTTCGACCAAAATTTTGCAATCGAACAATCGAACCCCATAAACAAAAAGAACCGATCATCAAAAATGCCTCGTTCCACCACTGTAGATCACCTGCAACCATGCCGTCGCGTTCAGACACTCGCCACAGCCGCCTCCTCCTTTTCCCTCCGGACTGATCGAATATTAATCACTCTCGGCTGCGAATTTTGCTTTTGAACTTCAACAATCAGAATCGTGCCCTAAACCCTATTTCATCGAGCCCAAGATTATTTGATTATTTAAAAAATTTCATACCATTTTTCTATCGACCAACATCACATCATCTGTCTTCAGACTCAAACCCGAAGCCCAATCTCGCCTTGATCATCGGAAATCTATGAATTTTCATTTTCTGTTCATCTTATAATGTCTTGCAAATTGCTTTATTTAAAATCTTGGAATTTTCATCAATATTCCTGGATTTGCTATGCGAATTCATTCATACAATTAAATCTTTAAATTCCGATGTACAAATTTGGACCAATTTCAATTTTTCTACTGTTATTTAGCAATTCACAGAATATTACCGAATGTTTTTATTGAAAACCATTTTAAAAACAATTAGCTTATGATTTCAGACAACTTTTATTTATACACCTAAGTTTATAATTGATTGATTACAGAGATTTTTAAATTTACTCTTGTTTCTAGCCTGTAACCATAGGAACAGTTATACATATATCTGTAAAACAGGCATGCATGTATACATACACAGGGATTCAACCATACTTCGACAAAATTTCATCTATGCAACAATATGTATATTATCACTACTCAGATCAATTTCATGCATCAAGTAAATTAGGGTTTTAGCTTGAGAATAAAAAGGAGTTACTCACAGAGAGATGAAGACAGAAAACAGAGGAATTTCTTTTCTTGCCTGGAATTGGAAACTTGGATTTGTTTTACTGAGTTTCTTAGGATTTTAAATTTGAGTTTAATGCCTGTCGCCTGCTTCAATTTCCAGTTTATGAATTGAATCTATTTCCATTTGCTTCAGATTTTGAAGTTCTAGTTATTTTTCTTTTCTGGTCTCAGTTCCTTCTTTGCTTTGGTTGCTGTTTATTCCAGATTTAAAACTTGAATCTGATCTGCCCTTTTTTTAAAACTGAAGCCTATTCACGGTTGAAAGCTTTTCCATTGATCTTCATTTTTAATTTCCAGGTTGATTTTCCAGATTCTCTGATCTTTGTTTTGACATTGATCTGGACTTTGATTTTAATGTTGAAGCTTTACACTGTTCCAGAATTTGGTTTCAAGATCTCAGTTTGGTTTTGATCTTTCTGTTTTAATTTATGAAACTTTTAGGATTTCTTCTATATTTTCTGTTTCCGGGGTTTAGAGAGAAGATGTTTTATCTGAATATATCCTAGTTATACTCTTCTCATCATTTTTTTTCTTAGGTGTTGAGATTTGTGATACACAATCTTTGTTTTACTGTTCTTTCAGATTTAGTGAGAAGTTAAATAATTGAATATGAGGAGCTAAAAAGTTTTTTTGTAATTTTAAAATCTCATTATTTTGTTCAATTAATTATATTGGATGCCATTTGTAAAAAGATAATCATGAGATTTCAATGTATGTTAATTCCATTACTCCCTTATGTATGTTTAACACTTGTAATTTTTCACGGATAAAAGAATTTTTTAAATAAATTTTTATATCATATACACATGTACCCCTTATTTTATTAATTTGTTAATATGATACAATTTGTGCCTGAACACTCTCTTTAAGTTTATTTATAAATCTTGTAATATGTTTTCTCATATTTATATTTTTTAAACACCTTAAATTTTCATGCTAATAACACTTAAATATAACTTTATATTATGTTTCCCATTTAAATAAACTTTTTTTATTTGTGTTTATGTTATGTTTTCTTTTATATCCATATTTGCACAAATAAAATCTTATCTCCACTGTTTTTTTCCACATTCAATCTTTAATTTAGTTCAACATATTTATATACTTATATATTTATACAATTTACATTCATACATTTTTTTGTTATTTATTTTTGTACAACTTTTAAAAGAAAAGAAGGATTTAAAATTTTTGATTTCATATTAAATGAAATTGAGTATGGAATTAAATTTTGAAGTGGGAATGAATATAAGTGACCTATAAATGGTTATAATACACCTTAATATTAACTTTTTGAAGTTATTCATAAATAAATTGACATGGAATGAAACCCCGTTAATATAAAATGAAGTGAACAAGATTTTATGAATAGATCAAATGCGAATCCATAAAAATGGATAAATTAATTTAAAAGAAATTTAATTTGGCTTATAAACCGAAGTGGGTATTTTATTAAATGAATATCACCGAAATTTCATGGAAAAATTTGTCGTTTGAAGTAAATGGGAGAAAAATAAAATTTGTGACTTAATGGAAAGTGAACAAATTGATTTAGAATCAATTTGATATGGATATGAATATAATGTGTGCAAATATGTATAGAATGCAAACAAATTGCTTGTGGATTATTAAAAATCGAATAAAAGGTATATAAATTGATTAAAAGTGGATAATTTCATGCTAGATCCTTGTAATTGCTTATAAATGCATAGTGAACATGTTTGGTTTATGCAAACGACATGTTTAACTAGTTAAATATGTGGAATGTTGTTAAATTTCATGTTTTTGGTACTTATGGGTTTTATTTGAGTAAGTACAGGTACAAGAAGACTATTTGGCTTGATTTTGGATGCGCAATTGCATATAAATTAAGCGAACACGCTTAATAACGCAAAAATAAGGTACACCTATGAATTTAGCGTGTGAAAAATAAAAATATTGATATACATTGTGTTTTCTGACCTGTGAGTCGATGTACATTATTTTTATCATATTTTTCTATTGCAAAAGGCTCTCCGTAAAGGGAGACTCTGCCAAAAAATTTCGAAATTTAAGGTGTTAGAAAAATTTTGAAAATTTTTGGAGCCAAAAATTTGATTTCGGATTGTAATTTAAATAAGGTATTTTGGTTTATAAATGAAAAATAAATATGTTTTATGGGACTAAAGGATTTAGAAAAGTGAAATGTTGGGTTTTAACTAAGCGGGTTTTGAAAAGTTAATGGGTTTGTTTCGTTTTTCCTACTTCGCAATTTCGGAGAAGAAATTCTTTTAAGGTAGGAGGAATGTAACGGTCCAGATTTTCCATCATTTGATTTTGAATATTTAAATGGTTTTAAATATTGGATTTGGAATATAAATTTAAATTTGAGTATGAAGATTTTGGTTGAAACTATAAAATGAATTTAAATTTTAAATATAATGATTTATCGTAATGCGGAAACGGTGAATAATTGAGATTTGAGTTGAATATAAATCGAAACGATTTCTACTATGAGTATAAATTCTATTTGAATTAGAATTGAGTTTGTAAGTTTTTAAAATTAAAATTTCAAGCGATTTCATCAGTTTTTGAAATCGTCGATTTAATCGACGTGTTAAAATGGTAATCTAGAGCAAAGTCTCAGAATTCGGCGAAACCACTTCCATTGGATCCGTAATAGTGTATTCTTTTCGGATTTTAAATTCATAGAGATTGGATTTACCGTTTGGTCGTGCGAGTTGAAATGCACAAGTTCAGTTTAATTTAAAATCATCGATGTAAAAGGCTATCTTCCACATACGATGGAAACAGGGTTCGAGACTTATTCCTTTGCCTTCGGAATATTGGTATAACATTAGAAATGCCAAGCGGCATGCCTCGATAGGAGTTCGGGATTTTAAGTTACTATATACGAGATATTTGGAAATTTAATAATATTATAAACTTTTCTAAGTCAACCCCTGTTTCTCACAGCCACCCTAAATCATGCATCGAGCACCCTAAATCTGATCACGCCCCTCCCCTTCAGTTTATAACGTGAGTTTCCTTTTTCATTCAGTTCGAAATCCAGAAATAAATAAAACGAAAGAACGAAAATGAAAATCAAGCAATAAAAGTCGAAATGGCATAGGTGCGAGGACAGAGGCGTGCGGGGGAAGTTTGGGCATGCACGCGTATGGATGGGCGGTGGCAACAGTGGAGCGATGCTGGTAGGCAGAGCGAGGCGGCTCTGTTTGTTCACGTCTGTGTGGGTTTCCTCGAGCTCTACGCAGGCCGTGTGGGGTTGTAGGCATTAGGCGGAGTGAAGACCATAATCTGCTCGAGAAGGAGGCGCGGTTGCATCTAATTTTGAGGCAATTGGCGGCTTTTGAGTTCAAACCTGGATGCTGGAGGGTAGAGGGCAATTTGGGCTGGCTCTAGTCGACACGTGTTGGGTCACGTCGCGTCCATGCCAAAGTGAGGCAGCGGTAATGATTTGAATCATGTCGAGTTGGGTTCAAGAAGGCATAGCTTGGAACGAATGTCTGAGAGAGGTAATCTGCTAGCTTAAGTATAATTAGTATATTTAATTATAATTAAAATTAAAATCGTTAATTTATATAATTTGAAATTTGCTTATACGAGGATCAATAGAACGAAATCAGTCGTATGTGATTTATAACTATGGAATCTACTTAATAGAATTAATTTGGAACGACTGGCAATTTGGAAAATTAAAAATGAAGATGAGTAAATCTCAATCATTTTAGATTGTCGGTTTTAATTTAAAACATTAAAAATTATTTATTGGTTGATTCGATGAATTGATGATAATCTATCAATTGGATGTTATATTATTTATAGTAGTGTGTGTATATATATATATATATATATATATATATATATATTAGTAGTTGGTTATATTTCCCACCGACTGGAGCAGATGGGACACTATGCGCCCCACATAATTGTGGATGATCCTATATTACCACGATGTCCCACCTCGAAGCGGGATTCGTATTTTATGTTATATAACATTTATTGATGGAAGGAAACTGGTTGGAGGGATCCAACTAGATTCCTCAAATATATTGATTGTTTTTCATATTTAGTGATATATGATGTGATTGAATAATCTATTATGGATTATCGTGTGATTTGATATATTGAATGCTATAGTAGCATTGGCCCTAATTTTGGTATTTTAAATACCATAAATACTAATTTTGAATTTAAAGGGGAAATTCAAAGGCGATTTTAGAATTTATAATTTTTAAATTGAATTTTGGATTATTTAAAAAGGGTTTGATTTAGATAAAATAAATGATTTGATTTTGGGATTTGTATCTATTTCGGATGGTATTTTAAATAGAGATTTTAAAATAATTTATATAAGGAAATTTGAACAATGGATTTAAAGTGGTATTTTTGAAATATGGAAAAGGAGTCGAAATCGATATTTAAAATAGGTTTGAAAAATAAACAGATTTATGAAGGGATGGGTTTATAAATGAATTTTTTTAATGAGATTATTTCATAAACAATTGAAACTGGAAATGAGTTTATAAAATTTATAAACGATGGCATAAATAAAGTAAAGTGATTATCACTCGAGGAATTGAGAATATAAATTCACAATATGAATTTATATCGAGTTATGAAAATCGACCTAGAAAGAGATAGTGAATCTTGTTTTGGAAATTGGTAATTGGAATCGATTTGTGATAAATCGAGAAAGATTTATTAATGTAAAATGGCTAGGATTGAGTTTGAAAAATAAATTTTTATCGAGAAGTTAAGTTTTGTTTTAAAATGAGATTTTATTTATTTATTAAACTATGTAGTTCAAAAACTGTTTTTAGTATTGAAATATTTTGGAAAGTTGATTATTCAAATATTAAATCTTAATTGAAATGAATTCTAATTTTAAAATAAGCTTGTAAATCGATTAGTATAATTTATAAATTGGAAATTTGTCTATTTAAAAGTGTTTGATATTTTTATAACTACTTAAATGATTTGAAAATTTATTACTATTCTTTTAAAATACTTATTTTGTAATATAAAGTTTTAGAAATTAATTGAAGTTATTTGTAAATACTCTCGAGATTTGTAAATCGGGTTTATTTAATGGATGTGATTTATAAGAGAAAATCTTATAACAACATTTGGAAACTTGAGAAAATTTACTAAATGTTATATATGGGAACTTCGAAAATGAATCTAAATTCATAAAAGAAGTTATAAATTGTTAGTTGAGATTATAAATAAGTATAATTGATTTTTGGACATTGTAAATGGAATTAATAAATTCTGAAGATTTATGAGATAAATGATGAATATGTTTCAAAGTATGGATATTAGAAATGATTTGGAAAAATAGACTTAGAATATTTCTAAATATGGGAATGAAGATTTTGGAAACGTTTTACAACGAAATGATTTATATGGATATATTTTTCTATGTAATGAATTATAAATTGAATTTGGAAACATTTCTAAGTGTTGAAACAAGACATGGATGGAAATATCCTGTTATGGATTTAAGTGTTTGAAATTCTTTTCAAATATTGAAATATTGAATGAAATTTGAATATATAACTTTGTAAAGATATTTTGAAATGAATATTTTGAAAGAATTATAATGTGGGCCTAGTGACTGCTTATGTGTATTTTTTGATAGTTAAATAACCAACTATCAAATCTAGCCAGTCATCAATCGTTTCAAAGAGACCGGGATTAGATTTAATTATCCGAAACCACTTCAATCGATTTGTGCGTTTTGAATTGTGATATATCGAAGATAATGGAGATGGTCTTAAAGGAGATTTGATTTATTCAGACCTAGAACAACTTTTATGGATGGATGCTATCATTGCATCATTGCTTGAAAGGCAGTGTTAGCATCCTAAAAATGAATGCTATTCTTAAGGTAATATGTAGCCTCCCTCATCAACCGGGAATAACTAAAAAAAGGGAGATGCAGCAAAGTTATGTGGGTCGCTCCCATTAGGTTATGATCATCACTAATCTAGAGTGGACATTTATCATCATCACTATCTATCATTTGTTGCGTTTAGAGGCCCGTTAGTGGTGATCATATTCTGTACTATCCAGTAAGAGGTAGACCGGTCTTGTGTTGGCAGGGACCGATGGGTTCGATCTCGGTACATTTTTCTAGAGGTGTACTATGGAGGACGGTACCCCAGTAGCCCTATCATTTATGGAATCCAATATCCACTATGAGCCTATACGGTTTTAGTTGTATACCAAATATGTTGAAACATGAGATGCAAGCATTTCAGCAATTTTATAGTTTATTTTCTATAGACAATATTATAATATCAAATGATTTTGATAAAATGTTTTGGTTATCATAAGGTAAAAACCCGTTGTATTTATATGTGGCGTGGTCTTACGAGATACATTTGTTTTCAAAGGAATTTGATAACAGTAATAATTCAAATTGAGTCTGTTTTCTCATGTTAGTTTTCTAGACTGACTCGGGTGTTATTTTATTAAAATGCTCGGGTCAGACTAAGTATTACATATCTAGGTTATGATGCTATGGAGCTTAGGAGATGAGCTGGTGGAGTCTCAGGCGTATTCCACGTACTTAATTATATACCGCTGTTTGTGTAGGCTGTTTATTCAGCACTTGTGAGGACTAGTTATTATAACTATCCAGATTGATTGTTGATTGTTGTACTTTGATGATTGTATGTATATTACAGTTACAGTTTCTTTGTATAAAGATCTGTTATTATATATTATATTTTATTCTGATGTGATTGAGAGATTCTGTGTTTTTTCTTTTTTCTTCTATCTCTTTCTTCTTCACCATAATGATCCGGTATTTCCGGTACTCGATTGTTCGGCATGCTATACTGTGAACGTATTGATGTCAATTTTCGAGCATCGAAAATTCCTGTTTCGTTGCATATTGTTAAAAATAAATATAAATTTTTCATAAAAATATATATTTATTGATACGTGCAATAGAAAGTATAAAAATATATATTTATCGATACGTGCAATAGAAAGTTGAAGTAATTATGATAAATACATTTACTACGTTTTATTTTAATCAAAAGAGAATTATTATTTTGTATTTTAATATATTTCCTTTTGTTTTGATTTCAAATTTTAATTAGACGATTAGTTACACATTAATTATCAAATAATTTTCTCCAATGCTAATTAAATGAATTAATTATCACTAGCAGACATATTCATTCAATTACGATTAAATGTATGAACAACAAAGAACAAAAAAAATAAGCATATTCATTTTAAATATTAACAACTAAATAATAAACTTGTTATTAGATTTTCAAATCAATTAAATTCATATACACTTTTGTGAATATATAAAAATAGTATATTTTTTTAAGCTAAGCATTTAGGTTACGAAACCAAATGCGTAAAAATAGCTAAACCTAACATTATTTTTTGAAATTAAAATCATAAATGAGAACTAATAGTTTCACAACTTGACCTACTAACTTTACGGCTGATGTATCATTCATTCATAAATCATTTTAGTACATTAGCTTTCGAACGAAAATTGACTTGTGAACTATGTATCATTCACTATGATGATTCCAATCGCTTGAACACAGTCTTGGTTTGTTAGAAAATGTGCAAATAATATGAATAGGAACAACATGACATGATCGAATAAAAATACATTCTGAGAATGTGTAATGAAGTAGAAATAAGAAGGTAATATGATAGAAAAATTATGATCATATATGAGGTTATGGATAGAAATAAGAATATTGCAAGGAGGAACATGTAAAATAAAGAGCTAATCATAATTTTTTCACTATTTAATGCAAACCAAATTAGAAAATATTATTAGCTTAAAATGTAATATTTTCTAATGCATATAGCATAACGTAATATAATAAATTCACACAGAGCAAAAATCTTATGTGGGCTTATTTTTAGAACAACGGAATAATATTGTTTTTTACTTCAAACATACATATAGACGTAATAACTGAAACAATGAAAAATTAACATGATTCACGCGAAATAATATATCAACAAAATCTTTTTACTTGTAAATACACATGAAAATACCAATTTTAAGGAATTACTTATGAAGATATTTATTAGGAATTAGGTGATTATAGTTTAGTTCTATAATATATTAGTATTAAAGAGAATTAATGTGCAACTAATTTTCTCATTAAATTGAATTAGAAATAAAAAGAATTTATTGTAATTGATCTTTTAATTACTTTGAATTAGACCTAGTTAAAATCAAATGATATTAATTTGTTTTAACAATTGAGTGGTAATAATATTTGATATTATTCAACCGATTTGAAAATAGTTTGATTATATACATTACAAATAATTACATCTTCAATGTATAAGTATGAATGAACATTTCCATTTCAATAAAAATTAAAAACATTATAAGGTTAAAAGAACTTCATAAAAATTCATAGATAATTTCCTTATCATTTTGTAATGTCTCTAAAAATTTGGTGGAAACCTTGAATATGACTTTTTGTGAACATTTCATAATATATTAAACAACATAGTAGAAAAATATATAAAATGCAGATTGGTTAAGAACAATAATACCAAAATTTACAAAAAGTAAGTTCAAGTGACTAAGACTACAAAATGAATTAAAAAAGGTAAGTTTGCAATACGGGCAGTTAAAAGTAAACTCGTACAAAATTTTAAAGTTGCATATTGGAGATATTTAAAAATGCTGCTTGGGCATTTATATTTTTTCCCTAGAGTATTTTATGACCAATTATCTTTTGTATTTTCTTATACATTATGTATAGATTTTTTCTTGCAGGTTGATTTTTGTTATATACTTATGTTTGAGAATAAAAAAAAAAACTTTACCTCAATTTAATTATATGGAAAACTTAAGGTCTATTGGTACCTATATGTTAATAAACACAATAATTCTTTATAGAATAAATGAAAGGCTAAAGTCATAATCTTCAACAAAAACAAAAATCAATTGAAAGTGGATTTTGATACAAAATGCAAGAACAAGTAGTAGTTCTACTTTACCTATAACAAAATTTCAAAACAACTGAATATTCTAATATGTTTATGCATTAATAAATCCAATAAACTCATGCAAAATTGTAACAACCCAATCGCGATACCTATATTTTTGAAAATAAATAATGTCATCTAATCCTATGAAGAATACGTCTTGTCAACGACGACCAAATGTGAATATATCTTTATACTAACATTAATATGTCATACTTATAGTTTACCTAATCTTTGGAATGAAACTTGACGTGTACAGCCTTAGTTCAGATTAATAATCACACCAGTTGGTCTGAATTAGAACAGTATACCATATAAAAAAGTCACAAATCACAGTGGAATAATAAACAATTTATACATTAAAAAAATGGGAGTCTATCAAATATAACACTAGACTCACATAATATATATGTGCTACAAATCTCTAACCCAGATATATATCTCATATACAACACAAATCCTAAATAAGACAAATTAATAGTCATAATGGTTTATCTCCCTACTAGCCAAATCATCCAAAGGTCCACCCGTCCTGTAACCTGAAAAGTCCTAGTTGGACCTGAGTATTATGAAATAAACGGGTCAGACTATTTCTAAATATCCAAAAGGGTGAGATTAAGATATAACACTAAAATAAATAACATAAGTAAACCTAGATGTCTAAAATATAACAAATCACAAATTAATTAAACTCAGAATTTACTTCAAGGCACAGGTGTGTGTGTATATATATATATATATATATGTCATTGTAATGACCTAGAATTTCAGTCATTTGAAATTTGAATATTTAATTGATTTAAATATGGAAAAGTTATGTTTATAAGTTAAATAAATGAATTTTGAGATATAGTGACTTATTTGATAAATAAATTGTTGAATTTAATAGTTGAAATTGTTTAAAAAAATTGAAACGTGGGTTTTAAGTTGGATAAAAATGATTTCAAGGCTTATTTAAATTCTATTTAATAAGAATGAAGATAATAAAACTTGTAACATAGTGATTAATTAGTTTTTAAAGATAATTTGTTTTAAGTAACATGTAAAAATACCCTTTTGAGGCACTGTCTCAGATTTGGACGAAACCGATTTCATTGGATCCGTAATAATGAATTATAATTTGTTATCAAATTTCAAGACGATCAGATGTATCGTTTGGTCATGCAAGATCAAACGCATAGAAATTAATATTGAAAATTTAATATAATAATTAGCCTCAAAAAAATATCTATTGCATACGATCGAATTAGGTCTTCAAACAAATTCCATTATGTTCGAAATAGGGGTATTACATATAGAACGGCAGGCGGAACGCCAGGCGGCACGGCTCGTTTGAGGTTCGAAATTTTCGGACGTTTTATAATTCGATATTTAAATTGAAATATATATATATATATATATATATATATATATTCCTATATCCTAGCCCATGCTCTTCACTATGCATGCCATACCTACACTGTTCGACATGCCTCAGCCATACCGTCTCTCCCCTTCTTATAGCATGTTCCAAACTAGAGAAGGAGTTGGAAAATTTTCTTATTTTTGAAATTCAAAATTATGGCCTCATCCTATGGCCGTGGATGATCGGGACCATTTTGTGCATCGTTAGCCTTCAGCCTTAATTAGAATGTTGTAGGAAACATCAAGGCGAAGAAGATCAATGGTTGGATTGGGTTATAACGATGCATGGTGTCCGCAGTTCATCGTTGAACTACGTCTTCGTTTTTCATGGATTACGGCTATTACGATCATCGATTGATCATGGGTTGTAAACATGAAATGTTCGTAGGGATGGAAGCTAGCTTTGGCCAGAAATTGGTAATGAATGGAGTGACGTGGTATCTACAGCATGGGTTTGAGTAGGCGCGACGTTTTCGGTTTTGGGGCTCGGCGGCGGTGTCGTGGCATTTGCGTGCGTGCAGTGGCGAACGAAGGTGTGGAGGCGACGGCAGAAGCTGGGGCAGGTGTGTTTTGTTTTGGGTCGCGTTCCCTTTTGAGAAAGGAGAAGATGATTAGGGTGGTATTAGTTTAAAAATGGTTATTAATAAAAGTTTAATAAACGTAATTAGTTATTAATTTTTAATTTAAATTGATTAATTATAAATTGTGTAACTCTCTCATACGAGGTCCAATCGAGGCACAGATTTTTGCATTGCGCTTGTAATGATGAAAGCTTCGAGATGCAACTTTTTTAGACGAATTTGGAGATAGTTGAAATTTAGCCTAAAATCGGATGTTGTTCGGTTTTAGTTCCAACCAGAATGCCTCGACGACAACAAAATTTTTGGTGAGTTAAGCTCACCTATTTGGTTAACTAGTATAATATGTAGTTGATAAAAATTATTGGATGATTTTTTGAATAAATTACTATATTTATATTAGTTGGATTGAATATTCCCACCTATTGGAGCGGACAAGACCCTATTACATTCCAGTGTAAGAGCGGATGACCCTTTGTATAAGAATCCCGCCTTGAAGTGATTGATTAATATTTCTTGATTATATAATGTTTGTGATGCAAAGGGAAACATGGTGGAGAGTTCCAATGGGATTCCTTACTATTGTTGAATTGTTTTGATAATATTCATTTTATATGGACAATTGAACAATGAACCTGATCGTGGACACTATGGTTATAACATTGTTCTATGTTTAAAAACTAAAACCTAGTGAATATAGAAAATCAAAATCAATATTGGTTGAGCGTTTGGCGGCTATTGGTCTAAAAATTAGTATTTTGAAATATTATAAATGGCCAATTGAATTGAAATTGGGTTTAAGACAGAAAAATATTTTAAATCTGGGTTTCAAAATTTTAAAAAAAGAAGATGATTTAACCATATTAATATTGTTTCAATGCTATTTAATTAAATATTATTGTTTTAAAAGTATTTAGTTATATTATAAATACCATCTCTGGTAGTTCGTGGGTTATGCATACAAAATAACCATTTTACCCCAAATTGATGCATGAATGATGACTTGAAAGAATTTTTGAAATTTGGTTTTAAATATGTAAAACCATCCAGTTATGACGTTTATTTAAAATAAAAGTAGATTAAATATGGATACACTATCTCTGGTAGATCGTGGGTTTCATATATGGAATCTTACCCAGTTATGCATACACTATCTCTTGTAGTTCGTGGGTTATCCGAATTCGTGTTATATCAAGGAAGTCTGAATTTACTGTTGTTAAGAACGATTCAAATGAACTCATTCCAACTCATAATCAAACGGGGTGGCGTGTTTGCATCGATTATCGTAAAATAAATGCTGCAACATGTGAAGATCATTTCTCTCTTCCATTTATCAACTAAATGCTTGAACGTTTAGCCGACCATGAATTATATTGCTTTCTTGATGGTTATTCCGGCTATAACCGAATTCCAATCACTTCCAAAGATCAAGAGAAGACAACTTTCGCGTGTCCCTTTGGAACTTTTGCATACTGACGTATGCCTTATGGCCTTTACAATGCTCCTGCTACATTTCAAAGATGCATGGTCATCATATTTTCTGATATGATCGAACGATTTCTTAAAGTGTTTATTGATGATTTTTCTATCTTTGAAAACTCTTTTTTAGAGTGCTTGCACCAGCTTGAATTGTTTCTTAAATGATGCAAGGATAAACACTTGACGCTAAATTGGAAAAAATGCCACTTTATGGTCACTCAAGGCATAGTCCTTGGACATGTCATTTCGGATAAAGGCATTAAGGTAGACAAGGAAAAAGTCAATTTCATTGCAAATCTACCCATTCCCAAATCTGTTAAAGACATTCGTTCTTCAGTAAAATTTCTTGACCTCTTACTACTCTTCTTGGAAATGATGTTCCATTCGACTCTAATTCTGATTGTGTTTTTGCTTTCAAATCTCTCAAAAATGAACTTGTTTCTGCTCTCATAATTTTCTCACCGATTTGAGATCTTCCATTTGAAATAATGTTTGACGCTTTGAACATTGCAGTTGGTGCTATCTTAGGACAACGCATCAATAAGATCCTTCACATTAACTACTACGCCAGTATGACTTTGAATGATGAACAACTTAATTACACAACTACGGAAAAAGAGCTTTTAATGGTACTTTTTGCTCTCGAAAAGTTCAGACAATATTTGATAGGCCCACACATTACTGTTTACACTGGTCACTCTGCTCTTAGATATCTCTTCGCTAAGAAGGACGCTAAATCTCGCTTAATTCGTTGGATCCTTTTGCTACAAGAATTTGATCTTACAATCTAGGACAAAAAAGGATCCGACAATGTCATAGCCGATCACTTGTCTTATCTTCCCAACGCGCCATCGTCTTTACCAATATGAAAACTTTCCCAATGAACTACTCCTTTCTGTTTTTTTCGATCCATGGTATGCCGATATAGTAAACTATTTGGAAGGAAAATCCTTCATTTTGGTCAAAACAAATCAAATATAATTTTCTCCCCAAGTCAAATACTTCTATTGGGATGATCCGTACTTGTTTAAATACTGTTCCGACAAAATCATTCGACGTTGCATTCTGGATAATGAAATAAGGAATGTTCAATTGTTTTTTCATGATCAAGCATGCGATGGAAATTTCGGTCCGAAGAAAACTGCTGAAAAGATGCTTCAATGTGGCTTTTACCGGCCTACTCTTTTCAAAGACTCATTTGACTTTTCTGAAACTTGCGATCGTTGCCAAATGCAAGGAAAAATTTCTTGACGAAATACGGTGCCTTCAAACCCCATTCTTATGATTGAAATTTTTGACAGTTGAGGGATTGGTTTGATGGGACCATTTCCTAATTCTTCCGGACATTTGTATATTTTTCTCGCTGTTGATTACATCTCGAAATGAGTCGAAGCCTTTCCATGTAAAACCAATGACTATAGAATTATTGTGAAATCCTTAATGAAACGTCTTTTCGTGTTTCAACACACCTTACATAATAATAAGCGATAACGGTACCTATTTTTGCAATCGTTCATTTGAAACTTTAATGAAGAAATACTTGATTACCCACAAGTTATCCACCCCTTATAATCCTCAAATTTGTGGCTAAGTTGAAGTTTCAAATCATGAAATAAAACAAAATTTGGAGAAAACTTTTAATAAAAATCGTAAAGATTGGTCTTAGAAATTGACTAATTGTGCTTTGGGCTTACCGTACTGCTTTTAAAACTAATCTTGTAATGTCCTTATTTCTTTTATGGGAAAGAATGCCATTTACCTATTGTAATCGAACACAAAGCGTTGTGGAAAATAAAAAACTTAAACTTTGATCTTGGAAAAGCCGGTGATTTTTTTTTTCAAATCAACAAATTAGAAGAGATTAGGAACGACACGCATGCAAACGAGAAAATTTACAAAGAAAGAACAAAAGTTTTTCATGACAAGTAAATCCTAAGAAAAATGCTTTCACCCAACCAAAATGTTCTTTCGTATGACACTAGACTTCATTTATTGTCTGGGAAATTAAAATAAAGATGGACCAGACCATACATTGTACGAAATGTTTTCTTACACGGTGCCATAGAAATACAAAACCTCAAGGATGGATCAATTTTTAAAGTCAATTATCATCGTTTAAAGCCTTTTTATAATTTCCAAGTGATCGAGAGGAGGAGCTCATGATTCTTCATGAGCCATGCTACGTCTAGTAAGAAATGTTAACCCTCTTTTGTAAATATGTACATATTTTTCCCCGTTACGCTCATTATGTCATGCATTGACTCCTAGGACACAGTCAGAATTAAGTGTGAGGGGAGTCTCATGTTCATTTTTGTTTTTTCATGGTTTATTTGCATTTTCTCTCCAAAACTCAAAGTTGAAAAAAATAAACAAATTTTCTTTTTATCATTTTGATTTATTTTTGAAAAACACCATAGGATAACTTAGGTTTTGGTTGTCAAAATTGAAATCTTTGAAAATTTGTTTGTCTCAACAAAAATAAAAATAAAGTTTGATTACATGTAACGATGGTTTAACTAGTATATAGGAAGGTTTGTGGGTGATAATTATGAAGTATATCCTAATTGAAATCTTTGCTTAATGGGTGGTTTGATTTAAAGTAAAGGTGATAACATTTAAATCATCTAAGTTAAGGTTACTAAGATCATATTGTAAAACTCTCTCTTTATAAAAATAAATAAAAATTCAAACAAAAAAAATAAAAATATTGTTGTATACATGTATATATTTTATTAGCACGCATTCACACGCAAGTGTGTACACTCACCATGCTCTGTACTCTTCTCACGTAACCTTGAAAGGCAGTGCCTGATTGGTATATCTGGCCTTAGTTTATTTGAGTTAGGTGTACGTATATAAAATTTCTTTCATTTATAACGCCTATAGTCGATTGATGTACATACTTGTGCGTACACTCACCATGATTTGTATTGCCCTCACGTAAGCCCGCAAGGAAGTACATGGGTGGTATACTGGCTTAGTATTGAGTTAGGCATATGTAAATATTGTTAATATCAACCAAATTTTCAAATAAGAGAGAGTAAGCAATTGAAATCCAAACACTATTTTCACTTATGTGATTTGACTTGTTAGTCAAAAGAATAAAAACATCACTTAGAAAAACTTTGATAACCAATTAAGGATCCATCTTGTAGTTGCATTATGTTACCAGCCGAAACAACTAGCCAAACTAGAGTCTAATTGTGATGATAACTTAATTTTTTTTGGAAGTTTTGACGAGTAAAAGGACTTAAATTTCTTGATAATGACTAGAACTTATATTTAACGAATTCGTGTCAATTAGAAAGTAAATTCTTCATTTGTAAATATTTTCAAAAACTTACATTCGTATCTTTGTAAATAAACCTTGCATTTAGGAAATTCTCATATTGCATTAGGATTTTGTGGGGTAGTATCCACTGAAAACCCTCATGAGAAAACACTCGTCCTGCTAGGGACACCCAAAGGTTTAACGGCTTGTTGCATATGCTCAATGCAATCGTGCTTCCTACGAAAACAAATTTATCTTAGTTTTTCTTTATTCAAGGATGAATAAAAAGATAAATGTGGGGGTATTTTATGTGCACGCAAATGTGCATATTTTTACATCCATAATTAATCTACTTTTATTTTAAATAAATGTCATAACTGGGTGTTTTTACATGTTTAAAACCAAATTTCAAAAATTCTTTTAAGTCATCATTCATGCATCAATTTGGGGGTAAAATGGTTATTTTGTATATATTAATTTTGAGAATATTCACTTGCACATTTTGTTTTTAATTGTAGAAATTTAGATGGAAAATAGAGAGGCTTCATATATGTATGCATGCACAAAGGATAGAAGAATAAAGGAATGAAGAAATAAATCAATTTATGCAACTTGGAGGACCCCACCTACCCACTTAGCTTGATTTACTATTAGGAGCTAATGCACATGTTAGTGGAGATTAAAGTTACATGCATACTTAATAGAGGATTAATTATAAGCTAATGATAACTTTGTGGCCACACTTTCTAAGGGATAATTTGGGAAGTCCCTTAAAATATGGATTAGGGTTTTAGATTAGTATAAATACCCCTCTTATGTTCATGTAATGAAGTTTTAGTTTTACATTATCATGCAAGTTGTAGGCTCAAACCAAAAAAGAAATAAAAATGGCTCCCTAAGGCTCTTCTTCTTTTTCTGTTTGCTTTTTTTCCATGCTTTCATGTTCTTTTATGCTTATTTTCATTTATATACTCTCTTTTCTTTCATGTTAGTAGTTTAGATTTATTTTATGCAAGTAGATTAATTTTCTTCTTATTTCAATTTGCTCTTAATTTGCTTACTTTTAAATATTGAAATTTACATATGTTAAAGTGATAACACAAATGAGTAGCTAAACTCCTTTAATTTAGGAGTAATGAAACTCTCTTAGATTATGTAAATTAAACATATTTTGTCATTTATTATCTCTTTAATGCTTCATGAAGAGTTTTATTTTGAGGTAAGTTTATAAAGGGAATTTGATAGCCTATGTTGTAATCACAAATGGGATATGCTTAATCCACATAAACTTAATTTGCATCATCATTTACTTAAGTGATTTTGGTTATGAAATTAAAGGAGAAACAAAATTTGTTGATCTATGTTACTAATCAAAATAGTAAATAGATCACAGTTAAAATAGTTTTTGCTTTGATCTTCATCTTCATGTTCATTTTCATTACAATTGATAAGTTGTTTTAGTTGTTGTATTATAGTTTGATGGTATAAATTATGTTACTTAATAACATAAATAGGCCATACTTATGTTTAATACATTACTAATTCCACTTGAGCTCAAAATAGAGAGATCATTGATTATTTATGTGTTGGTTTATGTAAAAATATGAGAGTGGATTTGCCTCTAAATTGTTTTCTAGTATCATATTTCCATTCATTTGTTCTAGCTAGATTTACATTTTTTAGCTTAAAAACAATCTCAACTCTTGGTTAATTTGAATGAGTAGAATTTTAAAATCACTTTAATTTCCAACAGATCGACCCGTACTTGCCATGTACTAAAATTATACGTCATGCGTGTGTAGTTATTTTTATTACAATTTTTTGATGATTTTATAATCGATAGAAAACTCGTCGAATTAACAGGCTCGACCGTGGAAAAGGAGGAGGAGATGCGAACTCGGCGGCAGTGTCGTGGGATGGGCATGTGCGCAGCGGCGAACGGAGGTTTGGAGGCGACGGTAGAAGCAGGGGCGGGCGCATTTTGTTCTGGGTCTCGTTCATGCTTTCGAGGAAGGAGAAGATGATTAGGGCGGGATTTGCTTTAAAATGGTTATTAGTAAAAGGTTAATAAATGTAACTAGTTATTAATTTTTAATTTAAAATCGATTAATTGAAATTTTTGTAAATCTCTTATACGAGGTCTAATTGAGGCATGGATTTTTGCTTGCGCTCTCAATGACGAAACTTCGAGATGCAACTTGTTTAGACGAATTTGGAGATAGTTGAAATTTAGGCAAAATTTGGACATTGTTTGGTTTTAGTTCCAAACCGTAATGCCTCGACAACAACTAAAATTTCGGTGAGTTAAACTCGCCTTTATGGTTAAGTAGTATGATATATAATTAATAAAAATTGTTGAATGATTCTTTGAATGAATTACTATATTTATATTAGTTGGATTGAATATTCCCGCCTATTGGAGCGGATGAGACCCTATTACATTCCCATATAAGCGGAGATGTCCGTTTGTATATGAATCCCGCCTTAAAGCAGTTGATTTATTTTCATGATTATATAATGTTTGTGATGCAGGGGGAAATAGGTTAGAAGGATCCAACGCGATTCCTCACTTTTGTTGAATTGTTTGATAATATCCCTTTTATATGGATTATTGAATAATGAACCTGATTGTGGGCACTATGGTTATAGCATTGTTCTATGTTTACAAACAAAAACCTAGTGATTATAGAAAATCAATATCAATATTGGTTGAGCATTTGGCAACTATTGGTCTGAAAATTAGTATTTTGAAATAATATAAATGATAAATTGAATTGAAATTGAGTTTATGACAGAAAATGATTTTAAATCCAAAAATGGATTTCAGAAATATACTGGTTTTTTTAGAAGATTATATAATCATATTAATATTGTTTTTAAACCATTTAATTAAATGATTATTGTTTTAAAAGTATTTAATCATATTAATATTGTTTTAAAGTTATTTAATTAAATTAATATTGTTTTAAAAGTATTTAATTATATTAATATTGTTTTAAAGTTATTTAATTAAATTAATAATGTTTTAAAAATATTTAATTATATTAGTATTGTTTTAAAGTTATTTAATAAAATTAATTTTGTTTAAAAGTATTTAATTATATTAGTACTATTTTAAAGTAATTAGTTATAGTAATATTATTTTTTTTTTTTTTTTTTTTTGGCAAGGCATAGTAATATTATTTTAAGGTTATCTAATTATATTAGTATTGTTTTAAAGTTATTTGTTCATAGTAACATGGTTTTAAAGAATTTATCAAAATGTGAAAAGGTTAATCGTTTGAAGAATAATTGTGGTTTGAAATTAATAATAAGGATTATTAATAGGGTTCTGAAAATAAATTATTATTATTTATAAAAATGATAAAGATTATTTATTATTGTTTCTTAAACAATATTTTAAAATTATTAATTTTCATTTTTAAGAAGTTTTAAAATTAATAGATTTCATTTATATATAGTGTTTATTGTTAATAATCATTATTCTATAATGGTGTTTTGAA
The DNA here is from genome assembly GCA_030765085.1 of Allium cepa. Classification (NCBI taxonomy): domain Eukaryota; kingdom Viridiplantae; phylum Streptophyta; class Magnoliopsida; order Asparagales; family Amaryllidaceae; genus Allium; species Allium cepa. Next base: position 1,011,609,951 of record CM060945.1, on the reverse strand, counting down.
GAAAACATTTTTAATTATTTGTAATTGTTTCCAAGACCCATGAATAGAGTGAAAGACTTGGATTTTATAAACAAGTTTACAAAATGGTTTGAAAACTTAAGGGAAGATTATTTACAAGGTTAAAGAGTTTATAAATGGTTAGATATTTATAAACAAATTTTAGAAATGAGTTTATAGCTTTATAAAAGAAGTTCTATAAATGGTTTAGAGATTTATAAAGGATTTACAAATGAGTTTTAGAAATGTACAAAGAGGATTTATAAGTAATTGAAATGTATAAAAGAAGTTTTATAAATGGTTTGAGAAGTTTCATAAAATGGTTTATAAATGATTTAGAGAATCATAAGGAGTTTATGAATGATTTTTGAGTCAAATAATAATGGAATCTTTCTCGATGTGTAAAGATACTTATACCATTCAGATAAGTATATAGATATTTTCTAAGTATTGAAAATATAGGAATTGGTGGATATACCTTTATAAAAGTATTCTTATACAAGTAATTTACAAATGGTTTTATTTAAGAAAGATTTATAAAAGGAGGCTAGTGATTGCTTATATACTTAACCAATATTGGTTTTCCCTATGAAATAAATCCTCGATTGAATGTTTGTTATTCCATAGTTAAATAACCGACTATCGAAATTGGACCCAAATGTAACATACACAGAATAAATCACAATACTCTTAGCATAAAGAAATCAATTCCATGCTGTGGAAAACAAACAATTATGGTATCACACATGCTGACCTGATACCAAATACCGATAACATAAAATTTTGACATGATCACGAGGATCGGAGAAAACAGAATGTCAACACGATCGCAAGGATCGGGAAACACAAAATCTCGACACGATCACCCGAAGAAAACTACAACGACCTAGAATTTTACTGTCTTGATTTGCAAATATTTATTAAGATTAAAATATTAAAATAATTTGTTTTATAATTAAAATATAACTCTTTTAAATAATAACAAATGATGGTAAAATAGATTTGTAACGACCTAGGATTTTGCCACTTCGAAATAGGCTATTTAAATATATTTTATAGAATCAATAAATGGATTTTTATTAGCAAATAAACCAATTTTAATTAATTAATAATGATGACAAAATAGTTTTCAAAATTTCTTTACCAATATAGGTAGTTCAAATAAAAACAGAAAATGTGATCGAAGAACGTTTTTTGAAAAATCAACTTCTTGACATCCGAAAGTTGTTGGTAACATTGTGCACACTTGGTGCAAATGCACACATTTATATATGTTAGTATTAGTGAAGCATACTTATGTTATATTAACATGTATATACACACACACACATAAGCATGGATGTGATAAATCATGTTATAATAGGCATATATATACATATAAACACACCTATATGTATATAAATCACCTCCATGTCCTTAGTGCACACATGGAAGCTCTAGCATGATTCAAGGCATGAAAAGGGAGAGGACGTGTTTTAGGGTGGGAGGGAGATGGAGGTGCATGTATGTGTTTATATTTAGTTACTACCACTTCATATTTTTAAAATATTTTCCTAAACCTATAAATACCCCTTCCATTTCATAATTTTCATTTTACTATCTCCATCTTCATTTCTAAAATTCCTAAGAGCTTGAGAAATACATCCATGGATTCTCTTCATAAATTATAAAGTAAGAAAAATCACTTTTTTTTACTCAAAATCTCCTCCTTAGTCCACTAAACCACTTTTAAATACACTACAACACCTTTCTTCCAAAGTACAAGTCCACTCCCTCCGCAAACATCCATGGCTAAGCAAAGACACATGCATGGTCAAGCCCATTTAGCCTTCCAAGGGCCTATATCGTCAATTTATTGAGCTAGGAGCAAGTGAGCTAGGTCGACAGAAAGTTTATTTTTATTGAAAATTTGGTGAGTAATTTTCGTATTTTTGAAACTCAAGTTAATAACTTTTTGAAGCTGTAAAATTAATGAGTTAAAATGTTTCTTAAGTATGTAGTAATGTTATATGTTGTGCATGCATACATATATATTGATTTGTTGTTGATTGCTTATGCCGAAGTTTGAGTAGGCGATAAAGATTATACTTTGAATATTGGAAAAGTTAGTTAGTATTATAAGGTAATACTTTGTTTATGATGGTGCTATAATGTTATGATGTGATATTATGTGTGAGTGCTGTGTTTGTTATATTTGGGTTCATAACAAAAAGGTAGTGATTCGCTAACCAAAAGCGACGTAGAAATCCGCTTTTTTTCGAAAGCTTGATTTTCGTTTCACAGTGAAAAAATTTCAAGTCTAAAACTTTGATTTTGGTTTCAAAGGTTTATTTTCATGTTTTAAAGAAGACAAGAGTTCAAAGTTGAAGCTTTTAAAGCTTGGTAATCCAAATTTCAAAAAGTGAAATTATGGGTCCGTATAGCGATAGTCGCTATACGAGCAGTTCGAAAAATTTAACTAGTTTTCTAATCCAAACTTTTTTCACCTAGAAATATTTTTGAAAATGTTTTCTAACTTTAACTAAGTAACTAGGGAACAATTATTTATTTATTTATTTGATGATTTTTTAATTAATTAATTATAATTAATAAAGGAAATTAGTACTTAATCATTTGTTAATAATGGTTTTTAAACTTAAATGTTAGTCAATTAAGTTAATCATAATTTTCTACTTAATTAAAGTTAATTATTATTTAACTACTAATTACAGATTAATTATTTATTATTAATTTATCTAAGATAATTATTAATTAATTATTATTTTAAAAAGGGGTATTATTTAATTAATCTTTAATTAAAGTAAAAAATGTTTTAATATGGTTTAATTAAGGTTTAATTACCTTTAATTAAAGTTTAATGCTATTTAACAAGGATTTGATTCACATTTACAATGGTTTTTAATTTTTTTTATCTATTTGAGATTAAGTAATCATTTTTATTTTAAACTGTTTTATTTTCAAATTTTATTTTAAATCAAGGAATTTCTATTTCACTTACCCTTAAGTAACCCCATCCGATTAGGAAAAAAATAGCATCTATTAGCAGAATAAAACACCATTCTGCTATTATAATTGACTTAAACATTTACTTAAGTTTATTGATAGTTATCTATTGATCCCTTATATACTTGTTGTTATATGATGCTATGTTAAACTGGATAAGTAGAAATCAAATTAAAAGCACCATTGTGGTCACTAAGCCTCCACTTTATTTTGTAAGGAAAAATATTTCGTTTTCTTTCTGAAATAGGTTCAAATTTATTTCAATTTGAAAAAGGTATTTAAAGAATGATTTGACAAATTGTAACAACCCGAAATTTAAGCTATAGTAATTAATTGACGATTTAATTAAATAAAATATTTACTTTGTGAAATTATCAGAATTGAGCCATGGGAGTTGCACCATTGTGTCCATAGTAATTTTTTGGTCAATTTCTATATATAGATGGTCAAAATCCGAGCTAAGACGAGGAAGTTACGGAATAAACAAGAAATGAGAAAACAAAAGAAAAAATATATATAAAGGGGCTACGTCGACCCTCACAATGGCTAGGTCGGCCTATAGGTCGACCCTAGCTTATGAAAGTCGATAGGTAGGTCGATTCGCCAACGTACTCAAATGCATTCTTTTCCAGATTCGAACAAGTGATGTATTTTTCGATTTTTATCCAATCCTGTGCGTCTATGCTTCCATCCGACGGTTTCTGCCTAGCCTATAATGTGGTTGCACCTTATTTAATCACCAAATCCAACAGTCTGAGATCCATAAGTGACACTATAAATAAGACCATGGGACTAGCTATTTTTCTCATTCAGATTTTCTCCATCCGGGTTCATTGCCTAATGCTAGACCCTAAAAGGAATATTTTCCCACGAAGAAGATCTTTTTAATTAAAATATTTTATACCCTTTAAGTGGGTCTGGGAAGGCCAAAGGAAAGGGCTAAGGGCCACAGGTGAGTGTTTAAGTAATTACTTTAGATTTTTACGTAATTTAAAATAATAGGGTTTTCAATAGTTGTAGTTTTTCCACAATTGTGGGACAACCTTTATGCAAGTTTATTTACGGTTTATTTTTAAGTAAATTTTAGACTTGTTTTCCAGTCTGTTTTTTTAGCTATTCTATTGTAGTTATTTGCAATTATTTACTGTTAATTATAGCTTTCTAAATTATTTACTGTTATTTACAGTATTTACAGTTATTTACATTTTATTTACATCTATTCTACGTTGGGATTTATTCTGTAAATGTCGGTTTCTTTTTAATTCCCTTTTTACACGAATGGAATAAATAGAAGAAAATAATTCATTAATATGGACTAAAATATAAGAATACTTAATTTAAAGAAAATGGGATCTAAAATAAGAAGAACCATAATAAATTGGACTTAAACTGAAATAGGAAAATTTAAGACATTTGCAAGCATAGTTATAACATGTAATCATAACCAAAAAGAGAAAATAGAAGAAATAGGAAAAGTAGCTTATTAATAAACTTAGGCCTTGGGTTAAGTAAATAAGCAAAGTTATAACACACATGTTATAATTAGAGACAAAATAGAAAAGTTTTATTTTAAAGACTTATACTAAGTTAATAAGCCAAGATAGAAGTAGGACCCGTATCGATAGCATTTCCCTTAGGACACGCTCATGCTGCATATGGTAGATAAGTGGTCAATAATTAGAAGTTCAAATCAGGGTATTTGGACAAGGGGCGCAACTAGATTTTGTGTTGTTAAGACTTGTATCGGCAGCATTCCCCTTTAGTCAGGAATTGGTGGTCTCATAACACAGAGGTGAGGCTGGGCACGCTTATGTTGTTTAGGGTAAATAAGAAGTCCAAAGAGGGAGCAACAGGTAGCGCGAGCCTAACGGTGGTCGAGCATGCGGCCTCAGTACAGGAAGATAAGTCGATATTGAGTTCCAAGTGCTAAACATGTATTTTTTTTCTATGGGACCCATAGGATGGGACTTGCCCGTAGTAGGCACAACAGAGATAGAAGGCCAATCAAAGGGTAGAGTTAGGACTTCAGTCTAATTAAACTAGGATTGAGATTTTAGCCTAATCAAAGCAGTTTTAGAAAAGTGCAAACAATCCAATCGAACTATCTACGCAAAACAAACAGTTAAACCATATTTTATTCCAGCTTTATCTTTTTCTCTATTTCCTTTTATAGTAGAACTATTGCAAAGTCTATTCTCTTTACCTTACTTAAGAATACTAGTAATTACTTTCATTCATCAAACTTTTAGTCCGACCCACTCCTCTATTTCCCCTTTTCCCCCGTAGGCCAGCAGAGGCAGGGACAATAGATTTTGGATTTTCTTTGAGATTCAGCTGTAGATTTTTTCTTCATGTATTCTTATTCTTCTTATTTTCAGTTTTATTTTCATGTGCTGGCACTTATTGAGAGGGATGGTTTTATGTATGTACTCTGATACTGTGACTGAGATGATGTTTTCCATAAGACATATGTATTTGGTATTTTGAGACTTATTTTGGTTATGACTTATTTATGAAGTTTGATTTTTAATAAGTTATTGTTTTTAATTGTTTCTACTATTTTATTTATTTTGTCTTGTGAATCTTAGTCTCTGTAAGTTTTTAGCTACACCTAAAACACACCATATTCTTTAGTGTGCCCTTTTTGGTTATATTAAGGGGTGTGAGGTGTTTCACTTGGTATCAGAACCTAAGGTTACAAGATTGCTAAAAATTTGTTTTAAAAATTAAAGTATTTTTCAAAAATAACTTGTTTTAAAAGTATTTTTCAAAAAGAAACCGTTAGAAAAAGTTTTCAAGTATAAAAGAGATTTTTTATAAAAATCCCCTCAAAGTCTAGTTCTATCTTCCTTCGATTCTTTTGAGCCTAAATTCTCTTTTTCTTTGCATAAGTGGCGAATGCCCCTTATCTTCCTGAGGGTGTCCAAGTCCCAGGCTGGTTTCATAGATACCTTCAAGCTAAAAATCCAGAGGTGCATGGGAAAGTGCCCAATCCAGCGCCAGCGGGTGGAAATCACATCAATCCACCCGCAATAGCCAATTTCTCTAAGTTATGCAAGGACCTCGCCAATTTAGGAGGCAAGACATTTTCCGGTATAGAAGATTTTGTAAGGATTCGAATTTTTCGCGTTCGAAAATCGACATCCATACTTTACATTGTACTCGAATGCCGCAGATTCGACCGTTCAAATTCGAGTCGCCGGAGCTTATAACACATTAAGTACAACACAGCGGAAGAAAAGAATAACATATATCATATACAGCATTTGATACAATATCTGATACAACAGAATGATACAATGAACATCAATATACATCAGAGATACAAGAAATAGCAGCGGAAAGAAAAAGATAACACTAGCAGCGGAACAAAATCTCCAAAATAGCTTCAAGAAAGAGCTCCAGCTGTAACTCCATCTCCAAGGCATCAATCCAGAAATAGCGAGAACTCCCAAATCAAGATGAAGAGAAGCAACTCGATCCAATTGTAATTGCCAAATCCTAAGGCTGAAAGCTATCGAATCTACACCTACTACTGATTATCTGAAAACCCCAACTCTAGACTGCCCGTGTGGGAAAATAGTGGGCACCCAGAGTTTAGGAAAGGAACAATAAACTCCAGGTCAGTCATGGGACTGGTATGAGCAAACAAAAACATTTGGTCTTTTGAAACAAACAACAGAATTTAAATTTGAAATCCGCAATGCTTTTTGAAAAATGAAACTACCATAAGGCCTCCCGGCACACACACAATGCAAATGCACACATGGGGGAGATTTCTCCTTATGATAGTCAAACATGCTTACTACGAGAAAAATCCTTTGATATTATTACTAGTGCATAGTGGAAAATCTTTCGAAAGTATAATATAAATCCTAGCCAGCATAGGTACCATGATACTATGCCTACTATAGCTGCCATGTTAAATGGCAGGTTCTACAACTAAAACCGTACAAGGCACGTATTGGATGAATGGATTTCCAACAAATGGTCAGGCTAAGGAACTTCCTACTGCCACATGGGATCGCCTCTGGTGAGACGTCCCGAGAAACTAACGTTACGGTTAGATCTCTGCCAACACAAGGCCGGGTTACCTCTGTAACTAGGTAACTACTACACGAATATGCCATCCCCCGGTCCTTTGGGACCTTTATCCGAGGCGCCTCAAAGCAACAACCACACAGTAAATGAGATTGGAGCAACCACATAGGTTAAATACCAGGGCTCCATACCTGATACCACCCTTTACCAGAAGGGAATGACACACCCTAAAGGGAGCGACCCTCATAACCTTGCCGCATCTTTCCTGTTTCGACCATTTCCGGGGTGTAAGGTCCTGATGCAGTCTCGTCCACAAAGCTACGCTTTGGCACAAAGCCATGCTTTGGGTCAACAGATGATCAAAGCAATGATCACAAAGATAAATGATCAAACAAATGATCATATCACAAATGATCATCCAATGATCATCACACAGCAGCACTCAGCATGCCACATTACCAAATTGGGAATATATCACTGATAAATATCAACTACATAACCTCTGAGCTCGTACGTCTCAGAGAAGGGTGTTAAGCTGAGAGAATAAATTCTCCGCCACCAGGCAGAAATGTATTTGATAGAAATCAGTTTACATCTCAAAGTGTAATGTCGGACATACAACCATACAAGTCTGTTCCGGGTTCGAACAGAACCGAAGGCACTTCCGAAGAAGCCCTTGCAAATTCGGATAATCCCTAATCACGTCCGGACTTCCCATCACATATGGAGATCTCTATACCGGGGATCAGCCAGTGCAGAGACAATCGATGAGTTATCCTTTTGTTTTTGGAAATATCCGGTCTTCACCACCGGTCTTCAATTGCTATCCATAACGTCGTATCACTATTCGGAATGGGCTATATGACACAAGGTCCTCCCCCGGCTAAACCGAATAATGAGCGCCATATTTTAAAACATATGGATATGGGATTTTAGTTAAGTCACAACTTATAAAATCCAAAACTTTTCTTTCAAATGGTTAAACAAATTACCATTTTAAATCTTTAAACACAAAGATTTATTTCACCAAGTTTCACCTAATTTCACAAAGATCTATTCATAGATTTCAAAACAACTTCCATTTCAATTGGATTAACTCAATAAACCTTTAAATTAAAGATTTAATTTATAGCTTTCAAAAACCCGTTCCAAAGATTTATTTATAACTTGGAATACCATTTTCATTTCAAAACTTGAATTCCTTTTAACATACATTGGAAACCCATTTCTTATATGAAAGCTTCTATTATTTGAAAACGACAGTTTTCGTTTTCAGAAAAGTCCGATTTATACAAGTTGGAATCTTGGGTTAATTTTAGATTTCAAAACATCACTTTTAAATTGGTTTAAAAACCCATATAAATCCATTTATAAGTTGAATAACTTTTTTAAACATAGTTTTCAAATCATAGAATTCAACTTCAAATATTGAATTCAAATTTAACTCAAATTATTTAAAATTTCAAAACTCAATCGAGTTATTCACATAACTTTTATTTTTGAAATTCATTTTTTTCAAAAGCTTCAATTCTAATTCCAAAACTATTTTGGATTCAAAAATTCAAATTTTTAAAACAATTTCAAAATTTGTGACTTAACCCATTTCCACGTGCAATCCATATTTGTGTGTGTATAAGTGTGGTCTAGGGGTTCAACACAATAGTGCACAACATCAACATCACAGATTCAATCATAAAGATAAGCGGTATAACCCATAACGCTTATCTATATTCATAGATTCATAGATAAAGTAAATTATCAATCACAAAAATTCACTAATATGATTCGATGTGGGTTTCGGATAACCAACTGGAATCCGACTCCCTGTCGCATCGAAACTCAAATGTCGTTTTACGGGTCAAAAGGTTTCATATTCATACAACAGTATATTCATCACAAATATAGCAGATCAGCACAAAGTATCACATAGCATCACATCACATATCAAATATATCAATCCATCACACAACATTCAATAACAATCAGCATCTACAATTAAGATGAATAAACTGGGTGGTTTTAAATTTATTACCTACATGATTACTTTCATTTATTAGTCCTAATTAATTAACTATCCATATTTATTCAATTAATAAATCTTCAATTATTAATCTAAAATCTAATATCATTCAATTAATGATTTCTTAATTACAAATTAATTATTCTAAGAAAAATTAATCTTAAACTTTAATTAATCAAATTAAAACCCTTAATTACTTTAATTAATTATCCATTTCATTAATTAATTAATTATCCATTTGTACTACCTTAATAATTAAATGAATTACAAATCATTAAACTTTTCTTTATCTTTAGATAAACATTCCTTATTTAAATTATGCATTTAAAAACAAAATGTTTTTAAATTTACATTAAATTCCATTTAACATTTTCTTTAAACTTAAAGACTCAAATTTATTCAAAATAAGATTTTAAACAATACAACTTAATCTTATATGTTTACAAGAAACATATACTTAATTGAAAAGGGTTTAAATTTCAATTCAAATCAATTCAAATCAAATTAAAAATATCTTTAAATTTTCAAAATTTGAAATATAACTTTCAAACTTATTTTAGTTTTAACTCTCTAAAACTCTTCTATAATTTACATCTTCAATTCAAATACAAATCATTTGAAAACAATTTAAATTTAAATCCTTATTTTAAAAACTAAAGTTTAAAATTTAAATTCAGATTTAAAACTCAGTTTTGAATTTACTTGAATTCCTAAATTAAATACTTAACCTTTCATTCCAAATACAAATCACATATGCATTTATACTTGAGATTTTCAAATCAAATTTAAATTTAAAAACACAATATGGTTTCAAATTTCAGACAATTAAAATTTGAATTCATTTTCAAATTCAAACTAAAACTCAGTTTAAATCTCCACCCTAAAAAAATATATTTAAACTTATCTTCACATTAAACAGAAACAGTTTCTGTTTTATTAAAAATCTTAAACTTTGAAAATTTCCAGAATTTAAATAATTTCAAAAGAACAGAATTTAAACTTATTTAAATTCATTATTAAACTCAGTTTTCAAAATCCAAAGTCTCAATATAATTTGCACTTTGATTCAACTTTAAAAATCTGGAACAGGTTCCCTGTTCCTCTTCTTTTATATTTTTATATTTCAAATAAAATTTGAATCTCTGCACTCACATGTTATCAATTATCAGAATTCAAAGTATTTGAATTCAACTTAAGATTCAAGTTTAAATTTTGAGTTTACATTTCCAGATTAATTAAAACTTTAAATTTTAAAATTCTAAAACAGAACTGTTCTGTTGTTAAAACCTGAGCATATTCACACTGAACTCCCCTATTTACTTCGAGTTATTCCCCCTGTTACTCCGAGTTATTTGCCTCTCTGCTTCGAGTAATTTATCAAATTACCCGAGACAAAAACCCTGCAACCCAGAAACATCAAACTCTGCACAACACCATCACTGTGCACCACCTACCCATCTCAGGCCATCTCTGACCATCTTCTCTGGCCATCCCCTACAACCACAATTCCCAACAAAACACTTCAACACTCAAGAATCCAGAATTTCTACTTGAATGTGAATTCAAGTTTTTAACTAAACCTGTAACAGCCTATACCCACTGCAGTGATAAACCTGTCAACACCCAATCCTATCATCTCCGATCACCATTTCACACCATACTCCGGCGACTAATTCATCAACCCACCATCTACTGCCACACCAAAAATCTTTGAACTCGATGCATCCTTGAAGTCGCAGCACCCAAATATTTTTAACCCTGAAACTCCAAATCATTATACTTGGGATTTCACTAATTACTGATTGATCATTGGTTTATATATATTCCAGAGATGTTTATATATTATTTTGACTTATATAAAATTTTAAAATGAAGTATTAATTTAAACAAACAAGTTTTGTTTGAATCTTAATCTTAAACTAATCAAAGGGTTTATGAATTTAAATTAACCTTGCAACTGAGAGGTATACAGAGAAACCATACAATGGACATGTATACAGCAGAAACACATTCATTTCAAATTTTACAAGCATGTAACCCAATATCAACAAGCAAGCATCACAAAGCAATTCACAAGTTCATAGATATCAGATTCAAAGGGAAGATTTTCAAGTTTGCTCACCTGTTTGTAGATGAAGAACAGATACAGTCTCTTTTTCTTCAAAATTGGAATTTGTTTTGACATCTTGCTTTTCAAGTTGAATCTGAATTTATAATTTCCAGATTGAAGATTTCTTAGTTATATTTGTTTACTTAACTCATCAATAACAAAAAAATATTCCATTTACTTACAGTTTTTTTTTTTAATTTGAGGCAAACTGTTGTTTTCCAGTTTCTTGATGCTTGCTTTTGCTCTGGTTTGGGAATTACTTGATCTCTGGTTACATATTTTCATTTACCCATTGTTACTCTTAATTTATTCAATACAAAAGAAAAATAAATAAATTACTTACATGTTTAAATTTGTTTAAAGCTTCAACTGTTTCTTTTTCTTTCCAGGCTGCAGACTTCACTTTGCATCTTCTTTCTAGTTGAATCTGCATTTTTTTTTGTTGTTTCAACTGTTTTAACTTATGCTTTATCACTGATTAACAATATGAAATTCAAAGCTTTAAGAAAAATTTACTTATCTCTTTTTTTTTTCCAGAAAGCAGAGACAGGTCTTTGATTTCCATTTGGCTTCAGGTTTTGATTTATTTATTTTTCTCTTGCTTCTTTGTGTTAAAAGTTGAATTGCTAATCTATATGCAACTGAAATGCTTGCAAACAGATGCTGCTTGATTCCAGGCTTGCCTTAGTTGAATCCATTTCAGGTTTGCATGCAGAGCCTATTCCCATATTTGATTTTGATCTGCTTCTCATTGTTAAATTAGCTTGCTTATTAATTCCAGGTTTGATCTGAGACTTGAATTGCAACTTGTTTGCTTTAAAAACTTCACTCGATTGTTTTACTTCTCTGATCTTGTTTGCCTTTTAATCTTTGTATTGAATCATTGATGAATTGAATTGTGAAAACAGGTTCTTCAATTATCACCAGGGAAAACTGCATTTGCTTGTTCCAGATTTGCTATGCTTAAATTTTGTTACAGGTAATTGATGAGAAAATCTGGTTTTGAATTTCACTTTAAATCTGATTTCAGATTTTCTTTTGAAGATAATGTTTGAACAATTATGAATTGCTAAGATTTCTACTTAATAAATTTTTAATAAAATATTTTTCAAACAAAAATAAGTAAAACAATTGCCACTTGTTACTTATGTTTACACTTGTTATTCTTTTATGTCATATGGTTTACATTTGTAAAATTTTGTATATTTATGTTTTTAACCTTGTCTTGAATTTATTTTATAAATTTTGTTTTGGTCCTTTAGTTCAATTAATTTTAATTCATACATTTTGTTTTTAAACCTTATTTGATTTTAAATTTATAAAACATGCTTATCAATCTTATATTTACACATATATGTTATGTAGTTATACTTACACAAATTAAAGTAAAATAGTTTGAAATTAGATTATACATTATTAGCAAATATTTATAAGTTAGTAAATACAACTTTTATTTTCAATACATCTATATTTATAAATTAAGATGTTCAACTTATTAACAAACACTTATTTTTTTAAAACTTTCATAATTAAATTCACAATAAAATCTCAAATCTTTTAAATTCCAAATTCAATCTAAAAATGCATATTATTATTTATTCTGTAAATCTTCCAATTGATTCAACTTTTAATTCTAAAAAATTAAAAATTAACTAAAAAAATTCCATAATTTAATTCCAAAAATTAAATAAATTGTCAAATTATCTTGTTCAAAATTCAGGAATGTTACAGATTTTATGGAGGCGAGAGCTTGGTTAAGGAGTACAAAGAGGATATTTGGGCTATTGGGATTGGAGGATCAGCAAAGTGTTCAGCTTGCATCTTGGCAGTTGAAAGGAGAGGCTTCTTATTGGTGGGAGGTTGTTGAGTTGGAAGGAAGAGATGTTGGATGGTTTGTATTCCGAGAAAGGTTTGAGAAGAAGTTTTTATCACAAGCAGAAGAGAGTATGCAGTTGGAAAGTTTTATTAGCTTGAAGCAAGGAAGTCTTTCAATAAAGGATTTTGTCAACCAATTTAATGAGTTTTCATGGTTTGTGATGGAGTTAGTGAATACACCGCAAAAGAAGGCCATGAAGTTTGCGAATGGATTGAATCAACCCCTTCAAGGGTTGTTATTGACACACGTACCGATGAAAGCTACTTATGAGTCACTGGTGGAGATGGCCCTTATGTCTGATGTAGCTAAAGAAGGAGAGTCTAAGGAGGTCCCTAAGTTGGAAGGTTCTAAGAAGAAATGGTGGAAGAACGATAAAGATAAGAAGAAAGGAGAAGGCCTTAAGAAGAAGATTAAGAAAGGAGGGAAGTGCAACAGTTTTGGGATGGTTGGTCATTACGCAAAAGACTGTAAGAAGGGAGGGATAAAGGGAAAGTGTTACAATTGTGGATAGTCCAGTTCATTAGTAGATTTTGTCCTCATAATACAGGGCAGGGAGCGGGTGCACTAGTAGTACAGATTCAGGCATTGGGTACAGCACCTTCCAGCAGTGGACCATTAGAGGTAGGAAAGTCACTGTGGAAGGTTTGATTTCTATTTCTGATTTTTCCATTCGGACCCTTTTTTAATTCTGGAGCATCACACTTTTCATTTCCAGTTCTTTGGTTAATTGTTTGCACTTAGATATCTCTTTTGTAGTGAACCCCAGAGTTCTTTCAAATCCTATAGGAGGATTGGCACATTTATCAATGATTTGTAGAGGTTTGAAATTTTTTATCCTAGGCTTAGAGTTTGATTGTGACGCCCATGTATTGGGATTTTCGGGGTATGGGATGATTTTGGGGATGGATTGGCTATCCATATATGGAGTGATATCGGACTACATGAGGAGAGTTGTTAGACTAGAGACATACATCGGCAGGACTCTAGAGGTTTCTTGCGACCCACAAGGGTTTGTCATGTTGAGCTTTCTCTATTGCCTCGATTCTTCATCAGCAGAGTTTTATTCAGTTCCGACCATCAAAGATTTCCTGGACGTCTTTGAGGAGGTTAAGGGACTACCCCTTAAAAGAGAGATTGACTTCAGAATTTATTTGATTGACAATGCTAAGCCCGTGGCATTGCCTGTGAGACACATGGCACGTAGGGAGAGGAAGGAGCTGAACAAGCAGATTTGTGAGTTATTGGAGAAAGGCTTCATCAGAAGGAGCATATCTGAGTGGAGAGCGCCACTCGACTTCACTACAGAGGCGGATGGTTCCCTTTAACTCACTACGCCATAGATGGCCTATTGCAACGAAAATACAAGATGTTGCTAGCTACAATGTAACGATAGCTATGCTGATTTTTGTCTATTACAACATTAGCTTCAGGATGTTAGCATAGATATCAACACTATGTTGTATTAGCTATAGACTTATAAAAATATTATAAAAAAAGAGCGCGGCCTGAAAAAAAGCGGGCTAAAATAATTTTTAACGTGGAAAGAAAAAACAAAGTGGCAAAAGTTAACAAAATATTAGGGTTTCACTCAAACACTTAACAAAATACGTACTCTGCCGCTCATCCTCTCAAGCACTCTACGATCTCAATTCGCGATTAAGTTTCGTCCTTTTACTGAGACACTTCCTTCTCGTATTTGTGTTTTTCAAATACCCCAAATTCAATTTCCCTCTCGTATTTCCCTAATTCAATTTCTTCAATCTTGAATTTTTTGCTTTCGTGCTCAATTTAGTTTGGTCGACGGCGATTTGGTTCGATTGGCAGGCGAGGCGGTTGTGAATTGGGTTTGAATTGGTCGCAGAGGTTAAGTGCTGTAGTTTAATTTTGGGGTTGCAGAGCTTTGGGTTGGTCGCGACTCGATTTCATATCGATGGTGGGTTTGGAGAAGTTGTCGAAGCACACTGTGGCTTTGAAGTTGTCGATTTTGGCGGTTGTGTTCGTGGTGGTTGGTGGCTGCTAGATAATATGCGAGCAGTTAGATGGTTGTGAACTGCAGTGGTTCGTACTTGATGAAGGTGCTGGTTGCTTTGTTTGTATTGGTGAGGGTAGGTTATGTTTATGGCACAGAGAAGGTTACAGGAGCTTGATTTTGGTGCAGAGATGTTCACTGCTGTATGAAGCGGTTGATGCCAGAGGAGGCTGTTGATGCCAATGTGTTTGGGTTTGGGTGGTATGTAGTTGATGTGAGTGACTGGTGTTGTTTGCGTTTGGGGATTGGGCAATTGGTTTCTGTGAAGTGTCACGCGATGCTGGTTGGGAGTGGTTGGTGTCACAGCAATTTGAGGACAGGTTGCGTGTTTGAGGATTGGAGATGGTAAGTCTGGATTTTGTTATTCGAGTGAATTTTTGTTCGACTGGTGATATGGTTTTCATGGAGAAATAGTTAGAGGTGATAAGGGTAGTGTGACGTTGTTTTTGGGCAGTGTAATTGATGTCAGAGATGGAAGTCGGTATATTTATGTGGCAGTTTCGAACTGTAGGCAGGGTGCAGGAGTGAACTGAGGAGGTTGCTTACTGCTGGTACTGGTTGCAGTCGAAGGGGAGTATATGATGAAGATTGATGCGGAGTTTGGTGTATTGTAACCAGTGCAAGTCGAGTTTAACAATGGAGGCAATGAGAAGGATATGACGTATCTTGGTGGCCACCGGTGGCAACGAAACATGTGCGGTAGGCTAAGATTGCAGGCACAGGCGATTAATACTAGTATTGTGTCTGACAGTGGAGGTTGTTGAGAACACGAAAATAAAATCCAGGTGAGTATAATCCCTTTTATTAATCTAACATTGAAGTGGATACATATTACTATCAACAGTGAGTCTAAATACCTATTTTGATTTACAGTAGATAAATTTATGTTTTGATTTCTAATTGAAATATATGTGAATTAACTACCTTGCTTTTGTGGTTACGAATTGTTTGAGGATTGATTTGTGTGAATTATATGAATTTGATGTTCATTGATCTGAAGGGCTAAATAATTTTTTTCCTTTGTTCATAAAACATCAGACCTAAGGGATATAATATATTTCAAAGCTACAATGATTTTGTTATTTTACTTTTATACTCAAACTTTTATCTGTTGCCTTTATTATCAAGAATATTCAAATCACAGTTTAGTTACATCATTACTTCCTGTTCGGTTGTTTTGAGCATTCAATAATGCTCATAGTAATTTTAAGTTTTTCATCTTGAAGATTAACTTATCAAAACAACTACACTAGACATCTTTCCAAAGCGTCAAAAATACCTTGATAGAAAATCAAAAGTAATTGAAAAATTAAATTAGAAATTTCGAAATAAAACCAAACTCTATGTAAGCTTTCCAAAAAAAAGAATAGTTTTAAAGACTTTGTTTAAAGATACTATTTACCCATAATCATGTTTATCCTTCAAAAGAATTAATGAGCTTAAGTTGAATAAATGAAGTGATGGTTATCTTTGAGTTGATGATGTTTTGTCACTGAAAATTTGACATTTAAGTACCTTTAAATATCGCTAGTTCAATAAATTGAAATATGCACCTGATGCTGCAGAATAGATGCTTGTCAATTGATCAAATTTTTATTAGCAGGATATGATCTGAAGTGTTTTTTGAAAATATGGGCGCAGTAACTGATTTGAAGTAATTTGAAATTATCAAAACCTATAAATGCAGCAAAATTAACGATTATGTTTCTTATTTTATTAGCATGAATATTAAAGTGAAAATTTCTACTTTTATTTATTCCAACTCTTTCAACATATTCAATAGGAGCTGGCCTTAGCCCAACTACACTCAACAACTATTGTTTTAGTAATGTGTAAATTACTTTTGCATTCTTCTAGCTATCGGGGAAGAACAGTTATTTATAATATATACTACTGTTTATTAACTCTTGCAAGACTCAATGAGCTTAGGGGCAGTTCTTTTATTTGTGGAAAAAAAGTATCTGTACTTAAATATCTGTTATCAATTATCAAATGCAATTTTAATTCCTGTTATAATTGATTGATTCAGTCAGTTGAAGGGTGATTGCAGTGGAAGTTTGTAGACAGGGGACAGATGATGTTTGATTTGATTATGTGGATGGCACGGTGTAAGATGTGGTGAGATGATGTTTGCAGTGGCTTCGAGGAAGTTTGGTGAGGAGAAGTTGTTTAAGCAGTGGGGATGACAGAGGAGGTACGGTATTAGTGTAAATGTTGTTGTAGTGGAAGGTAGTTTATATCGAGTGGTGGGAAGTTGCTGTGAAGGCACAGTGGTGATCAGAGGTATGATGAAATATTGTTGATAGGGAGAATGTGAGAGGGTAGCTTGTTAACAGTGGAGGTTGAGGTTGTGGAAATGGTCAGAAAGGTGGAAGTAATGGCAACAGAATTTTAAGTTTTATCACAGAATTTTTTTCCGTTTTTATTCATTCAAATCAGACAGATAAACATCTTTATTTCATGCTTTTGTAGTCCAAGGCCATTACAAATTGTGCAAGTCAGAAATCGTATACAGACACTCACACTGCTGGTCCAAAACGTTTTTCCCAAATTCGACATAAGATGGTATGTATTTTTGTTTATTTTTATGGTTGGCTGAAGGTATGCATTTTATTTTATCTGAAATTCCTCTCCTTATTTAGCTAAGCGATATATGTTCCGAAATAAAAATTAAAATAACTACATATATGTTCCAAAATAAAATATCAACTCACTCAAACAAATAAGTAAAATAAATATTAGTGATATATGTTCTGTTTATGATATAGAAGTTTGTAACTAAAAGAATAAAAAACAGGCTATATGATCTGATCTGTCACATTAATCATCCAACAAATGTTTTTATTTCAATTTTAATGTACTAATTTTTATTGTATCTATTTATAATTTTTATTGTACCTGCATTAGACATAACAACAGTAACTTGCTGAGTGCTTTTGTCTGAGATACATGTACTCCATATATTTGTACCAATGATGACCAATATTCTCCTTTTAAATCCTATATCATTATTATGAAAATAAGTCTAGTTTTTAGGAAATCTTACCATAAATTTATGAATGCCTGCATCATTAGTTTTAGTCTCTAATAAGGATATATGTTGATAACTGGTTGACTGCACTTCAGTAACTTTTTCAGGTTGTAGTTCTTTTTCAGGTTGCACTTCTTGTAAATCATCAGAACCTTGTGTAGGACTAAAATTATGTTGTTGCTTTTCTTTATGTGCAGTTATTGGTGGTATATGCTGATAGCTGCTGGAATGGTGATCAAGTAGCATTTGTGAGGAGGATTGTGCTTAGTGTTGGAAAAATTGGTTTAATATCCTTTTGCTGTCTAACTTTTTTCATTTAATTTGTATCAGTCCAACGAATCAGATGGAGAACTTTTTGTTAAAACTCGCAAGCGGAAAGAAGGAAAGGTGTACAAGACTGATACTTCAGTAGTGAAGTACAGAATTGTAAGAATTTTATTTTCTCTTCAATCAGATGTTAAAAAAATGCTTCATTTTGCGCATCGATATTTTTGTAGAATTAGATCATGTTTTGTTGAAACCTATAGTAGGATATTTTTTGAATCCATTTTAAAACTGTTAATAGATATTGCAAAACAATTCTTGTTTAAGAAACTTGTTTCAAAATTGTTAATTTTATATAATGTCACATTTTGAAACTGCTTTATTTTGCAGGATAAGATTGGAAAAGCAATAGGTGAAGGAGGAAGTGATGGAATTGTTCAAGAAATGATTTATGATGGAAAGTCGCAATAAGTAGAATTTAGTATGTACTGGCTGTAACTATGAATACACTGGCTATGTTTTTAAGTATGTTTTTTATTTTGTACTTGACTAAGTAAACCTTGTGTTACTGGTTATTCTGAAATGAAAAGTTTTTTGTTGCAGTGTAATGTTGCCATTAGATATGATATAATGTTGCAATATAATGTTGCCATATATATGATATAATGTTGCAGTATGTGATGTTAAATGTGGTAATAAACTGGCAAAGTGTTGCCATTGGATGGTAAAAGTGTTACCATCGATTAATGAATATGGGCCCCACAACAGGGTTCCGTAAAGGTGGGCCACAGAATTAGTGGGCCCCACAATGTGAGCCCATATGTTGGGGTCCAGATTGTGGGGCTCACTTTTTAGTAAATTTGGTACATGTGGCAACAACAGAACCGATGTTGCCCTAGGGTCGCAAAGATGTTGCCTTTGACTCTAGGGCAACGCGGCAAAATGCATCACCGAGAAAGTGTTCCTTTGCCCTTTTTTAGCCTACAGCAACATTTTTTGGCACTTCCTGCATCACTTCTTGGTGTTGCAGTATGCAATCTATGGCGTAGTGACTTTATATGGATCACAAAGAGTTGAATAAGCTTACGAAGAAGAACAGTTATCCACTTCTTAGGATAGATGATCCTTACGATCAATTGGTTGGCTCTTCAGTATTTTATTATCTTGATTTAGCCATTGGATTTCATCAGCTTAGTGTCGCTGACGATAACATTGATAAGACGGCATTTAGGACGCCTAACAGATTCTTTGAGTGGTTAGTTATGCCTTTTGAGCTAACTAATGCCCCGACCTATTTTCTAGATTTGATGAGCCATGTTTTTGGAGATATCCTAAATAAGTTCGTAGGAGTATTTATGGATGACATTTTGGTGTTTTCCAAGAGTATGGAATAGCATGTTATTCATCCAGAGGAGGTTCTTCAGACACTTCGTGTTTATCGGTAGAGGGAAAAGTTCTTGAAGTGTCACTTTTGTCGAGGGAAGGTACATTTCTTGGGGCACGTAGTCTCAAGAGAGGGTTTAGCTATTGATCGCACTAAAGTAATTGTAGTACAAGATTGGAAGTCCCCCAAGACCGTTATCGAAGTTGGTAGCTTCCTAGGATTGGCTGGCTAGTATAGGAGGTTCATCATAAATTTTGCCAAGATTTCAGCACCGCTTACTCGCCTCACTAAGAAGAATAAAGCATTCACGTGGGATGTGGATTGTGAGGATTCCTTCACGATGCTAAAGAAAGCCCTTTCTAGTGCACCGGTGTTAGTTTTACCCAATGGAGCTAAGCCCTTTAAAGTATACACTGATGCATATAGGACGCGTCTAGGAGCAGTGTTGATGCAAGGAAGGGTTGTATGTTATGGGAGAAGATAGTTGAGGACGCATGAGAAGAACTACCCTACCCATAATTTAGAGTTAGCTGCTATAGTTATCGCACTCAAGTCTTGGAGGCATTACTTGCTAGGAGAGAGGTTCGAGCTTTTCACTGACCATAAGTCATTGAAGTACCTATTCTCAGAGAAGGATTTGAACTTGAGGCAACAACGATGGATAGAGTTTTTGGCATCTTATGACTTTGAGATAGCTTATACCCTGGCAAGGGAAACGTGGTTACAGATGCATTAAGTAGGAAGAAATTAACCCTAAGTCCTATGTTCGTGGAGTGGAAAAGCCTATAGTTTATTTACCTTTGATTTTAAGTAGACATTACCCCAGGATTGTTGGCAACACTTAAGGTAAGCCTACCCTCATAGATTGGCTCGAGGTAGCGAGAGGATTCAGAGCTTATGGATATTTTAGAGAAGAATAGCAGAGAAGATGTCTCTAGACATCTCCAACGCTATTCCATAGATAACAAAGGGTGGCTAAGGAGAGATGGAAGACTTTGTGTCCACCCGCTAGTGCTTTGATAAGAGCAATTCTAGAGGAAGCACACCATTCTCGTATGACTATTCATCCAGGTGGTGATAAGATGTATAGGGACATAAAGAGAATGTGTTATTCGAGTGACATGAAAAAGGATGTAGTGAAGTTTATAGCTAAGTGTCTTGTGTGCCAAAGAGTTAAGGTAGAGCAGCAGAAGCTTGGTGGATTACTTCAGCCATTGGATGTACCCGAATGGAAGTGGGATAGTGTTTCGATGGACTTCATAAATGGTTTACCCCGGTGTAGGAAGGGGAATACTAGCATTTGGGTGGTTGTAGATTGGTAGACTAAGAGCACCCACTCCATTTCGGTCAAGAGTAAGAGGATGACATCTTATTTGGCATCCTTATATGTTCGTCAGATAGTCCGACTTCATGGAATTCCCTCTAGCATAGTGAATGATAGAGACCCTACTTTTACTAGTGAGTTTCGAAAAAGGTGCAAGAGGCTTTAGGGACGCAGCTTAGATTGAGTGCGGCATATCATCCTGAGACGGGTGGCCAAACAGAGAGAGTTAATAGTGTTCTTGAGGATTTGTTAAGGATGTTCATTCTTGATTTTAGAGGAACTTGGGAGGAGCACCTTCCTTTGGTGTTTACATGTAATAACAGTTTTCAAGCTAGCATTGGGATGGCACCTTTCGAAGCTCTTTATGGGAGACCTTGTAAGTCACCTTCATGTTGTGTGGAGTCTGCGTAGAGATTGCTACTTGGTCCTGACATGGTTAGGGAGACTGCAGAGAAGGTTGATTTGATTAGAAGGAGGATGAAAACAGCGCAAGATAGACAGAAATCTTATGTAGACAAGCGGAGAAGGGACATTGATTTTGAGGTAAGAGACTTAGTTTTCTTTAAAGTATCCCGCTAAGGAAGATGGTGAGGTTTGTATCTAGTGGGAAACTAGCTCCCAGATTCATAGGACTGTTCCCTATTGGCGTATCGAGTAAAGTTACCAGAGAGGTTCGCAGGAGTACATGATGTTTTTCATGTTTTGCACTTGAGAAAGTGCTTACATGACTCAACGGAGATTGTGGAGACTAGTCAACTGGATTATGGAGCCTGGTCAACTAGAGGAGGTTGAAGTAGAGAGAGAAGCATCGGTTCGTCGTATTCCTACCAAGGTCATTGGACGTGACATCAAAAAGCTTAGGAATAATGAAGTCCCGTCATTGAAGGTGCAGTAGGGTGATGTTGTTGAAGACGCTACATGGGAAGCTGAAGAGAAGCTTCATACCTCTTATCCGCATCTCTTTGATAGTGCGTTTTAGAATTTTCTATTTCCATCTTTAGTTTTGAATATGTTCTTTCCATTATTATCCTTTGGGAGGGTAGAACTTAGGATTTAACCTATGGATGGTAGTATTTGATGTAAACACGTTATTAGAACATGTTATGCATGATGGATACTAGTGGTTGCAAGTGGTTGCTAGTGGATGCTAATGGATGCATATACTTACACTAGACACTATTATCTCTTAGGGATCGGCCTAGCTAGGACACTAGGGCATATGCATATAGATGTGTGCGTATTTGCATTTTTATTGTTATTTTATTCAATGGTTGCTATAAATGGATGATTATCACATGATTATGGCATTTGGATGATGATTGTAGCATGCATATAGAACTATCAGTTATCATTAGGGAATTCGCATTCATTTGGATACATGACACATACATGATAGCATAAAAGGAGGTCAACTGAATCAGTATTCCTTCTAATCTTTTGCATTAGTTAGGGACATTGACACTACAATGTGTCATAAACGGTATTAAAAAAACTTTAGGACAATGGATGTAATGGACGATGGTTGAGTAGTTGGTTGTAGAACTTTGATGAAAACATTTATTTCATTCTTCTATCCTTAGAGATTTTGGGGACGAAATCCCTTAAGGAGGGGATAATGTAACAATCTGAAATTTAAGCTGTAGTAATTAATTAACAAATTAATTAGATAATAAAATGACTTTGTGATATTGTCAGAATCAAGCCACGAGAGTTGCATTATTGTGTTCATGCTGATTTTCTGGTCAATTTTCATATATACATTGTCCAAATCTGAGCTAAGACAAAGAAGTTACGGAATAAACTAGAAACGAGAAAGCAAAATAAAAAATATATATATAAAGGGGCTAGGTCAACTTTAGGGTCGACCTCCATAATGGCTAGGTCAACCTATAGGTCTATCCTAGCTTATGAAGGTCGACAGGTAGGTCGACCCTCCTACGTACTTGAATGCATTCTTTTCTAGATCCGAACCGATGACATTTTTTCCGATTTTTATCCAATCCTATGCGTCTGTGCTTCCATCCGACGGTTCCCATCGAGCCTATGAGGTGGTTGAACCAGATTTAAACTCCAAATCCAATGGCCTGAGATCTGCAAGTGACACTATAAATAAGACCGTAGGCCTAACTACTTTACTCATTTAGATTTTCTCCATTTGGGTTCATTGCCTGAGGCTGGACCCTAAAATAAATATTTTTCCAAGGAGAAGATCTTTTTAATTAAAATATTTTATACCCCTCAAGTGGATCCAAGAAGGCCAATGGAAAGAGTTAAGGACCATATGTGAGTGTTTAAGTAATTATTTTAGATTTTTAAGTAATTTAAAATAATATGAGTTCCAATAGTTGTAGTTTTTCTATAATTTTGGGATAACCTTTATTTATTTACAGTTTATTTTTAAGTAGATTTTGGACTTGTTTTCCAGTCTATTTTCTTTTAGCTATTTCATTTTAGTTATTCTCAATTATTTACTGTTAATTATAGATTTTCCAATTATTTACAGTTATTTATGGTATTTATAGTCAATTACTATTATTTACATTTTATTTACATCTATTCTACATAGGGATTTATTCTGTAAATGTCTGTTTCTTTTTAATTCCCTTTTTATGCGAATGGAATAAATAGAAGAAAATAATTCGTTAATATGGACTAAAATATAATAATATAGAACTTATAGAAAATGGGATGTAAAATAAGAAGAACTATAATAAATTGGACTTAGACTGAAATAGGCAAATTTAAGACATTTGCAAGCATAGTTATAACATGTAATTATAACTAAAAAGAGAAAATAGAAGAAATAGTAGAATTAGCTTATTTTTAAACTTAGGCCTTGGGTTAAGTAAATAAGCAAGGTTATAAGACACACAGGTTATAATCAGAGACAAAACATAAAAGGCTTATTTGATAGACTTATACTAAGTTAGTAAACAAAGAAAGAAGTGGGATCTATATCGGTAGCATTTCCCTTGGGGCACGCTTATGCTTCTTATGATAGATAAGTGATCAATAATTAGAAGTTCAAATCATAGGATTTGTAAAAGGGGCGCAACTAGATTTTGTTTTTTAGGACTTATACCGCTAGCATTTCCCTTCAGTCAGGAACTGGTGGTCTCACAACACATAGAGGTGAGGCTGGGCACGTTTATGCTGTTTAGGGTAAATAAGAGGTCTGAAGAAGGAGCAACAGGTAGCGCGAGCCTAATGGTGGTCGAGCATGCGGCCTCGGTCTAGGAAGATAAGTCAATATTGAGTTCCAAGCGCTAAACAGGTGTCTTTTGTTGTGGGACCCATAGGAGGGGACTAGCCCGTAGTAGCACAACAGAGATAGAAGGCCGATCAAAGGATATAATTAGGACTTAAGCCTAATTAAACTAGGATTGGGATTTTAGCCTAATCAAAGCAGTTTTAGAAAAGTGCAAACAATCCTATCGAACTATCTAAGCAAAGCAAACAGTTAAACCGTGTCTTTTCCTTTATTTCCTTTTATACTAGAACCATTGCAAACTCTATTATCTTTACTTTGCTTAAGAATACTCGTAATTACTTTCATTCATCGGACTTTTAGTCTGGCCCGCTCCTCTATTTCCCCTTTTCCTCCATAGGCCAGTAGAGGCAGGGACGGTAGATTTTTTATTTTCTTAGAGATTCAGATGTGGAGTTTTTCTTCATGTATTCTTCTTCTTCTACTACTTATTTTCAGTTTTATTTTCATGTATTGGCACTTGTTGAGAGGAATAGTTTAATGTATGTACTCTAATATTGTGACTGAGATGATGTTTTCCATAAGACATATGTATTTGGTATTTTGAGACTTATTTTGATTATGACTTATTTTATGAATTTTGATTTTTAATAAGTCATTGTTTTTAAATGTTTCCGTTGTTTTATTTATATTGTCTTGTCTCAGCTATACCTAAAACGCACCATATTCTTTAGTGTGGCCTTTTTGGTTATATTAAGGGGTGTGGTGTGTTTCATAAATAGTTTTACTAAAAATGTTTTTTAACTAATGGGAATGGTTTTCTATACTATAAAAAGAAGGTTTTATAAAGAGTTTTATAAAGGAATTTGGAAATTATAAAGTGTTTTTGAGTAGGTGGATTGAGTTTCTAAGCGAAGATGATTTCATAAATAAAGAAGATTTATAAAATGGATTTTCTCATTAAAGAAAGCTAATTTGATTAAGGTTTCTTAGGATGTTGTTTAAACAGGAAAGGTTTATAAAGAAGTTTTATTATTGATTGTGGGGTATTTTTAAAAGAAGTCATAGAAAATGTTTTGGATATTCATAAAGGGAGTTTTTAAAAGATTTGGATATTTATATGAAATTTATATAAAAAGTTTGGATGTTTATAAAAGCAATTTATATAAATGATTTTGAATATTTATAAAAGGGTTTTGTAAATGATTTTAGGAGTTTGGAAAGTATCCTGAACTGGTTTGGATTTCAAAATTAAATGAGATTTCGTGAATGAAATATGTTTGATTAAAAAGGATTTATCTAAAGAAGTATAAAAAGCATTTGAGATCTTGGTTTCTCTAAACTGGCCTTTTAAAAAAATGGTGGTATGGAACATCCATTCCACACTTAGCATCGAGGGAATAGTGTTTAGGGTTGTCCTTACCTCCAATTAAAACCACACCAGTTTAATCTTTTTTTAACATGATTTGGAAATAAGAACTTATTCGCAAATGTTTTGT
This sequence comes from Allium cepa, assembly GCA_030765085.1. Lineage (NCBI taxonomy): Eukaryota > Viridiplantae > Streptophyta > Magnoliopsida > Asparagales > Amaryllidaceae > Allium > Allium cepa. The sequence goes on along the minus strand of CM060945.1, from coordinate 1,011,584,165 downwards.
GATCAAAGTTATGTCAGAGAGATAAGTATATGAATGTTTTAGACAGTCGTTTTTGAAAGAGGCTTATTAAATAAAGATTGGTTTTAAGGCTTAGTGATTGATATGGATAAAAAATATCAAAGGGAATTGGTTGTTATTTGTTACTCGATAGTTAAATAACCGACTATTGAATTTGAACCCAAAACATAACTTTGGAAAAATCTAGGAGAAACACGTGAGTTATATGGCACAGTCATCTCCGACGTTGTTGTACAGTGCATATTAATCTCATTTCATTCTCCTAAGACAAATGATAGGGAAATCCATCCACCAATGGTTAGGATTTAATCTTTGCTTTTATCTTTGACTGTTTATATCCTAAGGAACCGGGTTTGAGTTTACCGCAAACTATCGAATGTTGTTTCAAAGAGACCGGGATCACATATGTTATCCAAAAACCACTTCGATCCAAATCAAGCATTTCGAAGTAAAGACATCTTGAAGATGATGGAATTGAAGACGAATCTCTTTGAAGTTCAAGGGATGCTCGCTACTAATCTTGAGGGTAATTCCAAAATGGATGTAGTAGAAGTAGGGCCTTTGGTTTGTTCATGCCCCTAACAACTTGTATGGATGAATGCTGGCGTTGCATTGTTGCCTAGAGGGCAATGTTAGCATTCTAAGCAGGAAGTTCTATATAAAAGGTAAAACGTAGCCTCAAGCCTTATCAACCATGAATGACTAAAACATGGAAGATGTAGTAGGGCTAAGTGGATTGCTCCCATTAGGGTATGATCATCTCTATCTAGAGTTAATATTATCTCTCATTTGTATACTTCGGGGTCCATTAACCAAGAGGTGATCATATTCGGTACTATTAGTCAGGTGGTAGGTCAGCTCTCTATTAGCAGGGGATCCCAGTGAGGTCCTTAGTGGTATTTTATCTAGAGGTGCACCGTGATGGGTGGTACCCCTGTCATTGTATGGAATCCATTCTCCAATAAGCGCCATACGGACTTAGTTGTGCCCAACTATGTTGAAATGTGAGATGTAAGTATTTCAGCTATATTCATATTTTAATTTTACCCCTAGACATTATTATAATTGTAACGACCAAAAATTTTCGACCTCGAAAATCGACACTAATACGTTCATTGTATAGAGTGAAGAGTAATCGAGTTTCGAAAATTCCAGACTGTTAATGTTAAGAGGAAAAAGAGGTAGAAGAAGAAACTAAAACAAAAGCACAGAATCTCACAATCGCAACGGGACAAAATATGATATCAAATAACAACGTTTATACTAAGAAAAAGCTGTAAATGTCAATTTACATATAATATATCAGAGTACATCATCAACAAATAAAACGGACAGTTATAATAACTTGTCCCTGAATACAATCAATACAAATTCTAATACACAACGGAATATACTCAATACGTCCCTGCCATCCAGCTCGCCTTCTGAGCTCCAGAACGTCTTAACCTGAAAATCTGTAATACTCGGTCTGATCCAAGCATTAGAATAAAGTAATACCCGAGTCAGGCTGGAAACCTGATTGAGTAAACCCATTTATTATGAAATACTTAAGCTGCAAAGCTTCTTTGAAAACTCAGGTAACTCGTTCATCACTGCGAGTTTTATCTTGCTATAGCCAAACATTTATTCCACAAAATAATATCTAAGTACTATAACTTAGTTTAAATGGTCAAGTTTACTTAATTTATTCCATTCCACCCTTTTTGATTCTATAATCAAATCTATAAAGAATTACGATAGTTACTAATCGAAATGGTTCCTGATATCGCTGATATCCAACCCCTATCTCCTCGAATCCAATGCCATCCTTTAAGCCAAGTTGTTTAAGTGAAACAATTCTATTTAAATTTCAAAAAGTCATATTTGTACAGAAATTCATCATAGATAATTACCTCATATTTACACAGTTCAATCCAAGGCATTTCATATCACAGAATATCATAATTTTACATACTAGAGATATTAAGAACTCCAAAGCATTCAATTCAAATTAAAGATTTATAAGCTTGATAAACTGGTCACACCATTTCTAATTCATTTAATTTAACACAAAATAAATTAATTACTTAAAAATCCTTATTAATTGTCATTAACAATTCGTAAGCCATTTATATTTTATGGTATTAAATATTTGGAATCAGATAATTATTAATATGTAAAATAACTGAAAACCTTTGATTTATTTCAACCATTTACTTATTTACCCTATAATATTTAATTTAAATAAACTTAAGAATTAAATTAAATAATGGAATATAACTTAATTATTCAAAGCTTAGTTAATTTAAGTTAAAATAATTTATTTATAATCTTAAACCAAATAATACTTAAATAGAACTTTTAATACTAAAAGAATTGGTTAGAGAATTTTTGCTTGGGAAAATTTATTTGTTTTATATTTATTCCTTTATAATTTTCCTTATTCTTTTTTTTCTCCTTTCCTTTTTTTATTTCTTCTCCGGCCCAACCCTTGGCCCTAATCTTCCTCCCTTTCTTTTCTGTTTTCTCTCCATTACTCTTCCATTATTTCCTCTATCTCCCTGAACCCTTGCTATTACCTGATACAGCCAAGAAACGTGTGCACGTGCACATGCTATCTGAGGCCTCGTCGACCACCGCCGCCCCACCTCCAAGTTTCCTTTGCCTCTCTCGACCGCCCCGGCTACCCAAAGCCCTAAGAAAACACTCGAGACAAAATCGAGCAAAGCTCGCCTTCGCCAGAAAGAAGACCTGACCCTACTTCCACCTCGTACCGCCGCAACAAACCACCGTCATCCACCAAAACTCGCTCGAAGCTTCGTCATAAGCTATTATACACTTTCGCCCCATACCTCACTCATCCCTAAAGCTCCTCGTTGCCACCGTTAGCCTAAGACCCGAACCCACCTAAACCGTACCTAAACCCTACAACTCCTCCGGCCCGCCACCATTATGCTCGAAAAATCATGCCTCCATTTTTCCCATGACCGCCACCTCTCTAGCCTCCTCTGACCTCAATCCCGTAGCCCAAAGGCTTCGCGTTCGCCAAAAGTTGCTCCACGACCATTTCCCGTTCATTCCCCCTTTCCTCAATGAATACTCAAATAGAAATCATGATTAAGCTACTAAAAATCATCTTTTCCTAAGTCAATTCTAATTATGTATATGAAAACATGATTTAAATTAATTTATTTCCTAGAATTATTTGATTATCTACTGTAATCCCTATTTTACAGTGACATTTTCTTCATAGATTGCTCTGAAATCATTCCTAAATATATGAATCCTCAATTACAAGCAAAATCTCCTCAATCAACTTGACTTATAACTATTTAGAAGAAGAGTTTTTGAATTTTGAAAGCTTTTATATGTCAGGAAACCAAAACAAAATATGAAGATAGAGAAAAAGAAAGTTGTATAGGCATTTGCACTTTGTCCATGCACAAGCATATATGCAGTCTATTATTATGCAATCATTGATTCAAATTTATATTTCCATTCTACCTTTTACATAAGCATGTTGTAAAGAAGACTATGTCTTAAATGGGAAGTTTACCCACCTAACAAATTTAAATAGAGGAAACAAGTTCTACTTGTAAAATTGCAACTTGATTTCTTGATCAGATCTACTCTTAGTTGAGTTTTGAACTTTGTTTTGCTTTGCTTTAATTGAAACTTGGTGAAGTTGATTGTTATTCTCTTTTTATTTTCTGGTTTGGTTTGTCAAAATGAAAGAAAGAAAGGAATTTGAGATGTATGTATAAAAGTTAGATGCAGCACCTGGTTTTTCTTCTTTAAATCATTTTTCTTTTCTTTTTATTTTGATGAAGAAATCTAATTTAAAGAACAAATTTGCCACATGTATACATATGTCTTCTTAAGCCTACAAATGTCCATTTGTATATATTTTATATTTTCTTATTATTTATTTCATATTTTAATTTTAAACTTATGTTACTAACATTTAATTACTAATTATATATATACTTATCTCAAATGTTTTAAAAATGTAGAATTTAAATTTAAATAATTATATTAGAAGACCATTAAATTAAATTTTTCCTAATATTTAATTAATTAAAAATTATATTAGAATTATGTAGATAAGGGTGTATGTATACATATATTTACATATATATATATATATATATATTTACTTATACATTTTATACAATATTCTCTTATATTTTATTTCATATGGGCATAAATACATACACACACATTTTTATACTTATATATACCATATAGCTTGTATATATCTATTTATATAATTATGGATATCTTATTCTTGAATTTGTATTATCTATTTATTTACTATAAGATTTAACATTTCCAAAGATTTATAATTCAACATTTTTTATGGTTTTCAAATCAATTTATATTTGTTCAAATATTTCCATTATCAAAAATTTATTTGTTTGACTAATAAAATTAACGTTTCAATGATTTATACCAGTAAATTACCCGATTAACAGACGTTAAACATCCGCATCGTCAAAATAATATCAATGGATTTTCTATAGAAAATGTTTTGGTTATCACAAGGCAAAAACCCGTCCGTGTTTATATGCGGCGTGTCTTACAAGATACCTTTGATTTAAAGGTTTTTATAAAGTTAAAATACATGCTTTACTCACACCAGACCCATGTCTGAACCGAAGTTTATTTTTCTCTTTTTCTAAACTCTTGGTGTTCAAATTTGAATGGGCAGCCAAGTAGTTTAGGTTTTCCATAGATTCATTTTGGAGGAGCTTGGAGCAGGTGGCTTCATCAATAGCTAGTTATTACTGCTTCATCAATTGCTAGTTATTACTCTGTCTTCCACTGTGTCATATGTACATTATATCTATTAGGTAGGGACATGCTGTTATAAATTTCCTACACTAGAATTTGTATTAGTATGACTCTAGTGCAACATTTTGAAATGAATTCGTAATATGTTATGCTGAGTAATATATATTATTGCATTGCGTTGCGAGATTCTATGTTGTTTAATTTCTTATCTTCTATCTTATCTTTCTTTCACCCCTAATGACATGTCTTTTGGATGACTAAATGATCGGCACACGAATACCGAGAATGTATTAAGTGTCGCCTTTGGCAGTATAAAATGAGGATCATTACAAACACCAAATCTCGATCGATCAAGATGATCATGGCAGCCATGACTTGAAAACTCTATATTATTCAATATTGTTTTATATTTATGTTTGGAAAGAAATCTAGAAGTATACCTCTTAATGATTTATCGGTCTTACCAAACACCAAAAGATAGTAAACTCTAAAATGTTAAATGCTATCACTTTTAGTAATCACAAGAACTTAACCAAAAGTCCCATACCGCCTGTGAAGTTCAAGTATTTACTAGAAGATAGTAAATCTCACTCGTTACAGATACCATTGGAAAACCTAAACTATATTCGCTTAGGGATCTATCAGTCCCACCGAGCATTGAAAGAGAATACAAATCTAAAGTGTTAAATACTTCCTAATAGCAATCACGAGAATTTAACCATGGCATACCATACCACCCGATGAAATTCGAGTATTCACTAATGAACTAGTAAGTACCACTCAACCTTTCCATTCAACGAGTTGTACAATATTTGATGAAGCGTTACTCGAGAGCATTAAAACCCATCGGTAACACTAAATTGATTATTAGTACTCCCCACCTTATAGAATTTAGGTTCTCAAAATATTTTATGTCCAAATGATTCCCTGAAGTAATTATTTTACTCTATAATGCTTAAGATGTTTTCTAAAATACTTTACATATAAATTTATTTTCCAACTTCTTATTAAAATCTAGAATATATATTATTTAACTCTATATATATTTCTCATTGAATAAGAACTCATAATCTGATTTATATATCAAACTACTATTATATATATATATATATGTATATGTATTGTTGTTCCAAATTCCCATATATATATATAATGTAAAGTTCACAACCCATATTCCAAAAGCCATGTATATAGGTATTCATTTATTTATGAAACCATAGAGTTATTTTCTAAATACAATCTGTTATCTAACAATTGTTTAGAAACGACTTTAATTTACATTTTTGAAACCATAATTCAAAATTCATAAAATCCTTTCTATTATTATAATTACTAGAATATAAAACATTTTAGATTAATAACTAATATATTAGTTTCGAAGATTTGATTAGTAAACAAAGTGTACAATATTCATACATTTATAATAAAACAAAATTTGAATCCCTAGTTTTAGAAATTAGTCCTAATATATACATATGGATACACATGAATTATATGTTTACAATTGCTCCTTTTTAAAATCCATAAATGTCTTTTATTTACTAAACATAATCTTATAATAAGAAGAGATCATTTATTGTCGAACTAAGTTAAGGGACTGATTCACAACAAGGTGCAACAAACATATATACATGGTTGTTTCTAAACAAGAAAGTTCAATAGGTTATTAAAACAATTTATCAAATACCCATATTTATGGATATAGATCTCTTTAAAACCCATGTATAATTCTTTTATTAAATCATGAATATATATATATATACACATATACATATATATATATAACATAGTTTTTCTATGTTGCTCAAATAAATAAATAAATCCAATTTGTAACTAAGTATAAAATTTGTATACACGAATATACATACATACATACATACGTACATACTTATATATATATAGGTTTTGCTATAAGTTAATAGATATCAATTTGCTTTCTAAACTACATTGCTGAGGGTATCAATATTCATGTACCTTTATAATGATTTTAACACTTGAGAGTATGCATGAATATAATCTACTATAGTTCCTTAAACTTAGTGAACAAATGTAGGAAAGGAGGCCACATGAAACTGCAAACCATGAGTAAAATGTGATAAGCAAAAAGGACGATAACCTGGAGCCAAATTAGCTTCTGGTTTCGTCCAATGGTCGTGGTCGAGTACCACTGGTCAAATGGTGGTGACAATTCCTGGAGCCGATGGGGCTCCAAGTTAACTGTGGTCAACTCTCCGCTAGTAACTGACGATGAGGCCTTTTCTTATGGCAATGAATATAAAAGCATGCAGGCATAATTAGTTAAACAATGAACCAATATCTCAATGATTTAAAACCTATATTATCAATTATATAATTAACAATAGAACTCAACTATCCATTAAGTAGTAAATAGGGTTTTTAATAAACAACAAATCCATTCAAGCAATCACAATTAGATTCAATCCTAAAAAAAATATACATAGCTTTTTGGGTAGATTGTGTGAGTTGTAACTCACCTTTTTACCCTGTGTTTAGCTCAGCAATTTGTACTCAATCTAACTAGATTTCCACTTGAAGAAGCCGTAGAACAATGCACTTGATTTCTCTGACCATACTTGTATTTTTCTTTGTCATTTTGGGTTTAATTGAAAGAAAATGAGACCCTAGTTCAACTACATTTTCCTTTTACTATACGTTTCGGTTTTAGAATGATTTGAGAAAAATGAGAAGCAACTTCTCTTATTTACTAACAAATGGGTTTGGGTTTAATTGGGCCCACTAAGTCTAAATACAATTATTATTAATTAATTTTATATCTTTTACTGAAGTCAAATAATTCAAACTTAAGGTTAGGGAATACTATTCTTATGATATAAAACTCCATAATTATAAACAAATAATTTCCCATTAATAAATAAAATTCTCAATACAAACCAGATATAAATCCTCTTTCTCAAAGAATTTACAACGTTACACAAAATAATTTTAATTTAGACTTTCTCTAAAATCCTATAAATCTAAAATTCCCTATAATTAAATAAAATCTCAATAATAATTTTAAGTGATTTATACCATTTTGAAATTACAACATTCCTAAATTTCATAATGGTTTATAACAGATCATTGTGAAAAAAATCATCCTTTATAAAAGTATATAAAATCCAAGCTAATGATTTAATTTTTCCCATTTTAATCATTATTTATTTATTTATTTATTTTACTTGAAAATCCTGGTTGTTACAGACTTCCCTCTTAAAGAAATTGCATCCCTACAATTTTCTTAAGGAAAGAAACCTATAATTTAAATTTTCTAAATTTAATTATTACAAAATAACTCTTTCCAAAATTTATTTTCATAATTTCTTAACTTTTAACTTCTTATGAAATAATAATCACATATAACAATTTACTTTCATTTAAACAAAAGAACTTGAAAGTTAAAATTGTAAATGAAATTATTTTCATTTATTCTCTTTTCAAAAAAATTCCAAATAACTTTATTATATACCAATCCCAAAATATAAAACATTTTCCTTTATCTAATCTCATTATATAAAATAATATTAGGCCAACAAATTTTAGTGATTTATTTTGTCACTATACTGCAAAGTTGATTACCTAGAATATCAACGTTGTCTCATCTTGCCCTCTTCTTCTCACAATTTATTCGACGGATAAAATATCATTTTAAATAATTTTAACTTAAATATTTTTTAAATTCCTAAGTTAATTAATTCTTATTCAAAATGTCTCGTTCGATGTTTAGGAACTCCTATCAATAATATGGCGTCCCGCATGTCGACCGGAATTCTTAAACATTTTCTGGATAAGTCAACATAATAAATAATCACAAGTTTTCCTTATATTTATTTTTATTATTACTAACATCCATGCATCTATTTTAAATAAATACAACCAAGCCACCAATTCCTAACAACGCATCTACTAAAAATAAATAATCACTTACAATAGAATAATTTTATTTTTTAAAATTCCGTTACGCAACTCTGATTATCCCTAAGTTATTTAACTCTTAAACTTATTTGCTCTAATTTCCCAAATTCTCTATTAAAAGAATTTTTTTCACTTTAAGTCAATTAATTCCAATTTACCTCTTCGAAGTTTATTCCCAATAATCTAAAATTTCCTAAGAACTAAAAGATGTTAACACATTATTTTCCAAAAGTTTAATATCACAACTTCTAACTTAACTAATTAAATTTTTTGAATCAAAATACGTCCCAATTGATTATCCTGATAATCAATGTATATTCCTGTTCCTAAATAGATAATTACTATAACTATCTACTGCAAACCCCAAGGGACACGACTCTATGTCTCACTAGGTCTATATCTACGATATCATACGCTATAATGTTCTGACTCAGCTTTGATACCAAATTGTCATGACTCCACCATGATATTTATATTATTAAAGAACATTATAAATAATGTCGTCTAATAATACGAAGAATAAAGTTTTTTAAGGGCGGCCGAATGTGAATATATCTTTAAAATAACACTAACACATATACTTATGGTTTACTTAATCTTTGGAATGAAATCTGATGTGTACTGTCTCAGTTTAAAGTAATAATCACACTAATTTCTCAGAATCGGAACAGTATATCATATAAACAACAATCATAGATAACAACGAAATAATAAGCATTTTATACATATACAAAATTGGAAGTCTATCAAATAATAACACTGAGCTCACATAATATACATGTGGTACAAATCTCTAACTCAGATATACATCTCATATATATCTCAAAATCCTAAATGAGATAAACTAATAGTCAAAATGGTTTATCTCCTTGGTAGCCAAATCATCCAAAGGTCTACCTGTCCTGTAACCTGAGAAGTCTCGGCTGGACCCGAGTTTTATAAAAATAAACGGCTCAGATTGTCGCTAAATATCCAAAAAGGTGAGAACAAGATGTAACACAAAATTAAATAATATAAGTAAATCCAAATGTCTAAAATATAACAAATCACTTAATTAATTTAATACAAAATTTACTTCAAGGCATGTGTGTATGTGTGTATTTGGTCACAAACACACATTAGTCACTAAACACAAAATCACTAAATAAATCATAATATTCCTAACATAGAAACCAATTCCATACTATGGCAAACAAATAATTATGGTATCACTAATACCTATCTGATACCAAAGATCGGGAACACAAAATTTCGACACGATCACAAGGATCGGGGTACACAAAATCTCGACATGATTACAAGGATCGAGAAAAACCATATCTCGACCGATAAAGATGATCGTGGCAACCATGACTCGAAAACTCTAAATTATTCAATACTATTATATATATATGTTCGGAAAGAAATCCAAGAGCACACCTCTTAATGTTTTATCGGTCCCATCGAACACACCAAAAGATAGTAAACTGTAAAGTGTCAAATATTATCACTTTCAGTAATCATAAGTGTGACGACCTGGAATTTTGAGCAATATCAATTTAATAATCTTTGATAATAATTAAATTGATTTGACCATTTTATATTATAAATTGACAAGTTAAAATTCTTTTAAAGGATGATAATTATAATTTGATAATAATTGATAATATCTATCAACATTTTTCTTAACAATATAAAATAGGTAAGTTTAATTCTTTTGAAAACTAATAATATTTTAATTTGGGGATATTTATTTTAGCAATTTAAAATTGGTAATATTTATTTTTCCAAAAGTTAATCTAAATATTTTCTATTTATAATATATATATATATATGTATATATTGATATATCTTGTAAATAGTAAGTTTTCAATGTAATAAAAGCTAATATTCAAATTGTAATATATATGAATGTATATATTGTGATTTGAAATTGTGTTTCAAAATTTAATATAGTAATTTCCAAATCTAATGTTAAAATGTTTTCTATTTATAATGTAAATGTGTGTGTGTGTGTGTATATGTTAGAAATAGGAAAAATTATTGATTTGAATTTAATAACTATTTTCAAACTTTAATATATATATATATATATATATATATATATATAATTTGGAATTTGGAATTTTAATTTGTCTTAATACTTTAAAAAAAATGATATTTGAGATTTAAATAACAAGAATAATTTCTTATTATTGTAAACATATATTTTAACTTGAGTTTTTAAAAAGATTTAAATAAAAAGTTCAATTGTTTTCAATATTCTTTCATATTAATTTTATCATAAGATAAATTGTTTTAAAATTTATATATATAGAGTTAAAATAAAATTTTCAAATTTATAAACATGTGATATATTGATTTGATCAAAATATAAGTTATTTGTTAATAAATGTCTATATGAATTTGCTTTTGAAATATTTATTAAAATCTAAAGCTTATTTATATAAGAAAAAACATGTTTATAATCTTGTGAATATTAAATAATTACTTCTATATAACTTAAATAAGATTTAAATAAGAAAATAGCACTTAAAATATTAATTAAACATTAAAAAAAATTTGTTAAACATTAATAAAATATTAAATAACACTTAAAACACTTGTAAGTATATTAATATTTGTTAATGACACTTGTAAATCTTTGAGCATAGGTGTAAAATAACTAAGGCATTTAAGTGACAAGTGTTACTCTCTTGATTTATTTAAGTTTAAAATTAAAATTGTAAATTAATGATAAAAAGAAGAGTTTTATTTTTCAGCAAAATACTTTCTTTTTTTTTAGAAAAACTGAATGCAAAACAAAGATCAAAGAAAAAAAAGAAAGAAAGAAAAAATATATCTGTAAAGTCTGAAAATAAAATGAAACCTGGAATTGCAATTTGAAAACAAAGAAAAGATGATCTGGAAATTTAATCAACATGCAAGAATAGATTCAGAAAATTCAATCAGCATGCAGAATTGAAATCAACTGCAGGAGGATTTGTTTTCAACATGCAAAAACTGGAATCAATAAAGCAATTCAGGAATTCAAGAACATGCAAAGTGGATTTCAAAAGCCTGGAAACATTTTCTATCCTCTGCAAATTTTTAGTGAGTAAATGAAAACTTTTAAAAACAGTTTGAATCTTGTTTTCAACTTGGTATTGTGGTGGATATCATGATGATTTTTGGAATACTTAAATTAAATTGGATGCATGTTGAATTGAGTATATTGAATGGCTGTAAAGTTAAGAATTGTTACTGTGTTTATAAAACTGTTTCATTCTATAATAAATTCAATAATTTGATTTCGAATTCAAATTAGACTTTGATTTGTAAATGGAAGTTGTTTGAAATCAAGTGAGCTATCATCGAAAAATAATTACAAGTTTTAAAAATAAATAATTGGTTATAAATCTTTGAATTTACAGCAAAATTTAATTTGGGTCAAAATTTTATGATTTCAATTTTTAATTTTGATTTCATAATTGAATTGCAAATAGTAGACCATGAGTTTTGAAACCTGTATCATGATTTTTAGATCAGTAATTAAAGAGAATTTTCGAATTTTATGTTTTGGGCATTTTGGTTAATTAATGGCGAATGACGGCGAACTGTGCAACGCCTTTGAGCATGGAGGGTGAGGGAATGTAGAAGATCATCAGAAAAATACTTGTGTATTTTATTGATGACCGAGATGGCCGGAATTCGATCGAATAGGGTTTTGTACCGTGAGTTCGTTGACGATGTTCAATTGGGAATCACGGCGTTGATAGGCAACCTGAGGCGATCGCGGTTGGTTCTGGTTATGCTGGGGAGTGAGGCAGAGCTAGGGTTAAGGTGGCGAGGTATCTCAAGAGGGTGATGGTCGGCGGTGATCATATTTCTGGTCATAGTGTTTTCGAACTGATGTTTCGATGGTAATATTTTGATGCTCGATCGAAGTAGGATTTTTGGGTGTCGTGAATGGTTGTAGTGGTTGAAGTCGACTTGTCGGAGGCATGAGGGGAGTTCGCCGACGTTCGGCGGCGATGTGCATGTCGACGTGCACGATTTCATGCTTCTGTAGTGGTTTTGGGAAGAAGGCAGGTTCGAGCTCGAAGTGTGTTTCGTGTTTTCTGATGCTTTTCTCAAAGCAAGGTTTCGGATTGGTGATACTTGGGGTTGACGCGAGTTTCTTTAATGGGTTGCTCGAGTTTTTTTTATAGCAGGGCTAGTTTGGTTCTGAATTTTTTTTTTAAAAAGTTTTTAAAGTTTAACAGCTAATGTTTTTAAAGATTTTGAAACTAAAGGAAACTTGATTTTGTGAATGATTAAAGTTTAAAATCAAAAGTTAAACACGTTTTTATTTATAAAACTAAATTTGTCTCAAAATTAAATTTTAAACATGTTTCAAATTATGAAAGTTTTAAAATAAAATAAGCGGATTTTTGAAATAAAGTTTGTATTAAATTTTATTTAAATAACTTTGGAAAGTTTTAAAGATTTAAAAAGTTTAATTTGAATATTTAAATTGTTTTAATTATAATTGACTTTTAAAATATTTTATTTCAAAATGGTCACAGTTTAGAAATCAATAATAATTTAAGAAATTAAAAGTTTTGATTAATTGAAGATAAATAAATTTGTGAAAATAATTAAGATAATTCAATTTTTATTAATAATTAAAGTGTTTTGGTTAATATGATTTAATTAAGATAATGGTTTTCTTAATTAAGGATCTCTATAATATAAGAAGTTAAAAATCATTTATTTAAATTTAAATGATTAATTAATAATTAATTAAGTAATTAATTTGTGACTAATTGAAGATAATCACTCGTGGATTAATTAAGTGTAATTACTTGGTGAAGTAATTAAGCAATTGATTACTGGAGGTAATTAAGTTAAGGATAATTACTTTATGAAAGTAATTAAGTAGATGTGATTAAGCGTCAATCACTTGTGTTATTAATTAAAGAATTAATTAATATAAGTAATTAAAGGTTTAAATTATTTAATTAATGGTTATTTAATAAAAGGGTTAAGAGGACTTAATAATGTGATTAATTACTTGTTAAAGTAATTAATTAAAAAGAAATTTAATTAAAGGAAGAAATCATTAATTAATGAAAATAATTAATTAATTAATTATTAATTAATAATTAAAGGATAATTAATTTATAATTAAGTTTTTATTACTCAATATAATTAAAAAGTAATTAATTAAATGTGATTAATTAAAGGTAATTAATCAAGTGTGATTAATTTAAAAGAGTAATTAAGAGATAATTACTTGGTATAATTAAGAAGTAATTAATCTAGATGATTAATTAATGTTTGTAATCAAGGAATAACTACTTAAAGTAATTAAGTAATAATTAATCAAAGGAGATTAATTTAAATGGATAATTAAGTGATGTTTGTTAATTAATTTGTAATTAATTAATGAATAAGTAAGATGGATTGATGATAATCCAAGTGATTAAGTAAGGATTAATTTAATTAAGGATCAATTAAATTAATTAAGTTTGGATCAAACTTGTTATGGATGATTAATGATTGGATGATAAATATCATTGGATGAGTTAGTGATATTGAATGATATTGGATGTCATTGATTGATATGGGATGATATGAATATGATATATTTGAGATGTGATATATATATATGCTGCTTTGTGATATGTGTGGATGCATTTGATAATAGTGAATTATCTATCTGCGTGTTATGAATCATCCAGTTATGTTAAGTGATATTCTGAATATCTACTGTTTAAACCCTTAAATACAACTTGGACATTAAAATGGCGTTTGGTTTCGGTGAGACCGGGATCGGGTTTGCTACAGTACAGCGTGATAGGGGGTTCTCGCTTTGCGTTAGGTGGCGAACTGGAGACTCTTACCCCTACATGCCACCGGGGTAGTATAATGCCTTGCGGGGTTGGTTGCGAGTCGAGAGGCTGGCCGTAAAAGCAAACCCGAGGTATCACTGGGAGCCACGGCGAGGCTGGGATGGTTGAAAAGCCTACCAGTCGAGTGAGCTGCTATTGATGGTTGCAAAGCCTAGACTATCTCAGTTGGTATTAGAGCATTAGGTTGAGTGAATACCTAGGCTCTGGAGTGTTGTCTACCTTGAGAGAGCGTACTTGTAATTATATATATATATATATATATATATCTATATCTGCCTAATCTGTTGGGTTATCTGTTCGGATTTTCCAATATAGGCTCTAAAGGTAGATAAGGTAGGAGTGTGTGGAACACGACTACCACTAATGGAAGAGGCTCATATGTTGTGTTTGGAGGTGTATCTGTCAAGATTGTAGATCTAATACTGTCTCGAATAAGTTTTGTAGATTGGTGAAAGGATTTCATTGATCCCAGAGGAAGTCTTTTCAAGGATTGGAACATATTCTTGGAGTGTGAGGTTGATTTGCTCTCGAGTGAGCGGGATTTCTAAGAGTTGAATCTGTTAGCTGAGCAGAAGCAGGTGATGGTATCTTGGAGACTTCAAGAAGGAATAGCTGTGTGATGAGATGCAGTATCCATGGATGGTTCTGAAGATGTTCTTTTGAAGCCAGATTAAGATGGTATTGGAGGAACGTTGATGCTTACTGCAAGGAAGATTGAGATGTTTAGAGATTTTCTGGATCTTAAGTAAGGGTATCTTATCTATATTGAAGTATGAGACTAAGGTCAATGAGTTACCTTATTTCGGACATGGTCTCATTTGTTTTCCTTAAAAAGGACAAGTGGTTGGTGTTTGGTTTGGAGCCGAGTTTCTTGAGAAGATGTCAACCCGTCTCAAGGATTTTTAGTGGAATTGGGTGATAGTTTTGTGTTTCAAGGAGCTTTTGGGGTTAAGGAAGATCTTTTGGCTTAGCAGTAACATTGAAGTGAAGTTTGTAAGCAGCAGCGTGGATCCGTTTCTTCGATGATTCAGAAATCTTTGGGATTCTACTATCGGAAGACCAGGTAGACAGTGAAGGCTTATCCATTTCTTCGGGAAGCTCAGCAGAGTAGGATATTTGTTGGAAGTGATCTATCAGTTTTTCTGGTAGATAAGCCATTCTTGAAGATTGATCTTGATTAGAAAAGCTGTTCTAGTGGGTGAAGGGAGAACAGTTTCTTTGGAATCTGAACTGAGTAAGATCGCAAAAGTGACTTGCAATTAGTTGGGAATTCTTGGAGTATTCTTTGGTTTGGGAATTGAGGCACCTCATATGGTGGTAAAAGCTATGAAAATAGTCAGAGATTTACCATATGTTTTGGAGGGAAATCAGAGATCTACCCACATCGAAGATGGAGTTTTCTTATCGACTTGGATTTCAGGAGTAATTTTGATGGTTCAACCATGTAGAGGGATGACTCTTGGAGAAAGAAGAAGTTGGTGAGGCAGCTCAAGATTCTTTAGAGAAGGATTGAGCATCTCGTTCTAGTTGAGATTCAGTTGGGATGTTTTTGACCAAGTGAAATGAGTCGGATGATCAGTGTATGGAGAAAGTTTGTGATCGAATTCTTCGATAGCATACTCATCTACTCCAGATCAGAGTTGTGCAGCGGAAGCAAGATAGTAGTTATTCTAGTATGGGAGCAACCGGAAGTTGCAGTTTCCTTGAATCAAAAGAATTTCTACAGGAAATTCAAGTATGAAGAAATTTTCAAGATTTGGAAGGTAAGGTTGTTAGGTACAACTGTTTGACTATTCCAGATAAGAGACGTAGGTTGAAGTCCACTAATGCTTGTGGAATAGAGTTTTGTATTGGATTTCAGCAAAAATTTTGGGAGAGCCATTTTGTTGAGTAGGATCTGGAAAATGGTTTGATTTTGGTACTATTGTTTCATGAAGCAATCATCAAGGGTTAAGCTGGTCAGGAAGATGGAGGTGACTCAGAATCGTCAGAAGAGTTATGCAGTTAAGTATTGAGAAGATTTGGAATGTGAAGTTGGATTTTGGATATTGCTTTAGTTTTATCCGATCAAAGGAGATATAAGACTGGGTAAAACTGGAGAGCTAGCTCCAGAAGTATTTTGAATTTTCCTGTGTTCTCTGGAGATTAGATTTTGATCTACAGGATTGAATTGCCAGTTCGGATAGGTGGAATTCATTATATTTCACATATCTTTGAGGAATATGTGTATGATTCATCAAGTGATAGAATCGACAGTTCAGAAGGATCTGGTAGTTGGGCTGGTTTTGAGTTTAGTCTGATATCTTGTTCAGATTTGTAGGATCAGATGAGGAAGTTCTTGGTTATAGTAGTGTAGTTACTTAAGATTCTATAGAACGAGTATTACAGTATAGGTACCTGGAAAACTCTTGATAATATTAGGAAGTTCTATCCAGAATTTTGTCTGGATAATTAAATTATTTGTTTGAATTGGCTGCTATGATTGATAGTGTTTGATTGCTGAGTGAAATTTAAATACTTTTGCTGGGTTATTAAATTATCTTTGCTTTTAAATTTCGGGGACGAAATTCTTTTAAGGGTGGAGGAATGCGACGACCTGGAATTTTGAGCAATATCAATTTAATAATCTTTGATAATAATTAAATTGATTTGACCATTTTACATTATAAATTGACAAGTTAAAATTCTTTTAAAGGCTGATAATTATAATTTGATAATATCTATCAACATTTTTCTTAACAATATGAAATAGGTAAGTTTAATTCTTTTGAAAACTAATAATATTTTAATTTGTGGATATTTATTTTAGCAATTTAAAATTTGTAATATTTATTTTTCCAAAAGTTAATCTAAATATTTTCTATTTATAATATGTACATATATTGATATATCTTGTAAATAATAAGTTTTTAATGTAATAAAAGCTAATATATTCAAATTGTAATATATATGAATGTATATATTGTGATTTGAAATTGTGTTTCAAAATTTAATCTAGTAATTTTCAAATCTAATGTTAAAATGTTTTCTATTTATAATGTAAAAGTATATATATATTTATATATATATTAGAAATAGGATAAATTATTGATTTGAATTTAATAAGTATTTTCAAACTTTAATATATATAATTTGTAATTTGGAATTTTAGTTTGTCATAATACTTTTAAAAAAAATGATATTTGAGATTTAAATAACAAGAATAATTTCTTATTTATTATAAACATATATTTTAACTTGAGTTTTAAATAAGATTTAAATAAAAAGTTCAATTGTTTTCAATATTCTTTCATCTTAATTATATCATAAGATAAATTGTTTTAAAATTTATATATATAGAGTTAAAATAAAATTTTCAAATTTATAAACATGTGATATATTGATTTGATCAAAATATAAGTTATTTGTTTTTGAAATATTTATTAAAATCTAAAGCTTACTTATATAAGATAAAAACATTTTTATAATCTTGTGAATATTACATAATTACTTATATATAACTTAAATAAGTTTTAAATAAGAAAATAACATTAAAAAACAATTGTTAAACATTAATAAGACATTAAATAACACTTACAAAACACTTGTAATTATATTAATATTTGTTAATGACACTTGTAAATCTTTGAGCATAGGTGTAAAATAACTAAGGCATTTAAGTGACAAGTGTTATTCTCTTGATTTATTTAAGTTTAAAATGAAAATTGTAAATTAATGATAAAAAGAAGAGTTTTATTTTTCAGCAAAATACTTTCTTCTTTTCAGAAAAACTGAATGCAAAACAAAGATCAAAGAAAAAAAGAAAGAAAGAAAAAAAATATCTGTAAAGTCTGAAAATAAAATAAAACTTGGAATTGCAATTTGAAAACGAAGAAAAGATGATCTAGAAATTTAATCAACATGCAAGAATAGATTCAGAAAATTCAATCAGCATGCAGAATTGAAATCAACTGCAGGAGGATTTGTTTTCAACATGCAAAAACTGGAATCAATCAAGCAATTCAGGAATTCAAGAACATGCAAAGTGAATTTCAAAAGCCTGGAAACATTTTCTATCCTCTGCAAATTTTTGGTGAGTAAATGAAAACTTTTAAAAACAGTTTGAATCTTGTTTTCAACTTGGTATTGTGATGGATATCATGATGATTTGTGGAATAATTAAATTAAATTGGATGCATGTTGAATTGAGTATATGGAATGCCTGTAAAGTTAAGAATTGTTACTGTGTTTATAAAAAAGTTTCAAATTCTATAATAAATTCAATAATTTGATTTTGAATTTGAATTAGACTTTGACTTGTAAATGGAAGTTGTTTGGAATCAAGTGAGCTATCATCTAAAAATAATTACAAGTTTCAAAAATAAATAATTGGTTATAAATCTTTGAATTTATAGTAAAATTTAATTTGGTTCAAAATTTTGTGATTTCAATTTTTAATTTTGATTTCATAATTGAATTGCAAATAGTAGACCATGATTTTTGAAACTTGTATCATGATTTTTAGATCAGTAATTAAAGAGAATTTTCGAATTTTATGTTTTGGACATTTTGGTCAATTAACGGCGAACGACGGCGAACTGTGCAATGTCGTTGAGCATGGAGGGTGAGGGAATGTAGAAGATCATCAGAAAAATACTTGTGTATTTTATTGATGATCGAGATGGTCGGAAATCGATCGAATAGGGTTTTGTACCGTGAGTTCGTTGACGATGTTCAATTGGGAATCGCGGCATCGATAGGCAACCTGAGTCGATCGCGGTTGGTTCTGGTGATGCTGGGTAGTGAGGCGGAGCTAGGGTTAAGGTGGCGAGGTGTCTCGAGAGAGGGATGGTCGGTGGTGATCATTTTTCTGGTCATAGTGTTTTCGAACTGATGGGTTCGATAGTCATATTTGGATGCTCGATCGAAGTTGGATTTTTGGGTGTTGCGAATGGTTGTAGTGGTTGATGTCGACTTGTTGGAGGCATGAGGGGAGATCGCCGACGTTCGACGGCGATGTGCACGTCGACATGCACGATTTCGTGCTTCTGCAGTGGTTTTGGGAAGATGGCAGGTTCGAGCTCGAAGTTTGTTTCATGTTTTCTGATGCTTTTCTCGAAGCAAGGTTTCGGATTGGTGATACTTGGGGTTGACGCGAGTTTATTTAGTGGGTTGCTCGAGTTTTATTTTAAGCAGGGTTAGTTTGGTTCTGAAGTTTTTTTTTAAAAAAGTTTGTAAAGTTTAACAGCTAATGTTTTTAAAGATTTTGAAACTAAAGGAAACTTGATTTTGTAAATGATTAAAGTTTAAAAACAAAAGTTAAACAAGTTTTTATTTATAAAACTAAATTTGTCTCAAAATTAAATTTTAAACATGTTTTAAATTATGAAAATTTTAAAATAAAATAAGTGGATTTTTGAAAAAAAGTTTGTATTAAATTTTATTTAAATAACTTTGGAAAGTTTTAAAGATTTAAAAAGTTTAATTTGAATATTTAAATTGTTTTAATTATAATTGACTTTTAAAATATTTTATTTCAAATAAGGTTTAATGGTTAAAGTTTAGAAATCAATTATAATTTAAGAAATTACAAGTTTTGATTAATTGAAGATAAATAAATTTATGAAAATAATTAAGATAATTCAATTTTTATTAATAATTAAATTGTTTTGGTTAATATGATTCAATTAAGATAATGGTTTTCTTAATTAAAGATCTTTATAATATAAGAAGTTAAGAACCATTTAATTAAATTTAAATGATTAATTAATAATTAATTAAATAATTAATTTGTGATTAATTGAAGATAATCACTCGTGGATTAATTAAGTGTAATTACTTGGTGAAGTAATTAAGCAATTGATTACTGGAGGTAATTAAGTTAAGGATAATTACTTTATGAAAGTAACTAAGTAGATGTGATTAAGGGTTAATCACTTGAGTTACTAATTAAAGAATTAATTAATATAAGTAATTAAAGGTTTGAATTATTTAATTAATGGTTATTTAATAAAGGGTTAAGAGGACTTAATAATGTGATTAATTACTTGTTAAAGTAATTAATTAAAAAGAAATTTAATTAATGGAAGAAATCATTAATTAATGAAAATAATTAATTAATTGTTAATTAATAATTAAAGGATAGTTAATTTATAATTAAGTTTTGATTACTCAATATAATTAAAAAGTAATTAATTAAATGTGATTAATTAAAGGTAATTAATCAAGTGTGATTAATTTAAAAGAGTGATTAAGAGATAATTACTTGGTATAATTAAGAAGTAATTAATCTAGATGATTAATTAATATTTGTAATCAAGGAATAACTACTTAAAGTATTTAAGTAATAATTAATCAAGGGAGATTAATTTAAAATGGATAATTAAGTGATGTTTATTAATTAATTTGTAATTAATTAATGAATAAGTAAGCTGGATTGATGATAATCCAAGTGGTTAAGTAAGGATTAATTTAATTAAGGATCAGTTAAATTAATTAAGTTAGGATCAAACTTGTTATGGATGAGTAATGATTGGATGATAAATATCATTGGATGACTTAGTGATATTGAATGATATTGGACGTCATTGATTACTATGTGATGATATGAATATGATATACCTGAGATGTTATATATATATATATATATATATATATATATATGCTTCTTTGTGATATGTGTGGATGCATTTGATAATAGTGAATTATCTACCTGTGTGTTATGAATCAACCAGTTATGCTAAGTGATATTCTGAATATCTACTATTTAAACCCTTAAGTACAACTTGGACATCAAAATGGCGTTTGGTTTCGGTGAGACCGGGATCGGGATTCCGTATTTGGATATCTAGAAACCACATCGATCCAAAATAAACGTTAGGTCGTGAATCCAAGTGGAGTGCAAGTGAAGAATCGAGGTGTAAGAACTATTCGTCAGTATAACTCTAGGGGTGATTCCGTGATGAGTTTGACGGAGATAGTACTTACAGGTTCGAGATGCTAATTCAGAGTGCAAGGGCTATGGTTGTTGGCTCTGAGGGTGATTCCAAAATGAGTGCAACGAGATAGTGCCTTCGGTTCCATTCGAACCCGGAACGGACTTGTATGGATTGAATGCTTTCAGAACATCGTTAGGTGGACAATAGCATTCTAAGATAAATGTGTCCTATAAAGGCAATCGTAGCCTCAAGCATCATAAACCGGGAATGGCTAAAATAAGGGAGGTGCAGCAAGGTTAAGTGGGTCATGCCCAAGTAGGAGGAGGTTTACCCCTGTTTAGATGTCCCTTTTTATTTCGGCTTTGTAGGCGGTTGGATCTACAGCCAACTGCGGGGTGGCCTTGTTCGGGACTGTTCAGTAAGGAATGATCCCGGCCTTGTGTTGCAGGGGATCGGGAGTGGTCCTCGGTATGGTGATCTAGGCCATGTACTGTGACGTACGGTACCCCAGTAGCCCTGCCATTGATGGAAACCCATTCTTCCTACGAGACCCTACGATTTTTTTTGTATTACCCACTTTTGTGGCTAGTAGCTGGAATTTAATGAATGTAACAATTTCGACTATTTCATATTTACTTGAAAACCCTAGACACTATTATAATATCACTGGATTTCCTATCAAATGTTCTGGTTAGCGTAAGGTAAAAGCTTTTCCATGTTTATATGTGGGAAGTCTTACGTGATACCTTTCTTTTCAAAGGATTTTCTAAAGTTAAGCAACTTTAAACCGTTTACTCACACCAGACCCCTGTCCGACCCGAGTGTTTATTTTCTGTTTTATTAAACTCTTGGGTACTCATATTATGTATGAGTAGTCAAGTGATTCAGGTTATCCTTGACGAATTCTGGAGGAGCTTTGGAGCAGGAGGCTTCGGCGTGTAAATATATAGTTAGAGTTTCCGCTGTGTGATATTCTATATGATGTTCTTGTATTGTATATTAGACAGAAATGTTATAACTGTCTAAATTGAGATGTATAGTTGTGTACTCTGATGTATATGATACTATGTATATGTTATATATTATATTTCATTCGTTCCGCTGTGAGATTCTGATGTGTTGTTCTTTCTTCTCTTTCTTTTCTTCTTCTATCTCTTTCTTTCTTAATTAGGAGATAGAAAGTCGGGTCGCAACAATAAGAACTTAACCAAAATGTCTCATACCGCCTGGTGAAGTTCAAGTATTGACTAGAAGCTAGTAAATCTCACTAGTTACGGATATAATCGAAAATCTGAACTATATTTCCTTAAGGATCCATTGGTTCCACCGAACACCGAAAGAGAATACAACCCTAAAGTATTGAATACTTCCTAATAGCAATCACAAGAATTTAACCAAGGCATCTCATGCTACCCAATGAAATTCAAGTATTCACTAATGAGCTAGTAAGTACCACTTAAACATATATTTAATGGATTGTATAATATTCGGTGAAGTGTTACTCGAGAGCATTTAAAAAAAGGGTAACGCTAAGTCGATTATTAGTATCCCCACCATATAGAATTAAGGTTCTCAGAACATTTTATCTCTAAATGATTTTTGAAATAATTATTTTACTCTATAATGCTTAAATGTTTTCCAAAATACTTTACGTATAAATTTATTTACAAACTTCTTATTAAAATCCATAACACATATGTACACATTTTTAAAAAAATAAAATAAACCATAATCGAATGTATATATCAAATTACTATCTTATATATGTATTGTTGTTCCAAATTCCAAAACACACACACACATATCATGCAGCACACATACACACACGGATATATATATATATATATATATATATATATATAATTCACAACCCATATTCCAAAAGCTACGTATATCCGTTTATTCATGAAACCATAAACTTATTTTCGAAACCCAATTTGTAACACTACCAATTGTTGAAAACAACTTAAATTTATATTCCAAAACTGTAATTTAAAATCCATAAAATCCTTTCTTTTATTTAATTACTAGAATATAATGCATTTTACATTGATAACTAATATTCTCGTTCCAAGGATTTGATTAGTAAAAATGTGTACAATATTCATATATTTATTATAAACCAAAATTTGAATCCTTCTGGTTTTAGAAATTAGTTCTTATATATACATATGGGTACACATAATTTATGTATATATATACGCACACACAAAATTTCTCCTTTTTAAAATCCTTAAATATATTTTATTTACTAAACATAAGTTTATAATAAGAAGAGATTATTTATTTCCAAACTAATAAGAGACTGATTCATAACAAGGTGCGACAAATATATATATATATATATATATATATATATATATATATATATATAGTTGTTTCTAAACAAGAAAGTTCAATGGGTTATTAAAACAATTTACCAAATACCCATATTTATAGATATAAACCTCTTTAAAACCCATATGTAATTCTTTTACTAAAACATGAATATACATACATACATATAACATAGGTTTTATATTTTGCCGAACTAAATAATGAATTCCAATTTGTAAATATGTATAAAATTTACACACGCACATATACACATAGATATATATAGGTTTGCTATAAGTTAATAAATATCAATGTGCTTTCTAAGTTACATTACTGAAGGCATCAACCTTCATGTATCTTTATAATCATTTTAGCACTTGAGAGCATGCAACATATTATCTATTATAGTTCCCAAAACTCAATGAATGAAAATAGGAAAGGAGGCCGCATGAAACTGTAAAGCACGAGCAAAATGTGACAAGCAAATAGGATGATAACCTAAAGCCAAGTTAGCTCTAAGTTCCGTCCACTAGTCGACCGGTGGAGCACCACCGGTCGACTGGTGGTGGTAATTCTTGAAGCCGACGAGGCTCCAGGTTAACTCTGGTTGATGCTCCGTTGGTAACTGATGATGAGGCTTGTTCTTATGGTAGTGAATATACGAACATGCATGCATAATTAGTTGAATAATAAACCAATATATCAATGATTTAGAACCTAGATTATTAGTCATATAACTAACCGGAGAACTCAATTATCCAATCTAGCAATCATAATTAGATTCAATCCTAATAAAGATATACATAGCTTTATAGATGGATTGTGTGAGTCATAATTCACCTTTTTACTCCTAAGTTTAGCTCAATAATTTGCACTAAATCTAACAAGATTTCCAATTGAAGAAGCCCTAGAACAAAGCATTTCATTTCTCCGACCTTACTCATATTTTGATTTTTCATTTTGGGTTTAATTAGTAGAGAAAGAAACCCTAATTATAACTTCATTTTCCAGTTACTGTACATACTGATTTTAGAATGATTTGAGAAAAATGAGAAGCAACTTCTCTTATTTACTAACAATTGGTTTTGGGTTCAATTAGGCCCACTAAGTCTAAATACAATGATTATTGATTAATTTCTTATCTTTTACTAAAGTAAAATTACTCAAACTTAAGGTTTGGGAAAACTATCTATTTCTTATGATATAAAACTATAATTATAAACAATTACTTTCCTATTAATAAAATAAAATTCTCAATATTAATCGGATTTAAATCCTTCTTCTCGAAGAACTTACAACTTTACATAAAAGAATTATAATTTAGACTTTCTCCAAAATTCTATAAATCTAAAACTCCCGATAATAAAATTAAATTTCAATAATAATTTATGTGATTTTTTTACCATTTTCAAATTACTAACGTTCACAAATTTCACAGTGATTCATAATTAATCGTTTTAAAACAAATTATACTATGTAAAAGTCTAGAAATTCCAAGTTAATAATTTAATTTCTCCAATTTAAATCATTATTTATTTAACTCGGAAATCTGGATCGTTACAAAAATAAAGGAAGATAACTGCATCATAAGCATACTATTCAAGACAAAAATAACAGAAAAATAAAATTCGTTCGAAAATTTTGGATTAGAGACTGAAGTAAATAATTTAGGACAATAAAAAATTCAAAATCAAATAATTAGAAAAATAGGTAATGAAATAAAGATGTAACCTTTAATTCAAGTTCGTCGATCTAGCAAACTAATATATATATATAATTAATTTTAGATATATTTTACATAAAATTTCGAAACCTAAATGCGCCAAGTAGAAAAAAAAACACTGCAAAACATAAATAGAAGCAAAAGTAATTATGGAGTATAAAAAGGTGAAGAACTACTAATGAATTCAATCAAAGTATAGTCAAGTTAAGATAATTATGATATTGGTACATAAATTGTTTGTAAAAGGAACCCTAATTTTCTTTATATTGAGAATTGAGTTATGTTAATACGAAACTGGAGAAGGGGAAGAAATGAAGTTGATATTCAATTTTTGATATAAATAACTAGATAATAGGAAGAAAAAATGATGAGAGAAGGAAGAAGAAAGTAAAGACTGAAATAATCAAGAAGGAAAAATAAAGTGAAGATGTGAAATGGCCAAGGAACATTTTTCTTGCACTGAAAGTATGGAGAAGAGGAAGAGAATGTTACTTAGATTACTTAAGATTAATGAATGCAGGGAATGAGGTAGATAAGAAACTAAGTTACGTATTGGAGAAATTATTATTTTACGATGAAAATATATTTAGTTTTAAGATAGAATAATTAATTTTATGGGTGCAAATGAATTTTTGCCCTTGAATTGATGAGAGAAGAGCATTTTTTGTGAGAGTGAATGAGAGATGAGAATACCAAAAGACCATTGTTCTCCTTTATGTATAAAGGTGTATAGAATAAGCAGAACCTTTTATGTCAATTGACCCAAAAAAGGGGCCAACACCCTAGTTTGGATTTGAAAGCACTAGCCCTGTTCTAGCAGAGGAATATCGCAGATAACAAATATAGAAAAGAATAGTAAAAGAAAGAGGACAAAGAACTTTTATAATGGTTTGGCTGCCAATGAAGCCTACATCCACTTTATACTTTTACTATAGACCGATTGCTCTTGCAAGAGATGTTTGATTACAAGGCTTTAATTATCTTTAGCTAGATTGAATCCCCCGAGTTGGAATCCACTGGAGAATCACAGTGAATTCCTTTGTAGATTGTTGGGAGGAAGGTAAAGAGTGAATAATAATTCTAGCAGAGCTTTAGCAACCAGTCCGAAGAGGATCCTGTTTATGTTGCAGTCAGAATTGTATTTATAGAGATCGAAGAACTTTTGAGCCAGCCCACTTCATCAACTTCTCGCAGATGGATGTATAACAACCTAGGAGGCTTTAGCCCATGATTCGAGCAAAAAACGTGGTTCGCTGGTGACCTATCATCTATGGGTCGCTAACTACCGATAGAGTTGGGTTGTGTCACGAGTTAAGGACTTAGCTCCTTAGCCACTGCCTTGCTTGGTCGTCTTATTGTTGGCTTATCGATGACTCATGGAGAAGCATAGGTCGCTAGCGACCCATACACTTAGCATATTCTTAGCATGTTTCTTCCTTCTCCTCTTCCATTTAACAGAGCAACCTTCCACTTTACATGGGTCGCAAGTGATCCATAAGGCATGGGCCGCTAGTGATCCAAATACTTTGATGCTTTTTGGAGTTTGGGGTTTGGGATGACTCCATAGTTTTGTATCACGTTGGTTGCGCAGTCTCATTGCACGTTGTTCCATTTTGATGGTAGTTCACTAGGTATTTTCACTCAACTCTTGATTGGACTGTAAGAATGCTGGTCCCTTAGTTTAATTTATCTCGGTTGTTGTCTTATTAATAAAGCTTGGCTATCACTCACTCCTTGCCTTACCCTTTTTGGTTAGGTTCTAAGCCATCCCGATGTTACGAGATTGTTTTTCTTTCTAGTATTCCGTTGGGATAAAAACCCAGATAACATTTGCCCTTCAGAGAACGTCTTCGTAGAAAACACGGCGTGCTCTGAAAGTTATTGATTATAGTATCTGTTTACTACGTTTCAAATAATCGCATTAGAGTCCCGCAGACACGTAGTAAGTTACGCTATTGATCACTTAGTTTTGGCCTCGACTGCTAATGCTTGTCGTAAAGAATCAAATTTCTCTCCATAGCTTCTTAGTGTACTTTGAAGTAATGGATAAGTGTCGAGGCTATCATGCAACTTTGGCTTTGGATTTTCAGTCATGTATTGAATTTTCAGTGTGAATCATCGGAGTCCACCATGAGACGTTATTTTCAACCGACTGACTTCTAATAGCTGTTCGTTTTTTGATTTCGATCTGAATTTCAATTCCCAGTATTAACGATGCAATCTTTGCTTCTAGTTTATGCAAGAATTTAGGTCGGTAAATGGGAGCATGATGTAGGTTTGGAGTTGCCCTATATAGTTTTAATTTGAGCAGCGATGAAGCTAAGTTTGTCTCGAACGATTCTATGTCATTCTGGAGTGGAGTCTTTCTCTTTGTCATTAGCTTTTTCTTCTCGAGAATTTGGTTAAATTCTCGCCGATGTTTTTGAGTTCCAATGCGATAATTTATTTCAAAATCAGATATAGTGGATGATTTAATCGTATCACTTTTCCAATTTTTGTATTCAAATGATCCTGAAAAGAAAAGCTTCCCGCGTCGCTACGGACGGTGGCTCCTTTTTCGATCGTTGATCTATAACGGATAAGTGTGGAAGAGATAACTTCAAACGATGATATGGATTGTTTTTCATATGTAAGCAAGTTATATACACTAGATTGTTTGTTTCAGTATTCAAGATACTGGACTCTTCTCATGTAGATAACACACTATGTCTGCTCCGGTCATCGCTCAGAACCAGACTGGTCAACATATGTCGATTTCCCTCAGATTTCGGGCATTGGTTATACGAGGATATTATTTAAAGTAGAACATACCTGGTGGGGTTGAATGCCAAGTTTTTTTTTGTTGAAAATGACTTTTCAGTCATCCAATCTTTAGTCAGGCGGAGGTACTCCCACTCCTCCAGAAGCTGGGTCCTTCACAACTTAGGCTTCGTTTATTATCCCTATCATATTAGGATGATTGATTACAGTTAAATTACATGGCACAATTGCTCTTATAGAGTTGTAGATAAAGTTTGATTAGGCACAGCTTCAGTCTTCGGAAACTAGTGCATGAGCTATTCGATCGCGAATATCCTTCCTTTGTGATTTTTGGAATTCGATCTGCACGATAGCTTCTGTCTCAGCCTCTCAGGGGACTATTTGTTTAATTCCCCTGCTTTGAGATTGTTTTTATTAAACTATAAGTTAGCTTGGTCTAGCTAGTTCTTTAGCTAATCCCTACTTATGATCAATTGAGTTTGTTGCAACAAAGTGTTGGTGTAAATGCCTTAGTCCGTAGGGCTGATTACTTCGACCACCGAACCAACATGTTTTGGGAGACTAGGTCTCCTAAGAAATAAGTTAGACTACCCCAGTTTGGTTGACACAAGAGCTCATATCTTCAGAAATTAGGGACATTGTTTCTTGATCCCAAGATCTTAGTTTTGTAATGATGTCGGTATGTATTAGAAAGATGCGTTTCTGGCATCTTTTGCTAAAGTTATTTCTTCTGAGTCCGACGTTGAGATCCTAATCATGTGTTGGTTTCTATCTTTGGAAACTCATACATGAATGATTCAAATCTATGGATTTTTCATTGATGTTGTGAATCTTCAAATAGCATGAGATGCTAAAAGTTAGGCTGAAGATTCAATCAAACTCTTGCTTCTATTTCTTAAAGCCGATGTATCGATAGTTTCATTTTGGGATTTCTCCTAGCATCACCAAACTTCGAGTAATGGCATATTCCTGCAAGTTGGATCCAAAAGATCTAGTTAGACCGTAAGTAGGTCATCGATCCTTCTCATCATCGCCAGACTATGAGCGACAGTTGATTCTTGAACCTTAAATCCTTCATTTCCTTTGTTGGCGATTTTGTTGGCAGAATGCTTCATTTTATGATACAGAACCGTTATCTAACCAACCTCACGGTTATTCGTGTTTGGACTTCTGAAACTTTTCTTTTGATCAGGTGTCTATGCTTCTATCCCTTCTTGAGGGACTAGCCATTTTGAATGCCTGTATTTGGATATTTGAGAGAGTGAAAATCTATTGGGTGAATTGCTCAATTGCCCATAGTCTAGCTCTCAATCCCATTTTGGAATTGAGGAAGTTTGGGGATTTTAATTTCGACCTTCCATGATTTCTCCCGCTTGTACTTGGCCATGAATGCTCTTCTTGGTTGCTGACGTCATCACAAATTTTTTGTTCATATGTCAACTCCTATCTTTAGGAATTGATAACCTAGTTGCTTGGTCCCAATCAACATTTCCTCGAGGCTGCCTATCTTTCGGCTATGTCTAAATTCTTTCTAAGTTGAATTTTGGAAATTCAGTTGTGCACCAGCTTTTGTCCCTAGAAATTACGGGTAATTCATTCCTTGGATATCCTTTCGATGCTCCTTTATTCCTATGTAGTGGCTAATTCATGTGATGAAGGGCTGAACAATCCGGCTAACCTATGGAAGGATATGCCTTTCGGTCGTCGCATGTCATTGGCAACAGTAGTTTTCTAAAGAGAAGGTAGAAACTCAATTGAGGACCAGCTTCTATCTTTGAAAGCTAGTGCTTCGATGGTTCACTTGGATGAGTGTTTCTCATCAGCCCTGTATATTAAAGTTTTCCTTGCATTGCTGGGGCAATACCTGTACTTAGAAAATAGAAAAAAAAATCTGGCATTGCTGGGGTAACACCAGTATTTAAAAGATAAAAGAAGGCCTTGGCATTGGCGAGGCAACATCGACACTCAGGAGTTTGTGATTAATTTTCCCCATCGGTTCGGCAGTGCTCTTAATCCAATTTGGTACTAGTTTCGGCCTTCGAAAACTAGCACTTCAATGGTTGGATTGTAGAAGTAGTTTCGTAGTGCTACCTATCTTTGGGCAGTGTTAAAGTCATGTGGGTGATGGCCTTTAATGGTTTGCACTTATCTTGCAGATTTTAGGTTGGAATTACTGTAATAGGGGGCAGTTGAAACCTACTCATTAGTTCATGGTGTTTGCATTCTAGTCCGCATTCTAAGAACATAGATTCATTCTATGAGCAGTCAACTCTTGCACGATTTGTGTTCATACTTCGGTCCGCGCTCCTGGGATTAGAGTTCTTTCGTGGGCGGTCAAACTTTCGCCAAATTTCTTGTACTCTAGATCATAGTCGAGGACTAGGAGGTTTTTGTGAATCGTCTATTCTTTAGTCCGCGCTACGGGGACTTAGAGTACTCTAGTCCACGCTTCAGGGACTTAGTACAATAGCCCGCATTTTGAGATAATTATCTAACCAAAATAATTATAAAAAGTGAAAATAAGCGTTTATGGAATTTTCAGAATATGGCCACGAAACTTATACCATTGTGTTCATGGCGATTTTCAGATCAATTTCCATATATAACTAGTCGAAATCCGAGTTAATATGAAGAAGTTAAGAGAAGAATAAGAAATCAAAAATCTATAATTAATTAAATGAAAAAAAATAACAAGTAGAAGGACCCCACGGATCGACCATCATTTCGGCCCACAAAGCACCAGAGTCAACCCTAAGATTGACCAATAAAGAACAAAGGTCGACCTATAGGTCGAACAGCGTTTGCTCTGGATGTTAAATCGTCCAAGGACGGGCCGAGCTTTTTTTGATTCCATTTTTGTGCGATCTGAAGCGTTGTTTTCAAGATCGAACGATTCACAACGATCCTGTGACGTTGTTACACCAGATTCAATCCAAAAAATCGAATGGTCGGAGATCTCCAAACTCCCCTATAAATAGAACCCTAGGCTTTGATATTTTCCTACAATCAGATTTTCTCCCAATTAGGTTTATTGCCTGAGGTTGAACCCTAAATAGAAATTATTTCTAAGAAGAAGATCTTCTTAATAAATATATTAAACTCCTTAGAAGAGGATCCAGGAAGGCCATGGAGCAAAGCTAAGGACGACAATTGAGCGGATTTAAATTATATACATTTATGTTTATGATATATAATATCGTTAGAT
The DNA here is from genome assembly GCA_030765085.1 of Allium cepa. Lineage (NCBI taxonomy): Eukaryota > Viridiplantae > Streptophyta > Magnoliopsida > Asparagales > Amaryllidaceae > Allium > Allium cepa. The sequence continues at coordinate 1,011,552,665 of CM060945.1, read as the reverse complement.
TCCTGTAAAATATTTAATTTAGCATTTATTTCAATAATTAGTTCTACTTATCCATTGTGTTGAAACTGTAAATTTTATAAGAGAAGTGTACTTATATTTAAACACTATTTATCTGGGAAAAGAAAGGAATCCAATTAAATAAAAGTAATATTAGGCTTAAAAGTTGTAGAAAAAGGAATAAGCCTAAAAGTGAAAATTTTACAGCAAATTATGTTAAAATGAGAGAAATGAATTAAAAATGAGAAAATTTAATAACTTGATTAGGAAGTTAGTGATAGATTTAGTTGGTTGGTTTAGAAAAGGGAATACATTTCTATAGTTTAATATTGTAAGAATAACGATAAACGTAATTGCAAGAATAAAAGCTAGAAAAATGAAATTAGTACAAAATAGAGACATTACTGTATTTGCATTATCCAATAATTAAAGAAACAATAAAATAAATATCTTACAATTACGAGTTATTGTTTATAGCGTTATTTAGTATTAAAATATGGAAGTGGATTTTTAAGCATAGTTTTTGTAACCAACCAAATAGAATAGAACTACTTCCTATAATAAAAGAGAATAACGTGAAACGTTAAAGAAATTAATGAAGAGGAAATAATCAGGTTAATTATTGGAAAAGACTAGAAACAATAAACAGAATATGTGACTAGATCTGCATTTACTGCGCAGATAGTAGAATAAAAAGTAAAGTAGTTGTTATGATAAGTAGTTTGTGACAGTTGGACGTAGTCCCAAGCTAAGACTGTCATATAATATAAGAAAACTAAAGAAAATTTAGTATCATAATAAAAGAAGACAAACTAGAAGAGAAAAGAGACACTTGCAATTACATTTATAACAAGTTGGTTATAAAAGAAAGAAAATAATATAAAAGTGACAGTGCAAGTATAGTTGTAACAAGTAGGTTATAATTAGAAAGAAAGAAATAGAAGAGGCTTGTTTAATAAATTTAGATCTTGGATTAAGTCAATAAGAAAAAATAATAGAAGTGACCCGTACCAACTACATCCCCTTTCAGGTCTAGGACTGATGGTCTCACACATAGGTGGGGTTGGGCTTGCTGATTACGTAGCCAACATAATAAGAAAAGTAAACTAAATGCATAGTAAAAGATTAGACGTAGGGTCAAAAAAAAAGGTAAGGTGCGTTTGGAGAAGCCTGAAAGAGAATCTAGATAATGAGCCTGACGAAGCAGTTCATGGCAGATTTTAGTATAGAAAGAGCACGTCCAACTTAGTTAGTTCAGGCCAGAAGGAATTATGAGACTTCAACAGTACATGAGGATACTCTAGGATAGCCCTCTAGGGTAGGCTTAACAAAGCTACACCCCCTGAATCATGTCTGTAGGTGTTCCATCAAGAGAGTATGTCTTGACTTCTTTTTAATTGTAAGCCTAACGAAGCGGACCTTTGTAGGCAGTCAAAAGGTTGATGATGGAGTAGGATATTCGTATGACACCATACTCCTAGTTACGAGTAGGTTTTAGTGGGTAGGAACCAAAAGGATAGTCACATGTGGAGATCAAGCCATCATCAATCAGAGCGAGTTCAGGAAAAACTAGAGTTAAACCAACAGGCTAATGATTCTTTCACTATCGAGAGACATTGGATGAGGGGCGCAGCCGATTGGATATTTAGATTGTTTGCAGTAGGGTACAACCACTTAGCTATTGAGGAGTCTCTCGATTAGTTAAGGGGGGCTGCATGGGGCCATAGCCATAATGAGAAAAGAGACAGACTAAGTAGAATATCTTTATTGTAGGCCTAACAAAGCGGACCTTTACAGATATGGAAAATCCTTGACTAAGTTCCGTACATGGTAGGCCTTGTTGGCGGAATTCAAGGAGTAGACAGAACGATTACGTGTAGTCCTCAAGGTATGCAATGGGTGGTACATCGTGGATGTCCAAGCACTAGTACAAGCTTGTGCAGATGAAATTTCACGTTTTCATAGTAGACGATGGAACATCTATATTGTAGGTCTCATGAAGCTGTCCTTTACGGATGTATTTATAGGATAATCTAGGAGAAAGATAATGGAGTCATTTTCAAGGAGGATACAGAAGGTACTATGAGTAGTACCTAGGACCAATGTGGTTTTTGGGCATTTAGTAATATGTGTGTGTGTGTGTGTATTGGTTATTAGGTCTTAATCTACTAGGCAATAGATGGGTACGATTCACGCAAAGAAGCAAGAGTATTATAAACCCAATAAACCTAATATAATGAAAAATGGAAATAGAACGGTAAATGTAGAATTATGCTTAGAAGTTTATATATTTTCCATTCACCAGAACTTTAGTTCTACCCCCTCCTCATATCATCCTAAAGGTTAGATAGATGACAGAGATTTTCAAGCATTGAGACACTTGTTTAGAAACTGTTATTACCTTGGTGAGTATTTACGTACTATTATATTTAGTCAGTTTTGCTATGAGATATTCATTTGAGCTCTTATATATTTATCTTCGCCTATTTGCAGGATACTAGATACCCAACTCAGGCTTCAGTGGGCGTGGATTTTAGCATTTTTGCGAAAAATCCAGACCTACTGGAATTCGAGTTGTTACATTTGGTATCAGAGCTTAAGTTAGTAGATCCTAAGTAAAGTAGGAAATATGAGTGAACGTATTTGTATTTTTGAATAAAATATAAATATATTATGCAATAAAATCCCAATAGTCCCAATTATAGATTTTAACATATAGGAAGTATTTAGAGTATATTTGTGCATTGTTTGCTAGCTGGGTTTGGAATGACCCAAGGATGTTGAGCTCTACGTTATTGCCGATTTATAGTGTACAATAAGCTATGTTTTGAGAGAATATTGGTATCTATATGTTATAGAAAGGGAGAAAGTTCCCATGGGATAGTAGGGAGAGTATTTTTATTTTGAAAGGAATAAGATATTTTAGCAAGGAAATGAGATTTTCAAGGTTTAGGAAGGGTATTCATAGGGTAGTAAGAGGAAAATCCACTTTATGTCTAGCCCAATAAAATAAAACTTTTGGATTTGAAAAGTTGAAAAATATAATTTTTAGTATGTTTGAGGAAGTAAATATTGGGTTTTTTGAAAAATAGCGGTATGAATTTAAATTGGTTTTTATACGATGTAAATTTTGTTAAAAATGATATTCTTTTTGAAAAATTATAAAGCTTTTGTAGCTCGCTAGTTTCTTTGTGGGTAAACAAAGATTTAAAAAAAACCGAGAATGTGATAAGTATCGAAAACGTAGGTTACAACATTTATTGGGTAATAGATGTTTTCATGAAAAATAAAGGAAGCATAGACTATGACACTACTGTTATAGTAGATGACTCCCAGAGGAAATCTTTTTTCATAGCATATGGGATTTATCAATCCTTATTTTAATTGAATCCACATACTAGTATTTTTGGGTTGTAGTAATGGTGTTTTACGCAACATATGTTTTGACCCAAATAAAAATGTGTTTTGAAGACAATTTATAAGTATAGAAATATAGTTGTTTGTAAGTATACTTATTATTTAAATAAGTATATGGGAATGTGTTCTAGTTATGAAAATATTTAAACAGTTTTGAAAATGAGTTCTTCTGAAAAAAAGATGTAAGTTAAATATTAGAAAGTTATAAATTTTGTAGGAAATGTCTATTGTAAGTGAATATAGATTAAACATACTTTAGTCTATTGGAATGAAATGAATAATGATAAAATTTTCTGTGAAACCAAATCATAAACAAAGATGTTTTGTATATGTTATAAGAAATACGTGAAAGAAATGTATAAGGTATGGAAAGCATCATATTTTGTATAGCCTATTTTGATAAAATATAAAATAAGTTCCTTGTAATTTCACATAAACATGAAATCCTCTTTTAAAGAATTCATCAAAGGTTTTAGCGTTAATGGTTTCTCATGAGGGAAAGTAGTTTCAATACATTAAGATATAAAACCATTATGTGTAATAAGAAGTTAATAATTAGAGACAGTGTTAGTTAAGAGGGATATTATAAAGAGCTTTACTAGGAAAGTTAAGCAATGAAAATTTCATATTTTTCCATTGATTATGCACATTGGTTGCATGTCTTAGTAGAAGTCCTCATGTGTAGTAAGTTGAAAACTCCTCCAAGGTTAGGTAATTTGAAGAGTAGGAAAGTTGAGGGATTTTTGGTAAAATAATTGTTCTTATCTACTTCAGTTTTTGTAAATTTGAAAACCTATGAAAAGAAGATGTTTTGAAAGCATGTGAGGACATTTTTGGAAGTCAAGAAAAAAAATGTTTTAAGGATAAGTAAGGCATGCTTTAAAGAAAAGTAGTTTGGTGAAAAAGCAAATAAGTTTTTGGAAGAGAAAAACCTAGTAAACTGTTAAATGTAAAAATCATATTTTTTTTTATAGAAAGCTGTAAAGGCCTTTAAAAGTAAAAGAGGAATAAGTTTTGAACTTAGTATTTGTAAGTATTTCCCTCTAAGTTCGGGGAATAATTCAAAATTTAAAGAGCTGTAAAGATGCAAGTCTAAAAAGATAAAAAGTTAAGTAACCAAGTACCTTTGAATTTAATAGAAACTTCAAAGTAACACTTTTAAAGGCAAGAATTTTAGGATTTGATGTTTCAAAAATTTAGAATCTTTAATTTTTGAAATGAAATGACAAATACTAAACCAAACTTTTAAATAAGGAGTAGATTTGAGTCATTTCCTAGGTGTGGTGAGAAAAATGTATGGCCATGTAGGAGATAGTAGTGATTACTTTTAGTTGTAATAATAAAAGTTCTTGTAAAGTGTATGGGACACCAGTGATAACCTATGAATGTTGCTTCATGTGTGTAGACTATAGAAGAATAGTGAGCTGATATTTGTAAGACAGTAAGACACACGTAGTTGGGATAGGTAGACCTTAGTTGGGGAAAAATTTAAGGTAAAGGTAAAGAGAAAATTTACCCAAGCTTAGTTGACTTTTTTAGATAAAGACTGCATAGATTGAAATCCTTATTCATTGTAGTAAATGTGACTTGGTTATTTCATTTTGAGTATGGAATGGAAGAGATGAATAGATCTTATTCATCGTGAGTAACATAGCGTAAGTTAGTAGTAATACGCGGCAGGTGGAGCATATGAGTTACTTGAATTCCTAGAGTAGGATCTTTCAGTATCAGGGTGGACATGGTCCTCGGCCTCCTAACCCTAGATGATAGCTGTGTTTAGCTGCTATATTTATTTATCTAGTATCGCTTTGCTGTAGGACTTATTTTCTCTTTTAGTTATGAGATTATACTTCTATGTAAGCATTATTTCCTATTATAGTAAATCAGTAATGATTAGTATGATGCTTTTTCTATGTGCTTTCGTGATGTTAACAAGAAAAGAATAAGAGCATAGGATGTAAGTAATAAAAGAAAAGTACAAGCCAAAAAGAGTAACTAAAAGGAAAGCAACAAATTTAAAAAAAGTGATGGAAACATCAATAGAAAAATTTGAAAAGAAAATTATTCTTATGTTAACTTTGCTTGGGAAAGCGAATAGAATTTTTTATAGAATAGCGGATAAGTTCCAAGTACGGAGAAAGAGGTTCGCAAAAGTAAAAGGTTAAATGTGAGGTTTTCTATTTTCTACCTTCTTTCTGACATAAGAAATCGAGTTTGGACAAAATTAATTTTTTTTTGAAATTCTAATATTAAAATTTATGTTGTAGGAGTTGGATATAAAAATAATTGAACTACGCCCCTATTCAGTAGGAGTGTGGGAAAAAATGGATGAAAAATGTTTTGAGTTTTCAAAAGATTGCATTCATATAAAAATTGTAAGTATATTTTGGATGTGTGGATCATATTTTAAAAAGGAGATTTTAAAGAAGAAAAGCATTCATATAGGAGGTATCGCTTAAAAATTCATGCACATGCATATATTTTATGTTGAATAACACTCTGCACAAAGACACGGATGGTTGCAAAAATTGATGCACGCAAAATGGATGTGGTTGATACGGAGAATTACATAGTTTTACCCTTATCGAATTTCGAGGATGAAATTTCCTAAAGGGTGGGAGAATGTAACACCCCACATTTTTAGATAATTAAATAATGGAAATAATTATAAACAGCGAAAACAAGAATTTTCGAAATTGTTAGAATTTGGCCTTCAAACTTATATCATTGTGTTCGTGGCGATTTTCTTATCAATTTCCATATATAACTTGTCGAAATCCGAGTTAATATGAAGAAGTTAAGAGAAGAACAAGAAATGAGAAATATATAATTAATCAAACGAAAAATAAATAAACAGAAGGACCCCATGGGTCGACCATCAGGTCGACTCGCAATGTGCCAGGGTCAACTCGAAGGTCGACCAATAAAGAACACATTTCGACCTATAGGTCGACCCGCATTTGCCCTAGACGCTAAATCGTCCAAGGACGTGCCGAGCTTTTCTAATTCCATTTTCGTGCGGTCTGAAGCGTTGTTTTCTAGATCCAACGATTCACAGTGAGCCAGTGATGTGTTTGCACCAGATTCAATCCAAAAATCCGATGGTCTGGGATTCCCAAACTCCCCTATGAATAGAACCCTAGGTCTAACTATTTTCTCATAATCAGGTTTTCTCTCGATTGGGTTCATTGCCTGAGGCTGAACCCTCAATAGATATTATTTCTAGGGATAAGATCTTCTTAATAAAAATATTTGACGCCTTAGAAGGGGATCTATGAAGGCCACAGAGCAAAGCTAAGGATGATAGGTGAGTGGATTTAAATTATATCTCTTTTATGTTTATGATATATAATATCATTTGATTCCCGTTAAATATTTAATTCAACATTTATTTCAATAATTAGTTCTACTAATTAGTTATGTTGAAACTGTAAGTTTTATAAAAGAAGTGTACTTATATTTAAAAGTTATTTATCTGGAAAAGAAAGGAATCCAATTAAATATAAGTAATATTAAGCTCAAAAGTTTTCGAGAAAGGCATAAGCCTAAAAGTGAGAAATTTACAGTAAATTGTGTTAAAATGGGTGAAATGAATTAAAAAGGAGAAAATCTAATAATTTGATTTGAAAGTTAGTGATAAATTAGTTGTTTAGTCTAGAAAAGGGAATACATTTCCATTGTTTAGTATTGTAAGAATAACGATAAACGTAATTGCAAGAATAAAAACAAGAAAGATGGAATTAGTGCAAAATATAGACATTACTGTATTTTGCATTATCCATAATTAAAGAAACAATAAAAGGAATATCTTGCAGTTACGAGTTATTGTTTATAGCATTATTTAGTATTAAAATATGGAAATGGATTTTTAAGCACAGTTTTTGTAACCAACCAAATAGAATAGAACCACTTCATAGATTAAAAGAGAATAGCGTGAAGCATTAAAGAAATTAAAAAAGAGGAAATAATCAAGTTAATTATTTGAAGAGTCTAGAAACAATAAACAGAATATGTGACTAGATCTGCATTTATTGCGCAGGTAGCAGAATAAAAGGTAACGCAGTTATTATGATAAGTAATTTGTGACGGTTGGACGTAGTCCCAAGCTAAGTGTGTCGTATAATATACGAAAATTAAAGAAAATTTAGTATCATAATAAAAGAAGACAGATTCGAATAGAAAAGAGACACTTGCAATTAAATTTATAACATGTAGATTGTAGAAGAAAAAAAAGAATACAAAAGTGACAATTGCAAGTATAATTGTAATAAGTAGGTTATAATTAAAAAGAAAGAATTATAAGAGGCTTATCTTGTTAAACTTAGATCTTGGATTAAGTTAATAAGCAAAAATAATAGAAGTGTCCCGTACCGGCAGCATTCCCTTTTAGGTCTAGGACTGATGGTCTCACACATAGGAGGGCTAGACTTACTGATTAGGGTAAATAAGTGGCCAACATAATAAGAAAAGTAAACCAAAAGCATAGTAAAAGATTAGATTTAGGGTCTAATAAAATGGTAAGGTACGTTTGGAGTAGCCAAAAAAAGAATCTGGATAAAGAGCCCAACGAAGCAGTTCATCGCAAATTTTTGTACAAAAAGAGCATGTCCAATTTATTTAGTTCGGGCTAGAAGGAAGTACGAGACATTAACGGGAGTGAGGATACTCTAGGATGGCCCTCTAGGGTAGGCCTAACAAAGGTGCACTTTCAGAGGAAGGTCTATAGGTGTTCCATCAGGAGAGTATGCCTTGATTACTTTGGCATTGCATGCCTAACGAAACAGATCTTTGTAGGCAGTCAAGAGGTTGATGATGGAGTAGGATATTTGTATGACACCATATTCCTAGTTACGAGTAGGTTTAGTGGGAAGGAATCAAAAGGACAGTCCCATGTAGAGATTAAGCCATCATCAATAAGAGCGAGTTCGGGAAAGATTAGAGTTAAACCAACAGGCCAATGATTCTTTAACTATCGAGACATTGGATGAGGGAAGCAGCAAATTGGATGTTTAAATTGTTTTCAATAGGGCACAGCCACTTAGCTCTTGAGGGGTTTTTCGATTAGTTGAGGGGGGTGGGCTGCGTGGAGCCACAACCACGGTGAGAAAAGAGATAGAACAAGTAGAATATCTGTATTGTAGGCCCAACTAAACCTTTACAGATATAGAAAATCCCCGTCAGAGTTTCGTACATTGTAAACCTTGTTGGTGGAATTCAAGGAGTAAACAGAATGATTACATGTTGTAACAACCCAGGTTTTCGCAGTAATTAACTATCGTCGTTAGACGATTAAATTGGTTGTTAATTGTTGTTAAGTGTTTTAATCAGTTGTAAATTCGTTTAAAAAATTTGTTAATAATTAAGTGGGCTTTAAAAATTAAATCGTGAGCCATTTTTATTTGGGCCGAGATAATTTGCCAAGCAAATAACCCATTCCCTGTTTTATTCATTTTTTTTATTATTCGTTGGTAACCCTAAATCTAAACGAACAAGAAAAAATATGGCGGCTTCATCTCGTTCTTTTGTTCGTTCCCCTTTGAAGCTTAGGGCTTTTCAAAATTTGAAGACGCCGACTTATGCAGCGGTTCTTGCTTGTCAATCGATGTTTAGCTTGCTTCGGCAATCAATTCTTCTTCAATTCGAACCCGATTCCTTCAATTTGCGTCGAAACAGGTGAGTGATTCTTTTCACTCACATCTGCTTCAACCTCAGGTTTATTAGGGTTTGAATTTCTATATTCTGTTCGTTGGATTTGTGATTTAATTTATCTCGGCATTGTTCGATGTTAATGATTTTTGACTTGCGTTGATTTCTTAATTTTCAAGTCTCTGACTTGATTTTGAACGGCGTTGTGTTTTGGCTTGATTTTTCTGGACTTGTTAGTTCATGATTACACGGCTTTAAACTGAATTGTGTATCCATCACGACCTGTTTTCTGTTGATTTCAACCTTCATGGTTAAACTTGACTACTGATTTTCCTATTTGTTTGAATAATACAGTGTTGAATTTGATTTGGGTTTTTGTGGATTCGACTCCATGAATTTTGGGTTCCGTTGCGTTGATGTTTTACTGGAGTAAATTCACTTGATTCGAACTATGCTTTGTCTAGTTCATTTGATCTGCATTTTGTAATGTTTGACTTCGTCATTTCTTTGACTGCGGCCATTAGGTCTCTGACATGTCCACTGTCACCTGACTTCGATTGGTAGAATTGTAAATTGCTCTGTTGAAATTTAAACCTGATGATCGAATGCAGTTTATCACCATGTTGTCTCGATGCCTTCTCCTTTAACTTACTCTTGTACCATGATTTTGAACTCGTCTTAAGTATAATCTGGAACTAGTTTATATGATAATAATTGGTTGGTTTAGGTATGGCACTTCACTGCTGTCTGCATTTGATAATTCGTGACTGGATTGAGTTGCCGCCACTATTGTTGGCCCTGACTTCATCATGTTTGCATCCTGTGATCGGGTGGTAGTTTACCATATATGCATCTCCGACTTGCTCACTGCTATTACATGCATTTATTACACCTCCGCTTCATACAACACACTTGTAGTGAAGTATTACAGCTGTTTTGACCATTTGAGACAGTTTTCCTACCTATTTCATGTAGTCCTTGGTTTCATTGATCACCTTTGTACCTGCTTGCATCCTTGTCATTTAGAGTTTGCATTGTATTCGGGTGCATGTATGCTTGATCCATGCATATGTGACTTAGTTCACCGTACATTCATTGTTCTCGGCCATGTTGGTTTCATATAATATCATGTCACGGAGCTTGCTCAGGAGTTCATTATCCTGTTGCATACATGTGCTTTTCTCTATTTTTCATACTGCATGTCGCCATTCCAGCTGTTGCAGTTCCATTGGGATCATTTGAGATGAGTTTCTAGCTTGCGTTACTTTGGGTATACATTCATTCATGTATGTAAGTTATTGCATTGTGAATGGTTGCGTTGCTTGCGGCTGTTTGGGCATTGCCTACCTATTTCATGTAGTCTGGTATATTGTTTTAATTGATAATCAGTATTCATAGTGCAGTGCGAACTTTACTATATGTTTGATATGCAAGTTTGAGTTATATACCCTCTGGTGCACTCCTGTATGTGATTTACTTCCCTTTGAAATCTTAGGTCATTGTAGACGCCTGCACTTATAATTGCAGGGTGTATTGGAGAGTCTCGTGCCTTTGCGCAGTGTTTCCATACTTGAATCTTTTGTGTGTTGTGCATTACATCATATATCTGATGCAGAAATCTTTGGTCGCTGTAGTTATACCATTCGAGGCATTTGAAAATTTTGTTTCATAATATGTTTGGGCAGTGATGTAAACTTATTGGTCATTCATTATCGCCCGGACCTGATCTTATGTGATTTTTTGGTACTACTGTTTGCTTTGGTTTGGCTTTGCGCTTGAGTTGAATCTGGTATTTCGGGTTTGACCTTGTGCCCGTTTGTGTACATCATCACTGTAGTGGCAAGGCAGTGCACGCAAGCGGGAACTGCAGCCACACGGAATTGAGTTTTTGGGTACATCATTACTGTAGTGGCAAGGCAGTGCACGCAAGCGTGAACTGCAGCCACACGGTATGGCTTTTTATGGTATTCTATTTTGTTTTGATTTATTGATCTTTTGCATATTCCATATGCTGTAGTGGCGAGGCAGTGCACGCGTGCGTGTACTGCAGCCCTACCCGAATTAATATTTTAATTGATATTTCAATGGTTTGAACTGTTTTGTTTATTCAATTCAATATTCTGAATTGTATTCTGATTTGGTTTAATTTGCTGATTTGTTGTTTAACACTGTTACGTGTTATACTAATCGTTATCCGATTTCTTTATCTAAGGATCGGATAGACGAGATTTACTGTGACTTTCGTCTATTCATTATTTAATTATTATTGCTTCTGTGCACTAATAACTGAGTTTGAATTAGACTGACCCGTGTATTATTTCTTTTGAATGTAATACTCGGGTCAGACCGAGTATTTACAGGTTGTAGATATCCTGCTTTGGGTTGCTGCTTGAGCTATGAAGTCTTTTTTTATCTTTTGGAGTAGTTGCAGTCATTTTTAGTAGTCAGTATATATATAGGTTGTTATGTATTTATGTATATTAATCACGTTAATGTACATGTATATGTAACTTCCAATGTCGGCAGTTGTAGTTGTATCATATGTATTGTACCACATGTATATCAACTGACATCAGTTATATATATATATATGAGACTTTCTGTTATATCTGTGTTCCGCATTTACATTATCTGTGTTATTATTATATATATTGTCCTAAACTATTATGAACCATCGTAGTACGTTTTATACTGGAATTGGGTATGTCGATGGGAGTAAATAAATAAGAGATGAAAAATTAAAAATATATATCACTCCTATCGAGGTAACCAATACTAGTGTAAGGCCTAACTATGGATGGACGCTCCTATCCAGCCTTATTCTTCGTGATAATAGACAGTATTTCTTTTAATACTCTTTGTTATGATGAGCATAGAGGTGGGGCGTTACAGTTGGTATCAGAGCCAGGTTTATGGACATAATATAAAACATAACTTAGATGGAACATGTGTTACAACTATGTGTCGATGTTTTATATGTGCTTTGAGTCAAAACTAAAGTTTTGAAAATACGATGGAAATTTTTAAATATCCCTATTTAAAAATAAAAAAGTGAATTTGTGTTTTGATGATAGATTGGTTTGTGCTTTGTTTATCAGGGTGCGCAGCGAAAACAGTGTGACTGCTTCGGTGAGTACGACTGATAATTATTTTGATTTAAAAATCAAAATATGAAAATGAATTTAATTTAATTATGTTGTTTAACCAGTGGTTTTAATTTGTTGAAATTTTTGCTGGTTTTCTTTGATGCTAATCATATCTGATTAGATTTCTGCTGTTTTAAAATATTTTCATCGAAGATATATTTGAGTAATTTCTTTGTTTATTTTTTAGTGCGCGTGCAAACATGAGTTGCACGTTATTACATTAATTTTACGTTGAACCGATGCTTGGTTATGAAACGTATTTTGTTGCCGTTATTTTTATAACGGGATTTTAACACTTGTGCTAAATTTTTGAAGTGCGGTGTTTTGTTGACATTTTAATGAATGAAAATTCACTAATATGAAATTTTGATGCAAATTATTTTGATGAGATTTTGACGTTTAAAAATTACTGTCACTTTGCCTTCAGTAACTGTCAAATTTTTAAAGTGGATTTTTCAAGCGGTTATCCCGTAATGCTGATTTTGAGATCCGTTTCTACGGTGTTTTGAGAAGTGCAATTTCCTTGTTGGAATTGTCACTAATGTTGCTGTTTTTATCACGGATTTGCAAATTGTTTTAAAAATAAAATTGTTTTTCAAAATTTTTATAGTTTATGTTTTCAAAAGAATGAGGAAGCGATTTAAACGATTCAGAAAAATCGAGGACTATGAACCCTTTCTTTTACTGATTCGCTTAATTCCGGACTTGTTCGTTTGAGAATGTAGATTATTTACTTTTATAAAATAAATGAAATTGTTTTCAGAATTTTTACAATTTGCGTTTTCAGAAGAATGAGGAAGTGACTTAAGCGTTTCAGAAAAATCAAGGATTATGACCCCTTTCTTTTACTGATTCGCTTAATTCCGGACTTGTCCGTTTGAGAATGTGAAATGTTATTTTTGGAATACACAATTTGCACTTTCAAGGAAACGATGAAGAGATTTAAACGATGTAGCAAAAGCGCGGAGTATGGAACCACGCTTTTACTATTTCGGTTAATTCCAGACTCGTTAGTTGAAACCTTTGTTGTTTGATGGTTTTGATGATTTTACACGTTCAAGGAAACGATGAAGAGAATCAAACGATTTAGTAAAACACGTGGTATGGGACATGTGCGTTTGCCATTTCGCTTAATTCCGGACTCGTTAATTGAATATATGATGATTTTCGTGTGCTTTCGAGCCACTATGTTGGACCTTCGGGTCATATGTTGGACCTTCGGGTCAATACCAGTACCGGACCTTCGGGTCATATGTTGGACCTTCGGGTCATTTGTTGGGCGCCAAAATTATGTTGGGTACTTGGTAGGCTTCGGCCATATGTTGATGCGCGTGCGGCGTAGCTAAAACTCGCCATTTGTTGGGATCGATCCACCTTTTATGTTGATTTTCTAGAATACCTTAATTGATTTCTAGATATTTGTTGTTACCAATTATCTGCAGGTAATTGGATATTTGTTGATATGAGTTCTAATTATCGTTTTTGATAATTAGATATTTGTTGATTTGATTATCGCTTGTGATAATTAAATATTTGTTGATATGAGTTCTAACTATCGTTTTTGATAATTAGATATTTTTGATTTGATTATCGCTTGTGATAATTAAATATTTGTTGATATGAGTTCCAATTATCGTTTTTGATAATTAGATATTTGTTGATTTGATTATTGCTTGTGATAATTAAATATTTGTTGATATGAGTTCTATTTATCGTTTTTGATAATTAGATATTTGTTGATTTGATTATCGCTTGTGATAATTAAATATTTGTTGATATGAGTTCTAATTATCGTTTTTGATAATTAGATATTTTTTGATTTGATTATCGCTTGTGATAATTAAATATTTGTTGATATGAGTTCTAATTATCGTTTTTGATAATTAGATAATTGTTGATTTGATTATCGCTTGTGATAATTAAATATTTATTGATATGAGTTCTAATTATCGTTTTTGATAATTAGATATTTTTTGATTTGATTATCGCTTGTGATAATTAAATATTTGTTGATATGAGTTCTAATTATCGTTTTTGATAATTAGATATTTTTTGATTTGATTATCGCTTGTGATAATTAAATATTTGTTGATATGAGTTCTAATTATCGTTTTTGATAATTAGATAATTGTTGAATTGATTATCGCTTGTGATAATTAAATATTTGTTGATATGAGTTCTAATTATCGTTTTTGATAATTAGATAATTGTTGATTTGATTATCGCTTGTGATAATTAAATATTTGTTGATATGAGTTCTAATTATCGTTTTTGATAATTAGATATTTTTTGATTTGATTATCGCTTGTGATAATTAAATATTTGTTGATATGAGTTCTAATTATCGTTTTTGATAATTAAATATTTGTTGATTTGATTATCGTTTTTGATAATCGAATATTAGTTGATTTGTGAATTTCTTTTATTGGAATTAAAAGATTTCTTTGGCATTTGTATTCCCGACTTTTATTTTTCTAGCTTAACCAGTTTTTGTGAGAAAAATAATAGTTATGGACAGCTTTAATTATGAAAATTTCGGGATCGCAATTTTTATAAGGAGGGGAGTCTGTAACAACCCAGGTTTTCGCAGTAATTAACTATAGTCGTTAGACGATTAAATTGGTTGTTAATTGTTGTTAAGTGTTTTAATCAGTTGTAAATTCGTTTAAAAAATTTGTTAATAATTAAGTGGGCTTTAAAAATTAAATCGTGAGCCATTTTTATTTGGGCCGAGATAATTTGCCAAGCAAATAACCCATTCCCTGTTTTATTCATTTTTTTTATTATTCGTTGGTAACCCTAAATCTAAACGAACAAGAAAAAATATGGCGGCTTCATCTCGTTCTTTTGTTCGTTCCCCTTTGAAGCTTAGGGCTTTTCAAAATTTGAAGACGCCGACTTATGCAGCGGTTCTTGCTTGTCAATCGATGTGTAGCTTGCTTCGGCAATCAATTCTTCTTCAATTCGAACCCGATTCCTTCAATTTGCGTCGAAACAGGTGAGTGATTCTTTTCACTCACATCTGCTTCAACCTCAGGTTTATTAGGGTTTGAATTTCTATATTCTGTTCGTTGGGTTTGTGATTTAATTTATCTCGGCATTGTTCGATGTTAATGATTTTTGACTTGCGTTGATTTCTTAATTTTCAAGTCTCTGACTTGATTTTGAACGGCGTTGTGTTTTGGCTTGATTTTTCTGGACTTGTTAGTTCATGATTACACGGCTTTAAACTGAATTGTGTATCCATCACGACCTGTTTTCTGTTGATTTCAACCTTCATGGTTAAACTTGACTACTGATTTTCCTATTTGTTTGAATAATACAGTGTTGAATTTGATTTGGGTTTTTGTGGATTCGACTCCATGAATTTTGGGTTCTGTGGCGTTGATGTTTTACTGGAGTAAATTCACTTGATTCGAACTATGCTTTGTCTAGTTCATTTGATCTGCATTTTGTAATGTTTGACTTCGTCATTGCTTTGACTGCGGCCATTAGGTCTCTGACATGTCCACTGTCACCTGACTTCGATTGGTAGAACTTGTAAATTGCTCTGTTGAAATTTAAACCTGATGATCGAATGCAGTTTATCACCATGTTGTCTCGATGCCTTCTCCTTTAACTTACTCTTGTACCATGATTTTGAACTCGTCTTAAGTATAATCTGGAACTAGTTTATATGATAATAATTGGTTGGTTTAGGTATGGCACTTCACTGTTGTCTGCATTTGATAATTCGTGACTGGATTGAGTTGCCGCCACTATTGTTGGCCCTGACTTCATCATGTTTGCATCCTGTGATCGGGTGGTAGTTTACCATATATGCATCTCTGACTTGCTCACTGCTATTACATGCATTTATTACACCTCCGCTTCATACAACACACTTGTAGTGAAGTATTACAGCTGTTTTGACCATTTGAGACAGTTTTCCTACCTATTTCATGTAGTCCTTGGTTTCATTGATCACCTATGTACCTGCTTGCATCCTTGTCATTTAGAGTTTGCATTGTATTCGGGTGCATGTATGCTTGACCCATGCATATGTGACTTAGTTCACCGTACATTCATTGTTCTCGGCCATGTTGGTTTCATATAATATCATGTCACGGAGCTTGCTCAGGAGTTCATTATCCTGTTGCATACATGTGCTTTTCTCTATTTTGCATACTGCATGTCGCCGTTCCGGCTGTTGCAATTCCATTGGGATCATTTGAGATGAGTTTCTAGCTTGCGTTGATTTGGGTATACATTCATTCATGTATGTAAGTTATTGCATTGTGAATGGTTGCGTTGCTTGCGGCTGTTTGGGCATTGCCTACCTATTTCATGTAGTCTAGTATATTGTTTTAATTGATAATCAGTATTCATAGTGCAGTGCGAACTTTACTATATGTTTGATATGCAAGTTTGAGTTATATACCCTCTGGTGCACTCCTGTATGTGATTTACTTCCCTTTGAAATCTTGGGTCATTGTAGACGCCTGCACTTATAATTGCAGGGTGTATTGGAGAGTCTCGTGCCTTTGCGCAGTGTTTCCATACTTGAATCTTTTGTGTGTTGTGCATTACATCATATATCCGATGCAGAAATCTTTGGTCGCTGTAGTTATACCATTCGAGGCATTTGAAAATTTTGTTTCATAATATGTTTGGGCAGTGATGTGAACTTATTGGTCATTCATTATCGCCCGGACCTGATCTTATGTGATTTTTTGGTACTACTGTTTGCTTTGGTTTGGCTTTGCGCTTAACTTGAATCTGGTATTTTGGGTTTGACCTTGTGCCCGTTTGTGTACATCATCACTGTAGTGCCAAGGCAGCGCACGCAAGTGTGAACTGCAGCCACACGGAATTGAGTTTTTAGGTACATCATCACTGTAGTGGCAAGGCAGTGCACGCAAGCGTGAACTGCAGCCACACGGTATGGCTTTTTA
Organism: Allium cepa; assembly: GCA_030765085.1. Classification (NCBI taxonomy): domain Eukaryota; kingdom Viridiplantae; phylum Streptophyta; class Magnoliopsida; order Asparagales; family Amaryllidaceae; genus Allium; species Allium cepa. The sequence continues at coordinate 1,011,535,525 of CM060945.1, read as the reverse complement.
TGATATTCTATTTTGTTTTGATTTATTGATCTTTTGCATATTCCATATGCTGTAGTGGCGAGGCAGTGCACGCGTGCGTGTACTGCAGCCCTACCTGAATTAATAATTTAATTAATATTTCAATGGTTTGAACTGTTTTGTTTATTCAATTCAATATTCTGAATTGTATTCTGATTTGGTTTAATTTGCTGATTTGTTGTTGCGACGACCCGACTTCCTATCTCCAGGAAATCGTGTTGCCGATGTAGAAAGAAAGGGATAGAAGAAGAAAAGAAAGAGAAAGAAGAACACAACAACAACAGATAACTCACAGCGGAACGAATAAATATAATATATCACATAGAATATTACATAGTATCAGAGTACATCAGAGTTACACATCTTATACAACACATATTAGACAGTTATATACATCTGTCTAATTCATACAACTCAAGTATACAAGACACAGATACAACATACACAGCGGAAACATAATATCTACACGTGGAAGCCTCCTGCTCCATAACTCCTCCAGAATTCGTCAAGCTAACCTGAATCACTTGACTACTCATATATAATATGAGTACCCAAGAGTTTAATAAAACAGAAAATAAACACTCGGGTCAGACAGGGGTCTGGTGTGAGTAAACGGGTTAAAATTGCTTAACTTTAGAAAACCTTTGAAAAGAAAAGGTATCACGTAAGACTTCCCACACATAAACATGGAAAAGTTTTTACCTTACGCTAACCAAAACATTTGATAGGAAATCCAGTGATATTATAATAGTGTCTAGGGTTTTCAAAATAAATATGAAATAGCCGAAATTGTTACATGATTAAATTCCAGCTACTAGCCACGAAAGTGGGTAATACAATCAAAACCGTAGGGTCTCGTAGGGAAAATGGGTTTCCATCAATGGCAGGGCTACTGGGGTACCGCCCGTCACAGTACGTGGCCTAGATCACCGTACCGAGGATTACTCCCTTCATCCCCTGCAACACAAGGCCGGACCCATTCCTTACTGAATAGTTCCGAACAAGACCACCCCGTGGTTGGCGCGACCAACCACCCACACAGCCGAATAATAAGGGACTTCTAGACAGGGGTAAATCTCACTCTCAAGTGGGGGCTACCCACGAAGCCTTGGCGCACCTCCCCTGTTTTAGCCATTCCCGGTTGATGAGGCTTGAGGCTGCGATTACCTTTATAGAACACATCACTTAGAATGCTCATCGTCCGCCTGACGATGTGTTGAAAGCATTCAATCCATACAAGTTCGTTCCGGGTTCGAACGAAACCGAAGGCATTATCTCGTTACACTCGTTTTGGAATCACCCTCAGAGTTAACGACAATAAACCTTGCACTCTGATTCACCATCTCGAATCCATAAGTACTATTCCGTCAAACTCATTACGGAATCACCCACAGAGTTATACTGACGTATAGCTCTTACACCTCGAGTCTTCACTTGCTCCACTTGGATTAACGACCTAACGTTTAATTGGAATCGATGTGGTTTTCGGAATTCCAAATATGGAAACCCGATCCCGGTCTCACCGAAACCAAACGCCATTTTAATGTCCAAGTTGTACTTAAGGGATTTAACAGTTTAAACTTATATTCAGGATGATATATAACCAGATAGATGAATAACATTATCACAACAGATAATCATATCAAACATTCATCTCATAAACAGTATATCACATAACAGATATATCCAAATCATCCAATATCATTCAATCACTCAATATCAATCAACAACCCATATCAACCAATCATCCAATATCAATCATTCATATAGAATTGATTAACTCTAAATCAATTTAATTAACCTATAATTAAATTAATTACTATCCTTTAATTACTTGGATTATCTAAATCCTGCTCATTGATTTATTTCAAATCAAATTCATTAATCATTTCTTAATGATCTTCTTTAATTAATCTTTCCTGATTAATTATCTTTAATTACATTCAAGTAATTATCCTCAACCATATTCAGTAATTAACCTTTAATTACTATCATTAATTACAATAATTAATGATCCTTCATTAATTAATTATCTATAATTAATTGCATTAGAGCTTAATTAATTACAATTTATTAATCACATTTTAATTAATTACTTTTATTAATCACCTTGATTAATTTCATTAATTTAATAATCCTTATTAATTAATTAAACCTTTAATTAATTAAATAATTAACTTTTAATTAATCATTTCATTAATCTTAATCAGTAATTAACAACTTGTAATTACTTATCTAAATTAATTAACTTCTTAATTATATTAATTGCTTTCAAATTAATTATATTAATCCTTGATTAATTAAACAAATTAATTAATCTTTAATTACTTCATTAAGTAATTATTAATCAACTTAAATTAATAATTAATCCTTAATTAATTACTTAATTAATTAGTTACATTTTAATTAATTACTTTTAGTAATTAATCTTAACTTAATCACATTCATTAATTAATTACATTAATTAATTAACTAAAATAAATTAAGTAATTAACTCTTAATCTTACATAAGTAATTATCTTTAATTACTTCATTAATAAACCTTAATTACTTCCTTAATTAATTACTTAACAAATAATTAATTCCATCATTAATTAATTCTTGATTCTTTAATTAATTAATTACTTCATAAATAATTAATTTTAAAACAATTATATTAATTAATTCTTTAATTAATATTATTAAGTGATTAACCAATAATCACTTTAACTAATTACTCCATTATTAATTACTTCCATAAGTAATTAACCTCCTTAATTACATTCAATTATTAATCATTAACTACTTCATTAAGTCATTACACTTAATTAATTATAATTAAGTGATTATTTAAAATTAAATAAATAATTAACTAACTATTTAAAATTAATTAAACAATTAATTAATTAACTTCTTATAATTTCAAAATCTTTAATTAGTTAAGAAAACATTTATTGTTAATTAAACTCTTTACTTATTAATAAATCATTCTAATTAAGTATTCTTATATTCATAACAAAAATGAATTTTAATCATATTTATCTTCATAAATAAGTTATTTGAATTAGTTCAAATTTTCATAATTTAAACAAAACTATTCAATTTGGTTTACCAAAATTGTTACTTTACTTCATTTAAAAAAAAACATTCAGAAGACAAATTTTTAAAATCTAAAACACTTTAAATTTTCTCATTCCCACTTCTTCATTTTGAATAAAATTTGAAACTCAAGTTTAAACGTTACTTTAAATTTTGCTTAAAACTTTTGGTTTAATATTTACATTCAAAACACTTCTTTAAAATTGGATTTCAAATTTAATTAAGATAATCACTTTCAGAACAATCATCTTAAAATATATGAACCTGAAATATAAATTTAATTTACATTTTAAATGTTTTGTTTGCCTTTATTTTAGAATAACAAATTCAACTTTGAAAATTGTTTCTTATATAAACTTTTTTACAAATATTGAAGCTTGATTTTTCAGACATTCAATCTTGAGTTACTTTTATTGCTCGTCTTCAATTTATTCAATAACAGGTTTATAGCTCAGCAACATTATCATTTAAGCTACAGTAATTAAACTAACACATCACCCTATACCCAAGTAAACCCAGCAGCACACCCAAATCAAATTCCTTCGAGTCGCACGCGAGCACAACCCGAGACCTTCCCCGAGTCTCCACCCAGCTACCCCGAAGACAACCCTACTTCAAGTCACACGCAAGCTCACGCGAGCTACTTCGAGTTGTTCCTGAAACGTACGCAAGTTCCTTCGAGTTTCACTCGTCTTCTCCAATCGAACAGCTCCCCTGTACAAGCCGTGCACACCCACGTTCATGTGCACCTAGCACATCACCTCTGACCATGCTACGTCGCCGCAACAATTGCCGCCGATCATATAACCGCACGTGAGCACGAAACCAAACTCAGATCTTTCAATCCTCTCACGAATCGTATTTCGACCCCACTGCTCGAAACACTGAAACAACCTCGGCCTCAAAACCCAACCACCATTGACGAACTCACGACCGGAAACTCCGGTAATCCTTCCAAAGCACCACGGTAACCCCCTGCTACCATCCACCTCATTGCGATCAAACCCGATTCACAATTCTCGATACAATTGCCACGACAACCCAGGGCAGCAAACCACACTACTAAACCCTAGTTTGATTCAAATCGAACAAATCACTTATTTAAAAATTTTAATTGTATTTTTCCCCGAATCCCTAACATTCAAGCAAGCTACAGCCCAAATTTCAACGCAAATTATTGCGTAAATCATCTGCAATACACAAAAGTTCCCAAAATGTTCAAACTCGAATTTCTCTACGAATACTCAACTAAAAATCACAAATAACGTATCAAAATTCATGATTTTCTATCTTGATTACATGCATGTTATTCAATTTAAATTTAAAGATAGTTGATTTTTAACAAAAATCCTAGTTTAACAGTAAATTCCCTCTTTTATAATTATTTGTTGCTTTTAAAAATTTGAAACTATTTTTAAAATTACTACCAAACATTATCATACAGTTTTTATTCACATATCACGTTCAAATAAGGTATAGATTGGAAGATTTTACATTTTCCTTTAAGAAGAACAACCTCTGTAAAATACAGAGATGAATATACAGGTTCATCTATACTTAAGCATCCCATACCATCAATCATTCATGTACAACAGTTCTAATGCAAACATGTATTCTATATCATAGCAAATTCTACACATGCAACATCAAATTCAACTTCAGATTTGTTAAAAACTGTTTTTTAAAAAGAATTTACTCACCTGATTCAAGAATGCAGAGCAGAGAACAGAACTAGCTTTATTTCTTTAATTCATAAATGCATTTGTTGAAGAAAATCCTTTGCATGCTGTTGTTTTAACTTGTTGTGCTAATCTTCAATTTGAATGCAGGTTGCAGATTTGAAATTGCAGTTGAACTGCAGATTTTTATGAGCTTCCAGCTTGATTTTCATTTGCTTCTTTTTGACATGCAGGTTGAATTGATATGAAGTTGTAGTTGAATTTTATTTGCATTTGCAGGTTTAACTTGATGAATTGCAGGTTGAACATCATTTTGAAATACAGGCTTCCACTTGCATGCTGAAGTTTTTATTTCCAGGTTTGGATTTTATTTTAAGATTTTTGAAGTAGCCATTATTTTTAGTTAAGAAGTGTAAACAAGGGAATGAAAGTGTTTTTGAGAAAATTAGTTTTCTTCTTTTATTATTTAATAAAAATATATTGCCACTTGTTCCTTATTTGAACAAATGTCATTAAATTTATTTGATTGCCTTACATGTGTTATAAGTGGTGTTAATATGTTACATTTGTATTAAGTGTTTTAATAAATTTTTATTTAGTTTAAATGTAAATATAACTTACTTTCTTATTTAAGTTTCTTAGTAAATAAATTCTTATATATGTATTTAAAACCTAAAACATTATACATATTCATTTATAACCAATTTAATTTGAACATTTTAAGAAAATAAAAATAAAACATTGATTAATTCCTTTATAAACTACCATATTTTAAATAAACAACTATCATATATTTTGAAAACAAATGAATTAATCTTTAAGTTAACTTATGAAAATATATTAAGTTTTAAAACAAAGCTCCAGTTACAATATTCATTAAATTGTCAATAGATTAAATTTAAATTCAAAAACAATCCAAATTATAACATATACATACATATATATTACAATTTGAAAATTCATTCATTTATTTTAAAACAAAGATATCCTATTCACAATATATATCAAACATATATATTATAGACAGAATAAAATTTCATTAGCTTTGGAAAAACAATTCTTATCAATTTTATTGCCAGATTATAAATTCATTATCCTTTTAAAAAGATTAAATTTACCAATTTTAAATTAAAATTACAAAGAAAATTATCAATCCAATTAAATTATTAACACAGATTATTAAATTCTTATTGCCCAAAATTCCGGGTCGTTACAATCCTCCCCCCTTAAAAGAATTTCGTCCCCGAAATTTAAAACAAAGGTAATTTAATAACCCTTAAAAGATTTTAATTTCAAACAGCAAAGCATTCCTAACAACCAATTACTAACAACCATAGCAATCAATCAAACAAACAAACCTAACTAATTATCCTGACACAAATCAGAATAAATATTCTAACACTACATCGAGTTTCCCAAGTATAAATCATCGGGTGACTCGCTCTACAGAAGCTAAACTAACAAACTACATCACCAATATCCAGAGCTCCTCTCTTCTCTAGATCCATCAATCTGAATAGAACATCAGACTATTCTCAAATCCAGCTTAACATCCAACTCCAACTGAACTATAGATTCAATAACCAATCGATGAATCATACACGTATTCCCTCAGAGATACGTGTTACAAAATGAATTCCAGATATCCAAACTGGCAATTCAATCTAACCCAATCAAAACACAGATAAGAAATCTTCAAATGCCATAACACTAACCAACCAATCTTATTCCATATCTGTTCTCTTAACCAGAGAAAATTTAACAACTCTGAAGTCTCTAACTTCAAATACCAAACTCCTTATCTCATATCTGTATAACTTAACAGATAATCCTGGACTGCCAAACTTTTCCTGATCAGCTCAATCAATGCTGATACTTCCAGAAACAACTAGACCAAAACAAACCAGCTTCTGGATCCTATCCAACAGAAAAGCTTTCCAAAACCCGTCGAAATCCAGAACATAAGCTCTATTCCTCAAACAATAGCAAACTGAACTTACTTCCTTCCTTACACAGCTGCTACCTCGCTTCCGCTGCACAACTCTGATTCTGAAATAAATGAGAATACTATTGATGAACACGAATACAAACTTATCCAATATATCCGGGAAACTTTGTCCACCAAATCCATAAAAATCTGAGTGACACATCCGACTCAGTCACACAACCTTATATCAGAATCCAATTCAAAACTGGATCTGACCAATCCAAATTCCAAAAATTTTCCGAGCTGCTACACCAACTCTTTACTTCTCCAAGAACCATCTTACAACCAGGCAAACTACCCAAAATTGCTTCTGGAACCAAATCAATAGGGAACTCAACTCCCGATGCAGTCAAACTCCTGATAACATTAGTAGCTCCTACTTCCATATGAGAATCCTCCGTCTCAAACAAAGATAATCCAAGAAAAATTCCCAAATTAATCGCAAGTCACTTTTTGCGATTCTACCTATTCAGATTCCAAAGAAACTGGCATCTCTTTACCAATTAGAACAGCCTTAAGCTTCTCCCAAACAAGGTTAACTCTCCAAGAAAAACTTCACCTTCTTCTCGGACTGTTGAAGAAGAACCACAAGATTCTTGAACCATCAGAGAAACAACCACACTGCTGCTTTCAAACTCTATCTCGATGATACGGCAAAGCTAAAAGACCTTCTCGTCAGCACACCGAATACTTTGAGTTGCACTGCTACCATAGCTAACCAAAAACATCTGATCCAAAGGCTTTTCAACTCCAAAACCTTCAACAAACCACACAACGGACTTCCGAGATGGCAGACAACTCAAAGAAACTCAGCCTCCAAACCAAGCATCAACATCTCGCTTTCCTTAAGAAATAAAAAATGAGACCATGCCGAAGCGAAACAACTCATAGGCCTTAGTCTCATATCCCAAAACAGCCAACCTCTTTGCTAAAGATCCAGACAACTTCTACACAGATGAGTCTTCCCTATGGTAGGTAAAGACTGCTCCTCAACTACTTCTAAAACTGCTTCAAAAGAAAACATCTTCAGAAAATATCCAAGGATACTGTATCTCACTTCGCAGTTATCAAGATATAATCATTTACTTCTGCACTTCCGACAGATCCAAACTTACACTTCCAAGATGAACTCCGAATCTTTTAAAAAGATTTCCTTCGGATATCTGAGAACTTCTTACTCCAAAACAACAAATCTTACTTGAGACGGTATTAGGTCTACAGTCTCAACAAACACTTCCAATCTCAACATATGGACCTCATCCATTAGTGGTAGTCGTGTTGCACACACAACCACTACTCCATCTATCTACCTCTAAAACTTATGTTGGAAAATCCGAACAGATAGCCCAACAGATAAGGTAGATATATATATACACATACATATAGTTATATATAAAAATTACAAGTACGCTCACTCAAGAAAGACACTACTATAGAGCCTAGGTATTCGCTCAACCTAACGCTCCCTAAAGAAAGACACACTTTAGAGCCTAGGTATTCACTCAATCTACAGCTCTGATACCAATTGCGACGACCCGACTTCCTATCTCCAGGAAATCGTGTTGCCGATGTAGAAAGAAAGGGATAGAAGAAGAAAAGAAAGAGAAAGAAGAACACAACAACAACAGATAACTCACAGCGGAACGAATAAATATAATATATCACATAGAATATTACATAGTATCAGAGTACATCAGAGTTACACATCTTATACAACACATATTAGACAGTTATATACATCTGTCTAATTCATACAACTCAAGTATACAAGACACAGATACAACATACACAGCGGAAACATAATATCTACACGTGGAAGCCTCCTGCTCCATAACTCCTCCAGAATTCGTCAAGCTAACCTGAATCACTTGACTACTCATATATAATATGAGTACCCAAGAGTTTAATAAAACAGAAAATAAACACTCGGGTCAGACAGGGGTCTGGTGTGAGTAAACGGGTTAAAATTGCTTAACTTTAGAAAACCTTTGAAAATAAAAGGTATCACGTAAGACTTCCCACACATAAACATGGAAAAGTTTTTACCTTACGCTAACCAAAACATTTGATAGGAAATCCAGTGATATTATAATAGTGTCTAGGGTTTTCAAAATAAATATGAAATAGCCGAAATTGTTACATGATTAAATTCCAGCTACTAGCCACGAAAGTGGGTAATACAATCAAAACCGTAGGGTCTCGTAGGGAAAATGGGTTTCCATCAATGGCAGGGCTACTGGGGTACCGCCCGTCACAGTACGTGGCCTAGATCACCGTACCGAGGATTACTCCCTTCATCCCCTGCAACACAAGGCCGGACCCATTCCTTACTGAATAGTTCCGAACAAGACCACCCCGTGGTTGGCGCGACCAACCACCCACACAGCCGAATAATAAGGGACTTCTAGACAGGGGTAAATCTCACTATCAAGTGGGGGCTACCCACGAAGCCTTGGCGCACCTCCCCTGTTTTAGCCATTCCCGGTTGATGAGGCTTGAGGCTGCGATTACCTTTATAGAACACATCACTTAGAATGCTCATCGTCCGCCTGACGATGTGTTGAAAGCATTCAATCCATACAAGTTCGTTCCGGGTTCGAACGAAACCGAAGGCATTATCTCGTTACACTCGTTTTGGAATCACCCTCAGAGTTAACGACAATAACCCTTGCACTCTGATTCACCATCTCGAATCCATAAGTACTATTCCGTCAAACTCATTACGGAATCACCCACAGAGTTATACTGACGTATAGCTCTTACACCTCGAGTCTTCACTTGCTCCACTTGGATTAACGACCTAACGTTTAATTGGAATCGATGTGGTTTTCGGAATTCCAAATATGGAAACCCGATCCCGGTCTCACCGAAACCAAACGCCATTTTAATGTCCAAGTTGTACTTAAGGGATTTAACAGTTTAAACTTATATTCAGGATGATATATAACCAGATAGATGAATAACATTATCACAACAGATAATCATATCAAACATTCATCTCATAAACAGTATATCACATAACAGATATATCCAAATCATCCAATATCATTCAATCACTCAATATCAATCAACAAACCATATCAACCAATCATCCAATATCAATCATTCATATAGAATTGATTAACTCTAAATCAATTTAATTAACCTATAATTAAATTAATTACTATCCTTTAATTACTTGGATTATCTAAATCCTGCTCATTGATTTATTTCAAATCAAATTCATTAATCATTTCTTAATGATCTTCTTTAATTAATCTTTCCTGATTAATTATCTTTAATTACATTCAAGTAATTATCCTCAACCATATTCAGTAATTAACCTTTAATTACTATCATTAATTACAATAATTAATGATCCTTCATTAATTAATTATCTATAATTAATTGCATTAGAGCTTAATTAATTACAATTTATTAATCACATTTTAATTAATTACTTTTATTAATCACCTTGATTAATTTCATTAATTTAATAATCCTTATTAATTAATTAAACCTTTAATTAATTAAATAATTAACTTTTAATTAATCATTTCATTAATCTTAATCAGTAATTAACAACTTGTAATTACTTATCTAAATTAATTAACTTCTTAATTATATTAATTGCTTTCAAATTAATTATATTAATCCTTGATTAATTAAACAAATTAATTAATCTTTAATTACTTCATTAAGTAATTATTAATCAACTTAAATTAATAATTAATCCTTAATTAATTACTTAATTAATTAGTTACATTTTAATTAATTACTTTTAGTAATTAATCTTAACTTAATCACATTCATTAATTAATTACATTAATTAATTAACTAAAATAAATTAAGTAATTAACTCTTAATCTTACATAAGTAATTATCTTTAATTACTTCATTAATAAACCTTAATTACTTCCTTAATTAATTACTTAACAAATAATTAATTCCATCATTAATTAATTCTTGATTCTTTAATTAATTAATTACTTCATAAATAATTAATTTTAAAACAATTATATTAATTAATTCTTTAATTAATATTATTAAGTGATTAACCAATAATCACTTTAACTAATTACTCCATTATTAATTACTTCCATAAGTAATTAACCTCCTTAATTACATTCAATTATTAATCATTAACTACTTCATTAAGTCATTACACTTAATTAATTATAATTAAGTGATTATTTAAAATTAAATAAATAATTAACTAATTATTTAAAATTAATTAAACAATTAATTAATTAACTTCTTATAATTTCAAAATCTTTAATTAGTTAAGAAAACATTTATTGTTAATTAAACTCTTTACTTATTAATAAATCATTCTAATTAAGTATTCTTATATTCATAACAAAAATGAATTTTAATCATATTTATCTTCATAAATAAGTTATTTGAATTAGTTCAAATTTTCATAATTTAAACAAAACTATTCAATTTGGTTTACCAAAATTGTTACTTTACTTCATTTAAAAAAAAACATTCAGAAGACAAATTTTTAAAATCTAAAACACTTTAAATTTTCTCATTCCCACTTCTTCATTTTGAATAAAATTTGAAACTCAAGTTTAAACATTACTTTAAATTTTGCTTAAAACTTTTGGTTTAATATTTACATTCAAAACACTTCTTTAAAATTGGATTTCAAATTTAATTAAGATAATCACTTTCAGAACAATCATCTTAAAATATATGAACCTGAAATATAAATTTAATTTACATTTTAAATGTTTTGTTTGCCTTTATTTTAGAATAACAAATTCAACTTTGAAAATTGTTTCTTATATAAACTTTTTTACAAATATTGAAGCTTGATTTTTCAGACATTCAATCTTGAGTTACTTTTATTGCTCGTCTTCAATTTATTCAATAACAGGTTTATAGCTCAGCAACATTATCATTTAAGCTACAGTAATTAAACTAACACATCACCCTATACCCAAGTAAACCCAGCAGCACACCCAAATCAAATTCCTTCGAGTCGCACGCGAGCACAACCCGAGACCTTCCCCGAGTCTCCACCCAGCTACCCCGAAGACAACCCTACTTCAAGTCACACGCAAGCTCACGCGAGCTACTTCGAGTTGTTCCTGAAACGTACGCAAGTTCCTTCGAGTTTCACTCGTCTTCTCCAATCGAACAGCTCCCCTGTACAAGCCGTGCACACCCACGTTCATGTGCACCTAGCACATCACCTCTGACCATGCTACGTCGCCGCAACAATTGCCGCCGATCATATAACCGCACGTGAGCACGAAACCAAACTCAGATCTTTCAATCCTCTCACGAATCGAATTTCGACCCCACTGCTCGAAACACTGAAACAACCTCGGCCTCAAAACCCAACCACCATTGACGAACTCACGACCGGAAACTCCGGTAATCCTTCCAAAGCACCACGGTAACCCCCTGCTACCATCCACCTCATTGCGATCAAACCCGATTCACAATTCTCGATACAATTGCCACGACAACCCAGGGCAGCAAACCACACTACTAAACCCTAGTTTGATTCAAATCGAAAAAATCACTTATTTAAAAATTTTAATTGTATTTTTCCCCGAATCCCTAACATTCAAGCAAGCTACAGCCCAAATTTCAACGCAAATTATTGCGTAAATCATCTGCAATACACAAAAGTTCCCAAAATGTTCAAACTCGAATTTCTCTACGAATAATCAACTAAAAATCACAAATAACGTATCAAAATTCATGATTTTCTATCTTGATTACATGCATGTTATTCAATTTAAATTTAAAGATAGTTGATTTTTAACAAAAATCCTAGTTTAACAGTAAATTCCCTCTTTTATAATTATTTGTTGCTTTTAAAAATTTGAAACTATTTTTAAAATTACTACCAAACATTATCATACAGTTTTTATTCACATATCACGTTCAAATAAGGTATAGATTGGAAGATTTTACATTTTCCTTTAAGAAGAACAACCTCTGTAAAATACAGAGATGAATATACAGGTTCATCTATACTTAAGCATCCCATACCATCAATCATTCATGTACAACAGTTCTAATGCAAACATGTATTCTATATCATAGCAAATTCTACACATGCAACATCAAATTCAACTTCAGATTTGTTAAAAACTGTTTTTTAAAAAGAATTTACTCACCTGATTCAAGAATGCAGAGCAGAGAACAGAACTAGCTTTATTTCTTTAATTCATAAATGCATTTGTTGAAGAAAATCCTGTGCATGCTGTTGTTTTAACTTGTTGTGCTAATCTTCAATTTGAATGCAGGTTGCAGATTTGAAATTGCAGTTGAACTGCAGATTTTTATGAGCTTCCAGCTTGATTTTCATTTGCTTCTTTTTGACATGCAGGTTGAATTGATATGAAGTTGTAGTTGAATTTTATTTGCATTTGCAGGTTTAACTTGATGAATTGCAGGTTGAACATCATTTTGAAATACAGGCTTCCACTTGCATGCTGAAGTTTTTATTTCCAGGTTTGGATTTTATTTTAAGATTTTTGAAGTAGCCATTATTTTTAGTTAAGAAGTGTAAACAAGGGAATGAAAGTGTTTTTGAGAAAATTAGTTTTCTTCTTTTATTATTTAATAAAAATATATTGCCACTTGTTCCTTATTTGAACAAATGTCATTAAATTTATTTGATTGCCTTACATGTGTTATAAGTGGTGTTAATATGTTACATTTGTATTAAGTGTTTTAATAAATTTTTATTTAGTTTAAATGTAAATATAACTTACTTTCTTATTTAAGTTTCTTAGTAAATAAATTCTTATATATGTATTTAAAACCTAAAACATTATACATATTCATTTATAACCAATTTAATTTGAACATTTTAAGAAAATAAAAATAAAACATTGATTAATTCCTTTATAAACTACCATATTTTAAATAAACAACTATCATATATTTTGAAAACAAATGAATTAATCTTTAAGTTAACTTATGAAAATATATTAAGTTTTAAAACAAAGCTCCAGTTACAATATTCATTAAATTGTCAATAGATTAAATTTAAATTCAAAAACAATCCAAATTATAACATATACATACATATATATTACAATTTGAAAATTCATTCATTTATTTTAAAACAAAGATATCCTATTCACAATATATATCAAACATATATATTATAGACAGAATAAAATTTCATTAGCTTTGGAAAAACAATTCTTATCAATTTTATTGCCAGATTATAAATTCATTATCCTTTTAAAAAGATTAAATTTACCAATTTTAAATTAAAATTACAAAGAAAATTATCAATCCAATTAAATTATTAACACAGATTATTAAATTCTTATTGCCCAAAATTCCGGGTCGTTACAATCCTCCCCCCTTAAAAGAATTTCGTCCCCGAAATTTAAAACAAAGGTAATTTAATAACCCTTAAAAGATTTTAATTTCAAACAGCAAAGCATTCCTAACAACCAATTACTAACAACCATAGCAATCAATCAAACAAACAAACCTAACTAATTATCCTGACACAAATCAGAATAAATATTCTAACACTACATCGAGTTTCCCAAGTATAAATCATCGGGTGACTCGCTCTACAGAAGCTAAACTAACAAACTACATCACCAATATCCAGAGCTCCTCTCTTCTCTAGATCCATCAATCTGAATAGAACATCAGACTATTCTCAAATCCAGCTTAACATCCAACTCCAACTGAACTATAGATTCAATAACCAATCGATGAATCATACACGTATTCCCTCAGAGATACGTGTTACAAAATGAATTCCAGATATCCAAACTGGCAATTCAATCTAACCCAATCAAAACACAGATAAGAAATCTTCAAATGCCATAACACTAACCAACCAATCTTATTCCATATCTGTTCTCTTAACCAGAGAAAATTTAACAACTCTGAAGTCTCTAACTTCAAATACCAAACTCCTTATCTCATATCTGTATAACTTAACAGATAATCCTGGACTGCCAAACTTTTCCTGATCAGCTCAATCAATGCTGATACTTCCAGAAACAACTAGACCAAAACAAACCAGCTTCTGGATCCTATCCAACAGAAAAGCTTTCCAAAACCCGTCGAAATCCAGAACATAAGCTCTATTCCTCAAACAATAGCAAACTGAACTTACTTCCTTCCTTACACAGCTGCTACCTCGCTTCCGCTGCACAACTCTGATTCTGAAATAAATGAGAATACTATTGATGAACACGAATACAAACTTATCCAATATATCCGGGAAACTTTGTCCACCAAATCCATAAAAATCTGAGTGACACATCCGACTTAGTCACACAACCTTATATCAGAATCCAATTCAAAACTGGATCTGACCAATCCAAATTCCAAAAATTTTCCGAGCTGCTACACCAACTCTTTACTTCTCCAAGAACCATCTTACAACCAGGCAAACTACCCAAAATTGCTTCTGGAACCAAATCAATAGGGAACTCAACTCCCGATGCAGTCAAACTCCTGATAACATTAGTAGCTCCTACTTCCATATGAGAATCCTCCGTCTCAAACAAAGATAATCCAAGAAAAATTCCCAAATTAATCGCAAGTCACTTTTTGCGATTCTACCTAATTCAGATTCCAAAGAAACTGGCATCTCTTTACCAATTAGAACAGCCTTAAGCTTCTCCCAAACAAGGTTAACTCTCCAAGAAAAACTTCACCTTCTTCTCGGACTGCTGAAGAAGAACCACAAGATTCTTGAACCATCAGAGAAACAACCACACTGCTGCTTTCAAACTCTATCTCGATGATACGGCAAAGCTAAAAGACCTTCTCGTCAGCACACCGAATACTTCGAGTTGCACTGCTACCATAGCTAACCAAAAACATCTGATCCAAAGGCTTTTCAACTCCAAAACCTTCAACAAACCACACAACGGACTTCCGAGATGGCAGACAACTCAAAGAAACTCAGCCTCCAAACCAAGCATCAACATCTCGCTTTCCTTAAGAAATAAAAAATGAGACCATGCCGAAGCGAAACAACTCATAGGCCTTAGTCTCATATCCCAAAACAGCCAACCTCTTTGCTAAAGATCCAGACAACTTCTACACAGATGAGTCTTCCCTATGGTAGGTAAAGACTGCTCCTCAACTACTTCTAAAACTGCTTCAAAAGAAAACATCTTCAGAAAATATCCAAGGATACTGTATCTCACTTCGCAGTTATCAAGATATAATCATTTACTTCTGCACTTCCGACAGATCCAAACTTACACTTCCAAGATGAACTCCGAATCTTTTAAAAAGATTTCCTTCGGATATCTGAGAACTTCTTACTCCAAAACAACAAATCTTACTTGAGACGGTATTAGGTCTACAGTCTCAACAAACACTTCCAATCTCAACATATGGACCTCATCCATTAGTGGTAGTCGTGTTACACACACAACCACTACTCCATCTATCTACCTCTAAAACTTATGTTGGAAAATCCGAACAGATAGCCCAACAGATAAGGTAGATATATATATATATACATACATATAGTTATATATAAAAATTACAAGTACGCTCACTCAAGAAAGACACTACTATAGAGCCTAGGTATTCGCTCAACCTAACGCTCCCTAAAGAAAGACACACTTTAGAGCCTAGGTATTTACTCAATCTACAGCTCTGATACCAACTGCGACGACCCGACTTCCTATCTCCAGGAAATCGTGTTGCCGATGTAGAAAGAAAGGGATAGAAGAAGAAAAGAAAGAGAAAGAAGAACACAACAACAACAGATAACTCACAGCGGAACGAATAAATATAATATATCACATAGAATATTACATAGTATCAGAGTACATCAGAGTTACACATCTTATACAACACATATTAGACAGTTATATACATCTGTCTAATTCATACAACTCAAGTATACAAGACACAGATACAACATACACAGCGGAAACATAATATCTACACGTGGAAGCCTCCTGCTCCATAACTCCTCCAGAATTCGTCAAGCTAACCTGAATCACTTGACTACTCATATATAATATGAGTACCCAAGAGTTTAATAAAACAGAAAATAAACACTCGGGTCAGACAGGGGTCTGGTGTGAGTAAACGGGTTAAAATTGCTTAACTTTAGAAAACCTTTGAAAAGAAAAGGTATCACGTAAGACTTCCCACACATAAACATGGAAAAGTTTTTACCTTACGCTAACCAAAACATTTGATAGGAAATCCAGTGATATTATAATAGTGTCTAGGGTTTTCAAAATAAATATGAAATAGCCGAAATTGTTACATGATTAAATTCCAGCTACTAGCCACGAAAGTGGGTAATACAATCAAAACCGTAGGGTCTCGTAGGGAAAATGGGTTTCCATCAATGGCAGGGCTACTGGGGTACCGCCCGTCACAGTACGTGGCCTAGATCACCGTACCGAGGATTACTCCCTTCATCCCCTGCAACACAAGGCCGGACCCATTCCTTACTGAATAGTTCCGAACAAGACCACCCCGTGGTTGGCGCGACCAACCACCCACACAGCCGAATAATAAGGGACTTCTAGACAGGGGTAAATCTCACTATCAAGTGGGGGCTACCCACGAAGCCTTGGCGCACCTCCCCTGTTTTAGCCATTCCCGGTTGATGAGGCTTGAGGCTGCGATTACCTTTATAGAACACATCACTTAGAATGCTCATCGTCCGCCTGACGATGTGTTGAAAGCATTCAATCCATACAAGTTCGTTCCGGGTTCGAACAAAACCGAAGGCATTATCTCGTTACACTCGTTTTGGAATCACCCTCAGAGTTAACGACAATAACCCTTGCACTCTGATTCACCATCTCGAATCCATAAGTACTATTCCGTCAAACTCATTACGGAATCACCCACAGAGTTATACTGACGTATAGCTCTTACACCTCGAGTCTTCACTTGCTCCACTTGGATTAACGACCTAACGTTTAATTGGAATCGATGTGGTTTTCGGAATTCCAAATATGGAAACCCGATCCCGGTCTCACCGAAACCAAACGCCATTTTAATGTCCAAGTTGTACTTAAGGGATTTAACAGTTTAAACTTATATTCAGGATGATATATAACCAGATAGATGAATAACATTATCACAACAGATAATCATATCAAACATTCATCTCATAAACAGTATATCACATAACAGATATATCCAAATCATCCAATATCATTCAATCACTCAATATCAATCAACAACCCATATCAACCAATCATCCAATATCAATCATTCATATAGAATTGATTAACTCTAAATCAATTTAATTAACCTATAATTAAATTAATTACTATCCTTTAATTACTTGGATTATCTAAATCCTGCTCATTGATTTATTTCAAATCAAATTCATTAATCATTTCTTAATGATCTTCTTTAATTAATCTTTCCTGATTAATTATCTTTAATTACATTCAAGTAATTATCCTCAACCATATTCAGTAATTAACCTTTAATTACTATCATTAATTACAATAATTAATGATCCTTCATTAATTAATTATCTATAATTAATTGCATTAGAGCTTAATTAATTACAATTTATTAATCACATTTTAATTAATTACTTTTATTAATCACCTTGATTAATTTCATTAATTTAATAATCCTTATTAATTAATTAAACCTTTAATTAATTAAATAATTAACTTTTAATTAATCATTTCATTAATCTTAATCAGTAATTAACAACTTGTAATTACTTATCTAAATTAATTAACTTCTTAATTATATTAATTGCTTTCAAATTAAGTATATTAATCCTTGATTAATTAAACAAATTAATTAATCTTTAATTACTTCATTAAGTAATTATTAATCAACTTAAATTAATAATTAATCCTTAATTAATTACTTAATTAATTAGTTACATTTTAATTAATTACTTTTAGTAATTAATCTTAACTTAATCACATTCATTAATTAATTACATTAATTAATTAACTAAAATAAATTAAGTAATTAACTCTTAATCTTACATAAGTAATTATCTTTAATTACTTCATTAATAAACCTTAATTACTTCCTTAATTAATTACTTAACAAATAATTAATTCCATCATTAATTAATTCTTGATTCTTTAATTAATTAATTACTTCATAAATAATTAATTTTAAAACAATTATATTAATTAATTCTTTAATTAATATTATTAAGTGATTAACCAATAATCACTTTAACTAATTACTCCATTATTAATTACTTCCATAAGTAATTAACCTCCTTAATTACATTCATTTATTAATCATTAACTACTTCATTAAGTCATTACACTTAATTAATTATAATTAAGTGATTATTTAAAATTAAATAAATAATTAACTAATTATTTAAAATTAATTAAACAATTAATTAATTAACTTCTTATAATTTCAAAATCTTTAATTAGTTAAGAAAACATTTATTGTTAATTAAACTCTTTACTTATTAATAAATCATTCTAATTAAGTATTCTTATATTCATAACAAAAATGAATTTTAATCATATTTATCTTCATAAATAAGTTATTTGAATTAGTTCAAATTTTCATAATTTAAACAAAACTATTCAATTTGGTTTACCAAAATTGTTACTTTACTTCATTTAAAAAAAAACATTCAGAAGACAAATTTTTAAAATCTAAAACACTTTAAATTTTCTCATTCCCACTTCTTCATTTTGAATAAAATTTGAAACTCAAGTTTAAACATTACTTTAAATTTTGCTTAAAACTTTTGGTTTAATATTTACATTCAAAACACTTCTTTAAAATTGGATTTCAAATTTAATTAAGATAATCACTTTCAGAACAATCATCTTAAAATATATGAACCTGAAATATAAATTTGATTTACATTTTAAATGTTTTGTTTGCCTTTATTTTAGAATAACAAATTCAACTTTGAAAATTGTTTCTTATATAAACTTTTTTACAAATATTGAAGCTTGATTTTTCAGACATTCAATCTTGAGTTACTTTTATTGCTCGTCTTCAATTTATTCAATAACAGGTTTATAGCTCAGCAACATTATCATTTAAGCTACAGTAATTAAACTAACACATCACCCTATACCCAAGTAAACCCAGCAGCACACCCAAATCAAATTCCTTCGAGTCGCACGCGAGCACAACCCGAGACCTTCCCCGAGTCTCCACCCAGCTACCCCGAAGACAACCCTACTTCAAGTCACACGCAAGCTCACGCGAGCTACTTCGAGTTGTTCCTGAAACGTACGCAAGTTCCTTCGAGTTTCACTCGTCTTCTCCAATCGAACAGCTCCCCTGTACAAGCCGTGCACACCCACGTTCATGTGCACCTAGCACATCACCTCTGACCATGCTACGTCGCCGCAACAATTGCCGCCGATCATATAACCGCACGTGAGCACGAAACCAAACTCAGATCTTTCAATCCTCTCACGAATCGAATTTCGACCCCACTGCTCGAAACACTGAAACAACCTCGGCCTCAAAACCCAACCACCATTGACGAACTCACGACCGGAAACTCCGGTAATCCTTCCAAAGCACCACGGTAACCCCCTGCTACCATCCACCTCATTGCGATCAAACCCGATTCACAATTCTCGATACAATTGCCACGACAACCCAGGGCAGCAAACCACACTACTAAACCCTAGTTTGATTCAAATTGAACAAATCACTTATTTAAAAATTTTAATTGTATTTTTCCCCGAATCCCTAACATTCAAGCAAGCTACAGCCCAAATTTCAACGCAAATTATTGCGTAAATCATCTGCAATACACAAAAGTTCCCAAAATGTTCAAACTCGAATTTCTCTACGAATACTCAACTAAAAATCACAAATAACGTATCAAAATTCATGATTTTCTATCTTGATTACATGCATGTTATTCAATTTAAATTTAAAGATAGTTGATTTTTAACAAAAATCCTAGTTTAACAGTAAATTCCCTCTTTTATAATTATTTGTTGCTTTTAAAAATTTGAAACTATTTTTAAAATTACTACCAAACATTATCATACAGTTTTTATTCACATATCACGTTCAAATAAGGTATAGATTGGAAGATTTTACATTTTCCTTTAAGAAGAACAACCTCTGTAAAATACAGAGATGAATATACAGGTTCATCTATACTTAAGCATCCCATACCATCAATCATTCATGTACAACAGTTCTAATGCAAACATGTATTCTATATCATAGCAAATTCTACACATGCAACATCAAATTCAACTTCAGATTTGTTAAAAACTGTTTTTTAAAAAGAATTTACTCACCTGATTCAAGAATGCAGAGCAGAGAACAGAACTAGCTTTATTTCTTTAATTCATAAATGCATTTGTTGAAGAAAATCCTTTGCATGCTGTTGTTTTAACTTGTTGTGCTAATCTTCAATTTGAATGCAGGTTGCAGATTTGAAATTGCAGTTGAACTGCAGATTTTTATGAGCTTCCAGCTTGATTTTCATTTGCTTCTTTTTGACATGCAGGTTGAATTGATATGAAGTTGTAGTTGAATTTTATTTGCATTTGCAGGTTTAACTTGATGAATTGCAGGTTGAACATCATTTTGAAATACAGGCTTCCACTTGCATGCTGAAGTTTTTATTTCCAGGTTTGGATTTTATTTTAAGATTTTTGAAGTAGCCATTATTTTTAGTTAAGAAGTGTAAACAAGGGAATGAAAGTGTTTTTGAGAAAATTAGTTTTCTTCTTTTATTATTTAATAAAAATATATTGCCACTTGTTCCTTATTTGAACAAATGTCATTAAATTTATTTGATTGCCTTACATGTGTTATAAGTGGTGTTAATATGTTACATTTGTATTAAGTGTTTTAATAAATTTTTATTTAGTTTAAATGTAAATATAACTTACTTTCTTATTTAAGTTTCTTAGTAAATAAATTCTTATATGTGTATTTAAAACCTAAAACATTATACATATTCATTTATAACCAATTTAATTTGAACATTTTAAGAAAATAAAAATAAAACATTGATTAATTCCTTTATAAACTACCATATTTTAAATAAACAACTATCATATATTTTGAAAACAAATGAATTAATCTTTAAGTTAACTTATGAAAATATATTAAGTTTTAAAACAAAGCTCCAGTTACAATATTCATTAAATTGTCAATAGATTAAATTTAAATTCAAAAACAATCCAAATTATAACATATACATACATATATATTACAATTTGAAAATTCATTCATTTATTTTAAAACAAAGATATCCTATTCACAATATATATCAAACATATATATTATAGACAGAATAAAATTTCATTAGCTTTGGAAAAACAATTCTTATCAATTTTATTGCCAGATTATAAATTCATTATCCTTTTAAAAAGATTAAATTTACCAATTTTAAATTAAAATTACAAAGAAAATTATCAATCCAATTAAATTATTAACACAGATTATTAAATTCTTATTGCCCAAAATTCCGGGTCGTTACAGTTGTTTAACACTGTTACGTGTTATACTAATCGTTATCCGATTTCTTTATCTAAGGATCGGATAGACGAGATTTATTGTGACTGTCGTCTATTCATTATTTAATTATTATTGCTTCTGTGCACTAATAACTGAGTTTGAATTAGACTGACCCGTGTATTATTTCTTTTGAATGTAATACTCGGGTCAGACCGAGTATTTACAGGTTGTAGATATCCTGCTTTGGGTTGCTGCTTGAGTTATGAAGTCTTTTCTTATCTTTTGGAGTAGTTGTAGTCATTTTTAGTAGTCAGTATATATATAGGTTGTTATGTATTTATGTATATTAATCACGTTAATGTACATGTATATGTAACTTCCAGTGTCGACAGTTGTAGTTGTATCATATGTATTGTACCACATGTATATCAACTGACATCAGTTATATATATATATGAGACTTTCTGTTATATCTGTGTTCCGCATTTACATTATCTGTGTTATTATTATATATATTGTCCTAAACTATTATGAACCATCGTAGTACGTTTTATACTGGAATTGGGTATGTCGATGGGAGTAAATAAATAAGAGATGAAAAACTAAAAATATATATCACTCCTATCGAGGTAACCAATACTAGTGTAAGGCCTTACTACGGATGGACGCTCCTATACAGCCTTATTCTTCGTGATAATAGACAGTATTTCTTTTAATACTCTTTGTTATGGTGAGCATTGAGGTGGGGCGTTACACATGTAGTCCTCAGGGTATGCACTGGGTGGTACATTGTGGATGTCCAAGCACTAGTATAAGCTAGAGCGGATGTAGTTTCACGTTTTCATCGTACACGACGGAACATCTGTATTGTAGGCCTCACGAAGCTGTATTTTACAGATGTAGTTACGGAACACTCAAGGAGCAAGATGATGGAGTCCTTTCTAAGGATACAGAAGGTACTATGAGTAGTACCTTGAACCAATACGGTCTTTGGGCATGTAGCTATATATATATATATATATATATATATATATATATATATATATATATATTGGTTATCAGGTCTTAATCTACTAGGGAGTAGATGGGTACGATTCACGTATAGAGGCGAGAGTATTATAAACCCAATAAACCTAATATAACAGAAAGTGGAAATAGAACAATATATGTAGAATTATGCTTAGAAGTGTATAATTTGTCCATTCACCAGAACTTTAGTTCTAACCCCCTCTTCATATCATCCCATAGGTTAGATAGATGGCAGATATTTTTCAGTTTTGAGACACTTGTTTAAAAAGTGTTATTACCTTGGTGAGTATTTACTTACTATTATATTTTAGTCAGTTCCACTGTGAGATATTATTTGAGCTCTAATATATTTATGTTTGCCTATTTGCAGGATACCAGATACCAAACTTTGCCTATTTGCAGGATACCTATCCCACAGGTTAGCTTTGATATATTTATCTTTGTTTAAAAAGATGTTTTGTGCAAGTTATAAGGAATACATGAAAGAGATGTACAAGGTATGGAAAGCACCATATTTTATATAGCCTATTTCGATAAAATATAAATAAGTTCCTTGTAATTTCACATAATCATGAAATCTTCTTTTAAAGGATTCATAGAAGGTTTTAGCGTTAATGGTTTTAGAAGGCAAATAGTTCCAATACATTAAGTTATAATACCATTAGGTGTAATAAAAGTGTAATAATTAGAGACAGTGTTAATTAGGAGGGATACTATAGAGAGTGTTAGTAGGAAAGATAAGAATGAAAATTTCATATTTCCATTGATTTTGCTCATTGGTTGCTTGCCTTTGTAGAAAGTTCCCATTTGTTATAAGTTAGAAACTCCTACAAGGTTAGGTAATTGGAAGCATTGGAAATTTGAGGGATTTCTGATAAAATAATTGTTCTTATCTACTCCAGTTTTTGTAAATTTGAAAATCTATGAAAAGATGATGTTGTGAAAACATGTAATGACATTTTTGGAAGTCAAGAAAAAATATATTTTAAGGGCAAGCAAGGCATGTTTTAAAGAAAAATAGTTTTGTGAAAAAGTAAATAAGAAGAGAAAAACTTTGTAAACAACTAAATTTAAAAATCCAATTTTTTATGGAAAGCTGTAAAGGTTTTTTAAAGTAACAGAGAAATAAGTTTTGAACTTAGAATTTCTAAGATTTCCGCTCTAGGTATGGTGAATAATTTAAATTCAAAGAGCTGTAAAGATGTAAGTCTAAAAAGATAAAATGTTAAGTAACCAAGTAACTTTGAATTTAATAGAAACTTCAAAGTGACATTTTTAAAGGAAAGAATTTTAGGATTTGATGTTTTCAAAAATTTAGAAGCTTTAATTTTTGAAATGAAATGATAAATTCCAAACCAAACTTTTAAATGTGGAGTAGATAGGAGTCATTTCCTAGGTGTGACGGGAAAAGTGTAAGGCTATGTGGGAGATAGTAGTGACTACTTTTAGTAGTAATAATAAAAGTTCTCGTAAAGTGTATAGGACACTAGTGAGAACCTAGGAATGTTGCTTCATTTGTATAAACTATAGAAGAATAGTGAGGTGATATTATTAAGATAGTAAGACACACATGGTTGAGATAGGTAGACCTTATTCGAAGGAAAAATGAAAGGTAAAGGTAAAGAGAAAATTTCCCCAAGCTTAGTTTCCTTTTTAGATAGAGACTGCACAGATTGAAATCCTTATTCATTGCAGTAAATGAGACATGGTTATTTCATTTTGAGTATGGAATGGAAGAGATGAATAGATCCTATTCATCGTGAGTAACACACCGTAAGTTAGTAACGAGCAATAGGCGGTAGGAGGGGCATAGGAGTTACCTAGATTCCTAGAGTAGGACATTTCTGTATCAGGGTGGACATGGTCCTAAGCGGCCTAACCTTAGATGATAACTGTGTTTAGCTGCTATATTTATTTATCTAGTATCGCTTTGTTGTAGGAATTATTTTCTCTTTTTGTTATGAGATTATACTTCTATGTAAGAATTTAGTTCCTATTGTAGTAAACCAAGTGATGATTAGTATGATGCTTTTTCTCCATGTCTTTGTGATGTTCACAAGAAGAGAATAAGAATACAGGACGTAAGTAATAAAAGAAAAGTAAAAGCCAAAAAGAGTAACCAAAAGGAAAACAACAAATTTAAAGAAAGCGACAGAAATGATAACAGAAAAAATTTAAAATAAAAATTTTCTTATATGAACTATCCTTGATAAAGAAAATAGAAATTTTTATAGAATATCGGCATAAGTTCCAAGTATGGAGAAAGAGGTGCGAAAAAGTAAAATGGTAAATGAGATGTTTTCCATTTTCTACCTTCTTTCTGACATAAGAATTCGAGTTTGGAAAAAAATTAGTTTTTTCTGAAATTCGAACAATAACAGCTGTGTGGTAGTATTTGGATGTAAAAATTATTGAACTACGCCTCTATTCAATAGGAGTGTGGGGAAATGTCGGATGAAAAATGTTTTGAGTTTTCAAAAGATTGCATTCATATAAAAATTGCAAGTATATTTAGGATGCGTGCATCATATTTTGAAAAGGAGTTTTTAAAGAAGATAAGCACTCATATAAGAGGTGCTGCTTAAAAATTCATGTTCATGCATATATTTTATGCTGAATGACACTTTGCACAAAGACATAGATGGTTGCAAAATTGGATGTACGCAAAATGGATGTGATTGATGTGGAGAATTACATAGTTTTACTCTTATCGAATTTCGCGGACGAAATTTCCTAAAGGGTACGAGAATGTAACACCCCGCATTTTTAGATAACTAAATAACCAAAATAATTATAAACAGTGAAAAGGAGCATTTCTGGAATTGTCAAAATATGGCCTCAAAACTTATACCATTGTGTTTGTGGCTATTTTTTGATCAATTTCCATATATAACTTGTCGATATCCGAGTTGATTTGAAGAAAAAGAAACCAGAAATATATAATTAATTAAATGAGAAAAAAAACAAATAGAAGCACCCTAGTGGTCGACCGTCAGGTCAACTCGCAAAGCATCAGTGTCGACCGTAAGGTCGACCAATAATGAACACAGGTCGATCTATAAGTCGTCCCGTGTTTGCCCTGGATGTTAAATCGTCTCCAAGGACGTAAAACGTTTTTCTAATTTCATCTTCATGCGATTTGAAGTGTTATTTTCTGGATTCAACGATTCATAGCGAGCCTGTGACGTGGTTGCACTAGATTCAATTCGAAATTCTGACGGCTTGAGATCCCCAAACTTCCCTATAAACAGAACCTAGGCCTAACTATTTTTTCACAATCAGATTTTCTCCCAATTGGGTTCATTGCCTGAGGTTGAACCCTAAATAGGTAATAATTCTAGGGAGAAGATCTTCTTAATAAAAATATTAGATGCCTTAGAAGGGGATCCGGGAAGGCCATAGAGCAATGCTAAGATTGAAAGGTCAGTGGATTTAAATTATATCTTTTTTATGTTTATGATATATAATATTGTTAAATTCCTGTTAAAAATTTAATTCAGCATTTATTTCAATAATTAGTTCTACTATTTACTTATGTTGAAAACGCAAATTTTATAAGAGAAGTGTACTTATATTTAAATGTTATTTATCTGGAAAAAGAAAGCAATCCAATTAAATAAAAGTAATACAGGCTTAATAGGTTTTGAGAAAGGCATAAGCCTAAAGTGAGAAATTTACGGTAAATTATGTTAAAATGGGAGAAATGAATTAAAAAGGAGAAAATCTGATTACTTGATTTGGAAGTTAGTGATAGATTAGTTGGTTGGTTTAGAAAAGGTAATACATTTCCATAGTTTAATATTGTAAGAATAGTGATAAGCATAATTGCACGAATAAAAGCATGAAAAATGGAATTGGTGCAAAATAGAGACATTACCGTATTTTGCATTACCCAATAATTAAAGAAACAATAAAAGAAATATGTTGCAGTTACGAGTTATTACTTATAGCATTATTTAGCATTAAAATATGGAAATGGATTTTTAAGCACAGTTTTTGTAACCAACCAAATAGAATAGAACTACTTTCTAGAATAAAAGGGAATAACGTGAAACGTTAAAGAAATTAAAGAAGAGGAAATAATCAAGTTAATTATTTGACAAGATTAGAGACAATAAACAGAATATGCGACTAGATCTACATTTACTATGCAGATAGTAGAACAAAAAGTAAAGCAGTTATTATGATAAGTAATTTGTGACAGTTGGACATAGTCCCAAGCTAAGACTGTCATATAATATAAGAAAATTAAAGAACATGTAGTATCGTAATAAAAGAAGACAGACTAGAATAGAAAAGAGATACTTGCAATTACACTTATAACATGTATGTTATAAAAGAAAGAAAATAATATAAAACTGACAACTGCAAGTATAATTGTAACAAGCAGGTTATAATTATAAAGAAAGAAATAGAAGAGGCTTATTTTATTAAATTAAAATCTTGGATTAAGTCAATAAGCAAAAATAATAGAAGTGGCCCATATTGGCAGCATTCCTTTTTAGGTCTAGGACTGATGGTCTCACACATAGGTGGGCTGGGCTTGCTGATTAGGGTAAATAAGTAGCCAATAGAATTAGAAAAGTAAACTAATTGAATAGTAAAATATTAGATGTAGGGTCAAGTAAAATTGTAAGGTCGTTTGAAGTAACCCAAAAGAGAATCCGGATAAAGAGCTAACGAAGCAGTTCATCGCAGATTTTAGTACAGAAAGAGCACGTCCAACTTAGTTAGTTCGGGCTAAAAGGAAGTACGAGACTTCTACGGGATGTGAGGATACTCTAGGATGGCCCTCTAGGGTAGGCCTAATGAAGCTTCACCCCCAAATGCAGGTCTATAGGTGTTCCATTAAGAGAGTATGCCTTGACTGCTTTTGCATTGCAGGCCGAACGAAACGGACCTTTGTGGGTAGTTAGAAGGTTGATGATGGAGTAGGATATTCGTATGACACCATACTCCTAGTTATGAGTAGGTTTTAGTGGGCGTGACCCAAAAGGATAGTCGCATGCGAAGATCAAGCCATCATCAATCAGAGCGAGTTCGAGAAAGACTAGAGTTAAACAAACATACCAATTATTCTTTTACACATTAGATGAGGGTCACAACCAATTGGATGTTTAGATTGTTTAGAGTAGGGAACAACCACTTAGCTCTTGAGGGGCCTCTTAATTAGTTGGGGAGCTGCGTGGGGCCATAGCCACGATGTGAAAAGAGATAAACGAAGTATAATATCTGTATTGTTGGCTTAGAGAACCGGACCTTTACAAATATAGAAAATCCCTGACCGAGTTTCGTACAAGGTAAACCTTGTTGGTGGAATTCAAGGACTAGGCAGAAGGATTGCATGTAGTCCTCAATTATGCACTAGGTGGTACATTGTGGATGTCTGAGCACTAGTATAAGCTAGTGCTGATGCAGTTTCACGTTTTCATAGTAGACGATGGAACATCTACATTGTAGGCCTCACGAAGCTATACTTTACAGATGTAGTTACAGAACGTTCTAGGAGAAAGACGATGGAGTTTTTTTCAAGGAGGATACGGAAGGTACTATGAGTAGTACCTAGGAAAAATGCGGTCTTTGGACATGTAGCTATATATATATATTGTTTATTAGGTCTTAATCTACTAGAGAGTAGATTGGTACGATTCACGCACAGAGGCGAGAGCATTATAAACCCAATAAACCTAATATAACAGAAAATGGAAATAGAACGGTATATGTAGAGTTATGTTTAGAAGTGTATAATTTGTCCATTCACCAGAACTTTAGTTCTGACCCCCTCCTCATATCATCCCATAGGTTAGATAGATGGCAGAGATTTTCCAGCTTTAGGATACTTGTTTCAAAAGTATTATTACCTTGGTGAGTGTTTACTTACTATTATATTTTAGTCAATTCTGTTGTGAGATATTTGTTTGAGCTCTGATATATTTATCTTTGCCTATTTGTAGGATACTAGATACCCAACTCGGGTTTCAGTGGGCTTGGATTTTAGAATTTTTGCGAAAAATCCGAACCCACTAGAATTCGGGTTGTTACACTTAGAGATTTTTGTAAATTGTATATACTCTAGTCTGAGCTCCGGGAACATAGAGTAATCTAGTCCGCGCTCTAGGGACTCGGATATTTTTGTAAATTGTTTATACTCTAGTCTGCACTCCGAGAACTTAGAGTACTCTAGTCCGTGCTCCGAGGACTTATAGATCTTCGTAACTCGTTTATACTCTAATCCGCGCTTCGCGGACTTAGAGTACTCTAGTTCGCGCTCTGGGGACTTAGAGATTTTTGTAAATCCTTGATACTCTAGTCCGTGCTCAGGGGATTTAGAGATATTTGTAAATCTTTTATACTCTAGTCCGCGCTCCGAGGACTAAGATTACTCTAGTCCGCGCTCCAGGGACTTAGAGATTTTTGTAAATCGTTTACGCTCTAGTCCATGCTCCGGAGACTTCAAGTATTCTAGCCCATGCTCCCAGGACATAGAGATATTTGTAAACTGTTTATACCCTAGTCCGTGATCTAAGGACTTAGAGATTTTTGTCAGAATTTTTTATATACTAATGAGCGCTTCGGAGACTTTGAGTATTCTAGTCCGCGCTCAGGGACATAGAGATCTTTGTAAATCGTTTTTACTCTATACTTCGCAGACTTAGAGATTTTTGTGAATCGTTTATACTCTAGTCCTGGCTATGAGGACTTAGAGTATTCTAGTCTGCTTCGGGGACATAGAAATATTTGCAAGTCATTTATACTCTAGTCCACGCTCCGGGGACTTAGAGTACTCTAGTCCCTACTCCGGGGACTTAGAGATTTTTGTAAATAGTTTATACTCTAGTCTATGCTCCAGGGACTTAGAGTACTCTAGTCCATGTTCTGGGGACTTATAGATCTTTGTGAATCGTTTATACTCTAGTCCACGCTCCAAGGACTTAGAGTATTCTAGTCCGTGCTCCAGGTACTTAGAGATCTTTGAAGTCATTTATACTCTAGTCCGCGCTCCGAGAACTTAGAGTACTCTAGTCCGCGCTCCGAGGACTTATAGATTTTTATAAATCGTTTATACTCTAGTCCGCGCTTCGAGGACTTAGAATACTCTATCCACGCCACGAGGACTTAAAGATTTTTGTGAATTGTTTATACTTTAGTCCACGCTTCAGAGACTTAGAGTATTCTAGTCCGCGCTCCAGGAACATGTAGATCTTTGTAAGTCGTTTATATTATAGTCCGATCTTAGGGGACTTAAAGTACTCTAATCCATGCTCCGGGGACTTATAGATTTTTGTGAATCATTTATACTCTAGTCCGCACTTCGAAAACTTCGAGTATTCTAGTCCATGCTTCAAGGACTCAGAGCCAGTTTGGTGATGGTTGAATCATTCATCTGATCCTATAGAGTTGAGTAGATTCCCTTTAACCCAATTTGGTTGTTTTCTCAATGTTGTTTAACTTTGGGATGCACCATGTTCTCCAACGATAAGAGTCCCAGGCGTTTTCATTGCCTAGCTTTGTTTATAGTCATCTAGTGTCACCCTTGGAGATGTAAGGCTATTTCTTAACCAATTTCATAGTTATTCTTACTCATGAAAAAATCAAATTTCCTCCAATCTGTTTTTTATAATCTAATGACTACCTACGGAACACTTCATTTCCAGGTGCCAAATTTAGGGTTCTTATAGAGAATCTGAATTATGGAGCAAGTTAGCACATTGCCCTCGGTATGAACACGTTCATTCCTATACCGATCAAGGACTAGTAAAGTTTGGTTGTGTTTGTCTTGAATTTGTGCCACTTAACCTTGCTTGTTTCAGGCCATATACATTATGCTAGGCTGAAAACATTATTGCGGATATCAACCTTATTCATTGGTTCTAATATTTGGGAATCGGTGGTTTAGCTGCTCGATTTTGAGCATTCTCTCCTTTTCATGGTCTAGATTTTGGATAACAGCTAGTTTTCTACAAGTTAGAGTTTGAGACATCGGTCGAGCACCCACTTTTTGGAAATTGGTGCATTGATGATTTGATTTTGGAAATGCCTTGCGTCGTCATCCTTCTCTAGGTGACAGTAAATTCCTCCTTCTACTGCAAGTTGGAGCAATTTTTTATCCTGATCAAGTGTTCTAGTGTTATATGACTCTAGGTCCACAGGGATGATTATTTTGAACAATTGATGTGAGACTTGATGTTCTGGACGGCTCCCTGGATGCCCTCAGTCAAAGGTACATGGCATCTCCCATCTTTGGAAACTCATGACCTGGATGTCCTGAGTTTTGACATTTTGTACATTAACTTTGGTCAAAAATAATTATTCTTCGCTGAATTCTTGGTTTGTGAGCTTTGCGGTAAACTGAAGCAGTGTTGGTTCTTTCGGGTAGCGAAAGTTGATCCCTGTTAATCAAAGTGCCCAGCTTTTGCGAGTGCATGGCTTATGAAATGCACGGCTTTTGAAATTCTTCTATGTTGCCTATCTTCAGGCAACATGAGGAGTTTAAGCTTTTGAGTGTTAGTGCGCAGCTTACAAATGTGCGGCTTTTCATGCCCCTCGGTGTAGCCTATCTTCAGGCAATGTGAGGAGTGTACGTTTTAGGAGTTAGTGCATGGCTTATGAAATGCGTGGCTTTTGAAATTCCTCTATGTTGCCTATCTTCGGCAATATGAGGAGTTTATGCTTTTTGCGAGTTAGTGCACGACTTATGAAATGCATGGCTTTTCGTACTCCTTGGTGTTGCCCGTCTTTGGACAATGTGAGGAATTTAAGCTTTTTGAGAGTTAGTGCAAGAACTTATGAAATGTATGGATTTTCATGCTCTTCATTGTTGCCTATCTTCAGGCAATGTGAGGAGCGTACTTTTTAAGAGTTAGTGCACGACTTATAGCATGCACGGCTTTTGGTGCTCCTCGGCGTTGCCTATCTCTAAGCAACGCGAGAAGTGTATATTTTGGCACGGCTTATGGAATGCATGATTTTTGGTGCTCCTCGGTGTTTCCTATATCCAAGAAATGCGAGGAGTTAGTTTTTTATGCTTCTCGGTGTTGCCTATCTCCGGGCAACGCGAGGAGTTAGTCCTTGATGCTTATCGGCGTTGCCTATCTTCGAGCAATGCGAGGAGTTAGTTTTTTAGTGCTCTTCGGCGTTGCCTATCTCCGAAAAACACGAGGGGTTTGTTTTTTTAGTGCCACTTGGCATTGTCTATCTCCGGGCAACGCGAGGAGTTGTTTTTTGATGCTACTCGGTGTTTCCTATCTCTGGACAACGCGGGAAGTTAGTCCTTGATGCTTCTCGATGTTGCCTCTCTATAGGCAACGTGAGGAGTTAGTCTTTTAGTGCTCCTCGGCATTGTCTATCTCCGGGCTACGCGAGGAGTTAGTTTTTTAGTGCTCCTCCGCGTTGCCTATCTCTGGGCAACAAGAGGAGTTAGTTTTTTGATGCTCCTCGATGTTGCTTATCTTCGGACAATGCGAGGAATTAATTTTTTGGTGCTTCTCGATGTTGCATGGACAACACCATGTTTTAGAAGGCAATGATTGGGTTTCGGCGATCCATCGATTTGAGCCGATTTGTTTCCATCAACCCGACGATAGTTATAGTGAATAAAGTTTTGTCGGTTCAAATAGATAATTGGTTTTTGGATTGGGTAAATAAGGCTTGGGCGATCCTCCTATATTTCGGGAAGATATGTACAACAAAACAGAGAAGGTTGCCATGGTGGAGAGATCTACAACCGACTGTTGGATGATGGATTGAAGAAAGAGCCTATGGGAGTCCAACGCATGACTCTTAGCTCTTAATCTGAACTGCCTTTAGAGAATGGTTCTTTGACTAGCATACGGTATAAGAGGAAGATGAATTGGTCACTAAGAGCACTAAACTAGTAGTTGGAAAGAAGTGGGCAAGTATTATGCTAGTATTTCGTTTCCTGCACTAGCTAGGCCATTAAGTCCGTGGTTGTCAGAATGCCAAAAATTATGATTGGGCATAACATAACCGTGGTACGATTAGTCTCGGCCTTTCTTATAGCTATTCAAGTGTGTGTGGTGCTCCCTATGCCACAGAGCTGTTGGCTTGCTTGAACTAGATTCATCGTCTCTCCACAACTTGTTTGGTTGCCCCCGGTCGAGTGGGTGCGGTTTTCCCAGGTGTCGAATCTTGGCTTGATTCGAGTTGGCCTCTGATTGATCACAAGGCCAGTTCAGTTTTGGCTTAGTTTCTTTGAGCAACTTTGAAGCTCTGAAATTTAGCACTATTTGTCTCATTGGTCGTTGGAAGTGATTCCATTAATCTTGCAGAGTGACGGGTATGATTGTCGACTATGGCTCCGTAGCGTGACTTCGTTGACTTCAAGGAGCTCTGGATCAGATGACTGCTAATCTTTCAGTTCACCTTCATGGATATCAACCATACATAAATTTCGTTGATCTACTGGTTTACCTTCATGATGCTTTAGTTCGTGAAAGGCCTTCCGGTTTGCGAAGGGCTTTTTGGATCAGATGATCGCTGATCTACCAGTTTACCTTCACGATGCTTGGGTTCATGAAAGACCTTTGCATTCGTGAAGGGTTTTTTTTGTTCGGATGTCCCGCGACTACGTGGCCTTGGAATGATAATTTATTGATTTCGAGAGGAGTTTTGGATTGTGTATCCGATGACTCGGCGGTCTTAAAGCAATGGTTCATCGACTTCAAGGGGAATTTTTCGGATCCAGTCAAGGAAACACTGTTTTATCCATTTCTATGTGCTACGGTGTTGGATCTATTTGTTCGACGTTCCTTTGCACAAGACTTCTTGATGCCACCAGCAACACCGATTCTCGAAAGAGGGATTGACATGGCTCATCGGGGGCATAGAAGCATTTATTTTGCCATGCTGTTTGCAATGCCCCTGGTGTCCCAGTACAGCTCATTTGTAAAAGGAGAGTAGACGAGGATGGTTGAGAAGGCATCACTTTAGGTTGCTGTCCTATTCCTTAGTTTTTAGCTAGCTAGAGTGTTAATTGATAATCATCTTTTCGTCTGATTTCGTCAGTTAGCTGGGGCGCTTTTCTATCGGGTCTTAGTAGCTTTGCTTGGGCGGAAGGTCCCTGAGGTCCTTATAGCTCCTTCACTGTTTGGTATGTTCTTTGGCATATTGCCTAGATTGCCTTCTAATTGCACTACTTCTAGTCTTTTAGAACCAGTTCGCTTTCCTATAGAATTATTCCAGGGCAACAGGTTGTTTCATCCTTTAATGATTCCTAAGGGCCTTGCAATAGACTGCATCCGTCGCGCTTGCTTCATCCATATGTTAGTCACACCTAGAAAGAAGAAATTTCAAATCAGTTGTATAGTTGTATAAAGGTATAATTTGCATGATAAACTTCTTTGTGTGATCGGTCTGTTTTCTTGCAGAAGTTTATAATGCTTGAGAATGATAGATGCATGAATGTCCGTGCTTCAATGATTGGAAATGCCAACTAAATGGCGAATCACTTATGATGGGGTCATGGAAAAGTGACGATCCTCAAAAAATTTCAAACTAGGCGAGATCGGTCGAGGGTGACAAAGAAGGCTCCACAAGATTGCATTCCAAATTTCCAGGTATTCGGAGTTCGCACGTTAGAGTTATGGGAAAAAGAAGATGGATCGACATTGATGGATTGGTGGTATTTTACTTGGAATATGACCCAAGAAAATTTTCCATTTGCTTGGAGGCACCACATGATTCTCTTGGAGTCACAGAAGCCGAAGTGTTGGGTTGGTGAGAAACATTGCTTTGGGCCATTTGCATGTTTGCTTGGAGAGAATCTTGGTTTCACCAGAGTCTCATTTCGTGCCAGAATTTCTTAGGTTTGCTTGGAGTCAAATGGATGATTACCCGAGTTTGACTACGAGTCTTGACTTCGATAATCTTATTCGAGTCACATAGGCAATTACCCAAGTTCGACTTTGAGTCAAATCTGAAGTGAGTTTTTTAGTGACCATGTTGAATACTTTTGATGATTTTCGATGACGATCATTTGTGATTCGATGATGGGAGCCCCATGATGGGATTGAAAGCTGGTCAGTTGGGAGTGGTCACAATATACCATGAGAGCTTGGCATTGTAATTGATCTCGGTTTATATCATATCTTCTTGGTTTTCCTGCGTATAGAAGTACCGCTTAAGTAGTAGTTCCTCGTCCTTTGCTTAGCATCGTGCTACGACATGGGTTCTAGAGCCTCTTATAGCCTTTTGCACGTTGACATTTTCAGCCAATTTGTCTTCCTCAGATTGTTTGTCATCTTCAAAGTCGGAGAGAGCCATCTTTATATCCTTCCGTGGGGTTTTCACCCCTAAGTTCGGATTTGTAGCCGATGCTTTTGCAGTAGGTGCAGTGTTAACGTTTTCTTCTACCATTATTCTTGGAGCTCCACCCATCGCTTCTTTTCGATTATATCCCCTTCGAATGACCCAGACGGTGGTATATGTTACGACACTTTCGATAAACTGATTCACCAGAGAAAAGCATAATGACCCAAGCCAATTCGATGGGTTGCTAGCAACCCATAGCTTATGGATCACTGGCTATCCAATATGTATGCTGGAAAGTAAGCTAACTTCCTAGCATCCTTCTCCCATCTTGTTCCATGTAGGTCATTGTAAATCAATGAAATGGTACGGATCACTAGCGATCTATAGCATAGCATATGGATCGCTAGCGATCCATATACTTAGAATATTATTGGATTTTAATTTTCGGGGTCTATGGTGGTTAGGTGAAAAGGTATGGATCGCTAGCGATCAATAGTGCATGGATCGCTAGTGATCTATGTACTTGGTTAATTTCTGAGCTTTGCCTTATTTTAATGATGATTCATGCGCTAGTTGCGTCGAACTGCTATCAGATCATGATGGAAGGGGATTGGTGGACCCACGAGCTAACCATATGGATCGCTAGCGATCCATAGAAGACGGTTTGCTAGCGACCCATCACCTTAGCATGTGTTTGCTTGCCTTTTCTCCAATCCTTTGGTTGTTTCTTCTATTCTCAACATAAAACCTTCTAAACAGAGAATGGGGATCTAACTTTTAGACTTATGGGATCTAACATAGATAGCTAAATCTGAACCCTGAGTTGAGTTCTCAATGAAAGTACCAAAATGTTGACCCAAAAAATGGACCAACACCCTGGTTTGGATTTGAAAGCACCAGCCATGTTCTAACAGAGAAACATCACAGATAACAGATATAGAAAAAATAGTAAAAGAAAGAAGACTGAGAATTTTTATAGTGGTTCAACTGTTAATGAACCCTACATCCACTTTATAGTTTTACTATATAACGATTGTTGTTACAAGAGATGTTTAATTACAAGGCTTTGATTGTCTTTAGTTAGACTGAATCCCCAGAGTTGGAATCCACTAGAGAATCACAGTTAATTCCTTTGGAGATTATTGTGAGAAAGGTAGAGAGTGAGGAATAATTCTAGAAGAGCTTTAGTAACCAATCCGAAGAGGATCCTGTTTATGTTGTAGGTAGGATGGTATTTATAGAGATCGGAGGACTTTTGGGCCAGCGCAACTCATCAACTTCTCGTAGATGGATGTATAGAGTTAAGGACTTAGCTCCTTAGCCACTGCCTTGCTTGGTCGTCTTATTATTGGCTTATCGATGAATCGTGGAGAAGCATGGGTCGCTAGTGACCCGTACACTTAGCATATTCTTAGCATGTTTCTTCCTTCCTTCTCCTCTCCCATTTAACAGAGCAACCTTCCACTATACATAGGCCGCCAGTGATCCATAGGTCAAGGGTCGCTGGTGATCGAGATACTTTGATGCTTTTTTGGAGTTTGGGGTTTAGGATGTCTCTATGGTCTTGTATCGTCGTTGCTTGCACACTGTTCCGTTTTGATGGTAATTCACTAGTTGTTTTCACTCAACTGCTGATTGGGATGTAAGAATGCTGGTCCCTTGGTTTAATCGATCTTGGTTGTTGTCTCAGTAATATAACTTGACTATCGCTCACTCCTTGCCTTAGCCTTTCTAGTTAGGTTCTAGGCCATTTCGATGTTATGAAATTGTTTTTCTTTCTAGTGGGTCCTGCTGGGTTAAAAACCCGGGTAACAATGTCATATCCACGAATCAATTGAATTTGCTGTAAGTCATATGTTATTATCATTATTAACTTTCATATTCAAAATATAAATGTTTTGTTATCTTATATCTTTCGAAAATTAACCTTTCATTTTAATCAAAAATATTACAACTATCTTTTCAAAATTTAATTTTAAAAACTTTATCGCATAGCGGACTAATACTTAATAAATTATGTTTAAAAATTTTAACTAAATAAAACATTGGTAATTAAAGGAGCATTTGGATTACCATCATTACTGACGGCCCCTATTTGGATGATGTACCCTTTTTGAATTGTCACTTAAAGATATGGTACTTCATCCATTGGTATAATAGTTGTAAGCATGTTGGAGTTCCCCATCACGTGGTTGAAACATCTCTTGTTTGGAATCCATCTTCTCTTTTTACTAATGTGAGTGGATACCTCCAAAAAATAAATAAATTTATCGGAACCCGCTTCCCACGTTAAGGTCCTGCGGTTATGTTTGTTGTAGCCATGCCCAAGGGGGTCTATTAAAATCTTTAAAAGAATAATTAGTATTATTATGAAAATCAGTGAAAAATTTATTTATATATTTCTTTCTAATAATATTATTACTCAATTTTGGAATCCATATCTTTATATTTTAGTTTTAGAATTCCATTTTTCCTTAGAATTACTAGATTTTTTAAATTTCGTATAGAGAAAACTATTTTTCTTTGGACTCTAGCTACTTGATCTTGTCCCTTTAAAACCCAAACCATTTTTGTTGTGAACTGGTCTTGAATTTTTTTTATCAAATTTGGTAAGTTCTCCTAACCTTTTGTAAAATTTTGAGAAATTTGTAGAAATCTTTTCTAAATTTTGTTTAAAACATAAAATTTCAAATTCTAGAAATTTTATTTTTGAAGTTAATTCACAATTTTCTTTTGATAATTTGATGTTTTCATTTCTATATGAATCAACATCATTTTCTAGCATTAAAATTTTAATTGTCAAATTTTTAAAGAAGTCATGTGAATTTTCTAATTCCTTAATTTTCTAAAATAAACTAATAATTTTATTTTCTAAGGAATTAATTTCTTTTTCTAACTATTTAATTTTAGAGTTCCATTTTTTATTAGAAAACTTTAAATCTCGATTTAAGTCTTTTAGAAATTCACATCTCGTAGATAATTCCATTTTTCTTGAAATAAACTTTATGTTCCATTTTAAGAAACAGATTTCTCTAAAGATTGTTTTTTGAGTTTCAATTACTTCTTCTAAAATACTATTCTCAACTTTTAACATAGTTCGTTCAAATTCTACTCTATTTAAATTTACTATGGTATCTTTATGCGTTTTTCTTATATTTCTAATTTTTTTATCTAGTGTTATAAAAAATTCAAATATTTCATTATAAGTTAAATCAGTTTGTACGTTATCATTTATGGCTACATTAGCCTTTTCCATACCACTATCACTATCTAAAGATGATAAGGAGTTCAAATCATCCCAAGTGGCTTAGTATCCGGACTTTTTCTTCTTATCGAATCTATTCTTTTCTTGAACTCCTTTTCCAATAATTTTTTAATGGACAATTCTTCATGATATGTCTGAATTTTTTACAGCCATAATACTTGAGTCCTATGCTATTGTCATTATTGTCATTTCCTCTCTTTAACTTCCCTTTTGGATTTTCCATAGTTTTAAGCTATCGAGGCCATTTCTTCTTCATCTACTCCTCAACCTGGAATGCTATGGTCCCTTTTTCTTAATTCTAAAATTTTGTAGCCAGCAAATTTACTTCACAGGCTATTAGATTACCAACTAACTTCTCAACCTTCAGTTGAGAAAGATCGTTATCTTCTTAAATTGCTAATACTTTTCTCTCCCAATCATTTGTTAAAGATTTTAATATTTTTGTGACAACATCAAATTCGAACATGGTTTTACCAGTCCTACGTGTGCGTGTGTAATGCCTTGTAAATGAGAATACATATCATAAATATTCTTATTATCATTCGTTCTAAAATTCTGAAATTGACTTTTTAACATAGCTATTCATGATTGTTTAACCTTGCTTGTGCCTTAATGATTGACTTGTAAAGCGTTCCATGTATCATAAGCAGTTTTACATATCATAACTCTAGTAAATTCACTTTTGTCTAAATCACAAAAGAGAATATTCATAGCTTTGAATTACTAGTTGCTGTAGTATTTTTTTGGGGGTCTATGCAGTTAATGGTGTGGTTGGAATTTCATATTTCGTTTATTTACATCCCAAGTTTCGAGACCGTTAGCTTCCATATAAATTTCCATTCTAGTTGACCAAAAATTATAATCAGTATCGATTTCCCTTCTACGAAAGTGGTTATATGTGTTATATTATTATATTCAATAACTTTTTTATGGTTTATGAAAGTAACCTGCTCTAATACCATGTGAAAGTGTCTAGGATCGTATATGGCTGCACTATAGTATGTAAATAGCATTATATGAAAGTATGTAAATAAAATAAAGTAAAAGGCTTGCACACCAGACTTTATATACTAGTTCGGATCACCGTCCTACATCCAATCCTAGAATTCGTTATTCTGGCTTTTACTCAACAACGCCTTCGCTTTTCCGTAGGATAGGCCTATACCCTCACCTGATCGGCTGAACAAGCTTTTTACACTAATTTGATAGTTTACAGACTTTGGCAGTTGATGTGTCTTCAATACACGGATTTATCCAATATAGTACAATCTCCTATAACTCACAAGAACTGATTTGTAGTTGAATGAACATGAGTTTAGGAGTTAAGAAAATCAGAGAGTTAATTATTATCAAAGAATGATTGCTTATTTGAATATATATAATAGGTAGGGTTTCCATAATTTAGAATTGAAAATCAGAGAATAATTCAAGAATCAAAACTAGTTGAAATCATAGTTATTTATAGAGTTGAAGAGGTTTGATCGAAAGGTATAAAAGCCCCCCATTGCAGATGGTTGCGTCTGAAGAAAATGGAAGAAATGCATCCGTTAAATTAAAAACGAAAAATAATAATTGGAAACCTTAAATTTTCTTGTCCATTGGTGCACCGATGACCTTCCACCGGTCTACCATGAGCAAGTTAATTTGAGTTTCTATAGAATTTTTAATGCTTTTTAAAATTTATAAAAAAATTTTAAAATTATTTAAACGATCTTGGAAAAGTAAAATCAAGTTCTTATGAGTTTAACATTGTAAATCGATGACAGAATGACTCATAAATTTATAATCTTTATGTGCTCTTACAATAGATGCCAACAGATGATCTTTGAAGTTTGAGCGCAATTTTTTTTCCTTCCTCTAAAGCTGTAGCGTTATTTCTCCGACTAATGTACTTTAAACTCTAGTTTGGATTCTCATCGTCAAAGTTGAGAATCATAGCTCTAACATCGTAAACCGCTTTGGATAGGATTAGAAGTTTGGTTAGATGATTTGGTGAATCTTTGAATGTTGTTTGACATTCAATAGCCCACCTAAAAATTCCTTTTGTTTCTTTAGTATGTTAATAAATGAAATCCACTTATTTATCGATCGACTAAGGAATCTATTCAAGGCAGTTGCTTTCCAATTAACTCTTACTATTGGCGGGAGTCTTCGTATCAATAATAGCTTTAATCTGTTAAGTATTAACCTCTATACCCTGAGCATTAATAATAAAACCCAAGAATTTCCTTGATTTTATGCCGATAGAGTATTTTTGAGGATTTAGTTTAATATTGTATTGTTGTACTATACTGAACAATTCTATGGTTTTGCCTATTTGCCTAGAAAAATTCAATAGCTCAACCTTTAATTTGTCGCCCTTGTATTTTAGGCCCAAAGAGAATACCCTTGTAATAAAACAAACCCATATCCATTACAAAGCACTTACGCTCTTTGTCCACTTTGAACATTTGTATTCGATTGTTGCCAGTAGCCGATGTTCATTGGCTTCATAAACAACCTAACATTCTTGATAGAAGGAAGGTAAAAACCAGCCTTTCACCATCGTTTGATTCTACGTCCAAATCGACTCATGAATTAACAGGGCCATAAAAGGTGGACTGTTTGGGTGAACCCACAGAGGAAGGAATAAAATATAACAAAATTCATAAATTAATTATATAAAATAATCCATGAATAACCATTAGTGTTATTACATAAATCCAAATAATACTTTAGAATTCGTTGTTCTACATAATATAAGTGCTTAATAGTAAGTAAAAAAATAGATAAATAGCCGAAGAATCCCAACGCCTTCACTTGCTCCACCTCATGTCCACTATTCCCTAACCCCTGTCAACCTAACATATATGGGTGAATGGAAATATAGTGGGGGTTAGAGATAAGCCTAGTAAGTGAGTAGTAATAAAACATCATTAAAGGCTAATGCTACGCTAAATATTTCAGAGCTACCTACTTAAATGTTTTAGCTAATCTTCATATTATACCGATTTTAAAAATTCAATAATGCCTTCATGTATCCAAGGTAAATAAACTGAAAATAGAATACCTACGTATACAATTAATGCTCCCCGTCCATTCCATTGGCACCGAAGGTTAGAACCTTAGTTTGATATTCTTATGATGATAACTATATCTCTGTGTAAATCTAGTATATGCAAGTACAACAAGCTACTAAATCGAAGAATCAAGGACAAGATCATGAAGGATCGTCTACATTTTGATAACTACAAAAATATAGATCGTCAAGTCGAAAGTATGTATTTGGTCCTAGATTTGCGTGTAAAACTCCTCGGTAGTTCATATGCATGCACACACACCTGCATACAAATAGTTTAAAACTATCAAAGTGTTTAAAAGGATTTGGAAAGCAAAGTTTATAAAAAAGTAGCATTTTTAGCGCTCAGTCGACTAAATAATCTTCACAGTCGACTGAGGGTAGTTGACTAAGAACACTATCCAGTCGACTGAATTTCAGTGTTTTGTTGTAACTATTTATTTTTAAAATTCCCACATAATCAAGTTCTTAATCATCTGTAATGGCTATTTTTGAAAAGAGATCTTCAAAAGTTGCGATCATTCGAAGTATCTTTACGTATAGAAATGGGTGTGATTGAATGATTGCAACTATTTAACGAATCTCTTTGATATCTATATACATAGATCACTATCAGAATTCACTTCCAACTTTTCTAATTTTCACTATCAGAATTCATTTCTAACTTTTCTAATTCTATCTTTCTTGAACTCCTCTCTTTAGCACTAATCTATTCTAAAAGCATTTAAATACAATTCTATACTCAAGAATCAAATGATTTACTTCCATTATCCAAGCACACATCGTGAATCATCAAAGAGATTATAGGAAGATTTGTACTAGCAGTCAAAATTTTTATTTAGAGAACACAAGCTTATTTACTTACAAAACTCTGTTGTATTTCCAGTTCCTTAGGGAGAATTAAGGGTAGTTAATTAAAGGTAATTCCAAAGTGGAGTTTTGGGACTGGACGTAGGACGGAAGATTCGAACCAATATAAAATCCTAGTGTGATCGTTTTTATTTTCTTTACTTTATTATA
The DNA here is from genome assembly GCA_030765085.1 of Allium cepa. Classification (NCBI taxonomy): domain Eukaryota; kingdom Viridiplantae; phylum Streptophyta; class Magnoliopsida; order Asparagales; family Amaryllidaceae; genus Allium; species Allium cepa. Next base: position 1,011,492,737 of record CM060945.1, on the reverse strand, counting down.
CTCTGCTTATCAATATTTCTTAGTTCAGACTGCATAAGTGAATATACGTATATAAGCCATATTACATATGATCCATGTGCACTTTGTTTTGGTATTAGAGCAGGTCTTTTCAATTACCGTAGCTAATATTTGAATAATCATCATAATATGGCAAGTACTTTTCAAGTGGGCTAGTCAACAGTACATCCTCCACTATTCACTGGATCTAACGATGCTTATTGGTCCATATGTATGAGAATATTTATGGAAGCCAATGGTTTAGAAATATGGAAAGCTATTCAAACTAAATATGAAGCACCTAGAGTCATGTTATGTAACACTGCATATGACATTTGGTTTACACTTCAGGTCACATATGAAGGTACGTCCAAAGTCAAGCAAGCAAATATTTCTGTCTTACGATAACAATTCTCATCGTTCTAAACGAAAGCAAATGAAACTATCATCGATATGTATGTTAGAGTTCAAATTATACAAAACGATCTCATGGCTTTTGGAGTCAAATTCACTAATTTTTATCTAGCCGTGTATATTAAATTATTTAACTATTGAATGGGAAAGAAAAGTGTTACCCATCGAAGAAACTAATGGTCTTTCTCAACTCAAGGTTTAGGAATTTATAGAAAATTGGATGTCGTATGAAGCTAACTTACAAGCAAAAAAGGAGCAAAATCAAGAGAATAAGAGCATAACATTCCAAGCAAATGACGATGACCCAAATCTGGATGATGATGAGATTGTATTCTTGGCCAAAAAACTAGAAGAAATTCAATAAATTCAAGAAGTTTATTAAGGCGCAGACAATGGTTATTCAAACTCATCGAACACAACATTAATCAAGTGTTATGGGTGTGATAAATTTGGCAATATAAAGAAAGAGTGTCCACCGCTGAACAACGATAAGAAAAAAAACAAGTTTGAAAAAGGTAAGGAAAAGAGAAAGGCATTCTAGGTGACATGGGACGACTCGGACTTGTCCTCTTTAGAAAGCGATAGTGATGCTAAGCAAGCAAATGTTTGTTTTATGGCTACTACAAATGAGGTAAGTCTTGAACTCTCTTATAATGAAATTGTGGAAATAAGTATAGAGTCAGATGATAAACTCAAAGATCTTAAGAAACTGCATAAAGAGAATATAAGGAAATTAAATAGAGCTTAAATAGAGATTGGCTTACTAAAAGATGAGAAAAGCATAATGGAGGAAGAATTAGAAATTTCACAAAAATCTTATGAAAATTTGCCTTTTCAAAATGCTACTCTAACCAATGAAATTAAGGATAGCAAAGTAGAGAATGATAAGCTTTGCAAAGATTATTGTGAACTAAAATCTATTTTAGACTTGGCAAGAAATGAGAATTATGAATTAAGCTAAAATTGGAGCAAATTACTGGCACTGTTTCGAAATTTAATAAAGGAAAGCAGAATTTAGAAAGTTTTATTAAAATTTCAAAACCATCTGGTAATAGAAATGGAATTGGCTTTAAATCTAAGCAAAGTAATAAGAATTATAGTAATTTGTGTACTAAGTCCAAGAAGTCCAAAGGGAGTATTTGAAATAAGCAATTCAAGTCAAAAATCTTGAAAATTTAAATTCCAAAAACTAATAATAAATTGATTTGGCAAAAATATATAAATGACTATCTAGTAAATACTACTAATAATAGTAATTATTTTTCTAAAGGTTCCAAACCCACTTGGGTAAGGCTACTTTCTGCCACTGACGTGTAGAACCCTAATATAGGAAATGGGTAGTAATGAAATTCATATTCTTTTGCGGGTACCCAAAAAAAGCAAATTAAGGAGAAATAGATACTCGATAATAATGCTCCAAACACATAACAGACAATTCGAATATGTTATAAAATATAACATATATCGACGGAGGCACCATGACATTTGGAGACAACTCAAAGGGATTCGTAGTTTGAATTGGAAACATCATCAATGTTGATATATCTATTGTGAGAAATGCAGATTACGGATCTTAAGGCTAGAATTAACACTAGAGGGGGGGGGTAAATAGTGTTTAAAGGAATTACTAAATCTTTTTGAGTTTATATTAATTTGAACACAAATGTATGCAATATTCACACACAGATATGATCACAGAATCAAACACAGATGTAGAAATAAAGTAAACGCAACAAAGGAAAGAACACACCGGATTTTATACTGGTTCGGAGTTACCCTACATCCAGTCCCGCACACAACTACGGATTTCCTTTCAAAAGCAATTTTTACAGTTACTCCCTCGATTTCAAGGCCACGAGGTACACCACTCCAGATTCACAATCCTCTGGGTAGAGATACTTGATTTTACGAGCAACAAGTTCACACAATTGATTTCACAGGCTACAATTACACCTTTTCTCGCTTGATTGATTTCACAGGCTATAATCACACCTTTTCTCACTCAATTTATTACAAAGAAGCCTATAACTCTGAATAGCACTGAGATTTTGTTGAGATAGTGATAGAGAATCAAACCAGAGATGATCTAGTTAGATTCAATGGTGATTTCGGCAAAGTAATGGTAAAAATACATGTAAAGAAATGTGGAAGTAGAAGAGGAGTGAAATCAGAGAAAAATTGTATATAAATTCGTTTAAAACTGCCCTCATTTATAGTAGAACAATAGCCATGTCCATTCATGAAAGGTTATGATGAATAGACACTTCTTTTCAAATTCAAAATTTTGAAATCAACTGCCACCTTGTCGACAAGGGTATATAGGGGTTGTCGAGAGGCCTGTGGTATTTTTGGTAATTTATTTTTCTTTGAAAATAACTTCTATCTTGTATTAAAACTATTTTAAACTTTATAAATATACTTAACTCTAGTTAACATACATAAATAAATATAAAGAATAATATTTTGATATATATAAAATTTTACTATAATTTTACATTTAAATCTAAATATAAATATTAAAAGTTAAATATATTATTATTAAAAGATAGTTTAAAACCAAGGATAATTTGATTTTGAAGATAAAGATTATTTTGAGTCTAAAAGTATTTTAAAACCAGGATAGATGTTTTTTATTCCTTTAAAAGGAAGGTTTTGAAATCATCTTGAAAACAAGATATAATTTTGTAAAAAACATTTGAATAAAAGTTAGTGGATACAAAACAATGTTCCACTAGATTTTTCATATGTTCCATCTTACTTAGGGTTCCATCCCTTTAACTGGCTCGAAATGGATTCCATTCCACGAATAAATTGGATTTTAAGATGCCAGTGCTTTTCTAGGAGTTTTAACAAAATTCCTAATTACTTATTATTGAAATGTTGAACTCTTGATAATCTTAATACTCAATAGTCTTCAATCTTGATATCTTCAGTCTTGAATCTCTATACTGTACAGTCTTCATTCATGGCCCTGCATGGTTAAATCCTGCATATACATATATATCTAAACTATAATGTTAGTATTTATTTTATAATCTTATTTAAAGGTTGTTGTCATCAAAACCATCTCCTCAGGGACTAACAATCTTCTCCTTTTTGATGATGACAATCTTTATTTATAAAATATTACTTATCCTAATAACTCCCCCTAAAACTAATAACTCCCCTTAATATATGCCTAACTATCCTATTTCATACTTCTCCCCCTTTGTCATCAACAAAAACTAACTCTAAACTATATAACTCCCCCTTATTCTAATACTATATGAAATGTGACTATAATGATAGTGTTATCATAAATAATCATCAGTTAATTCTAAAACTAAAACTTAGTTCTTAATAACTAACTGTCCTAATTAAGAATCCATATATGATAATACTTATAATAGTGATAATTCAAATAGAAGAACACAAATCATTTATTAATTATTTATTGTTATATTTACATTTGCGTTAGACGACGAAAGTAAGAACATATAACAATAAGAAAAAGAGAAAAGAAACAAACGTGTGTCCTTGAAAATGGGAGATCTACGAACCGAACAATTTTGGTAGTGGAAACAGAAATTTCCACGTTGTTCGACTAGATTTCCATCCTTGTCAAAAGCACACTTCGCCAACTCAAACGACTTTATCGTCATCTTCAGCATGCTCTTCTTCTATGAAGGCTTCGTCTTCTTCTTCGCTGTCCTCTTGCACTTGATCTCCTGAAGATTCTTCATCAATCAAGATCGGATTAGCGTGATTGTCCATTAGAAATTTTCGCAAATTTCTAAGGATTTTGCCTTACCGTTCTTGTTCTTTGACCATTCTAAGTTGCACTACTTGAATTTCAGTCATTAGTTGCAGTGCATCCTTTAAAGAATCCTCCATTTTGATTACTCGTGCGAGCGTAGTTCGTTGAAATGGTCCAGTAGGAGGAGAACGGAACAAAAAGGTTGAATTTTTGTTTGATTTGGAAGAGGAGGCCATTGTTTAATTGTTTTCAGAAGATAGATCAGAGAAAGGACAGAAAGAATAAACAAAATTTCGAAATAAAAAGAATATATAACCACTTATTTGGATTTTGGTGGGAAAAATTCAAAAAAAAAAAATCTTTACATGTCGACATGGGTAAGAGGGGGTTGTCGACATGGTATCCATATTTTTACTATTTAATTTAATTTATTTTTTAATTATACTTTATTATTTATATTCTATATTTCAGTTATTGAACAAATACCTAATTCTCTTCTTAATTTAGTAAATATAGATTCATTTAAGGGTTTTGTTAAGATATCAGCAATTTGGTTCTCAGAATTGATATAATCGAGAGTAATTACTTCCTTACTTATAATATCTCTGAGAAAATGATGTCTAATATCAATATGTTTAGTTTGAGCATGATGAGTAGTATTTTGGATAAATTTATTGCACTAGTATTATCACAATAAATTGGTGATTTTGTGATATTTAAACCAAAATCTTTTAAAGTTTGTTGCATATATTATTTGAGAACAAGCCAAAGCAGCAGAAATATACTCTGCTTCAGTTGTTGATAAAGAAATTGTGTTTTGCTTTTTACCAAACCAGGAAATCAGAGAATTCCCCAAAAAGTGACAAGTTCTACTCGTACTTTTTCGGTCTGATTTACAACCAGCATAATTAGCATCACAGTAACATATTAATTCAAAAGAATCATTTTTAGGATAAAATAAACCATAATCAAAGGTGTGTTTAACATATCTTATGATACGTTTTACAGCTTTTAAGTGGGTCACTTTTGGTTGGGATTGATATCTTGCATAGAGACAAACACTATGCATGATATCAGGTCTACTAACAGTGATATAGAGTAGTGATCCAATCATTCCTCTATATAATTTTTGATCTACATCTTTCGAGAGATCTTCTTTACTTAGGTACTCATTGGTTGCCATGGGAGTGGGTTTTCCACTTGCAGTAGTCAAACCAAATTTACTAACTAGGTCTTTAGCATATTTTTCTTGACTAATAAAGATACCATTATCTTTTTTTTTATTTGCAATCCTAGAACGAAGTTTAATTCACCCATATGACTCATCTCAAACTCTTTGTCATTTTTTCAAAAAATTCTTTATTCATTTCAAAATTAGTTGATCCAAAAATGATATCATCTACATAAACTTGTACTAGTTGAATATCATTTTTATTTCTTTTAATAAAAAGGGTATTACCTACTTTACCAATTTCAAAGTTTGATCGTAATAAGTGAGATTTAGTCTATCATACCAGGCTCTAGGAGCTTGTTTTAGACCCTATAGAGCTTTCTTAAGTCTGTAAACATGATTTGGTAATTTTTCATTTTCAAAAAGTGGTGGTTGTTCAACATATACTTCCTCTTTTACAAATCCATTTAAAAAGGCACTTTTAACATCCATTTGATATAATTTGAAATCAATATGATTTGCAAAAGCAAGTAGAATCCTAATGGCTTCTAGTTTTACTATGGGAGCAAAGGTTTCATCAAAATCTATTCCTTCTTCTTGACAATAACCTTGAGCGACTAATCGGGCTTTATTTCTAACAACCTCTCCTTGTTCATTCATTTTATTTCTATAAACCCATTTAGTTCCAATTATAGTTTTATTTTTAGGTCTAAGAACAATTTCCCAAACATCATTTCTAGTGAATTGATTTAGTTCTTTTTGCATAGCCAAAATCCATGAATCATCAGTTGATGCTTCTTTTGGATTTTTGGGTTCAATAGTTGATATGAAGGCTACATTGCTCATTTTACTTAGTTGATTTCTAGTTTTAATAACAGATTGCATATCTCCAAGTACATTTTCTATAGTATGATCTTTTAAAAGTTTAATCTTTTTATTAGGATGATTAATTTCATTATTAGTGTCAGTTGACTCTTGATTTTGAGTGATTAAATCCTCTTCATCATTTGTATCTTCAAAAATTTTGAAACTTTCATCGATGAAACATGCATTGCTTCTTCGATTGTGTTAGTTATTAAATTAAACACTCTGTATGCTTTACTTCAGTTAGAATATCTGATAAAGATACCTTTGTCGGATTTAGGATCAAATTTATCTAAGTTATCTTTTGTATTTAAAATAAAATATTTACTTCCAAAAATTCTAAAACAAGATACCTTAGGTTTCTTTGATTGAAGAAGTTCATAAGATGTCTTATCAGTTAAAGGTCTAATTTAAATTCTATTTAAAATATAACAGGCGGTAGCAACTGCTTCTACCTAAAAATACTTTGGTAATTTACTATCTCAAAGCATAGTTCTCGCACACTCTTGAATCGTCCTATTTTTACGTTCTACTACTCCGTTTTGTTGTGGAGTTCTTGGAAATGAAAATTTGTGAGTTATTTCCTTTTTATTGCAGAATTCCTTAAACTTTTCATTTTCAAATTCACCACCGTGATCACTACGGATGGTTATATTTTTTAGAGAAAATTGATTTTGAATCCTTTTTGTAAAGTTTTTAAAACATTCAAAAGTATCTTTTATGTTTCAAAAATATTATCCATGTAAGTCTAGAATAATCATCTACAATTACAAAAACATATTTAATATGATTTATTGACAAAATTTGAGATGGACCAAATAAATCTAGGTGAAGTAATTCAAGAGGTTTTGAGGTTGAAATCATATTTTTAATTTAAAGGAACTTTTTCTAAGTTCTCCTAATTGACATGCATCACATAAAATATCCACTTTAAAGTTCATTTTAGGGAGACCTCTTACAGATCATGTTTTGACAGTCTAGATAAGAGTTTGAAATTCAAATGCCCAAATCTCTTATGCTAAATCCAAAGGTCACTTGTATTTGCCAAAAGACACAGGTTATCATTTGAAATTTTCATATTAAGAATATAAATTATTTTTCCTAATTCCTTCAAATATTGTGGTTGAATTATAATCTTCAATGTGACACTTATCTTTTTCAAATTTAATTTTATATCCTTTATCGCAAACTTGACTAATACTTAGTAGATTATGTTTCAGATTTTTAATTAGCAAAACACTAGTTATAATAGGAGTTTTAGAGTTACCGACTTTGCCGATGCCAATCACATATCCTTTTAAGTTATCTCCAAAGTTAACCAGTCCTCCATCTTTGTATGTTATATCATTCAGCATATCTGGATTACCAGTCATGTGTCTAGAGCATCCACTATTGAGTATCCATTTATTCTTTTTGATCTGCACAATTTGTCCATTGTGAATTGATCCTTCAACACCAATAAAGCATGTTTCCTACACATCATACAATTTTGGTAGAAAACTTGAATTTGAATATTGATTATAAGCAGACTCAAGAGACAATGATGATCTGAATATTTCTAAACTAATATTAACAAGTTTTTTAAACATAGCCATTTTATAAACTTTTTCATAAATCATATTATAAAACTTTGAAAACCTTGTTCTGATACCAAATGTGAGAAATGTGGATTACAGATCTTATGGCTAGAATTAACACTAGAGGGGGGTGAATAGTGTTTAAAGGAATTACTAAATCTTTTTGAGTTTATACTAATTTGAACACAAACGTATGCAAATTTTAGACACAGATATGATCCCAGAATCAAACACAAATGCAGAAATAAAGTAAAAGAAATAAAGGAAAGAACACACCGGATTTTATACTGGTTCGGAGTTACCCTACATCCAGTCCCGCACACAAGTATGGATTTCCTTTCAAAAGAATTTTTTACAATTACACCCTCGATTTCAAGGCCACGGGTTACACTACTCCAGATTCACAATCCTCTGGGTAGAGATACTTGATTTTACGGGCAACAAGTTCACCCAATTGATTTCACAGGCTATAATCACACCTTTTCTCACTTGATTGATTTCACAGGCTACAATCACACCTTTTCTCACTCAATTTATTACAAAGAAGCCTATAACTCTGAATAGCACTGAGACCTTGTTGAGATAGTGATAGAGAATCAAACCAGAGATGATCTAGTTAGATTCAATGGTGATTTCGACAGAGTAATTGTAAAAATATAAGTAAAGAAATGTGGAAGAAGAAGAGGAGTGAAATCAGAGAAAAATTGTGTATAAATTTGTTTAAAACTGCCCATATTTATAGTAGAACAACAGCCATGTCCATTCGTGAAAGTATATGACGAATTGACACTTCTTTTGAAATTCAAATTTTTGAAATCAACTGCCACCTTGTCGACAAGGGTATATAGGGGTTGTCGACAGGCTTATGGTATTTTAGGTGATTTATTTTTCTTTGAAAATAACTTCTATCTTGTATTAAACTATTTTAAACTTTATAAATATACTTAACTATAGTTTACATACATAAATAAATAGAAAGAATAATATTTTGATATATATAAAATTTTACTATATTTTATATTTAAATCTAAATATAATTATTAAAAGTTAAATATATTATTATTAAAAGATAGTTTAAAACCAAGGATAATTTGATTTTGAAGATAAAGATTATTTTGAGGCTAAAAGTATTTTAAAACCAGGATAGATGTTTTTGATTCTTTTAAAAGCAAGGTTTTGAAATCATTTTGAAACTAAGATATAATTTTGTAAAAAAACATTTGAATAAAAGTTAGCGGATACAAAACAATGTTCCACTAGGTTTTTCGTAGGTTCCATCCTACATAGGGTTCCATCCCTTTAACAGGCTCGAAATGGATTCCAATCCACGAATAAATTGGATTTTAAGATGCCAGTGCTTTTCTAGGAGTTTTAACAAAATTCCTAATTACTTATGATTGAAATGTTGAACTCTTGATAATCTTGATACTCAATAGTCGTCTATGTTGATATCTTCAGTCTTGAATGTCTATACTGTACAGTCTTCATTCTTGGTACCTGCATGGTTAAATCCTGCATATACTTATATATCTAAACTATAATGTTAGTATTATTTTATAATCTTATTCTAAGGTTGTTGTCATCAAAACCATCTCCTCAGGGACTAACATCTATTTCTCCTGCAATCTCTAACGTGTTATTAGTAGAAAATTTAACATACAGTTACTTAATTATTAGTCAGCTTTGTAATAAAGGATTTAAAATAGTCTTTGAAAAGGATAAATGAAACATTTTTTATCAAAATAAATTTTTTATTTAAAGGAATATAAAAACACAATATCTATATTCTAAATGTGAATATTACACATAATAGTGACTTGTGTTTGGTTGAAAATCAAAATGATCCATGGCTATGGCATAAACTTTTTTGTCACATTAACTTACGTGATAAATTATCTAAAAATGAATTAGTTAGAGGATTACCAAAAATAAATTTAAAGTTTAAAAACTTATGCGATACATGTCAATTTGGAAAACAAAAGAGAAGCTCTTTCAAATTAAAGAAAGAAATATCATCAAAATAATTTACTTCGTTTTTATTTATTCGGTCCTACTCAAGTACTGTAACGACCCGTTAAGTTCGACCATTTAAAATTGTTTGTTTAATAGGATTTTTGTAATTTATTTTAGTTGAAAGAATAAAGGTGGTAGATAAATATTAAAATGAAGGCTAGAATAAATTATATAGAAGTGACTTAGAAACCTATTTAAAGACATTTGAATAAAATTCAAATGAATTAAGTAGAGAAAGAAAGAAAAATTCTTACCTGGACATAAAATTTAATATGGGAATATTAAACCAATTTAATGCAATAAAAGATTGTGAACGATAAATTGAATAGATTAAGAAACCCTGTTATTGCAAGTCAATAAATTTGTAAACCCTAATGAACATCTCAAAATTTATAAATTTATTGAAATTTAAGACATAGCATAAGCGTAGAACTATAGGTATGCTGACAAACTTTTATAAATTGGCTAATTAAGGGTCAGCAAATTTATTTGGAAATCAAACTCAATTAAGGGTAAGTAATTATGATGGATTGATGGCATAAACGTTACTAAATTTTATCATAGTAACGGAAGTGCAGATGGAAGGCAACTGTAGAAATTTAAGTACGTATTAACAATTGAAAGGGACTGTCGATTGAATGGAGTACTTTAGGTTGTCTTACTAAATTTAGAATTTAACATAAGACAAATAGAAATAAATCAATAAACGTATAGATTTTAAGTTTATTTTGATGAATTATTTTAGTGATATGACTTAGAATAAATGAAATAATTTGGGTTAATTGGTATTTAATGGAATTAAAGGTTGCAATATTCATAGGTAAGGATTTAGATGAAATAGATTGATGTATGAAATTTAATTGGATAAATGGCAATTAATTCCTTTAATTTGTGCAATTAATGTATGTTTAATTGATAACGATAAAAAGTTGATTTTTTTCAGTGTAACCAACGTAAAATATTATCATAGCATGATACTTGGTTTGAATAGAAGGATTTGATTTAATGTGAAAATTTTTGTTCTAAGTATTGAATAAAATTGGGAATCAATTTTTTTTAATGATAATAACGTTAGTATTGGTTAATAAATAGATTCCAATGCAGTAACCAAATAAATGGAATAAGATGAGTATATATTGCATAGAAATGAAGTGTAAATTGTCACATTTGGTTGGAGCTAATTTTTAGAAACATATAAATGTTGAATCAGTAAATATTAAATTCCATTTAATATAAGAATTCAAAGGTGGAAGATTTACATTTGGATTGGAAATTTGATAGTTATTAATTAAAAGTGACCATTGAATAAATTTATGCAAACGTGATATAATGTAAATAGATGGGGATCAACTTTTATTTATGTGGTTAAGGGAATTTAATTTCTATAGTATGATAATCGAAATTAATGGAAGTTGGAATAGCTAATTTATATGTTAGTTGAAATTAGCTAGAATGTGTAGATATTGAATGATAGTAAAAAAAAAAAAAAAAAAAAAATTTAAGGGATATAAAAGTTTCAATTATACATGGAAATTCATACTCGCCATAAAAGGTTAATTGAGACCAAAGAAGTAGTATAGGAATCTAACCTTCTTTATAAATTTGGATTTATTGCAATAGTTAATTTCATAAACTAAAGGTAAAGCTAATTCAAATTTAACTGGACCATTGTTGGTATAACTTTAGAAGCAAGATTTATTTATGATTTGAGTATTTAATTCAACAAGTGGTATTTACGACAAATGAAATAGAATTGAACGTAAAATATTACGTTATTAAATGGAAATGGAATTTGTAAACATTGAGTGAAATTTTAAACTAATGTTAGTATTCGTCGTATTTACAACAATAACTTTGAATAATAGAAAGGAAGTGAATATAATAAATTAATCAAATTTATAGTGTTGAATTCAATTGGATTGGAATTAATAAATAGTTAAGAAAAATAAGGGTTATTAATAATTTGGAATTTAATTATGGTAAAAAGGCTAATTGCAATCAAGATAATGAGTTGAAATGGAAATCCAATTATTTATTTAGTTAGATTTTGTTGAGAGTATAAGGGTATAAGTTTTAATAGTTGGGTTTTAGAATAAAATTTTAAATTTCCTAATAATAAGAAAGTGCGGATATTAACGCTGCAAATTAATATACTTATACATTTTAATTCAAATTCAAGCGTGTTAAATCAATTGGAACTGATTGAATTCTCTTAGTAATGAAATTTGGCTAATAATAGAAGTTGAAAAATAAAGTTTGTTTTTATGATTTATTTAATTTATTTAATAAATATTAAAAATAGCCATTTTTGTCACGGACTCGGATTTCGACGAAACCAGTTTCATCGGATCCGTAACGTTGAATTATAATAATGTTTCAATTTTCGTAGCGATCGGACTTGTCATTTGATCGTACGGACTCGAAACGCCTTGAAATTTACGCATTTTGAAATCAATGTGAAATTTTTGTTTTTTAGCATAACTTCTTCATACGATCGAATTTGGTCGCGAAACTTTTTCCATCGCGTTCAGAATATTTTAAAACACCTATTTGGATATATAGTTTTAACAAATTCGACTCCGGAGGCATAGCGGGCTTTTTGGACCATGGTTTGTCACGCACGTTCGCGTATCCAGTCTAGCTACCCTACCTCTAGCCTATCTATAAGTATACAGCTATAAACCCTAGCTCCTTTCTTTTTCATTTGCTGTACGTTCATTTATTCACTCTTTTCTCTTCCCCAAATGTATACATCTCAGATCCAATTCAGATCTATCCACAGTTCAAAATCAAAAGTCAAAACTCAAAAATTTCAGAAAATTTCAGAAAAAATATATGTTGAAGTATTCGATACGCGTAAATTACTGGTGAAATTCGTTTTTCAATTGGAGCTGTCGTTCATCCAGAATAAATTCAAACAGCCCCAAAACCGTTCATCATCGTCGCACAAAAAGTTGTCGGATCGGGAAAACATTTCTGGGTTTTGAAGAGGGAACCAAGGGGATCGCATCTATGTAGTTTGTTTCGAATTTCAACGGTTGGATTGGCGGGAATTTTCGATTAGGGTTGAGGGAGTATGGGTCGTGCTCTGTTGCGTGCTCTGTTGCCAGGGAAGACGCGTGCGCAGGTAAGGGTGACGTGGCTCAAATGTTAGGTGAAATATGTGTCGTTTATTTATTTGAATTCAATCATCATTTTTCGCCATAACTTTCTCATACGAAGTCGGATTCACACGAAATTTTTTTTGTTAGGATCGTAATTTAATTCCGGACTCGATGACGCTGGTTTGGACGAATTCTGAGACGGGCGAATTTTTGGGTTTAAATCGGGTTTAAATTCGATTTAAATTCAAAAGGTGAGTGTTTTAACCCACTCACAACTACTAGAAGCTTTTATGTTTGTTAAATAAATTTTAGAAATGAATAGAAATTTATTTATGAGCTTTTGGCATGTTATTTCATTCATATCTGTAGAATTGCATTTTATTGAATTTGACTGTTAATTTAATTGTTTTATTGCGTGTTAATTGGCTGTTAGAAATTATTGTTTGCATATGAACTGCTAGTTAACAGTTATGTCAATTATCACTGAATATAAATTGTTAGATTAATAGTTGATAAATATAATTTGAAATAAAACTGCCAATTATTACCTGTTGTATATTACCAAACATATATTGTTGTTGATTGATATTGCTTGATGTTTGTGATTGGATGATGGATGTGTTATTGAATGGATGTTTTATTTGATATCATTAAACTGCAAGTTAGCATACATTTTACATTTCATTCGGGATTGTGGTTTGAAATGATAAAACCGCAAAGTTTTATTTTTTTAAATTGCGGATTGAAATGATAAATATCCGTATCACTTGACCATAGGATAGAAAATTATATACAGGCACCGCGGTATATATATAACTATTTTTAATGTGATTTCTATGGTTTGGATGGAATACGGTTTATAAAAATCTTAAATTTTTATACTGAATAAATGTTTTCTTCCATATTTATATGCATATGAAGTTGAAATTTTGAAATAAAAAGGTGAATAAATTTCTTTATTAAAAATGGAAGAAAATTAAGAAAATGGAGTTTGATGATTTATATCCTATATTTAAATATTAAGTTGGAAATTTTAAAGATATGATATTTATAATTGGATTTTTCCCAAAATATTTTGAAATGAATATTCTAGTAAAAATTGAATTTGGAAATATATATATATATATATATATATATATATATATATATATTTTACTAAAAATTGAAGTCTTATTAATTATGGATTTTATGTGAATGGTCAAGATTAATTAATAGAATATTGATTTCGAAAGGATAAAAAAAAATCCAACTTTAGTTGAAATATTAATGCTCAAAAATGGATATAAATATATATAAAATTGAAATGGTTTTGGAACTTGAAGTAATATTTTGGATTTTGGTTTAACTTTAAAACAAGAAATATTTGGAAAGCCATGTAATTTATTCTTTATAAAACAACAGTAAAGTTAAACCTTTTTAATTCGCATACCGTTGAATATCCAAACCATTTAGTTTTGAAAATAATGGTTTTAAAATACTATGGATTTTCGAAGAATTATGTTGAAAGTTACAAACAGAATATTGGTTACATGGGATATTAAATAATAAAAAGTGACATAATTTTTGGAAAGGAATATTTTATTTGGGAAATGATATCATTGATTTGGGTTTTATAAAAATAATATAAAAATGAATCTTTTTGGGTTTTAAAGAAGAAATGATATCGTAATATTATGGTTTTGAAATGGATTATATTCTGGTTTTAAAGTATAAACTATTTTTAAATGACCGCGGTGTTATAATAACGATGGGTTGGCAAAGAGACCGGGATCGGATATGGACATACTCTCTGTCGATACCGAAAACCACTTTGACTAACCGTGTACGCGGTGGAGATTCCAGAATGAAGTAGGTGGTGGCGACGTTTCCTGTAAGGTAAATACGTGGACCCAACTCCCGTGAGTTGGCATAAGGTGGCTAAAACAGGAGCGATTCTCAGGCCAATGAGGTCATTCCTCTGATCGGACGCTCCTCTTCGATATTATACTTTGACTTGGATTTGATTTAGTGGCCACTTCTATATTTTGATTTTGGGGAGTTAGTCCGAGGTGGGCGGTAACTGCGGCTACGCGTTTCCACCAGCCTGGATAGCAATTGGTATATCTACCCTGGCATTGCCTAGTTGTGCCGTGTCACCTACCATATCGAGTCTTTACTACGAGTTTCTATTTGTGTCGTACCTATGGAGTATCCTCTGGTAGCCTCCCGATCAGGAGGTATTACGGTACTGTATAGACTATTGGCATTTTACGTGTTAAGGTGGAAAATGTAAAGCCTTAACGCTATTTAAAAGTAAGTTTATTTTATAAATAGACACTATTATAATAACGCAATATACTACATAGTAAATAGTTTAACGGATCCTTAGGAGATGTAAATCCCGAACATCCCTTGAGTTACTGTACTCATATTTATTTCTGTTTATTTAACTCACATAAGATATTCTAGTCTGACTCGGGTGTTTTTGTCTATTCAATTTCGCTCGGGTCAGTCCGAGCATTTCAGGATAGCAGATTTTAGCTTTGGAGGACGAAGACGAAGAATCAGTATTATTTTATATATAGTATTACACCACACTCTTTCTATTCCGCTGCATTGCTTGTATTGGTATGTATAACTCTGATATTTATTGTAAAAGAAGAATCAAGCTTTTGTAAACTGTTTATGAACTGTATATTTGTTATTATATTTTATCCTTCCGCTGTGAGATTCTATTTTGTTTTATTTCTTCTCTGTTTTTCTTATTTACCCCATAACAAATCCGCCCTTCCGTATGGTTTGAATCGACATGTGTGTCTGCCATTGCACTTGGAGGGTGCAGCATGATAGGGGGTTCTCGCTTCCTGGTTTGGTAGCGAATGGTTGACTCTTACTCCTACATGTCCCCGAGGGGGTTGGTGGTGCAGTCGAGAGGCTGGCCGTAAAGGCAGAACACAGGTACCAATGTATGCTACGGTGGGCGTTACCCCATTGGCGCGGCCCGTTACATCTGGTATCAGAGCTTTGGTTTAGCGATAAACCTTGGCTTTGTGGGGTTTGACTCTTTGTTAATAGGGTAGAAATATCCTATGGGAGTCGTTGAGTGTATATATATGAGAGAGCGTATTTGTTAGTATTAATGAAAAGATTTTTATATTGTGTTAATCTGTTCCGCTCTGTATTTATAAATTCTGGTTGATGCATGGGACGCTATGCCATCAATAGGGATTTCTAAACACTTAATAGGACAGACCGACATAATATCCGTTTTTAATATAGGTGAATGAAATAATTTTGCCTATTATATTTTCTATATATAAAAATAGTTTTATAAATATATATATATATATTTGGTTGCTATAAATTGGGTGTTAGAAAATAAAAATATCTATAATAACTGAAGCTAAGTTGAAATTATGATAAATCAAATTGGAGATTTTAGAACTTAAGTCCGGGATTTTCCAAACATGTTTTCAAAGAATTTATGAAAAATAATGGTTCGGTTTATAAGTATTTTCTTATATAAATATTTCGTATAAATTGGAAGAATTGTTTTAAAGAAGATTTTGGAAAAGAATTAAATTCTGTACTTTCCTCTCTGTCGCTGGAAAATAAATTCGGTGATGACGGCCGCATCATCGACTTTCATTTTCGAGTTTCGAAGGGGAAAGGCCACTGTAGTAAATTCTACTGCAGATTTATTTTAAAATTTTCTAAAAAAATTTCTTTTATTGTTCTAAATATAATTAGAGATATAAAAGTTGTAAGAACTTATTTATCTATTATTTTGAAATAGATTAAAATTGGACCCGGTATTTAATTCTAAATTTTTTCGTTAATTAATTGTTTAAAATTTGTTAGTGAAATATTAAGTAAGAAAGTTAATGCTAGGTATAAAGGAAGTAAAAGTTTTAACTGATAAATAATGGAAAAGATTTATTGAAGAATGAATGAACTAAAAGAATGGAGATTTAACTTGTATAGGTTCAATTGCATTTTCTTTAACATAAATAACTTACCCATATATAAAAGTTGAAATGTTGAATAAGAAATTGGAATTGAATATTTTACAAGTAGGAATTTAGGAAAAATGAAGTATTCAATAAATTACTGTTATAATAAGAATTTAATGGTATAAACTTAGGTTATAATTGAAATTTTACTGAAAAAGGGTTAAGAATTATTAATAGATGATATGAACCTAAGTATATAAAATGAAATTCAAAATAAGAATTGATTGTATGATTATTGACTTAAGTATGTTTTAATCTTCCCTATTCCAATATAATGGAAAGTAGGAAAAATTGAAATGACTACAATTAATAGTTGATGAATAAATAAAAAAAACTTCCACTTATAAGAATGAATGTTAGCAGATTAAGAATTTAAGGGAAATCTTACAAGTGAAGAGTAAGGAAATGAAGATATTCAAAATATTTGTTGTTATTAATGAGAATTTATTTTATAAACTTAAGTAATAAAAAGGAAATGCAAATATAATGAATTTTGTGATAGTTGGAAAATAAAACTTGTAAGAAACAAAGAAATTCCTCCATAAATGAAGGAAAGAAAATCAAACCACTGAATTATGAAATAAATGTAAATAAACTATTTTGGTGTTGGTTTGAATTGTTTGGTTGATGTATGTTTGTTGGGTAAGGAATTGTGGAATTGTTGGATGAACAAATAATCTATCTTTGTTCCATCTAAGACTGTTGAGTATAGGATGCACTAGATAATTATTCTTCATTTCGTACAATTTCAGAATTTGAACCCGAACAACTAATGATTTGTTTGATTGAATGATTGTTTATTTGTGATGTGCTGTTTGTTAAAAATGTATGGTTGTTGTATTTGATTGGATATGAATGATTGAATCTACCCAAACTTTTCACTGTATTACAAGTATTTAACCTTTTAGATTTTATAAGTGTATACAGGTGATGGAAGCCACTGCTACTGTTTTGGTTTCATAGAAATATAAGCGTATTGCCCGACAATTAGGTACGTTTCCGGATTACGTTTAAAGCGCTATTTTATATATTTTCCCGAGTTGGGATATTTTATTTTGGATATATGTGTAATATATTTGTATATTTGGATATTATATTTTCTCCAGAGTCTCTCCGTACAAAGGAGACTCTGCCAAAATTTTTCGAAAATTTTGGACTCAGAATTTTGTTAAAGATATTTTTCCAACTTTAATAATTCAAGTATTAAAGAATAGAATGATTATAAAACAAGTATATTTCATTAAAGGAAATTAATCCAGTAAAATACTGTTTATAAATTAATATTTGAAATAAAATGTACTGTTTTATTCTTCCTTCTCCCTTCCTTTTCCTTTTCGGGGACGAAAAGTTTTGAGTGGGGGAGAATGTAACGACCCGTTAAGTTCGACCATTTAAAATTGTTTGTTTAATAGGATTTTTGTAATTTATTTTAGTTGAAAGAATAAAGGTGGTAGATAAATATTAAAATGAAGGCTAGAATAAATTATATAGAAGTGACTTAGAAACCTATTTAAAGACATTTGAATAAAATTCAAATGAATTAAGTAGAGAAAGAAAGAAAAATTCTTACCTGGACATAAAATTTAATATGGGAATATTAAACCAATTTAATGCAATAAAAGATTGTGAACGATAAATTGAATAGATTAAGAAACCCTATTATTGCAAGTCAATAAATTTGTAAACCCTAATGAACATCTCAAAATTTATAAATTTATTGAAATTTAAGACATAGCATAAGCGTAGAACTATAGGTATGCTGACAAACTTTTATAAATTGGCTAATTAAGGGTCAGCAAATTTATTTGGAAATCAAACTCAATTAAGGGTAAGTAATTATGATGGATTGATGGCATAAACGTTACTAAATTTTATCATAGTAACGGAAGTGCAGATGGAAGGCAACTGTAGAAATTTAAGTACGTATTAACAATTGAAAGGGACTGTCGATTGAATGGAGTACTTTAGGTTGTCTTACTAAATTTAGAATTTAACATAAGACAAATAGAAATAAATCAATAAACGTATAGATTTTAAGTTTATTTTGATGAATTATTTTAGTGATATGACTTAGAATAAATGAAATAATTTGGGTTAATTGGTATTTAATGGAATTAAAGGTTGCAATATTCATAGGTAAGGATTTAGATGAAATAGATTGATGTATGAAATTTAATTGGATAAATGGCAATTAATTCCTTTAATTTGTGCAATTAATGTATGTTTAATTGATAACGATAAAAAGTTGATTTTTTTCAGTGTAACCAACGTAAAATATTATCATAGCATGATACTTGGTTTGAATAGAAGGATTTGATTTAATGTGAAAATTTTTGTTCTAAGTATTGAATAAAATTGGGAATCAATTTTTTTTTAATGATAATAACGTTAGTATTGGTTAATAAATAGATTCCAATGCAGTAACCAAATAAATGGAATAAGATGAGTATATATTGCATAGAAATGAAGTGTAAATTGTCACATTTGGTTGGAGCTAATTTTTAGAAACATATAAATGTTGAATCAGTAAATATTAAATTCCATTTAATATAAGAATTCAAAGGTGGAAGATTTACATTTGGATTGGAAATTTGATAGTTATTAATTAAAAGTGACCATTGAATAAATTTATGCAAACGTGATATAATGTAAATAGATGGGGATCAACTTTTATTTATGTGGTTAAGGGAATTTAATTTCTATAGTATGATAATCGAAATTAATGGAAGTTGGAATAGCTAATTTATATGTTAGTTGAAATTAGCTAGAATGTGTAGATATTGAATGATAGTAAAAAAAAAAAAAAAAAAATTTAAGGGATATAAAAGTTTCAATTATACATGGAAATTCATACTCGCCATAAAAGGTTAATTGAGACCAAAGAAGTAGTATAGGAATCTAACCTTCTTTATAAATTTGGATTTATTGCAATAGTTAATTTCATAAAATAAAGGTAAAGCTAATTCAAATTTAACTGGACCATTGTTGGTATAACTTTAGAAGCAAGATTTATTTATGATTTGAGTATTTAATTCAACAAGTGGTATTTACGACAAATGAAATAGAATTGAACGTAAAATATTACGTTATTAAATGGAAATGGAATTTGTAAACATTGAGTGAAATCTTAAACTAATGTTAGTATTCGTCGTATTTACAACAATAACTTTGAATAATAGAAAGGAAGTGAATATAATAAATTAATCAAATTTATAGTGTTGAATTCAATTGGATTGGAATTAATAAATAGTTAAGAAAAATAAGGGTTATTAATAATTTGGAATTTAATTATGGTAAAAAGGCTAATTGCAATCAAGATAATGAGTTGAAATGGAAATCCAATTATTTATTTAGTTAGATTTTGTTGAGAGTATAAGGGTATAAGTTTTAATAGTTGGGTTTTAGAATAAAATTTTAAATTTCCTAATAATAAGAAAGTGCGGATATTAACGCTGCAAATTAATATACTTATACATTTTAATTCAAATTCAAGCGTGTTAAATCAATTGGAACTGATTGAATTATCTTAGTAATGAAATTTGGCTAATAATAGAAGTTGAAAAATAAAGTTTGTTTTTATGATTTATTTAATTTATTTAATAAATATTAAAAATAGCCATTTTTGTCACGGACTCGGATTTCGACGAAACCAGTTTCATCGGATCCGTAACGTTGAATTATAATAATGTTTCAATTTTCGTAGCGATCGGACTTGTCATTTGATCGTACGGACTCGAAACGCCTTGAAATTTACGCATTTTGAAATCAATGTGAAATTTTTGTTTTTTTAGCATAACTTCTTCATACGATCGAATTTGGTCGCGAAACTTTTTCCATCGCGTTCAGAATATTTTAAAACACCTATTTGGATATATAGTTTTAACAAATTCGACTCCGGAGGCATAGCGGGCTTTTTGGACCATGGTTTGTCACGCACGTTCGCGTATCCAGTCTAGCTACCCTACCTCTAGCCTATCTATAAGTATACAGCTATAAACCCTAGCTCCTTTCTTTTTCATTTGCTGTACGTTCATTTATTCACTCTTTTCTCTTCCCCAAATGTATACATCTCAGATCCAATTCAGATCTATCCACAGTTCAAAATCAAAAGTCAAAACTCAAAAATTTCAGAAAATTTCAGAAAAAATATATGTTGAAGTATTCGATACGCGTAAATTACTGGTGAAATTCGTTTTTCAATTGGAGCTGTCGTTCATCCAGAATAAATTCAAACAGCCCCAAAACCGTTCATCATCGTCGCACAAAAAGTTGTCGGATTGGGAAAACATTTCTGGGTTTTGAAGTGGGAACCGAGGGGATCGCATCTATGTAGTTTGTTTCGAATTTCAACGGTTGGATTGGCGGGAATTTTCGATTAGGGTTGAGGGAGTATGGGTCGTGCTCTGTTGCGTGCTCTGTTGCCAGGGAAGACGCGTGCGCAGGTAAGGGTGACGTGGCTCAAATGTTAGGTGAAATATGTGTCGTTTATTTATTTGAATTCAATCATCATTTTTCGCCATAACTTTCTCATACGAAGTCGGATTCACACGAATTTTTTTTTGTTAGGATCGTAATTTAATTCCGGACTCGATGACGCTGGTTTGGACGAATTCTGAGACGGGCGAATTTTTGGGTTTAAATCGGGTTTAAATTCGATTTAAATTCAAAAGGTGAGTGTTTTAACCCACTCACAACTACTAGAAGCTTTTATGTTTGTTAAATAAATTTTAGAAATGAATAGAAATTTATTTATGAGCTTTTGGCATGTTATTTCATTCATATCTGTAGAATTGCATTTTATTGAATTTGACTGTTAATTTAATTGTTTTATTGCGTGTTAATTGGCTGTTAGAAATTATTGTTTGCATATGAACTGCTAGTTAACAGTTATGTCAATTATCACTGAATATAAATTGTTAGATTAATAGTTGATAAATATAATTTGAAATAAAACTGCCAATTATTACCTGTTGTATATTACCAAACATATATTGTTGTTGATTGATATTGCTTGATGTTTGTGATTGGATGATGGATGTGTTATTGAATGGATGTTTTATTTGATATCATTAAACTGCAAGTTAGCATACATTTTACATTTCATTCGGGATTGTGGTTTGAAATGATAAAACCGCAAAGTTTTATTTTTTTAAATTGCGGATTGAAATGATAAATATCCGTATCACTTGACCATAGGATAGAAAATTATATACAGGCACCGCGGTATATATATAACTATTTTTAATGTGATTTCTATGGTTTGGATGGAATACGGTTTATAAAAATCTTAAATTTTTATACTGAATAAATGTTTTCTTCCATATTTATATGCATATGAAGTTGAAATTTTGAAATAAAAAGGTGAATAAATTTCTTTATTAAAAATGGAAGAAAATTAAGAAAATGGAGTTTGATGATTTATATCCTATATTTAAATATTAAGTTGGAAATTTTAAAGATATGATATTTATAATTGGATTTTTCCCAAAATATTTTGAAATGAATATTCTAGTAAAAATTGAATTTGGAAATATATATATATATATATATATTTTACTAGAAATTGAAGTCTTATTAATTATGGATTTTATGTGAATGGTCAAGATTAATTAATAGAATATTGATTTCGAAAGGATAAAAAAAAATCCAACTTTAGTTGAAATATTAATGCTCAAAAATGGATATAAATATATATAAAATTGAAATGGTTTTGGAACTTGAAGTAATATTTTGGATTTTGGTTTAACTTTAAAACAAGAAATATTTGGAAAGCCATGTAATTTATTATTTATAAAACAACAGTAAAGTTAAACCTTTTTAATTCGCATACCGTTGAATATCCAAACCATTTAGTTTTGAAAATAATGGTTTTAAAATACTATGGATTTTCGAAGAATTATGTTGAAAGTTACAAACAGAATATTGGTTACATGGGATATTAAATAATAAAAAGTGACATAATTTTTGGAAAGGAATATTTTATTTGGGAAATGATATCATTGATTTGGGTTTTATAAAAATAATATAAAAATGAATCTTTTTGGGTTTTAAAGAAGAAATGATATCGTAATATTATGGTTTTGAAATGGATTATATTCTGGTTTTAAAGTATAAACTATTTTTAAATGACCGCGGTGTTATAATAACGATGGGTTGGCAAAGAGACTGGGATCGGATATGGACATACTCTCTGTCGATACCGAAAACCACTTTGACTAACCGTGTACGCGGTGGAGATTCCAGAATGAAGTAGGTGGTGGCGACGTTTCCTGTAAGGTAAATACGTGGACCCAACTCCCGTGAGTTGGCATAAGGTGGCTAAAACAGGAGCGATTCTCAGGCCAATGAGGTCATTCCTCTGATTGGACGCTCCTCTTCGATATTATACTTTGACTTGGATTTGATTTAGTGGCCACTTCTATATTTTGATTTTGGGGAGTTAGTCCGAGGTGGGCGGTAACTGCGGCTACGCGTTTCCACCAGCCTGGATAGCAATTGGTATATCTACCCTGGCATTGCCTAGTTGTGCCGTGTCACCTACCATATCGAGCCTTTACTACGAGTTTCTATTTGTGTCGTACCTATGGAGTATCCTCTGGTAGCCTCCCGATCAGGAGGTATTACGGTACTGTATAGACTATTGGCATTTTACGTGTTAAGGTGGAAAATGTAAAGCCTTAACGCTATTTAAAAGTAAGTTTATTTTATAAATAGACACTATTATAATAGCGCAATATACTACATAGTAAATAGTTTAACGGATCCTTAGGAGATGTAAATCCCGAACATCCCTTGAGTTACTGTACTCATATTTATTTCTGTTTATTTAACTCACATACGATATTCTAGTCTGACTCGGGTGTTTTTGTCTATTCAAATTCGCTCGGGTCAGTCCGAGCATTTCAGGATAGCAGATTTTAGCTTTGGAGGACGAAGACGAAGAATCAGTATTATTTTATATATAGTATTACACCACACTCTTTCTATTCCGCTGCATTGCTTGTATTGGTATGTATAACTTTGATATTTATTGTAAAAGAAGAATCAAGCTTTTGTAAACTGTTTATGAACTGTATATTTGTTATTATATTTTATCCTTCCGCTGTGAGATTCTATTTTGTTTTATTTCTTCTCTGTTTTTCTTATTTACCCCATAACAAATCCGCCCTTCCGTATGGTTTGAATCGGCATGTGTGTCGGTTTAAAGTGTGCGAAAAGGCTGGATGTTACAAGTACGATCACTAAATCATAATAAGTATGTTCTTATGATTGTTGATGATTATTCGAGATTTTCATGGACATTATTTCTAAAGCATAAGAGTGACACTATTGAAGTATTAGATATTTGCTTAAAGAATTTAGAATTTCATAAATTTATAATTTAAAATATAAGAAGTGATCATGGAGGCGAGTTTCAGAATGAACTATTCAAAAAATTTGTAACAAAAAAGGCATTAGTCATAATTATTCTTTTCCATGTACACTATAATGACTCGTATTTTATGTGTGTTTTACGTATCGACGGATCATCAAATAATTTTATTTTATTCATTGAGGTCGTAAGACTCTAACATTTTGGAAAGTGACTTTTAGGGACATTTTACACATCTACGATTTTGGTCGAATTCTATGTTACCATTTTGAGATTGAATTTTTTTAGCACTATGAATTTTGATATGAGTGGAATTAGGGTCTCTAGCCACTTCCATTCCTTCAGGATGATGGTTTCACATTCTGTAGGGTGGTCATAATAGAAAAACGGACGCGTCGTTTGAAAGTTATGGAGGTTTTAAGTTTTGGCTGGTGTTGGCCTGTTTTAGTGGGTAATTAACTAAGCCCGTGTTTAGGCCCACTTTCCCACATTAAAATTTGTGCTAATAGGAGGCTGTAAGAACTAACTTAAGTCATTTCCTTCTTTCCCAAAATAAATCCAAATCTCAGTTAGCCCTAATTTCATCAGAAATCACATCTCTTCCTTACTACTAATAGCCAAATCATTTATTAGAGAGGAGATTAACATATAAAAGCTAGAGATTATCATTTTTACTGATTTTTGGTTCTTCTCCTTTGATATCTATCATTGATTTATAGAGGAAAATTGGTATTTCAGGTATTTTGTGAATGGTTCTTAACCCCTCACTGTACCATGTATGCTTATATAGTTAAAAAATGATGTTTTTGATATGATTTTGACCTTAAAATGATTTCTAACCCTAGTCACACTTTTATACATGTTTATAAATGAATTTTGAAAGGTTTAAGTGCTTTCTAAAAATAGTTTTTGTAATCCCTTGTTTTTCATATGTATAAACTACTGTAAAAGTTAAATCTAGGTCATGATTTGCTTAATTCTCATATTCACATATGTTGTGTGGATGAATGGTTGCATATGCATGATTATCTATGATTGTATGTTGTACTTTAATGTTGTTTTGTTAGTATTTTGGATGCTAGGTAGATAGTCGAGAGATTGGGCAAATCAAAGTCAAATTTGGTCGGAATTGGATGAAATATGGAAGGCAGAACCATGAGTGTAGGAGGAGCTTGCAATTCAAATTATAAGCTCCAATTTGCTAAGTACAAAAGTCGGCACTGACATCAGAGGGCGCTACTAATAATTATGGCTTAGCCCATGTCGGCAGCGACTTGGGTGAGAGGAAGGCTTTGGCTAGTAAAGTTTGCATATGGTGTTGGATTGGAAATTTATTAAATGCTTGAGGCTATGAAGACTTGATTCTAGGATTTGAAGTTATGTACTTTGGAAACATAAGGACTTGATTTGGAGCGGAGAGGTTGGGATTAAATCATATGGGAATGGAACACTAGAAGCAAGGAGTAGAATGTGAGGAGACTTCGCCATTAGTTGTCCAAGTGCTCGTCCTCAATGCGAAAATTAGAGTCTTTGGATGGTAACTCGACATCAAATGGAGTGAGGTTCGAAGAAGACGGCTCGATATTAAATGGAGTCGTGGAATGGAGAATGTAGAATGGTTCCATAAAGGTGAGGCTCGATGTTGATAAGAGTCGTTGAGCAGGGGAATGTAGAATGGTGATGGTTCGATGTTGAAAGGAGTA
Source organism: Allium cepa (assembly GCA_030765085.1). Classification (NCBI taxonomy): domain Eukaryota; kingdom Viridiplantae; phylum Streptophyta; class Magnoliopsida; order Asparagales; family Amaryllidaceae; genus Allium; species Allium cepa. Next base: position 1,011,466,794 of record CM060945.1, on the reverse strand, counting down.
ATTGAGCGGAGGAATGTAGAATGGTTCCTCCAAGATAATAAAAGCAAGTTGGAGCAGAAGAAAGGGCTTGGATACACATACTAAGCGATCGTTGATACTCGGTGTGTTTTTTATTGTACTCAAAGCAAGGTTATCATGAGGATGCTCATGGTATGTTGAAAGTTACCCCGGATTGATTGAATGGTTCTGTGTACCTTGGATCGATTGAATAGGTCTAGCATCAGCTTCAGGATGAAGAAATTACACTGAAAACTAGGATTTCCATTAGTCCCTGGTAGTAGAAAGGTCATATAAATCATTATACATCTAGAGTACACTGAGTGATAGTGAGGATTGTTTGATGGATGTTGTGGTTTCTTTGGTTCTTTCCTATAGCCTATCACTCTAAGGTAGTCATTGGAGATAGGTATTGGAGATAAGGATACCTAGACACCAATTTTTATACTCAGTTGTATTACACCTTTTTGTCACTTAGCGCAGCATTTTATGTTGTTATGTGCTAACTCTTTGGTTGCAGGGACTGGTTATGTATGATTCGTATAGGTTTGTTCCTTACTAATCGACTTGTATAGTATTTTGAGATTCCTTTACTGCTCAGACCAGGTCGTTGTTTAGCTTGAGGTTTTATGCTTTGCTTATTATTGTCTCGGGTGCTCTCAAAGAGTAAACTAGATAGAAAGTCCAGGTGCGATGCAGTAACTTTGCATAGGACGAGCTGTAGGGAGCTTTCTCATATTATATATGGATTTCTATGCTTATTCCGCCGTGCAATACAATGGAGCCTTGGTTGTGCTTGCTTATTATCTGTATTACGAGACAGTTATATGAGTTTGCCTTTTGTTGTGTACCCCTTGGTGTATAACTCTATGTATATGTACATTGATATTTGGATCAGTTAGTTTTACTGTCTCTCATGTTTTATATATGCGGCACTATATTTTATTCCATGCGCCGTGAGATATAATACAAGTTGTGTGATTTTGTTTCATTTTAAACCTTGATGATTGCTTTACATATATTGGCATGATAGCAGCACAATATCTTATGTATATTTGGTGTTGGTGGTGTAATGCGGTCGTCGCATTTGGTATCAGAACTTAGGTCACCTAATTAACCCGAGTTGATACAATGGTCCAGTGGAGATAGGGAAGGTGTAATCACCCTAGTCTGGGCCTAGAATATATTTATGTATAACATACTTGTTATATATTTTGATTTTCAAAGCAATATAGTAGTCTATATATAGTATATAAGTTACATGCACACATGAGTACCATTTGACATGATTTTCTTTTTGAGAGATCGATCATTTATGTTAAGATCGAGAATGAGTTGGCAAATCGAAACACTATTAGGAACTCAATCTTTGGAGTTAAGCAAGGAGTAGGTTCTGGGATTGCTAATGCTGATTTGCAAGCTATGTTTAATGCGCTGATGGCAAACATGCTTCAAAATGCTCTTGAAGAATCGTGAGGAGAGAGAAACGAAGGAGGCAATCCCTCAGACGAATCGAGTAGCCACGGTTTTCTGGTTTTAATCTTAAAATTATGAAGTGAATGTGAAATTCATGCTACCTAATTTTGAATTTGAGAAAAGAGGATGTCGAGTCGATTAGAAGAACGGAGAATCTATTGTGTTAGGAGAAGGATCGGCAGGAAGGAACGGGAGAACTTGCTTTGTTTTTGCTTCAGAAAGAAGGGATGGGATCGAATGAAATAGAACGACTAAATAAAGGAGCTTATGTAGGAGAGAGATATTTCGATCGTTTTCGATCAAAACACTATCCCGGTCGTTTTCTGTCTAAAGGACTCACCAATCGTCCCGCTCCGTAAATTACACAGATCCATCTTCGAGCTTTTTGCCGACCAATCCATTTTCAAGTCATGTGATGATCATTCCATAACTTAGCTTATGCGGACCATTCCCCTAGTCATGAATGATTTAAGATTTGCTTTCTAAGTAAAGCACGGTTGTGTGTGTGTGTATAAACAATATGTTTGTTAACAGGCTGTGTTCCCGTGCCTACGCTATTGGAAATTGAGCATCCATCATGATGAATAAGGAAACTGCGCCCTACGAAAATAAGACAACCAGACGGAAGGGTAGCGACCATTTGATGAACCAGATGGTTTTTGTTTCAAAATGGTTCAAGTTTGAAATGATTCAAAGCGTGTTATGTATAATACAAGACGTACATTGGGGAAAAAATGTTATCCCGCCTTTTGGCAAGGCTGTGATATCATTGACTTGGCTAAGTACAAGTAGTCGACAGCCTTGGGACTCACATATTGTATTATAGATGATGGACGAGCAGATTTGGACCATTTCCCCAAATCGAGGTGCAGTCAGCATGGAGTAAATGGTATGGCTCTGGGAAGTTACATTTCAAATTTCGAGTCAAGCTGAGCTCATATGCTCGTGTTATGGACAAATAAAGAGTTTGTATGGATTGATCTAAAACAATCCATAAAACAGTTCAAATCATCGGAGAATAATCAAAATCTTAAGATCTACGAGGACAACTCATTTCAAACTTTTAGAGTATCCATAAGATAAAGAGGAAAGCATACCAAAATGATTGCATATCACAAAGTGCAAGTTTGAGGATAGCTGACCATTCTAACCGATCGTTCTTGCCGACCCATCATAGCGCACACGTATTGCGAGATGGAGATTGGAGGATGGCAGACCATTTTGACTGATCATTATTGCCGATCTATCATAGCAATAGCATATCACAGATTGATGATTTAAGGATGGTCGACCATTATTGCCCGATCGTTCATATCGATCCATCATAACGATCGGCGTAATTCAGTGTATGACTCAACTTTAACCAAAATCGATCTATATCTCTTGATTTACAAGTCAGAGTGAATCCATCTCAAGAGGCATGTGATACCCTTCACGAATGTTCACACCACGATTAGAGAAAGGAAAAGGCCTGGCCAACATTAGGCCAATCGATCTTAATCTTCGAGTTAGCGTGGCCGACCAATATTATAGGGCCCTATGTCTTTACAAAATATATTGTCGTCTCTCCCTACAAATATTGGCACTATGAATCATTCTAGGGATCTATATGCCGCCAGTTATTTGAGTCTACATTGTAGTTTAGTTCTTTCTTATTGTTTTCCGTTGTAACCAAACTCTTCATGAATCAATAAAGAGAATCTTCAAAGTGGACGTAGGCATACAATGCCGAACCACTATAAATCTAAGTATTCTTGATTATTGATTCATTCTACCACCTAATTATCCTATTCCTCGGTTTAATTTTACTCTATTCATTTATTTCTTTACATAAATCATTTCCTGGGTGATTGTGACCAATTTGGTTGTAAACATTTTGGTGCTTTCACCGAGAACCTGATTCTCAGCCCATTAGGTTATCCTTTGCTGCTACTGGATTGAGAAAATCCCCGAAGGGGATCCAAAACCATCTTCAACTGCTTGCAGATACTACTGAAATTTATAGAATCTAAGCAAAGAAATCCAGAATGGTGAGGCATACAAGATCAACTTCGCAGAATGTTGATGCACACGAAATTGCTAGCATTCAACAAGGAACCCCAAGTAACCAGCCTGCAAATTTGAAGGTGGAGACTGCTGAAGTCAAGAACCCCACTAATTCTATAACTAGAGATGAATTCAACAATTTGACAAGGGTGTTAATGGAGAATCATAGGCAGATGAATAAGAAGATCCAACCTAATGCTTACCTAATGAACCAGATTGCTCAACAACAACGTCAGAGCGTCGGAAGGGATCTTGCTTCTTACTTGGCGTCAGAGAGTTCATCCTCATCATATGAATATCACATGCCTAGGCATCACAGGATTGAAGGAGAGTAAGTAGGAACATCGAAGCATTGCTTGGCAAACCAACATGGTCTTCCAAAAGGGATCGGTACTGATCCCTCCTCTAGAGGAGGGGTTCCCCAGCTGCATTTGGGGAAAGTCTGGAACTATTTTCGGAGGCCTAGATGTAGGAACCCATTTGAATGCTAACCAATTACCCTTCTGGAATAACAACTAGGTAAATGCTCAGGGTGCACATCAAGAGGACGATAGAACAAGGAGGCATGAAATGGCCCGTAGACATCGACTGGACTATTCACCTGAGGTGGAGCGTGACCACCACTTGGCAGCACTATCCAGACAATGGACTTATTGACTATGGTTAGACAGCTAGTGAGGGAAACTAGGGTTTAACAAATGAAGATTAGGGAATTTCAAGGAGCCATACCCTGTTCACTTACAACGTTTTACATGCGGATTACCCAAGAAGCTTCAACATGTCTACGAATACTGCTTATGTAGGAAAAACCAATCCCATGCAGCAGATCATGAGGTATGAATGGTTGATGGACTCAACAAGAGACATTGACGCAAACAAATGTAGATGCTTTCCTATAACACTCTCTATGATCACGACGATGTGATTTAAAAGATTGTCCTTAAGATTGATTTCAAGATTTGATGAACTGTCAATTAAGTTTGTGAAGCAATTCCGGATCCACGCTACTTGTCCTAAAAACATGATGTCACTTTCCAGTGTAATCCATGCCCCATGGGAATCGTTGAAGGACTATTTGGAAAGATTTCATATCACTGCAATAGAAGTTAGTAATCCAAATGATCATACTACACTTATGGCCGTGACAAGAGGAATTGATCCGGAATTCGATTTTGGATATTGGCTAGTTGGAAAACCGACGGCCAAGTTGGAGCACTTCTATTCAAAGGTAGCTCAGTTTTTAAGGAAGGATGAAGCCTGGTCCTCTAGGAAAAGAAATGCCGTGGGACCGAGAGGGGAAGCAATACAAAGCAATATTGCAATAAAGAAATCTGACGAGAGCTTCGGGAAAGTTCATGTTAATGTTTTGAACAAGCTGAATCAACAGAAGAGGAATGGAGAAGGGAATCGAGACTGGAAGAGAGAGTTTGGTAGGCTGAGGCCTCAGATTCCTACTTATGACAACTATACACCTCTTAAATGCATCCCGTGAGAATATTAACCTATTAACCAGTAATATGTTTTAATATAAGAAGCCGCATCCAAAGGAGTCGACGGAGACATAGAAACATACTAGAAAGTATTATCGGTTTCACGAGTGCTACAGGCACATTAGAAATGAGTGCAGACATCTACATGATGCTATCAAGAAGTAGATTTGAGAAAAGAAGTTATAGTAGTTTATGAAAACTCCGTAAGATGGCGGAAAATGAACTCTGAACCTAATAGTGGACAAGCTCCATGTAGGACTGAGGAGCCTACAAAGACCGGAGGGAGATTAGTGATAAACACAATAGTTGGAGGGCCACATCCTTGGATAGAAGTTAATAGGAGATGGAGCACTATGCTAGCACGAGCATTGTTCAAATATGGAGGATGGAGCTTCGACAAAGCAGCAACGTACGATGAATGATGATATAATATTCAGAAGCAAAGATGCAGATGAGTAGAGGCTCCTACAATTGATCTGATGGTCATTTCTACCATGATTGGCCCTGCTTTGGTGAGACGTATTTTAATTGAATGTGGAAGTTCGGTAAACATTATTTTCAAGAAGGCTTACGATCAAATGAAAATAGAGGCTAAAGATTTGAAACCATCTAAAGCTCGTATACATGGTTTTAATGGTATGGCAACTGAGGCTGTTGGTTGTATGGAGTTGCCAGTTGAATTGGGGGAAGGTGAACGTGGAAGGATGTGGCTCTTACCTTTCATTGTTTTGGATATTGACTCACTGTACAACATTTTTCTGGGCCAACCAGCCCTAGCTGAATTTCAAGCAGCTCTTTCCCCATAGTGTTTAACTTTGAAATTTCCAACCAATAATGGAGCAAGAGTGGTGCATGGCGATTGGACATGCCAGTTATGTGGCTGAGTTGAGAGAAGCTCAATGTAAGGAGATGGGAAAGGGTATGGACAAATCAGCCCTCATCCAAGTTACTGAAGATAGACAAATGGCGCCTAATCCTTGGCTTAGGCACCACATTCGGTTCTATAGGGATATAGATCCAAGGGATGACGAAGAGGAGCCCAAGGAGACCAAGGCTACATCGGCTGAGCTGAAAATTGATATAGCCGTCAGCCATGACGACCCCTCACGGGTCTTGAAGATTGGATCGTAGCTCAGCCCTTCAATGATGAGAAAACTTGATGATTTTCTCCTAGCGAATTTGGATATATTTGCTTGGACTCATTCTGATATGCATGGGATCTCGCCTACCATTGTAAGCCATACATTAAATGTTTATCCGAAGTATGTTTTGGTAAAACAGAAAAGGCGAGGCATGGATCCGGAGAGATTCATCGCTCTCAAAGAGGAGGTGGATAAACCAGAAGTCAATTGGTTTATTCGCTACTCCATCTATCCTGAATGGATATCTAATCCTGTGCTGGTAACGAAGGTGAATGGGAAATGGAGAATGTGCATCGACTTTTCAGACTTGAACAAGGCATGTCCTAAAGATAGTTTTCCTCTTCCAAGAATAGGCTAGCCGGTTGATTCGACAACATGGCACGAATTGTTGTCTTTTATGGGTTCGTACTTGAGGTATAATTAAATCTCGATCATGAACAGACCAGCTTTGTGACAGATGTTGGATTATACTGTTACGTAGTGATGTCGTTTGGATTGAAGAACGCTGGAGCAACTTATCAGCGCTTAGTTAACTGGATGTTCAAAAACCAAATTGGGAGGACAATGGAAGTTTATGTGGATGATATGCTCGTGAAGTCACGACGATCAAATGATCATATTCGGTACTTGGTAGAGATGCTTGATATCCTCCGCTATTATAAAATGAAAATCAATTCTTTGAAATGCTCATTTGGTGTTGCGTCTGGAAAGTTCTTGGGTTTTATTGTCAATTCTCGTGGAATAGTAGTCAATCCTAAAAAGATCCAAGTAATTCGAGTTATCCAAGCGCCAAGGATTATTAAGCAAGTTCAAAGCTTGAATAGGAAGGTTGCTGCCTTGAGTCTATTTATCTCCAGAGCAACTGACAAATGAATTCCTTTCTTTGATTTGATTAGAAAGGGATAAAGAAATTTCAAGTGGACGCAAGAATGCTAAGACGCGTTTCGAGCTGTGATGAATCATTTGGAGAGGCCTCATGTCTTGTCAAAGTTGGTATATCATTAGGAGTTGTACATTTATTTGGTCGTATCAGCACATGCTATAAGTGTCGCCTTGATTCATGAGGAGAACCGGATTCAGATGCCGTATGCTATGTTAGTAAACGATTAAAAAGGGAAGAAAGGAACTATCCAAAGATAGAGAAATTGGTGTACTGCCTATTAATTGCATCATGGAAGCTTCGTCCATACATCCAGGCGCATCCAATTAATGTTTACACTGACCAACCATTATGACTGGTCCTATAATGACTTGAGACGTCTGGAAGTTTGCTTGAATGGAACATCGAGCTCAGCCAGTTCGACATTACATATCTTCCTCAAAGAGTTATCTAGGGTCAAGCTTTGGCGAACTTTATAGCTAAATTTACCATGCAAGACGATCTTTCAGAAGGTAGCGAAATCCCAATTGTTAGATGGAGATTGTATACTGATGGAGCATCTAGCGATCATTGTTCCGGAGATGGAATTATGATTGTAACCCCTCAAACCTATTGATTTTTTATTCTTTGAAGCTTGATTTTCTTGATACAAATAACGAGGCTTAGTATGAAGCATTGATTGCTAGGCTTAAACTTGTTATGGAACTCGAGGTGAAGTCTCTTGAAATATTTTGTGATTTGCGGCTGGTGGTGTATCAAGTTAGAAGAGACTATCAAGCTAAGGGGCAACGACTTGCTCCGTATCTTTCCCGAGTTTAGGAGTTGGTGGTAGAATTAGAATACTATGACATTTCACATATCCCACACGAGCAAAATGGAGAAGCTGATTCATTGGCAAAGTTCGCTGGTATGGGCGATGCGCAATAGACGGGCTTGGTTCTAGTTACACACCCTAAGTATAAATATGATGGAAATTGACAAAGTACTGGAAACGAAATCTAAGAGGGAATTGTGGATAAATCCATTTAAAGATTATTTGTTGCGTGGAATTTTTCCTTAAAGGAGGAATGAAAAGTATAAGTCCTTTGCAAAGCTGCGCGATATATTATGCAAGAAGGAACTATGTACAAAAGAGTTTTTCCATTCCTTTACTCCGGTATCGCTCATGATGAGATAAAACATGTTCAAAAGGAAGTTCATGAGGGAGAATGTGGCGATCACACTCGGGGGCAAACCTTGGCAAAGAAGATACTCCGTTATGGATATTATTGGCCAACTGTAAATCGAAACACTGCCGACTATGTGAGACAATGTGACAAATGCCAGATATACGCAAAAGTGCTAAGAGCTCCGCCAATAGAAATTATGCAAATGGTCAGCCCATGGCCATTCGCTGTGTAGGGTATTGACATCATCGACTCTTTATCAATCTCTAAAGGTGGTGCGAAGTACGCTATTGTTGCGGTAGATTACTTTACTAAATAGACCGAAGTGGAACTATTAGCTAGGAACACAACAAAGAAAGTAATCAATTTTGTTGTTCGAAACATCATACATCATTTTGGCCTTCCGTGGATAATTGTAACAGATAATGGGACTTAGTTCGACGGTGCTGAATTTAAAGAATTTTGTCGGAGATATCGTATTGAAAAGAGGTTTGACGTAGTCCTTTACCCTCGGGTTAATGGATAGGTTGAAGCTGTAAATAAAATTATTAAGTCCATTCTTAAAAAGTATTTGGAGAAGGTCAGAGGCAAGTGGGTGGATGAGCTTTCTACGACACTTTGGTCCTACAAAACTACCCATAAATCTACGACTAGTCATACCCCATTCTCTCTTGCTTACGAATCTGAAGCTGTTATTCTGGTAGAACTCAAAGTCCCCTCTTATTGAGAGACCTACTACGATGCTAAAACAAAAAAATCTTCTCGTGGAATCCTTGGAATTTATAGAGGAGAAGAATGAAAAAGTCGATTTGAGAGTAGAAGCACACTAATATCGAGTCGCCCAATATTACAACACTGTGTGATCAAGATCCTTCAGAATTGGTGATTTTGTCCTGAAACGGGTTTTTCCGACCCCGTCACACATGAGTCTGACATGGGAAGGACCGTATGTCATTGAATAGAGGCTTAGAGAAGGAACTTTCAAGCTAACAACTGTTAATGGCGTTACACTCCCAAGAGAGCATTTACGATGTTACTTCACTTAGAATATTTCCCTTGCATTTCAGTTCTATTCGCTTTCAGCATTTTCTTTAGCATTTGATTTTTAAAATATGTAATAAGACAAATTAGTTTATTCTTTTCCATTTGGTAAATAAAGTCTCAAACAACCATTGTAAGAATGATTGTAGTTGCATTATATGCTAAGTGCATAACTAAATTCATTGATATCGACTTACTCTGGTCCCCAGAGCACGAACTAGAGTATAAACAATAAACGGATCTGACTGACCACCCATCGACTAACTCTGCTCCCTAGAGCATGGACTGGAGTATAAACGAGATTTGGGCGTGAACTGACCACCCACGATTAACTCTGGTCCCCAGAGCATGGACTAGAATATAAGCTAGATTCAAGCACGAACCGGCCGCCCACGATTAACTTTGGTCCCTAAAGTGCGGACAGGAGTATAAACGAGATTCGAGCGTGAACTGACCGCAAACAATTAACCTTGGTCCCCAAAGCGCGGACTGGAGTATAAACGAGATTTAGGCATGAAACATCCGCCCATGAGTAACTCTGGTCCCTAGAGCTTGGTCTAGAGTATAAACGAGGTTCGGGCATGAAACGTCCGCCCATGATTAACTCTGGTCCCTAGAGCGTGGTCTGGTGTGTAAATGAGATTCGAGCCTTAACCGACCGCCGACGATTAACTCTAAGTCCCCGGAGTGCAGACCGGAGTATAAACGAGATTGTGCATGATCTGACCTCCCACGAGATAACTCTATGTCTCTTGAGTGCGGACTAGAGTATAAACGAGATTCAGGCATGAACCGACTGCCCACGATTAACTCTATGTCCCTGAAGTGCGGACTGGAGTATAAACGAGCTTCTGGCATAAGCCGACCACCCGCAAGATAAATCTAACTCCCCGAAGTGTGGACTGGAGTATAAATGAGATTCGGGCATGAGCCTACCACCCCTGAGAAAACTCTAAGTCCCCCGAGTGCGGAATAGAGTATAAACGCGAATGAATAGATGAATGGATTTTGATCATTCTCAATTCCACAAACTCCAACCTGAAATCAATAAGAGGAATGCAAGTTACTGAAAGCTGAATACGACAGCTCACAACCGCTCCGGCTCAGTGCTCCTCACAATTTAAAGCAATGATCGTAAGGAGACCTTGAGGCGAAGATAGTGAATTGTTAACGAAATAAGCAATCAACAAATTACAAGTATGCTGAAAGGAAATTAATCATCCAACTATCAGAATAACGATTCACGCGATGTTTAGTCAAAAAAACTTATTCACAAGTGCATAAAATCAAACATGTGATAGTTTGAACATTTGAACAAGTGGATACAGAAATCATGCACAAGAACTAAAGAATTCTTATTTATACTAAAATGGTTGTACATCACACAAGTCTATCCAAAATGCAAGACGAAGGTGGAAGGCCATGCCCAAACAAATACAACCAACAAAAAAGAAGAAACTATTATCTAAGCTATTTACATGTCCATAGATTATTTCTTGGTTTTCTTATCTTTCCTTTTCTTCTTTGGGGTGAATCCTTCTGAACTACCGCTCGACCCACTCTTCGAAACTTTACTGCCTCAGCTTTTCTTCGAAGAAGTATCCTTAGTTGTGTGAATCGAGGCAATATTATCTCGGTAAGTAGGAGTGATGAGGCATCCTCGACACCAAAAGCAAAGGGAATATCATCTCGGGGAATTGTCTCGCTAGGAGAGATCATCTGAAGCGGAATGGGAAAAGGTTCATTAGAACCCATTTCGGCGAACTCAACATTCACCTTCCTTTTCAACAGTTCTTCTCTTTCAATGCGTTGTTTTATGCTAAGCTCCCCAGTAGGGTCTGAAGAACCCGTAATCACGAGGTCATCGTCAAAAGTGATTTCATTGTGCATATCGCTTCCTTCTTTGAATAATGCCACCGTGAACTGACCATTAATAACAAAGGCGTCTTCTTGAGCTCTTTGAGTGGCAACTAAAGTCGTAACTTTAACAGATTCTGTCGTGGTAGCTTGCGACTCTAACTAAGGCTCTTGTGAATTTGAAGTGGAGCAATGCTTGATGGATCTAAAGCTGAGAAAAAATAGGCGAAAAGATTAGAAATTTCATTTGATAACATCCCAACTTTATGGAAGATGGGAAAAGTCGACAGAAGGCCTTCTTCCAAATGACTCCCAGGCTGAGTCGAACCGTCCTCAGAACTACGCTCGAGGATTGGAGATAAATGTGGCTTGTCTGGGTCCTACCTAGGGGCGGTTGAGGAGCTTGTTGCAGAATAAGACATGACTTGAGATGCCGGGGGCGATTCGGTTGTAATATCTGGTTGTGCTAACCCAGATTCCTCACCCACTTTATGTGAGGGAGCAACCGTAGGCTATTTTTAGAGAGTGAGTTAAATGTCATGTAACACCTTGGGTTCGCCACCTAATAGCATCTCACTTTCGAGTTTGGACAAATCGATGTCCTCTGAGTTAAGAAATTTTTTCTCTTCCGCAACAAGAAATTACCAAGCACAACTGAGCTAGTTAGGGTAGTCTTCACCAACCATGTCAAATTTCTGTGTTTTAAAACATTGGCATTGTAGAATATGAGAAGCGAGTCAAGATCATTCATTATTTTTTCCTTAACTTTGTCCTTGGCAGCTTCCGTTTCACCTTGAATGATTGCGTCGCTTTCGCCTTTTCAATAGTTGTGTCCTTCTCAAGTCTAAAACATACTAGCTTGTCGCAAGAGTCCTATTCAATCTTTTGAGCATCATCTTTTCCTTTATTTGCATACTCCGGATTGGCCTTAAGATCAGCTATTTCCCTCAGTTCCGCAGACTCATTATTTTGATTTGTATCTCGCGCAAGCATTATCTCCTAATTTCTATGATGCAATACTTGGACCATATCAAGATGGCTGGATTTCATTTCTTCGATGAATTTCATGGCAGTACTAGCTTTTTCCTCGGCTTCTGATAGAGAGGTTCTAGTCGTTTCCAACTCATTTATCAAAATGTCAATGATTCTTTTGTCGTGTGCCTCTTGGTATTTTAGTTTTTCGATCTCTACAGCGTGCTCGAAAGAAACTTTCGACATTTTTTCTATTGCCTTCATCCACTCTCGATATTACATGTTAATGATAATGATGCAATTAATGGTCCTCTTCTGAATATGATCCGAAAGCCTCTTCAAATTAGGAGGAAAATAAAAACCTTCAATGCATAAATTTGAAAATTCATCATGAAGCTGTGCCATTCGAGCAGTAGGATCGATTGTAGGATCTTCAGTAGTAGCCTCGACTTCTGTACTTTCTTTCTTAGGCTTGTTGGCAACAGTGTATTCGCCATGGTAGTGGAAATCGCTCAACCGTCGAGAATGAGATGGAATTAAAGGTTGTGGAGGCTTTGGAACGGTAGAAGGTCCGCAAGGGGGATTTATGAGTAGGTCACTATAGTCAACTAGTCTTTCAGGACCTTTTGGAGGAGGAGATCTCGATCTCGACCTATGTTTATCCTAAGCTGGCCTGCCCTTGTCATCTCTTTCTTGATAACCCTGATCGTAGCTGGGACGATAGCTATTATCATAGTAATCTCGACTACCGTAATAGGAGCCGGAACGCAAACCCGACGATTGATAATGTATGTCCCGAAGAGAATCACACATGTTCGTCTTCCACATCATCATTTCTGTGAAAGGAAATGAATATCAATCAAATTTGAGCATTAGAGAGTACAAGTCAAGCATATTGCAATGCTGAACAGTGTAAGAGTATGTATGTGTCCTAGTGTAACCCCCAGACATTCTAGGTCCAAGAGCTTTGCTAATTGGTATAACCTCTCCCCCGGAAGTAGGGATCTTCAAGCCAGTTCTTATAGGGGGCTCTGACCCTCCAATGCTCATGTTAGTAAAATGGAAGGCATCGAGATCAAGTGGAATTGGTAAACCCGATAAGGAATCTAGTGGTAAACTTAAATGCTCCGATGGTTGGGAGGAAGGTTCATCTTGAGTAGTGTTTTGGGCCATTGAGGACTTGGATTGATCGGAGAGGCGACTTCTTGGAAGCTTATGTACGAATGTTTTCTTTTTTCTCTTATCCATAGTTGGGGTTGTGAGACATGCGAAGATCCGACGTTGACATCAGGATCAAATTTATCCTCATTATGATCAAGTGCATTGCCGCCATGTCCTCCAATATTAATATCAACAATTTTTTGGGTACTCATGGCTGGGGGGACCATGGGGCTAGATTGACTATCTCTTTGACCGATTGCAACCCATGACCTTATCCTTGCCATTTGGGCATTTTTAGTTAGCCCCATGTTGAGTCCCTCCTTTATCAAAACAAAAGTGCGAGGCATTCATCCCTAGGCAAATATTTGATATTCCTATCCTCTTATGGGCATTTTTTAGAATTAAGACCGCCCCTTCATAAATATCGCCTCTAGGCCGATTAACAACATTTGTAAATGGTTAACATCATCAGAAGGGCAACCTAAATATTATTTTCCTATGTTATCATGAAATTGTTAGGTAGCACTTACGTCTGTCTACCAATTGTCGAGCAAATCTAGGCGGGTGGCGAACAAAGAACCATTCGCTCTTGAAGGAACTTTGTTTGTTCCACGTGTCGATCAGAATGTGGCATCTCTTGGCCGACTTAAGAAATTTGAATAAAAGACTTTTTGTCCATCGTTTAAAGGTAAAAATAAATTGGATATCTTCGATAGTGGTAGGACGATGCAGAAACTCCATAAATACCATATAAGTACAATTAAGGAGCGCGTAACCATTCAGATAGAGTTGCCCTAGAGCGATCCTAAGATATTGAAGGGTCTCGAGGATATATGAGCTGGAAGGCGGAATGCATCTAGCGTAACAAATAAACTTGTTACATGATACCCTTCAGGAGGTCTGTGAGCCTTAACATTTCGCGACGGAACCAACACATCATCGAATGGAATTCCATGCCTTTTGAAAATTCTCTAGAGAGCGTCTTACTTAATTTTTGAAGCACCGAATCAGGAGGATTTTTTAGGATAACTGCGACCTCTAAAGTATCGGGCGTAGGATTAATAACAATAGGTGGAAAGATTAGGATGATTTCAGAAAGATTAGGATGATTTCAAAAAGTTGAGGGCCCGAATCTTTTGGCTGTCTTGAATCATGACTGGACATCAGACTTTTGGACTCAGTTGCCTAACTAGACTATACGGCAGAGTTGTTCTTCTGGGATGATGATCTAACTAGCATAGTCGCTGAGCGCCTAAAGCATCTAGGTCAAATTGCTATTGAACTTAGTAAAAATCATAATTAGAAGAAATGACCTGTACCCTCTAGTGCATAGTGAGTGCATGTGCAATGCGATAAAGTGCTGTTCGATATAGCAATAAATTGTGCAAGAATGAAGATAGGAAAAAACAACAAGACTTAAAGATTTAGCCAAGGAGACCTTCATTCCTGACCGTCTCAATAGTCCATGCATGTTACCTTGAAACAATATAGCTTGAGTATCACGAATGGTCGTTAGCCAGCAAAAGTTTGGTTGTTGTCCAAGTTACAAATGAGTTTTGACATAATAGTTAAAGGCACTAGTTCGTGTTGTTTGTTTTAAAGAAATCTGCTATCAATCATGAAGTTGATGTCATATACAAGTTGTACAGAAGTTTTAATGTTTATCCAAGTGTGAAAGACCGAAGCTTGTTACTTAGTTCAAGTTTCATATTTTTGTTCCATTCTATAATGAAGGTGTTGATGTATGGTTCAGACCGATCGTTCAGGCATAAGCCGTTCATTCCATCATTTTGGTATAGTCGATCGTTACCCCAAGGCAACATGGGATGATTGTCCGCCATCAATATTTCCCACTGATCGTTCTTATGGAACTATAATCTCAAGCCATAGTCGATCGTTTGTACACTATTGTTAAGCTTTAACGTCCCAGCATTATATCGATCGTCCAAGAAAGGCCGTGGACGATCGATCATACTACAGCTTCACAATCCAAAGCACCCTACCTAACAATGAATGAGGCTAAAGACACGACATGCTGATCACTAACCGCTCAATCTTCATTACACATGATCGTGGGGAGAGAGAAAGGAAAGAGGCGATCCCTTAGACGAATCGAGTCACCATGGTTTTGAGGTTTCAATCTTAAAATTATGAAGTGAACGTGACATTCATGCTACCTAAATTTAAATTTGAGAAAAGAGGATGTCAAGTCGATTATAAGAACGACGAATCTATTGTGTTAGGAGGAGAATCGACAGGAAGGAGCAGAAGAACTTGCTTTTTTGCTTCAGAACGGAGGAAGGGATCGAATAAAATAAAATGACTAAATAAAGAAGCTTATATAGGAGAGAGATATGCCTATCGTTTTTGGTCAAAACTCTATGCTGATCGTTTCCAGTCTGAAGGACTTAACCGATCGTCCCACGTCCGCAGATTAAACCAATCCATCTCCGAGCTTTTTTGTAACAACCCGTCTATTTTACGATTATATATGTTTGCGTCAAAATTGACCACAAACACCCAATAGTCGTGGAAGCACCCGTTTATCAACACAGATCAGCAACAATCAATATAGAATTCCAATCTAAGCAACAACAATCACGATAATTCACACATAACAATCACAAACACAGAATTTATAGTGGTTCGGCGATCTTGCCTACGTCCACTTTGAAGGTTCTCTCTTTATTGATTCACTTGATGATATTAATTGACTATAGTGGATTACAGTTGATGATAGCTTTGAAATCTGAATACAACAGCGATAATGAAGTATGGAATTCATTCCGGCAGAGTCTGGACGTTCAATGGTGGAAGCTCCGAAAGATCCCCTTTTCTGAAGGCTTCAGGGTGCTATTTATAGGCGTAGGAGGCCCAGATCTCGCTCAAACTTCAGGAGACTTCTTCCGGCAAGTGAGTGGGCCCACGCGACCGACCCCACCAAGTTTCGGCTCGATCTGACATTGATTCAAAGTGATTTCGAACCCATCAAGAAATGGTCCAATCGAGCTAAAACTTGGCAGGAACAATCTTTACCTTGTATGGAAGTTACTGTTAAAATTTCGCTGCATTTGGATCAGTGGTTTAGGAGATATGATCGATTCAAGTTGTGGTTTTTCGTGAGGGCTGTTCTGTTCGAATCGATGACTTCGAATCGATGGAAGCACGTGGTACTGTAGTGACGTGGCGCGCACTCCTCGCATCGATCCTATTTTTTCTCCATGTTGACCGCTTCGACTCCATGTATATCGGCGCGTTCGAACCGATGGATGACTTGGTGGTTTCGAACGAGTGACTGCTCATGGATTCGAACCTGATGGATGCGAAGAAGGTCGATACGAAGCAGGGCTTGGGCGTGCGACCGGTAGATTCGAAGATACTGACGGTGATGGATTCGAAGTGCTCTAACATGGACACGAATGATACCCATCTGATGGATACGAACCGATGGATTCGAAGCGATCAATATCCTGCTGATCGATCCGAATGTGATCGATTCGAAGTACATGGAGCCTGATGGATTCGAACTTGTTGAGGTGACGCCTATCTGATGGGTTCGAACCCATCAATTCGAAGCGATCAATATCGCACCTGATCGCTTCGAACTCGATCGACTCGAAGCATATGCAAACCGATGGATTCGAATAAGGGAGTTATTGATGGGTTCGAACTCCATCGATTCGAAATGAGCATCTTCTCAGTGGGCCGATGGTTTCGAACTGTGAACTTTGGCAAACTTGCATCGATCATAACTCGTCCATACGAACTCCGATTAACCTGAAATTTGGAACACTGACTTTCATGGTCTTGCTTGTCATGTCCTATCAATTGTAGCCTGATCTGGGCTCGGACAAAATTTATCGATATCTATAGCGAAGTGAAGTACAACCAATCTCCGAGACGAACTGCCTTTTGTTTTTGACCGATCTTTTGGTATCACGGCTTTGCCGAAAAGCGGTATAACATTTGCCTCCCAAAACATGCCTTGCGGTAGGAAGGTGTGTTTTGTAATGCCTTGAGTTGGATGTTCATATCCTATCATCAACCTGCAAAGAACTTCATAGTTTCGTATGTCTTCAAATGATGATCGTTCGGGATCGTATGCCACTTGAGGTGAATCGTGACCGTTCGCGGTCGATGCCGTTCATGGAAAAAGATTGAATGGGACCGTTCACGGTCGATGGTGATCGTTCACGATCAAGTGCCGTTCAAGGCGAATGGTGACCGTTCGAGGTCGGATTTCATAATAGGTTAATCATGAGCGTTCGCGGTCAGTGCCGTTCGAGGCGGATTGTGATCGTTCGCGATCAACTGTCATATAAGTGAATCATGACCGTTCGCGGTCGGATGCAGTTCAAGGCGATTTGTGATCGTTCGCCATCGTGTGCCGTTCGAGGCGAATTATGTGTGCCCGGGGGGCTTAGTATTATCGATGCCGGAGTTCATGTTCGGGGGAGTTTCTGAATCAAAGACTCTGGCGGTTCATCGCCATACAGAAGGTGCTCGTGGACCGTTCGCGATCCAACGGGCATGAAGATAAATTCTTTCATGGAATTGCAAATATCAAAGCAATGATTATACGAATCTCACAACAGAAATGTCCATACAAACAGAATCTAAATGTTCAAATCAAAATCAAAGCAAAAGCAAAGCAGGGATGTCAAAGTGTAAACTCTCACTATGATGCGGTTGGTAGTCATTCAGAGCATGTCTATGGATAGTGCGCGATCGCTCACATGTGTAAATGATTTAACCGTATTAGTAAGAGGTTTACAACTTGTCCATCGTTATTTCAGTCAATCAATGGATAATCAGACGTTGTCCCGACTCAGGGCCACCTCTAGCTGAGGTAGACGGCGGGCGCTCTGGCTCCACTGCTGGAGTCCGTTTCCTCACATACTGAAGGAGCATACCATTCCTGATATACCCTTCCACCTCGTCCTTCAGATACCTGCAATCATTAGTGTTATGACCGTTCAGTTCATGAAATATGCAATACTTATCTGATTTCCTTTCGTCGGAAGTTGGGTCCCTTCGCATTGGTCTACGATACGGGACCTGTTCTTTGGTATCCTGATAAATTCGCTCTAAATTCTCGTTCATCTCTGAGTATGTGGTAAATATTGGTTCCTTTCGTGGTCGCATCGACCTGTTATAGCCACTCTCAGCCTTTCGCTTCCCCTTGCTAGTTCCTGTACCTTTCTCAAGAGGATTTCCATCTTTGACCGTGTAAACATTGAGCTCATCTCCTTTTTCTCTTTCTGCACTCGCATCTTCCAATCGCAAGAACTTTTCCGCCTCATGATAGAATTCTCCTAGATCCATAGATGGATCTTTTGTCAATGAATTTTTGAAATCCGTGCCATCAGCTATTCCGGAAACGGCTGCCATCATAAC
Source organism: Allium cepa (assembly GCA_030765085.1). Classification (NCBI taxonomy): domain Eukaryota; kingdom Viridiplantae; phylum Streptophyta; class Magnoliopsida; order Asparagales; family Amaryllidaceae; genus Allium; species Allium cepa. Next base: position 1,011,448,169 of record CM060945.1, on the reverse strand, counting down.
CATGGATGGATCTGGCCGATCCACCGATGTCGCTGCCGCTGCCGCATTGAATCGCGTCAGAAAGGTCCTTAAAGTCTCTCCAGCCTTCTGCTTCAAAATTGCTAAACTCATTACGTTCTTGGGTCTTGCAATGTGAACCCTAAATTGTCTCATGAATCTTTCAGTCAAGTCTGCCCATGTTCCTATGGAGCCACTCTCTAGTTGCCTAAACCTTAATGCTGCGATATCTGTCAGATATAATGGAAAGCATCGGGCCATAACCTCTTGTGATGCCCCCAGCACCTCCATATGCCTCATGTACCTCGTCAAATGGACCGCGGGATCCGTCCTCCCATCATACATCTCTATTGATGGCAACTTAAACTCTGGTGGGTTCCTAGCCATCCTAATTCCAGGAGAAAAGGGACTCCTGTTTACGTTTTCAAGATCTTTGTTTGTTAATCCGCCTCTCATGGCTCGCCTAACCATTTGTGCCAATTTATCTTCATCTCCAAGATGCAATCCTCGTTCATTGCTCTCAACCTGCCCCCCGAGATCACGAGGGAACCCCGGAATCTGCCCCCTCAACTGAGCATTCACTCCTCTACTACTCCCGGGTTGCGCAGATGTTCCTCTCTCCCTCTCCGAAATTGGGCCAACGTCCTCCATGTGTGTGCCTCCTAATCCACGCGCTACGTGGGATGGTCCTGCTTCGTTCTGAACTCCATCCGCTTCTCTATTCTGTGCTCCAAGTTGTCCTATCTGTTGGAACAAACTTTGGATCAGCTCTTCCCGTTTCTTCATCATCGTCTCCATCTCGTCCCTAGTGATGAAGATCGATGCTTGATTCGCTCCTGAGGAAGCCTCTTGACTTCCTTGATGTTCACTTCTCTCTGGCCTTTGTTTCTTACTTGTTTGTCACGTCATGGTTCTTAGATCTGAATTCCTAAGTCTCTAAATTCAACTTCTCCTTAATCAGCCCTTCTCAGTGAAAGCACCAAAATGTTTGCGTCAAAATTGACCACAAACACCCAATAGTCGTGGAAGCACCCGTTTATCAACACAGATCAGCAACAATCAATATAGAATTCCAATCTAAGCAACAACAATCATGATAATTCACAGATAACAATCACAAACACATGATTTATAGTGGTTCGGCGATCTTGCCTACGTCCACTTTGAAGGTTCTCCCTTTATTGATTCACTTGATGATATTAATCGATTACAGTGGATTACAGTTGATGATAGCTTTGAAATCTGAATACAACAGCGATAATGAAGTATGGAATTCAATCCGGCAAAGTCTGGACGTTCAATGGTGGAAGCTCCGAAAGATCCCCTTTTCTGAAGGCTTCAGGGTGATATTTATAGACGTAGGAGGCCCAGATCTCGCTCAAACTTCGGGAGACTTCTTATGGCACGTGAGTGGGCCCACGCGACCGACCCCACCAAGTTTCGGCTCGATCTGACATCGATTCGAAGTGATTTCGAACCCATCAAGAAATGGTCCAATCGAGATGAAACTTGGCAGGAACAATCTTTACCTTGTATGGAAGCTACTGTGAAAATTTCGTTGCATTTGGATAAGTGGTTTAGGAGATATGATCGATTCAAGTTGTGGTTTTTCGTGAGGGCTGTTCTATTCGAATCGATGACTTCGAATCCATGAATTCGAATCGATGGACGCACATGGTACTGTAGTGACGTGGCACGCACTCCTCGCATCGATCCTATTTTTTCTCCGTGTTGACCGCTTCGACTCTATGTATATCGGCGCGTTCGAACCGATGGATGACTTGGTGGTTTTGAACGAGCGACTGTTCATGGATTCGAACCTGATGGATGCGAAGAAGGTCGATACGAAGCAGGGCTTGGGCGTGCGACCGGTCGATTCGAAGATACTGACGGTGATGGATTTGAAGTGCTCTAACATGGACACGAATGATACCCATCTGATGGATACGAACCGATGGATTCGAAGTGATCAATATCCTGCTGATCGATTCGAATGTGATCGATTTGAAGTACATGGAGCCTGATGAATTCGAACTTGTTGAGGTGACGCCTATCTGATGGGTTCGAATCCATCGATTCGAAGCAATAAATATCGCACCTGATCGCTTCGAACTCGATCGACTCGAATCATATGCAAACCGATGGATTCGAATAAGGGAGTTATTGATGGGTTCGAACTCCATCGGTTCGAAATGGGCATCTTCTCAGTGGGCCGATGGTTTCGAACTGTGAACTTTGGCAAACTTGCATCGATCATATCTCGTCCATACGAACTCCGATTAACCTGAAATTTGGAACACTAACTTTCATGGTCTTGCTTGTCATGTCCTATCAATTGTAGCCTGATCCGGGCTCGGACAAAATTCATCGATATCTATAGCGAAGTGAAGTACAACCAATCTCCGAGACGAACTGCCTTTTGTTTTTGACCGATCTTTTGGTATCACGGCTTTGCCAAAAAGCGGGATAACAATATATTTAAATGTTTTATTAAAATATAGCATCAGTAGTTGGATTAAATTCCAAAACGTGACTTTTTGTAAATGGTCGAATTGGAACCCGAGACCACTTTCATTGAGTTCAAAATGGCGTTTACAGCTTGTTTGAGTATAAACATCGATATGTTTGGGGTTGATTAGGATTTTGGTATTTTCATTTGGGCTTTGGGTTGTGTTCTAGCCCACTAACCCAATAATAAAACCCAAACTCTTCTACCAAATACCCTAACTCCTCTCCCCTTCATTCATTTATTCATTCACTCATTCATTTTATTTCTAATTTCCTAACACTCTCAAGCTAAAAGGAAAACGGGGGAAAAGATAGCAAATTAAAATTCCTAAGCCCTAGTTTATTAGGAAATTCAAATTCAAGTTCCAAAATCAAGGAGAAGCTTAGATAAGCATCATGTTCATCTTCTTCGTCTCAATCCCTCTCCAATTTTCATAATTTTATATAACCTAATTTAGGAAATATTTGCCTATGATCATATATTGGAGCTTCTAGAGTTGGGATTGAAGTGGAATTGATCTTTCTTTGTTTTAGAGCTTCTCAATTTGTTGTTTTTGAGTTTAAAGGAGAGTTCTTAAGCTCACATCTATGTCTATAGCTTCCGTTGTTGTTTGGTATGAATTCCTAACATATGTTACATGTCCAATTGCTTTTAAATTGAATTGGTTTAGTGAATTTTTCAATTTTTGTTGTTTTGAAGTCAAAATCTATGAAAGTCCTACTATTGATGTTTAGACATGTTATTTAGAGTGTATTAGTGAGTCTATAGGGCCGGTTTGTCGATTGGCATAAATCCCTAGCCATCGTCGCTCATTCGATTGCTTTCGAGATGATTTGGTCATTATTGGCCTTGGCAAATCTTGCCCTGGGCTTCGGCTCAGACGTTTGGTAGAACACTCAAACGTCTGGGTAGTCGGAATAATAATTCCAGACTTACAGCTCAGACGTCTGAGGTTGTTCCCAAACATCTGGGCGATCTGGAGGAAAATTTCTAGGCTATCAGCTCAGACGTCTAGAGAAAGCACCAGACGTCTGGCACTGTTAAATTCAGGGAAAATTGCCTATTTTTGTGTGGCTTTCCATTTATATTGATTTTTCGTTGATCCGATTACTTATTATCACTTATTATCGACTTTGAGAACTTCTTTTCTGGATTTTTGGGAATATCATTTGATGGATTTGATAGTGATTTTTATGGCATAAATTCACGTCGTCGAACGTGAATTTTCGATGATAGATTGTTTTTACAATCAATTCTATGATTTGTCACTTTAAAATACAAAGGTTTCTATACTAGTAGTAAATACTCAAACTCTTTCGCAAAAATGATTTCAACAATTAGTTTTAATACCAAGCTTTCTTTTAAAACTGTTTTCAAATCTATTAGTACATACAAATTTTTACCTCATTCGTATGAGAAATCTAATTAAACGACTTAGCAAAACAAGTGGTATGAAAAGCTTAAGTTTACTTCACCGAATAATTCTTGGACTTGTTCGATTGAACTCTTGTGATAATTTTCGAGTGGAAATCTACAATCTGTTCGTAAATATTTAAGTTTAGTGGTTATGAGACATGAAGCCTGACTCAAATATTTACTAGCTTAGTGTAATTTACGCTTATCGATCAATGGTGATCATTTTTGTGATTTAAACTAGTAATGTGCGATGTCTCTGTCTGCGTGGGGGACTAAACCCTGTTTGTGGAGCTTCGGCTCAATTTGGTGGGGTAGCGACCCATGGTCTTCGGGCCGTTTGTGGAGCTTCGGCTCAAATTTGATGGTTAGCAACCATGGAATAGCGTTCCATTTGTGATAAACGAGTTGGTGAGCTTTCATGCTCCCGTTAGACTCCCCCTTTATGTTTTTGGATTTCTAATTATTGATTTCTAGAATTTGTGTTTCATCAATTTTGGTGAATTGGCATTAATATGTTTTGTCAATATTTGAGGTTTTGTGAATAAGCTAAAGAATATGACATTCTTTTTGGTGTTTGAGAAGATTTGAGATATTGTATGATTTTCATTGTTATCAAATATATACTTGTCACAGTATGACATTATTGTTATCATATATTTTTGTCATATCTCTTATCCTATCTCATCTTGAATGATATTTATAGCTAGACTGATCCGTTTATTATTTTTCATCTTAAATAACGCTGAGGTCAGACCGAGGTGTTACAAGTGCTTCCACTTGACTTCTTAGCTGGAACTAGCTTTTGACTTTTGGCTAACTACTTTAACTTAGTAGTTTTTGCTTTTATACATTCGAGATTGAGACTCTTTGATAAATACATATTCTTTTGTCTAGCACTTGTACCTATTCTTTTGTGATGTAGTGGATCTTGTATGACCACTACTTTGATGTTAACTTATATGTGTTATATTCATATATGTTTCCGCCTTAGTGATATGAATATCTATGACTGTTTTGTGTTATGCTTATTTTATATTGGTTTCCGAAGACCACTTAGCCACTGTGTAGTAGCTTTGAGTTTGCATTTGATGTGTAAGATTTCCTCTTGAAATGAAATGCATGTCACACTATTTGAGATATCGGCACTCGCACAAAGCAATTATACAGATGGTTGCTCCTCAACAGCCTTATTCTTCATGCTAGTCGACGACATCACCCCGTAGTGTCCTTGGCTAGTGTGAGTATAGAGGTGGGGCGTCACATGTTTTCTGACCGATCCATTTCCAAGTCATATGCCAATCATTTCATTACTTAGCTTATGCTGACTGTTTCCCTAGTCATGAATGATTTAAGATTTGCTTTCTGAGCAAAGCATAGTTGTGTGTGTGTGTATAAACAATATGATTATTAGTAGGCTATGATCCCATGCCTACACTATTTGAAATTGAGCATCCATCACGACGAATAAGGAAACTGCGACCTTCGACAAGAAAAAATCCTAACCGAAGGGTAGTGACCATTTGATGAACCAGATGGTTTGTGTTTCAAAATGGTTCAAGTTTGCTACAATTCAAAGCACATCATGTATAATACAAGACGTAATTTGGGAGGAAAAATGTTATCCTGCCTTTTGGCAAGGTCGTGATATCATCGACTTGGCTAAGAATAAGTAGTCGATTGCCTTTGGAATTAATCACGTACAGTATCAAAAATGATGGACGAGAAGATTTGGACCATTTCTCCAAATCGAGGTGCAGTCAGCATGGAGTAACTTGTATCGCCCTATGAAGTTATATTTCAAATTTTGAGATAAGCTGAGTTCGTATGCTCGAGTTATGGACAAATGAAGAGTTTATATGGATCGATCTAAAACAATCCATAAAACAGTTCATTCATCCAAGAATAATCATCATCTTAAGATCTACGAGGCCAACTCATTTCAAACTTTTAGAGCATCCATAAAATAAAGAGGGAATCATACTAAAACGATCACATATCACAAAGTGCAAGTTTGAGGATAGCCGGCCGTTCTGACCAATCGTTCTAACCGACCCATCTTACCGTGCACGTATCGCGAGATGGAGAGTTAACGATAGCCGACCATTTTGACCGATCATTTACCGATCCATCATAGTAATAGCACTCATAAATTGATGTTTTAAGGATGGTCATCCTTATTGCCCGATCGTTCTTATCGATCTATCATAATGATCAGCGTAATTCAGTGTATGACTCAACTTCAACCAAAATCAATTTATTTCTCTTGATTTACAAGTCAGAGTTAATCCATCTTTTAAGAGCAATCTCAAGAGGCATGTGGGACCCTTCATAAATGATCGCACAACGATTAGAGCATAGAAAAGGATCGGCTAACATTAGGCCGATCGGTTCTAATCTTCGAGTTAGCGTAGCAGATTGATATTATGGGCCCCTAGTGTGACAACCCACATTTCGGAAGGTTTAAATCGACAATAATCCACCCATGTCCAACTTAAACAATTAGAAATATAGATAATCAATGGGGTTAATTAAGAAAAATAGGAATAGAAGAACAAACAAACACAGATTCTCGAGGTGGAACGACAAAATATAATAATCAAATAAACAGTTCGTGAAGCTGTTTGTGCTATACATTTGATTATAATCTATACAACATTAACAAAGTTATATACACATCATGGATAAATAAATAATGCAGCAGACAACATGATGCAGGAATACTAATAGTAATAATATACCAAATCTTCGTCTTCATCCTCCATAATAGGTCTTTAATAAGCTAAAAAACTCAGGACTGACCCGAGCGTAATGAAAAGACAAAACACTCGAGTCAGGACTAAAATATTCTTATGTGAGTCAAATCGATATCGCATATAACATGAGTATCATGGCGTCAGAGATGCTTATGGGTTTTCACATCTCCTATCCGGTGTATAACGTGCGTGCAATAACTCAAGAGATGTTACGGTATTTTCCATCTCTTAAAGATCCATCAAAATATTTATATGTAGTAGAATACGCTACGTATATAACATCTAATCAATAAAATAAATATTTTTCTTAGCATTATGGCTTTACAGTGATCTCTCTTTACGTGTTTTTATACATTGTCATACAGTTTACATTTGACACCACCAGCGGAACGTCGGTAGTCAGGGATGCACTGTGATACGACAACACTAAACCAAAATTGTATAGGTCTCGTATATGGATAAAAGTATGACATGGCACATGAGAAAATGCCCTAGGTAGAATACTACCTGTTTAACCTTCCCAACTGGTGGTAATGCATCATAGCTATAATCGCCTACCACATCCTACACTCCTATAATTCGAAGGGTGAGCACCAATCAATCATAATGTAAATGATGGTAATACGAAGAAGTGTGTCCGCTCGGGGTAGCAAACCCACTTGGCCGGTACGACTCCTGTTTTAGTCATTTCAATTTGGCACATGTGACAGGAAAATCTATCATCATTCTCTTTATTAAAATCCAATAAATGACACCAAATCCAACCACTTTTTTCTAGACCATTACTCGACGTACACAGTTATCAAAGTGGTTCCGGTATCGACAGAGAGGATGCCAATATTCGGCTCTGGTCTCTTTAACAACCCAACATCATTTTACACACAGGTTGGTACTTTTACATTTCGAAAAACAGTTCACGCTTGATATTAAAATATCATATTCGCTTCAAAATCAAATCCATTTCATAATCATCATATTTACTCAAAATATACTATTTTAGTTCAAAATCATTTTCACCTTATATCTCGATTTCGATTCCAAAATTGTTTCGAATTTCAATTTGGTTTATAACTTCATTCGACCCAATTCATACTTAAATCCATGATTTAAAATAACATTCCACTCTTGACCATTTGAATTTTTGAAAAATAGTTTGAATAGTTTAAATAATTAAAATAGTTAAAACAGTGTAAATGGTTAAATAGTTAAAACAGTTCTAATGGTTAAAATAGCCAAAAATAGTTTAGTTGGTTAAAATAGTTCTATGTAAAATAGTTTGAGTATTAAAATGGTTTATATAGCAAAATAATTTGGAAAACCAAAATAATTTGTATATTTAAGAAGATAGATTTTTGAAAAAATATATTAAAATAATTTGGTTGAAACTAGCTTCAAAGTCAAAACGATTCAATTCAACCTTCTCAATTCAAATTTCGATTCAATTTCCATTCAGTCGATTCACATTTCGATTTCAATTTGAATTAACTTCAAATCCAATTTATATTCAAATCCATTTTTAATTTCTGTTCCAAATTACTTCAATTTTGATCTCAATTTCAATCAATTCAATTCAATTCCAATTTGAAGTAATTTCATTGGAATTCTTAATTCAATCCATTTCGATTTCTATCAATTCCAAGTTCAATTTTAAAATATCGATTTAAAACACTTAATCAACTTTACCTTCAGTATTCAGTTTAAAATCTAAATTCTCAAATAAAATTCAATTTCGAGATCAATTTCGAAATATCATTTTATATCACTTTTACTTAGCCGTATTCAAAGTTCGAACAAAAATCCAATCTTTTAAAAACAAATCAATATATGAAATCCAATCAAATTTCGATTATAACTTCAAAATCTCAATTTTAATTATTAAAATAATTTCGAAATAGTTTGATTTTCGTTCACTTAAAATCAAATCATTTAAATAAATTTCAAATCAAAAATTTTAAAATCATTTTATTAACCAATCTGCTGTCCGTATATATTTTTCTACCCTATAGACAATTGATCAATTATTTCAATTTAATTTTAGGGATGGATATATATCATTTCAATCCAAATCACAATGTCATAGGTATATATCATTTCAACCTATTTCTTAATTCATTCGAAATAATTTAATGTACAGTTTATATACTGTAAATAATTTAACAGCATGACAATAGGATATATCAGAATAAATAAACATCCAACCATCAAATATCAACCAATTTGCATTCATCACAAATAACCATCCAAACAATCAACAAGTCACAATAATTTCATAGCTATTAATATCGGGTATTTTACTAGCAATTTAAATTCCAAATTCAACTTTAACTGTCAATTTGATTTCTACAGTTAATTCAGATATCAATTTATACGTCAATTTAACTACCAAATAATAGTTAATAAATAAATAACTTCATGATATCAATTTATAAACACCATAAAATTTTAGTATGTTGTGAGCATTATGAAACATTCACCTTGTATTTTCAATTTTAAACCAATTCGAATGACGTTCAACTTAACCTAAAATTTTAACTAGCTCCAAATGACTCTGAATCAGTTCCATGATGTAGTGCTCGTCACCACGATCCCATCGCCACTTGTTCCATCCAATTCCGACATCGCATGACCAAGATATATATTTTATAAGTTTGAATACAATTTATATAAATAATTTTTTTCTATTATTGTACCAAATGAAATCAGGCCACAAATCAAGCTTCCTGGAAAATTAGAGCCGCACAGTACCTTCTTCACGATCGTGAGTTATAGGTCAAGGTCGCACTCGAAAAACCCATCAATGCATTCATCTCTTCAATGTCATACCCTCCACCGTCCACTAGAAGTTGACCAGGGCCACCACGTCATGCGCCAACCCCAGCTCCACCCACACCTCTAGTCTGATCAAGCTCAGTGGTGTATCTTCCTCGAAAAATGCGAACAAACGTGGCACCTTCATGAGCCTATTCTGGCGAATTTAAGCCACAATCGACGATCTCCACCATTCACCATGTAGAGTTTGACAAGCTCTATGACTTTCGTGTAAAAAGTTTTCACTAATTGTAGAAGGATTAAGAGTATACGAGGGGAAAATGGGACTATTTTACGGCCATTCATAAATGAAACGACGACGGCAATAAAGAGTTCAGGTTTGGTATAATGTGCAGAGTATTTATAAACCTGCAAACATATTACTTTAGTATTATCTCAATTATTCACGTGATTTTCGGATGAACTCCAAACGAAGCGTGCCAACTGTAATGTTTTACTCCTATTTCAAACAGAATGGAACATGTTTCGAGGCCTAATTCGATCGTATGTGGAAGATAGCTTTTTGAATCGAATTAAAATATTAAATTTTTGATGCTATATTCAACGCATTTATATCCCATACGACCAAACAATAACACCAAACGCAACGAAATTTAAATTCCGATAATAATACACTAATACGGATATAATGGATCTAGTTTTGTCGAATTCCGAGATTGTACTAATACACTATTACGAATCTAATGGAACTGGTTTCGTCGAATTCCGAGACTGTGCCCCTGGATCGCTATTTTAACATCTCGATTATAATATAAAATTTCTAATTTCTATTTATCCACTTTTAAATCCAATTTTTAATGTTAACAATCTTCATTTTTGTTTAAATAAAATTTACATCAACTTCCAACATCATTTCGACCATATTAAATTCAAAATTCAATTATATAAATAGTTGCAATATTAAATTTAAACAATTTTGATTATTCAATAAATCACTATCTTTTGAAATATAAGTTAATGAACTTTTAAGATTTAACTTTTAAAACAAATTCAAATTATAGAACGACTGTTTCATTTTACAGTCATTCAATTCCTATTATTCAATTTCACTATTGATTTTAAACATGGTCAATAAATAGAATTTATTTCAGTACTCGTTATCGCAAAATCTTCGAAATTACCTATTTAAAAATTCTATTCAAGTTCTATCCAATTACTAACATCCAAGATCATTAAATTTTTATTTTTAACAATTTTTATTCAATAATTACATTAAATTTAACAATTTAAAATAGATAAAAATACGAGTCGTTACAGTCTCCTCCACTCAAAACTTTTTGTCCTTGAAAAGACGTTAAGTAAAGAATTTAACATTTAAAATATTTAAAAATGTAATCAAATTATAAAACACGAAATCCATTAGAAAACTTTTACTACTTTTCTACTACAATTTTCCGACCGGCTTACGGAATTTACAAGTTAGTTATCAAAACAAGTTATAAAATTTTAAAACTTCAAAAAATTTCTAATATCCAAATTTACGGAAAATTTCGGCAGAGTCTCCTTTGCGCGGCATGATCCGTACAACGACAAAACACCACTACGGGCCCCAAACCAACAAAAGAAAACAAAATTCAAGTGGCTCCAACATAAAATCATCAAATCAAATGATAAAATAAACATGTACCTTTTTGTCGAGCAATCCAAAAATTTTAATTATTTTAAATACCTGCATCTTCTTTACCAATGATATCCAATCGTATAGTTTAAAATAAATTTATATTTTGCATTTTCAATTTCCAATTTTTGCTTTACTTAAGCTCGTATGATGTACATATATCATTCGTACGAAATAGCAAATTTGATCGCTCACTCGGTCACACAATTTCACTTTCAAACTAGTATCATTCACACGACTCTCTATTGCAAACTCAGATTTTGTTCCTTGATCAGAAACCGTTGTTCTCCTTGCATAGACATATACTATGATAGAGAATTCCAGAATCAATCAAAATTTATATCCAGGGTTCATCGTTGAGAATAGAGTGAAAAATCCATACTCGGATTGATATAAATTATCTCGAAATTCTATGCTCGAATCTGGATCAAATCGTCATGCGATTAAAATAATATATGTACAACTTACATATTTATTCCAACTGATTCTTAGTTACACCAAATTCTTTTCATTCACATTCATTTCATAATTTCATTTAATAACAGGCTTATTTTTGAAACATTTTATAATCATCACTTAGTTTATAATCATTCTATAGAAGTCCAACTTCTTATATATGACTTTTCTAAGTTTATAGTTATCTCAAAAGTTACAAATCCAATTTCAACATTTCTAATCAAATTCATATCTTATTCTACAACCCATTTACATAGATATTATTCGGTTCGCTTGTCTACTTTCCTAAGCTCACTTAGTTATTCCATTTAGTCATTAATCATTTCATATTTAAGTATATAACATTTATTACTGCAACTAAATTTCCATTTATATATATTTTAATTACTTATAAGTTTTGTTTACTTGTATAATATCCTATTACATATCCAAATCATCATTTTAACTTTTTAACATTTGGTAAGTCTTATTACATATTACTAGTATGCAATTTAGTATTATATAAATTAATTGATTCATTTTACTTAATTAGAATGTTCGCTATTTAAACATGTTTAAATTTTCTTTACTTTCAATTTAAGAGTTGCAAACCCCAACTCTAAAGTTTCTCAAAACATTTAGCATAGATTTCTTAATTCCCATATTTTATTAGTTTTGATTATTCAAATATTTCATTTCATTCAAATAATTTGAAGATTATTAATTAACAGAACTTCAAAAGTTTTAAATACCAGGTTCATTTCAAATTATTTGAAATATTTATGTATTGTTATATCTTTCGTACATCAAATCATACTTTTGGAGTTTAAACCAAATCCATTTATCAAAACAATTTTGTAACAGAGCTTCTCAGAAGTCTCCACCGGTTTGAGACTTAAAAAAGAACATCGATGATGCTGCGCAGTCATCATCGAAATTATTTTCCACACAGTCCAACTTAAAAAATCCAGAATATAGATAATCAATGTGGTTAATTAAGAAAAATAAGAACATAAGAACATAAGAGCAAATAAACACAGAATCTCGCAGCGGAACGAAAAAAATATAATAATCAAATAAATAGTTTATAATGTTGTTTATACTATACATTTGATTATAATCTATACAACGTTTATCAGAGTCATATATACATATGGATAAATAAATAATGCATCAGACAACATGATGTAGGAATACTAATAGTAATAATATGCCAAATCTTCGTCTTTATCCTCCAGAATAAGTCTTCAATAAGTTTAAAAACTCAGGACTGACTTGAGCATAATGAAAAGACAAAAAACTCGAGTCAAGACTAAAATATTCTTATGTCAATCAAATTGATATCGCATATAACATTTGTGTCATGGCATAAGAGATGCTCATGGGTTTTCACATCTCCTATACAGTGCATAAGTATGAGCAATAGCTCAAGAGATGTTACGAGATTTTCCATCTTAAGGATCCGTCAAAATATATGTAGTAGAATATGCTACATGTATAATGTCTAATCAATAAAATAAATATTTTTCTAAGCGTTAAGGCTTTACATTGATCCCCCTAATGCGTTTATAAGCATTGTCATACATTTTTCATTTGAAACCACCGGTAGAACATCGGTAGTCAGGGGTGCACCGTGATACAAAAACATTAAACCAAAATCGTATGGGTCTCGTATAGGGATAAAAGTTGGACTAGACACGTTAGGCAATGCCCAACGTATGATACTACCAGTTTACCCTTACCGATTGGTGGTAACGCATCATAGCAATGACCACCCACCACGTCCAACACTCCCGTAATTCAGAGGGTACACACCAATCAATCATAATGTTAATGATGGTAATACGAAGAAATGAATCCGCATAGGGCAGCTAACCCACTTAGCTGGTACGACTCATGTTTTAGTCATTTCAAATTAGCATAAGTTCCAGGCTAATCCATCATCGTTCTTCCAATCCAGCAAATGACGCCAAATTCAACAACTTTTTTCTGGATCATCACTCTACGTACACAGTTGTCAAAGTGGTTCCGGTATTGATAGAGATTATGCCTATATCCGGCTTTGGTCTCTTTAACAACAAAACGTCATTTTACACACCGGTTGGAACTTTTACATTTCGAAAAACAGTTCATTTTTCATATCAAAATATCATATTCGCTTCAAAATCAAATCCTTTTCGAAATCATCATATTTACTCAAAATATACAATTTTAGTTCAAAATCATTTTCGCCTTAATATCTCTATTTCGATTCCAAAATTGTTTCGAATTTCAATTGTGTTATACTTCATTCGACCCAATTCACATTTAAATATATTATTTAAAATAATATTCCACTCTTGATCAGTTTGAATTTTTGAAAAATAGTTTGAATAGTTTAAATAATTAAAACAGTAAAAATAGTGTAAATGGTTAAAATAATTAAAATAGTTAAAATAGTTTTAATGGTTAAAATAGTCAAAGATAGTTTAAATGGTTAAAACAGTTCTTTATAAAATAGTTTAAGTATTAAAATGGTTTATATAGCAAAATAATTTGGAAAACCAATTAATTTGTGTATTTAAGAAGATAAATTTTAAACAATTTATATTATAATAATTTTGTTGAAAATAGCTTCAAAGTTAAACCGATTCAATTCCAACTTCTCCATTAAAATTTCGATTCAATTTCCACTGAAATCGAACCATTGGATCGATTTAATTTCAATTTCAATTCGAATTAACTTCGATTCCAGTTTATATTCAAATCCATTTTTAATTTTGATTCCAAATTACTTCAATTTCAATCTCAATTCCAATCAATTCAATTCCAATTTGAAGTAATTTCAATTCAATTCTCAATTCATACCATTTCAATTTATATCAATTCCAAGTTCGATTTTCAAAATATCGATTTAAAACACTTAATCAAATTTACCTTTCGTATTCACTCTAAAATCCTAATTCTCAAATAAAATTCAGTTCTGAACTCAATTTCGAAATATCATTTTATATCACTTTTACTTAGCCATATTCAAATTTCAAATAAAAGTCCAATCTTTTGAAAACAAATCAATTTATGAAATCCAATCAAAATTTGATTAACTTCAAAATCTCAACTTCAATTATTAAAACAATTTCAAAGTAATTTGATTTTCATTCTCTTAAAATCAAATCATTTAAATAAATTTCAAATCAAATTTTTTAAAATCACTTAATTTAACCAATCTAATGTTTGTATATAATTTTCTATCCTATGGCCAAGTGATCAGTTATTTCAATTTAACTTCAGGGATGTACATCTATCATTTCAATCCAAATGACAATGTCATAGTTATATATCATTTCAACCTACTTATTAATTTATTCAAAATAATTCAATTTACAGTTTCTATACAATAAATAATTTAATAGGATTATAATAGGATATATCAGAATAAATAAACGTCCAACCATTAAATATCAACCAATTTGCATTCATCGCAAACAACCATCCAAACAATAAAAAACTCACAACAATTTCATACCTATTAATATCGAGTATTTTACTAGCAATTTAACTTCCAAATTCAACTCTAACTGTCAATTTTGATTTCTATAGTAAATTCGGATATCAATTTATACGTCAATTTAACTACCAAATGACAGTCAATAAATAAAAAACTTTATGATATCAATTTACGAACACCATAAAATTTTAGTACGTTGTGAGCGTTATGAAACACTCACCTTGTGTTTTCAATTTTAAACCAAATCGAACGACATTCAATTTAACCTAAAATTTTAGCTAGCTCCAAATGACTCTGAATCAGTTCCCTGACATAGTGCCCATCGCCACGATCCCATCGACGGTTGTTCCGTCCAATTCCGACCTCGCATAACCAAGATATACATTTTATTAGTTTGAATACAATTTATATAAATAAATTTATTTTTTTCTATTATGATACCAAATTAAATCAGGCCGTAGATCTAGCTTTCAGGAAAATCAGAGCCGCATAGTTCCTTCTTCACGATCGCGAGTTTACAGGTCAAGGCCGCACTCGAAAAACCCATCAACGCGTTCATCTCTTCTATGTCGTACCCTCCACCATCCACCAGAACTTGATCAAGGGCCACCATGTCATGCGCCAACCCAGATACACCCATGCCTCTGGTCCAGTCAAGCTCGGTCGCGTATCTTCCTCAAAAAATGTAAACAAACGCTGCATCTTCGCGAGCCTATTCTGACGAATTTAAGCCACCATCGACGATCTCCACCGTTCACCTTGAAGAGTTCAACGAGCTCTACAATTTCGTGTAGAAAGTTTTCACTAACAGTTGAAGGGTAGAGACGAGGGGAAAATGGGACTATTTTTTTGCTATTCATAAAAGAAATGGCGGCGGCAATAGAGAGTTAGGGTTGGGTTTACTGTGCAGAGTATTTATAAATGCGCAAACATATATTATAATATTATCTCAATTATTCATGTGCTTTTCCCGCGAACTCCAAATGAAGTGTGTCGCCAGGCGTTTATAATATTTTTCCCCTATTCCAAACATAATGGAACATGTTTCGAGGCCTAATTCAATCCTATGTGGAAGATAGCGTTTTGAATAATTAAAATATTAAATTTTCGATATGAAATTCAACGCATTTATACCCCTTACGATCAAACAATAACTCCAAATGCTTTAAAATTTAAAATCCAATAACAATACACTATTTCGGATCCAATGGAACCAGTTTCATTGAATTCTGAGACTGTGCCCCTGGATCGTTATTTTAATGTCTCGATTATAATATAAAATTTCTAATTTCTAATTATTCACTTTTAAATACAATTTTAAATGTTAACAATCTTCATTGTTGTTTAAATAAAATTTAAATCAACTTCCAACATCATTTCCAATCATATTAAATTCAAAATTCAATCATTCAAATAATTGCAATATTAAATTTAAACAATTTGGATTATTCAATAAATCACTATCTTTTGAAATATAAGTTAATGAACATATATGATTTAACTTTTAAAACGAATTCAAATTATAGAACAACTATTTCCATTTTTCAGTCATTCAATTCCCATTATTCAATTTCACTATTGATTTTAAACATAGTCAATATGTAGAATTTATTTCAATACTTGCTATCGCAAAATCTTTGAAATTAACTATTTCAAAATTTTATTTAAGTTCATATCCAATAACTTTCATCAAAGGTCGTTAAATTTTTACTTTTAACTATTTTTATTCAATAATTATATTAAATTTAATAATTTAAAATAACTAAAAATATGGTTCGTTACACCTATGGACCTAGAGAGCCTTCTGTCGTGGACTTAGCGAAATATCTTATCGTCTCTCCCTATAAATATAGGCACTGTGGATCATTTTGGGGATCTTTACGCCGCCAGTTATTTGAGTCTACATTTTAATTGAGTTCTTCCTTATTGTTTGATGTTGTAATCAAACTCTTCGTGAATCAATAAAGAGAATCTTCAAAGTGGACGTAAGCATACAATGCCAAACCATTATAAATTTGTGTGTTCTTGATTATTGCTTGGATCTATCTACTAATTATCATATTCCTCAATTTAATTTTACTCTATTCATTTATTTCTTTACACAAATCTTTTCCTGGGTGCTTGTGACCAATTTGGTCGCAAATAATTAGAGAAACCTTGGAGAGGATAGAGATCATTCGACAATGAACGAAAGCATCACATGATTGGTAGAAGAGTTACGCTGATAGGAGATGTAGAGATTTGAAATTTTCTATCAGCGGTATGATATTTGTGAAGATTTCTCCTTTGAAAATTGTTATTCGATTCGGTAACAAGGGGAAGTTGGAACTAATATTTGTAGGTCCTTTTCCAATGGCAAAGAGGATTGAGAACCTAGCATATAAGGTCGACTAAACTTAGAAGATGGCGGTTATGCACAACTTCTTTCATGTTTCCCATATACGGAAGTTTATGCATGATTCGGGCGTAACAGTTGCATTGGATCTGCATGATGATATTGAGATTGAACCAGAAGCTTCTAGACCTCATAGGTCGATTCGTATTATCGAACGCAATATGAAACAACATAAGAGGAAGACAGTGGAGTTAGTGAAGGTTCAATGAGGAGAAAGCGAAGGTAATTGCACATGGAAAACTGAAGAGAGCATGATGGCCACATATCCGGAGCTCTTCATATGGTAAGACCTACTGTTCATCATATTTACTTTCACTTTCGATGTCAAATAGGGAAGTTTAGCAATCTGCATGCTAGGATAGGTTTACCTATGTCATTAGTTTCATGGTTCTTTGTTAGATGTTGCACGTGATTAATAGTCATGGGAGTGACTATGATTGATTGTCTGTTTTTGTTTGGGGATTTCAAGGGCGAAACTCGTAAAAGGGGGAGAGTGCAACTGTTGAATATGCGCTTATATGATTTTGGTTTGATGACAATAAACATATATACATTCCTTTAAATGTATTTCTTAATGTATTATTTTATTTTTCAAAGATTAAATAAATATTTGCTGAATAAAATTAAATAACACAAAATTTGAATTCAAACAGAAATTTTATTCAAACAAATATTTATTACAATTTTGAATAGTACAAATTCAAGCTCTCACTATACATATACAATTCTGATTACAAATACATCACAATTTCATATTTACATTTAACCTCACTACACATCACTCATTCACTCAATTCGTATTTTATCTTCAACTTCATTCCAGTTAGAATCCAGCATCTGAGCAATCTGCAAAAATATTCACTAACGCAGTGAAATTGAAAAAGAAATATTTTTGCAATATTAAATAAAATATGGATTTGAAAAATATTATTTGCTTCAGTTATTTGGGTTGTTCCTCATCATTTAATTTTCAAATTCATCATACACGAACAGCTTGTGACATGCACAGTGTATCACTGTGTATGCCACAAGGCCGTGCACACCGATATATATACACTTGATAAATTTACAGGGACAGGTGAGCACAGGTCAAACCCAAATTATCGGATTCAACTAAGGTGCGATAAAATAAATGTCACAACTCTCAGCACAAGGTCAAATCCGAACTTAAGATGGATTCAACTCAGTCTCAAGTCAATGTGCTCGATCAATATGAAAAAGGGCAGTGGACAGTGACAATGTGGCTGCAGCAGATGTATGGTGATGCACAAGCAAGGCTACGGCATAGTGCACCAAAGGAATAGCAACAATGCACAAAGGCCAGGCAACAAGCATTTGAAACAAAAATGCTAACTGACTCGAATATCATAAACATATATACATACATGTAGCAAATATGGTAAAACGACAAAGCTCAGCCATTTCAAACATATATCGAAGTGGACAATGCAAGCAAGCTTCAACTCTAAATACATAAGCACATGCACCAGTGATACTAGCGAAGACCACAACATATCAAGCAACATGTATGCAACAAGGCCATAGCAACTCAAAGAGTATATGCAGAGTCAAGGCAACATAAAGTGAATGGAGTGACATAACCAACAGATTCAAAATGAAACATACCACAATCAATTGTACTCGACAACATCAAGTGATATTGAGTACA
Organism: Allium cepa; assembly: GCA_030765085.1. NCBI lineage: Eukaryota > Viridiplantae > Streptophyta > Magnoliopsida > Asparagales > Amaryllidaceae > Allium > Allium cepa. The sequence goes on along the minus strand of CM060945.1, from coordinate 1,011,429,061 downwards.
CATGAAACAGTGCAGACTAAAATGTATAGATCAAGTGAAGTATACAAGAGAAGCCTGTAGACTATCATGAAGCAAAACCAAGTATGGAAGTAACTCAAAACAGAGAGTACAATATGAATCAGCATGGTACACTACAAGTGCAATAGCAGTATCGAAATGATCAAGTCCAATACCACTGACTCCATTGAACAAATCAATAGTGAAGCAAACCACTGACTCAAGTACACCAGTGACACAACAATGCTCAAAGACTCGGCAATCAAATGACACAGTGTGCACAAGTGAAACCAAATGAAAATCAAGACATCATGAATATACACAATGACAACCAAAGTAGTGGAACTGCAACAACTCAAATGAACGCAGTGAAATGCACAAAGACAGAGCCATAAGAAAATCACAAAATCAAATGAATTCAAGTTACAGAGAAAAGTTGAAGCCGTGAACAACTGGTTGTAATCGATATGAATAGGTCAAATTCGAAATCATGGTGGCCAAAATAATTGACCGAGTTAAACATCAATACCGTGAGGAGCAAGCATCAAATATACGAATTTGACAAAGTCAGATAAATCATCAAACGTTCAAGCATCATCAAGCGGCAGAGAAAAGAAATTGACAGATTCAAATATATTTATACGAACGCAAATAAAGGAGATCGAATGCATATATAACCCAGAATCATCACTTGCAATTGATCATAGAATTCAAGCATACAAACAGAGAAGCAAAAAAGAGCAGAAATTACATACCGAAGCTTTTCGAATTCGATCAAATTCGAAGCAGTCGAAGTGCGCTAAAGGAAACCATCAATTGACAGAAATGGAACGCCGAATCAATAATTCAATCGAGCATTTACAGTCGCAAGCTTCGAATTTCTGGAAACCCTAGTTTGGATCGAAGAGAACGAAGCCCTAAATTTGCAAAGAGGAACGACCGCCATTTTTCACAAAAAGGAACAGAGCAACTAAAAGTGGGACGGGCCAAATTAGAAAAGGGGGCCGGTTTTGTTTATAAAGGGCTTTTATTTTTTAATTAGGGTTTTCTTGTCTTTGGTTTTTAATTTGTTTTTTAAATTTATTTTTAAATTTTAAACCGTTGAAATTTCTAGCTGTGTGACTAGGGGACAAACTACGTGGCATAGTTTAAGAATTCGCAACTCAGTGGCTGGGTTGTGGTAGGGTTTTGAGCGTAGAGTTAGGTTTAGTTGATAGCGGGTGTCGCGAGTTTACGTGTATAAGCGTCTGACTATCTAATTTCTAGTAGAAACCTTGGGGGCAGCACGTAGGCAGGGTTTTGCCGAAGCTGGGTAAATTCTGTGTCGTTCTATTTCTGCATTTTATTATTCTGCTATTTTTCTGTGCTGCTAATAATCTGTGATCTGTGTTGAAATTATTTTATAAGCTTCCGCAATTAATATTTATAATTATACCATTACCCTATTCACCCTGTCTAGGGTGAAATCGATCCTACAAGTGGTATCAGAGCTAGGAATAGAAGTCGATTTTTGTTTTAAAAATTCGTGTTTCAAAAATCAGTTTTTGTTTTAAAAATTTGAATTTGTAAAATGGCTTCTTTTAATAATACTTTTATTGAGGGTCGTTCCAATATTATTCCTTCTATTTTCGATGGAACAGATTTTTTGAATTGGAAATTGAAAATGGAATTTTATTTAAAATCTGTTAATGTTAAATGTTGGGATATTATTGAAAACGGGTGTGATATAACAGATAAGAAAATTATCTTGATTAACGCTCTTGCTATGCATATATTATATTCTCATATTAATCAAGATAATTTTAATTTCATCTCTCATTGTGAAAATGCACAGGAAATCTGGAATACTTTCGATGCAATATATGGTGCAAAAGTCAACAGCAATGAGAAATCCTCCACAACCAACTCAGTTGAAGAAATGTGCTTAACAGGATTTGTAAAAAGCAGTTGTGATGAGGATGACGATGATGGAGCAGCTGAGCTCGCATTAATAATGAAGAAATTCAAAAGGTGGAACAACAAATATGGAAATCCAGCTCTAAATCAAAAATTAAAAAGCAGAATAATCAAAGCACTAGACAACTCGGAAGAACACGGGATCATTTGCAACAAACCCTGTGATATCAAGCCCAATTATCCCCGATTTCAACGCGATTTTGTAAAGAAATCAAAACGGAAAAATGCTACAGCCACGTGGAATACAAGTAATGAAGATAACCAAAGTATTATCAGTGGGAGTAAGAAAGAAGATATGTGCCTTCATGGAAATATAACTAATAGCGACGATGATGAGCCAAGCGAGGTATCAAAACTCACTCACTCTGAATTACTTATTTATTTCCACGAAGTAAATGGCTATTTTGAACAACTTAGGGAGAAATATGCTAAACTTGAATCACAAAAAGTTACTTTGATAGAATTAAATGAACAACTTGACCAATTAGTTAAAACCTATCAAAGTAGGATCCCTAAGTGTGATAAGTATCCAGCATTTGAAGGAGAAATTAAAAAATCAGAAATTAAAATGAAATCGCTTGAAAATGAAATTCTGATTTTGAAAGAAAGTGAAAATACTAGAAGAGAGAATTCTATCAAAAGTGCACACAATTGTTAAACAAAAATGAATCTCTCAAAACACAAGTCCAACGTTTGTCAACGACTTTAGATAAATTTTCAAAAAGGGAAAAATCGTTGCATATGCTAGTAGGAAAACAAACTGTTAATACAGTTAGACAAGGACTTGGATACAATCAATCTGAAAATTTTGAAAGCAATATTAATCGAGTTAATTCTATGTGCACAATTTGTAGAAAATATGGACACAATCACAATAATTGTTGGTATAGACCCAAACATGTGAAAACTATACTGATTTGGGTTCCAAAAGGTACAAATATAAAATCTCTCAAAGTTAAACAAATTTGGCTGCCGAAGGGAACAATTATAAATAGTTTTGGGTCTCAACAAAATTATTTTTATAAATTTTCTACCACTAACAACCATGGACCTATAAAAACAAATAGGTCACATAAATTTTTTCTCGTGTAGGTGTGGTGGCAGGCTAAGGAACAACAACAGTGTTCTCTGGATTTTTGGCTGTTCCAGAAACACAACAGGCAACAAAGCAAAGTTCCTTAGCCTAATATAAACGTGACAGAATCACAATGGGCAACCACGAAAAATTATCGTAAAGGTAAAACAGATAAAGTTATGTTTATTTGAACGATATATTAAATGTGATAATCTGCACCATATTCTAAATTAAATCAGCCAATAATGCGATGATGAAATAATGATGATTTTGACTCTGACTTATTTAAAATTGTTGGCCAATTATATTCTTATGCCAAAAACACTATAAAAATCTCTATAGCATTTGAATTACTTCATATATCATAGTTTGGATTAATAATAGTGTCTTTTGTTGGATGGTGATACATTTGGCTATAATATGGCTAACTCTATTTTCACGGATTTTGATTATTAACGCTGCTTCAATTCAAATTCAAGAGAATGCCATTTAAATTGCTGTTAAAATTGAGTTTGGAATTTTTGGTGCACACTTCATGGTTTGGTCAATCGAATTCAATTAATGATAATTTTGAGTGAAAAAGAAATTCAGATGCAAATTACACTGGTAATCTAGTTGTTAGAAAAATTACTAGTTGAACGTGATTATTTTGAGATATTTAGTAACTGCATCGTTTTTCAAAGAAAATATCTGCATATTTTTCATTTCAAATAATTTTCAAATACCTGAAAATTTTCTTATAAAACCCCCTCGAGAAAATCATTTTTGACCATATTTTCAGATTAGTCATTTTGAAAAATTGATTTCATAATTATTTTTGAATTTGATTTTAAATGATTACATTGACTAATCTGACTCCCTAATGATTATCAAAAAGATGAATAGTGATTGAAGAAGTGATGAGTGTTGATATTTATCATATATTATGACTCGAGACGGTATAATTAGTAAATTTCTTTAGAAATTTAAACAAGAGTTATAAAACTTTTTGTTGGTAAAAATTCCATGACCATCTCTATCTCTATCATATTTCTAACGACCATCACTCATCAAAATTCTATATAGTTTGTCCATATGTGGTACCTTAAACAGGAATCGTTTTTTTTTCATTTTTACATTTCTTTAAAAAAGGGAAATAAATAAATAAATAAATACCAAAGTATTCACTCTCATTTAAAAGTCCTCACGGTTATGCATGGGTGAATTACTTGGAATTTGTTATGTGCTTGCATGCTCATTTAAAAGTCCTCACGGTTATGCATGTATGGAACGCATATCAAAAGTTGATTTTTAAAATAAACAAGTTGATTCTAATCCCATTTAAAAGTCCTCACGGTTATGCGTGGTTAGAAGATACTTGAATTCGTTTTTTTAAATAAAATTGGAATACTACTAATCTCATTTAAAAGTCCTAACGGTTATGCATGATTAGTAGATATTCAAATTCCTGATATAAATATACCACAAATAGACACAACTGTATGGTTTTATATGATGACATTATTCCCATCATTCTAAAAGTGGAATATGCGCCTAACAATATATTTATGATTTTTGTTTGATTTTTTATTGAAATTTAATATTTATATTCAATTGAGTTTTAATGTTGAATTAATATCGATCACTTTATCTCTATTTTCTCTAACACTAACATTCTTTTGCTGATAACAAAAGGGGGAGAGAAAAGTTAAGATTTTGTCAAATAAAATCAAGCAAAGGTCAAATAATTTTTTATTTGCATCTAGGCTCATTTGCATATTTTTATTTATATGCATATATGTAGGGGGAGCTTTGTGTAGAGAGGAAGCATTTAAATAGGGGGAGCAATTAGAGCATATGAATGATCAAATACATTTAACATATTCAAAATCTTAAATATACGTTTGTTATCATCAAAAAGGGGAGATTGTTGAATATGAGCTTATATGATTTTGGTTTGATGATAATAAACATATATACGTTCGTTTAAATGTATTTGTTAATGTACTATTTTATTTTTCATAGATTAAATAAATATTTGCTGAATAAAATTAAATAACACAGAATTTGAATTCAAACAGAAATTTTATTCAAACAAATATTTATTACAATTTTGAATAGTACAAATTCAAGCTCTCACTATACATATACAATTTTGATTACAAATACATCACAATTTCATATTTACATTTAACCTCATTACACATCACTCATTCACTCAATTTGTATTTTATCTACAACTTCATTCAAGTTAGAATCCAGCATCTGAGCAATCTGCAAAAATATTCACTAACGTAGTAAAATTGAAAAAGAAATATTTTTGCAATATAAAATAAAATATGGATTTTGAAAATATTATTTGCCTCAGTTATTTGGGTTGTTCGTCATCATTTAATTTTCAAATTCATTATACACGAACAGCTTGTGACATACACAGTGTACCACTGTATATGCCACAAGGCCGTGCACACCGATATATATACACTTGATAAATTTACAGGGACAGGTGAGCACAGGTCAAACCCAAATTATCGGATTCAACTGAGATGCGATAAAATAAATGTCACAACTCTCAGCACAAGGTCAAATCCGAACTTAAGCTGGATTCAACTCAGTCTCAAGTCAAAGTGCTCGATCACTATGAAAAAGGGCAGTGGACAGTGACAATGTGGCTGCAGCAGATGTATGGTAATGCACAAGCAAGGCTACGGCATAGTGCACCAAAGGAATAGCAACAATGCACAAAGGCCAGGCAACAAGCATTTGAAACAAAAATACTAACTGACTCGAATATCACAAACATATATACATACATATGTATATACACATCTATACATACATGTAATAAATATGGTAATACGACAAAGCTCAGCCAGTTCAAACATATATCGAAGTGGACAATGCAAGCAAGCCTCAACTCTAAATACATAAGCACATGCACCAGTGATACTAGCGAAGACCACAACATACCAAGCAACATGTATGGAACAGGGCCAGAGCAACTCAGAGAGTATATGCAGAGTCAAGGCAACATGAAGTGAATGGAGTGACATGACCAACAGATTCAAAATGAAACATACCACAATCAATTGTACTCGACAACATCAAGTGATATTGAGCACACATGAAATAGTGTAGACTCAAATGTATAGATCAAGTGAAGTATACAAGAGAAGCCTGCAGACTATCATGAAGAAAAACCAAGTAGGAAGTAACTCAAAACAGAGAGTACAATATGAATCAGCATGGTACACTGCAAGTGCAACAGCAGTATCAAAATGATCAAGTCCTATACCACTGACTCCATTGAACAAATCAATAATGAAGCAAACCACTGACTCAAGTACACCAGTGACATAACAATGCTCAAAGACTCGGCAATCAAATGACACAGTGTATACAAGTGAATCCAAATGAAAATCAAGACATCATGCACAATGACAACCAAAGTAGTGGAACTGCAACAACTCAAATGAACGCAGTGAAATGCACAAAGACAGAGCCATCAGAAAATCACAAAATCAAACGAATTCAAGTTACAGAGAAAAGTTGAAGCCGTGAACAACTGGTTGTAATCAATATGAACAGGTCAAATTCGAAATCATGGTGGCCAAAATAATTGACCGAGTTAAACATCAATACAGTTAGGAGCAAGCATCAAATATACGAATTTGACAAAGTCAGATAAATCATCAAACGTTCAAGCATCATCAAGCAGCAGAGAAAAGAAATTGACAAATTCAAATATATTTATACGAACGCAAATAAAGGAGATCGAACGCATATATAACCCAGAATCATCATTGGCAATTGATCATAGAATTCAAGCATACAAACAGAAAAGCAAAAAAGAGCAGAAATCACATACCGAAGCATTTCGAATTCGATCAAATTCGAAGCAGTCGAAGTGCACCATAGGAAACCATCGATTGACAGAAAAGGAACGCCGAATCAATAATTCAATCGAGCATTTACAGTCGCAAGCTTCGAATTTCTGGAAACCCTAGTTTGGATCGAAGAGAACGAAGCCCTAAATTTGCAAAGAGGAACGGCCGCCATTTTTCACAAAAAGGAACAGAGCAACTAAAAGTGGAACGGGCCAAATTAGAAAAGGGAGCCGATTTTGTTTATAAAGGGCTTTTATTTTTTAATTAGGGTTTTCTTGTCTTTGGTTTTTAATTTGCTTTTTAAATTTATTTTTAAATTTTAAACCGTTGAAATTTCTAGTCATGTGACTAGGGGACAAACTACGTGGCGTAGTTTGAGAATTCGCAACTCAGTGGCTGAGTTGTGGCAGGGTTTTGAGCGTATAGTTAGGTTTAGTCGATAGCGGGTGTCGCGAGTTTACGTGTGTAAGCGTCTGACTATCTAATTTCTAGTAGAAACCTTGGGGGCAGCACGTAGGCAGGGTTTTGCCGTAGCTGGGTAAACTCTATGTCGTTCTATTTCTTCATTTTATTATTCTTCTATTTTTCTGTGATGCTATTAATCTGTGATCTGTGTTGCTATTAATCTGTGATCTGCGTTGAAATTATTTTATAAGCTTCCGCAATTAATTTTTATAATTTATACCATCACCATATTCACCCACCCTCTAGGGTGAAATCGATCCTATAGCAACGACCTGCATTTTACAAATCAAAGGATCGTAAAGTATTTTTATTTTATTTATATGAGGTCGTATGACTCTAAGATTATGGAAAGTGACTATTAGAGGTATTTTTCATATCTATGATTTGACAAATTCCTATGTGACCATATTAAACCTAAAAATCTTATTTAGACTGTAACTTTTGATATGTGCCAAATTATGGTCTCGAACCTCTTACAATACTCCAGGATGATGGTTTTCTATTCAGTACAGTAGCCATAATAGAAAAAAGGATGTATCGTTTGAAAGTTATGAATATTTAAGCTTTGGCTGCCAGTGGCCATTTTTAGTAGGTAATTAACCGAGTCTGTGCTTAGGCCTGCTAACCTACTTCAAAATTTATGCTAACAGGAGGCTGTAGGAACTGACCTAAGTCATTTCCTTCTTCCTTAAAATAGATCCAAACCTCTATTAGCCCTAATTTCATCAAAAATCACATCTCTTCCTTACTACTTTTAGCCAAACCATTGATTAGAGAGGGGATTAACGTATAAAAGCTTGAGATATCATTTTTACTGATTTGAGATTCTTCTCCATTTCTATCTACTTTTGATTTGAGGAGAAAAAAAATGATGTTTTAGGTATTTAATGATTGGTTCTTAGCTTCTCACTCTACTATGCATGCTTATATACAAAAAATGATGTATTTGATATGATTTTGACCTTAATATGATTTCTAACCCTAGTCATGCTTTTATACCTATTTATAAACTAATTTTAAAAGGTTTAAATGTGAAAAATAGTTTTGTGATCCCTTGTATTTCATATGCATAAACTAGTGTAAAAGTTAGATATAGGTCATGATTTGCTTGATTCTCATATTTTCATATGTTATATGGTATGATTATTTGTGATTATATGGTGTGCTTTGATGTTATTTGTTAGTATTTCGGATGTTAGGTAGATAAGTTGAGAGACTGGGGAAATCGAAGTTAAATTTGGTCGGAATAGGACAAAACTCGGTAGGTGAAACCTAAAGCGTAGGAAGGGCTCATAGTTCAAACCATAGTCTCTAATTTGCTAAGTACAGAAATCGGCACTAACATTAGAGGTCAGTACCGACATCTATGGCTTAGCCCATGTCGGTGGTGACTTGGGTGAGATGGAGGCTATGGCTAGTAAAGTATGCCTATGGTGTTGGATTAGAGATATGTTAAGGCTTGAAGCTATGATGACTTGATTCTACGATTCAAATTTAGGTGCTTTTGAAACATGATGACTTGATTTGGAGCAGAGAGGTCTGGATCAAAGCTTATGGGAAAGGAGCACTAGAAGCGAGGAGTGGAACGAAAGCAGACTTGGCCATTAGTTAGCCAAGTACAGAAGTCGGTGTCGACTTCTTAAGTCGGTACCGAGTTTTCCCAATTGGTCCTTTGGGGACAAAACTTTTGGAGGTGAATACAGGGATTATATATGGCATATTGGAGATGTTGGCTCATTTGCATGATGACTGATGGCGATGTAAAAACATGATGAAAGTTAGAGTCTTCGAGTAGTAACTCGACGTTAAATGGAGTTAGGTTTCGAAGAAGATGACTCGATGTTCAATGGTGTAACGAACTGATATTTTCAACCATTCACATCCGTACATGTCGAATTTGAATTGCTCAAAATATCAGATTGTTAATTGAAATTTGGAAATTCTTAACATCTACAGTAAATAAATCAATCACAGAATCACAGATACAGAGTAGTACAATGATACACAGCGGAATAAATGAATAGTAGTTCATGAAGCTACTATATAAACAAAGTTAGAATAAAATACATCAGAAAATCCCAGATGCAGTGAAGTCTTCAGTATGGGCAGATGACTTCTCTGAACTAATCGACTGGATGACTGAAACGATAGATAGCTGGATCTTCAAGCAAAGGTCCAACTTCGAAGGTGAGTCTCAAATGATGTATCACTCAGTCTGACCCGAGCGTAAAGAAAAATACAAAACACTCGAGTAAGGATTAACATTCTTATATCTATATATCCAACTCAAGTGAAATATCAACTGAAATATAATTAACATAGAGGATGTTTGGGATACCCATCCTCTAAGGATCTAAGGAACTATCTACAGGGTAGAAATATACACTATAACACCGTGGTCATTTCAATTTTATATATATTTCAAAACTAAAATATCATTTTCATTTCAAATATCTCTATTTTCCAAATTAGTATATATATCAAATAATTTATGAAGTAAAGTATTTTTATTTCCTCAAACTTCACAAATCGCTTCAAAAATCAACTCGACCTTCCCGTTCAAATTTATTTAAACCAAGATTTATCAATTTCCATTCAAATTAGTTTCTGTCTAAACTAATTCAAATTTTATCTATTTTAAATACGGATTTGAACCACAAAATAAACCATTTAAATTTCAATATAATTCAAAGTTAATATATTTCGGAGCTTTAAATATTCAACATTTCAAAGACTAAAATTTGATAGTTGCGTTTATCTCCCAACTTGACTTCACTATTATTTAGTTTTGAAATATTCACTTAATAAATTCAATATTATTTATATGACCTTAAATTTACATTTTCTATATATTACCTTCGATTTCTTTAGACATGAAACATCCATTAAATTTCTTAAACAAAAAATTCAAGTTATAGGATCATATGTTAAAGTTTCGAATTTAATAGTTTCAAATTGATTTAAATAAATAAAATCCTTAACTAATGACAAATTCAAATAAGTCCCAAATATATATTCAAATCTTAGCTTATAAAATTTATTCCACAAATCTATTTCAGAAATACAAATTTAATAAATCCTTAAACATATTTCATATTAATAAAATCAATCTTAATTAAATTATCTCAATATTAAATCTATATATAAAATAACCTTTATATATAATACTTTAAATCAATATTCATTGAAACCATATATTTCTTTTCAAGACCATAGAAATTATTTTCAAAACATTCATATAGACCACGGCATCGATGTAAAATTTTCTATTCTATGTACAAGGGATATGGATATTTATCATTTCAATCCGTAAGTTAAATATATACGGGTGGATATTATTTCAACCCATAATCCCAAATTCAATTCAAATGAAAATCGCTTGGGTTTATCTTTTCAATCCATAACGAAATTCTCCTATTCTAAAATCTGTTTGGGTATGTATCGTTTCAACCCATAGTGATTTCTATACTAACAGGGAACTTGCAGAGTGATAACAGATATGAAAATAATAATAACGACAAGCATATATCATCAAAAATAAATATAAATAATAGGATATGGTGTCATATCCCTTAAGTGAACAGTTACAGATAATAGCATATATAACAATTTAAATAACTACAGCATCATATTTCAATTGTCATTTCAATTTAATCAAATTTAAAAAATAAAAGAATGTTAATCGTGAGTGATTGCTCACCTTTCGAGGCTAGAGAATACAGAAGATGACATGGATACGCACACTGATACGGACACTGAAATTTGAATTATAAATCCGAGCACGAATTTCAAAGCAAAGTAGGATTGGCACGAATTGGACGAACGAGGCTGGTAATCAATAATTTATGAATTGAATCAGAATCAGTCTGATATATACAAATTTTTTTGCTATTTTAATAAAAATCAAAATTGCATCCCTAAGAAAAATTTAAAGTCGAATCACACACACACACACACACACACACACATACACGCACATATATATAATTTACCTTTTTTTTCATACATAAACCAATAGTTTTAACATTTGAAATAAAACATATATGTTAAATAAAAATCGTTATAATTTTTCCAAACCATTTTAATTTTTACACATAGATCAAAATTTCTATTTACAAATCTAAGACCCAAACCACCCCATACAACCTTTGTATATAATATCATTAAGATTTATATTTTAAAATAAGATTAATATATAAAACTTCAACAAATTACACTGTTCAAATCTCATTTATAAACTACTATATACATATGGTACAAAATCCACTTCACAATACAATTATAAATTTTAAACACTTTACCTATATATAAACTAATATATAACTACCCATACATAAACAGTAAAGCTTATACACAGACTTATATAAAATTTTAGACAACGGACGTGCGAATTACTTATATAACTTATATTATAACTTATTTTATAAATATATATAATACTGTAACCTTTGTAGACCGAAAGTATAAGTTAGAATATAAACTTTATACAATATATATAAATAGCAACTAATATAACTATATTTTTTTTGTGAAACTAACTGGTCTACACTAAAACACATATACACCCTTAACTTTTATGCAAACATGCATGCCAATTGAAATGAAAACTTATATATTAGAAAACTAACTCCATACATAAGTGTATGCAAAGTATATAGATATATATATATAAGGCCATAAAGATATATCTATAATTATTATAACTTTATATAAATATATATCATATACGAACGTAGGAAAATAAACAACATCAAAAATCCTATACAACTTCCATAATAATAAGACGTAAGTTGACCTTCAATAAAAGTTATAAACCTGTTTATTATAAAACTATATATATATATATCATAACGGATTTACACAACTTATAAAATAAATCATACAATATGGTTTGTAAAATATACATATATGGACTCAAAGTTAAAACAAAATGAATATAAATCTACTTGCCAAATATGCAGACTCCATTTGTAGATCCAATTCAACTCAAACATATTAAATATGCATACACTTCTAGAAACAAAACAAACTTTTCAAAAAAATGGAAACCACGTTCGGTATATATATGTATTCAAATCCAACTACTTTATATAAATCACTATATGTATGCATCTTATATTTTTATACCACTATCAATATATCATAACTGTACTCCATATAAACAAATATGTGTACCAACTTTAAATGCTAGAATATGCATCAACAGCACGTACAGGGGACGTGTATTGATAAAATCATCCATATCATAGCTAAATATAAAACTATATATAATATATTTATAAATAACACTTGCAAATATAAACTTAACTTACCTATGCCTGGTTATGCGAACAGTAGAGGAAACAGGAAAGGGTCGCTGCGTCTTCGATGGATATTGCGCAAGGGGAAGAGTGGCTTCGGTGGAGGAGCGGAGTTTGGAAAAGGTGAAGGATAGGCCGAAATTTGTAGTGCCAGGCAAGTTTATATAGAAGAGGAAGAAACAATAGAGAAGGAAAGAAGAGAAATCTGGGGAGAAGCAATAAAAAAGGGAAGAAAATAGGAACAGAAGTAAATGGAAACATCTAAATAAAAGAAACCAAAGAAATAGCACAATCACGTGCTATGATTCAGTGGAGGATTTAAGGCAAAATATTCACGTTGATTCAAGACTATAATCAAAGCAAATAAACTGTAGCACGTTTCAAATTTGAACGGAAGGAAAAAGAAAAGTCACAATTTCGGAAAAATATCGAAGTAACAGCTACACATTTATTCAAGAGCTATTAAAGCAATTTTTAAATTGTGAAGGCAACGTTACTCTGCGTTATATTTTTAAAATAAGAATGATGAACGAAAATCAACAGTCAAATATGGTACGGTGTAAATGGCAAGAGTCACGCTGATTACTGAATAAAATAAAACGAATAACCATTTATTTATTTATTTAGACGGTGGAAAAATGAAGAAATAAAAGGTCAGTGAAAGTAGGAATGAATATATTAGAAAAGTAACGATTCTAGTAGCAACGGTCATCTTAGATTAAGTTGTAAATTTTATAATAATTTATTACCGTGGCTATGGTTCAAATTTTTTTGAAAGCAAGGAAACCAAAAGGTCACAATTAAAGGTAAGCTTTAAATTTTTAATAAATACAAAATGTATCTAAGTTTATACGTTTATAAATTTCCAGCTGTAGTGTATATATATATAATGAACGGTCAAAACGAAAGAATTGGAAATAGGGAGCGTAGGAAGGGAAAGGTTAGAAAAATAAAATTTTCACCCTTAAATTCCGAAGATAAATAAGGTAACGTACCTCTTTAATGAAATGTACAGCAATGGTCACAAGCTAAAATTTAGCTGAAAGTTTAAAGAAATGAGGGGAAGATGGTTTTTTTAAATTAATCACTTCCCAGAATTAATATTTCAATGAAAAAAGGAAAGGAGATGAATCAGGGAAACGTATTACAACTTATATATAACTATTAAACGAATAGATGGAAGAAAAAGTGAGCAGGTGAGTAAAAGTGGAAACTGATTTATGAGCGAAATGGAATGTGGACTGTTGCTTGGGAGGAAAATGGAACAGTTTAAAAATTAAAGGCAATGGATTGCTGAAATTAAATGAGTATAAAACGTGTAAAAGTTATATACTAAAACGACTATAAATTTCAATTATTATTATAAAACGGGGAATAACGAAAGGCAAGGACGATGATTTCAGAATTTATTAATGGCTAGGAATGGGGAAGTCTATCTGTGAATTGGAAAACTTATTAAGCAATTGAAATTTTAACGGTATAAAAAGTAACAGCTACACACTGTTTTAGAAACAATCAAAGCAATTAATAGCTTGATTGGACAGCAAGAATAAATATGGAAGGACATGTTATAAAGGCAAAATGAACGGTTTTAAAATAAATAAAAGAAATGATGGCAAATAAAACAACTGTGCCTTGAATTTTCCAAAATATATTATTTTATGAACATCAATTATTACTGACTTAAATTGAACAGAATCACACCCTAAAATATACTTTCTTAATTTTTGATGAAAATTTATCATTTGCCACATTTAACTATACGTAATCCAAATGTAAGATTTTATTTCAAAATATTATTATTTAAAATTTATCAAAAATCAAATTTAATACGCTAAATAAAACCATTAAAAATTAACAAAATTTTACGGGTCGTTACAAATGGAGTCATGGAATATGGAATGTAGAATGGTTTCTCGAAGGTGACGGCTCGATGATAAAAGGAGTTGTTGAGTGGGGGATTGTAGAGTGATTCCTCCATGATAATAGAAGCAAGTTGGAGTAGAAGAAAAGGCTTGGATACGCGTACTAAGGGTCATTGATACTCGAAGTGTTTTCTGTTGTACTCAAAGCAGGGGTATCATGAGGACACTCATGGATATGTTGAAAGTTACCTCAGATCGGTTGAATGGATCCATGTATCCTGGACCGGTTGAATGGGTCTCGTATCATCTTCAGCCTAAAGATAGTACACTGAAAACTGGGATTTTTCATTAGTCCTTGGTAGTAGAAAGGTCATACGAGTTATCATATATCTAGAGTGCATTGAGCGATAGTGAGGATTGTTTGATGGATGCTATGGTTGCTTTGGTTTCTTTCCCCACAGTCTATCACTCTAGGGTAGTCATTGGAGATAGGTATTGGAGATATGGATACCTGGACACCCCTTGTTATGCTTAGTTGTATGACACCTTTATGTCACTTAAAGTTGCATATTATGTTGTTATGTGCTAACACTTTAGTTGCGACTCATATACTTTTGTTCATTACTATCGACTTGCATAGTATTTTGAGATTCATTTACCTCTTACAACAAACTACTGTCTGACTCGATATTTTTAGCTTTGCTTCTTATATCTCGGATGCTCTTAAATGTGTAGACTAGATAGTAGGTCTAGGTGTGTTGAAGTTGTTGTGTAAAGAACGAGCTGAAGGGAGGTTTCTCGTATTATCTATGGATTGCTATGCTTATTCAGTTGTGCAACACTATGGAGCCTTGGTAATGCTTGCTTACTATTAGTATTGCAAGATAGATATATGAGTTTTCTTTATTGTATAAACTCTATCTCATGATGTATAACTTTAAGTATCTATACTATGATATTTTGATTACTTAGTTATTACCGTCTCTCCTGTTTTATAACTGTATATTATATTTTATTCCATGCGCAGCGAGACATACTACAAGTTCTATGATGTTTTTGTTTCATTTTAAACTTTGATGATTGATCCACATATATTGACATAATAGCAGTGCACTATCTTATGTGTATTGGGTGCCAGTGGTGTAGGGTGGTCATCACATACACCACAATAAGACGGTATAATTGAAAAGAAAAATCGTACTTTACAAGAATGTGCATGAAATTTACTCATTAGCAGTAGTTGATCAAAGAATTTTTGGACTGAAGCAGTTGCTACTTCTTGGTATGTGCTTAACCATGTTTCAATAAGACCAATAACTAAAAATACTTGTTGTGAAATGTTGTTTGGAAAGAATCCAAAAGTCTCCTACTTTTGAACTTTTGCTTCTAAATGTTTAATACTAAAATACTAAATACCAATAAGGCAAATTCGATCCAAAAGCCGATGAAGGAATTTTTATTTGGTATTCGGGCTAAAGCAAAGCCTATAGAATTTTTAATAAACGAATAAATACCATTAAAGAGCGTGTACATGTCTCCATCTTTGATGATTCCAAAAATAAACGAGATAATGGTGATGGGGAAATATCAGATATTAATAAAACTCTTGTTCTAGATAATAATATCAATAATAATGAAAATGTGAATACAAATAATAATATCAACAATACTATTTTAAGATCATCCCTTAGAATTTTAAAAGGCTACCCAATAGACAATGTAATAGGTGACGTAAACACTCGAGTTTCTACTAAAAGTCAATTAATTCAAATGACACATGTTGCATTTATTTTGATTACTAAACTGAAAAATTATAAAGGGACTGCTAAAAATGATTTTTGGATATTGGCAATGTTAGAGGAATTAAACCAATTTGAGTGTAATAAAGTTCAGGAACTTGTACGAAGAGAGGATAATCAATCTATTATTGGAACAAAATGGATATATAATAATAAAGCTGATGAAAATGGGAGTACTATTCGTAATAAACCTAAATTGGTAGCTCAGGGTATAATCAAGAAGAAGGAATTGATTATAAGGAGACATTTGCCCCTTATAGCTAGATCAAAAGCTATAAGAAATTTACTTACTTTGGTGTGTCACGATAACTTCAAGTTATATCAAACGGATGTCAAAAGTGCTTTTCTGAATGGTTTTACTAAAGAAAATGTCAATGTTGAAGAACCGCCCTTGTTTAAACATGAGAAGTACCCCGATCATGTTTTCAAACTTAAGGAAGCATTGTTGATCTAGAACAAGCATCCCATGCTTGGTACGATAGACTTATAAGTCATTTAATAAACTCTGGTTTTCAAATTGGACATATAGACTCTATATTTTTTTTGAAGAAGGAAGATGATGACATACTTCATACAAATCTATACAGATGATGTAATATTTGGATCTACAAATGAAAAATCTATGCAATAATTTTGCAAATATTATGAAAAATAAATTTGAAATATCAGAACTAAACTTTTTCTTAGGTCTACAAATAAAACAACTTGAAAATGGAGTCTTTATGTACCGAGAAAAATATTGTAAGGAGTTATTAAACCATTTTGGAATGGATAACACATCAAGTAAATCAACTCTAATGAGAACAAGCTTGCATTTGGATTAGATGAGAGCAATAGAGATTTTGATCAAAAATTATATCGTAGTATGATAGGATTACTGCTATATCTAACTACTAGTAGACCAGACATTATGATGAGCATTTGTCTATGTGCTTGATTTCGAACATAGCCTAAGGAATCATGTCATTGAGCTGTGAAAATATTTTTATGTTACTTAACCAACACCAAAGACTACGGGCTATTTTACTTGAAAGGAAGCTCTTTTTGAATTAAGTCTCATATAGTGATGCTGATTTCGAAGGCTGTAAAACAGATCGAAAGGGTAAGAGTGGCACCTATTACTTCACTGGTTAATATCCGGTCTCATGGTTTAGTAAGAAAAAAAAATTGTTTCACTATCGACTTTTAAGGATGAATATATTTCAATTGGCTTAAATTGTGCACAAGTGATAAATATGCAAAAATCACACAAAGATTTTGGAAAAATAATTACTAAATCTCCTATATTGTGATAATACGAGTGCTATCAATTTATTGAAAAATCCCATCAATCATTCTAGAAATAAACATATTTATATTCATTATCATTTTTTTTGAGATAATGTAGAAAAAGGCACTATTTTAGAATTCATTAATATCAAAAATCAAATTGTAGGTATATTTATTGAGCCTCTTTGTGACTTACTTTTATAAAATTTTGTAGAGATCTAGGGATTTGTTCAGTAAACGAATTAATATAATAGTTTAAAGTAAATATGATTATATATAAATATGTTCATAAATTTTTTGTTCAAAATATAGTAATACTTTAAACAATATGTAGCTAGTACAATCTTGATTTTTTTAAAATTAACTTAGATATATATTGATTGATTGGTAGAAAATAATTCCGATAAGAAAAATTTATAAGAATCTTAAAAACTAAGGATTTTTATTAATTTTCCAAAAGTTTCTTTGGTTTAAACAAACGTCTCTCTTTTTAGTAAGTTTATATAATATTGAATGGTGAAACTTTTACCTAGCTAGACAACCGTCTCTCAACTTAGTTTATAGGCTCACTATGTAATCTGTATGTTTTTAAAGAATATTTACTGATCAAAACTAGCTTAAAATCTTAAATAAATTCTATACAATGTCATCTTCGGACAACACTTCTTCTTACATCAATATAACTTCATCTCCCTCCAACAAGAATGAATATTCTCCAAATGGCAAGAAAGTTAGGAAATCACTTAAATTTGAAGGAGAACTAATGGTTGCGAATGATGACTGGATCAATGGTATTGCACATTATTAAGGAGAATCTATAAGATTGCAGCAAGAAAGTATTGGGAACAACGCCGTTAGGGAGAACGTTTGAATATTATAGAGAAAGCCGTATTGCGTTTCTATAAGAAATCTCAAATGAAGAAAGCATTTGGTCCACTGGAAGCCCATCAAAAAGCTTATTCTTTAAAAATAGCCTAGTTTATAAATGCAAATTATTAGTCCATCAAAATAACCATCAACTCCAATAAAAATATATGAACCATATCTTGAGAACTCATTAAAAACAGATAGGTCCAAAGAAATATTGAGTCCTTCAGTGAATTCAGATTAATTTTCAGCCTTCTTGGATAACTTCTCTATAATATACATACATACATAGATAAATATATATATATATACATATATATGGAAGTAATTTTTTTATATAAATCTTTATATATATATATAATACCTTATTGTATTTGCATTTCAATCTATATAAAAGTGTGTGTGTGTGTCTATAGGTTCTCATATATGGATAGACATATAATATAAAATATTTAAACAAATTCAAATCTATAATAACAAAACACCCAAAATAGGCTTCAGTCGACTAAACAAAATTTTCCAGTCAACTAGACCCATATATGATTAATCGAAAATAAGCCGAGTCCACTAAAAATTGGTAAACAAGTAGACTAAACTCAAACCAACTATCTGGATCCAAAAATTACTAGTTAAGTTGATTGAACAACATGGCTAGCCAACTAAACATAGCCTATTTTTTAGAAGTAGCCGACTATATTACAATACAACTTCCAACTCAATTTAACAATACTCTCTATTTCCAAAATGCCATTCAATCGACTGAATTGGCCTATCTAGTTGATTGAAATGGGGGTTTTCTATTTTGAATTAGAAATAGTCATGCCTTTTCCTCAAACCATCACTTCACTTAACAAATTTCAAAACCCTAACTTTCTTCAAACTTCACAAGCGATTCATCGCACCAAAATAAAAGCTTCTCATTAATAAGAAAAGAACACATAAAGGAAAGGCTCCTGCTTCATCCTCTCATCCTACTCATCCAGAATTTGCCTTGGATGTCCAGATTTTCAAATGGTTAAACTGTAGCAAGGTCGCCTTGAAACATTTTAACAAATTATATGAAAAGAGATTGTTTCAGGAAATATTTTACAAGATGTCCGACATTGAAGTCTTTGGTGTTGAGGCAATTGCTAGAAAGCACGAGTTCCTTTCCTTGATTGATGCAAAAGAGAACAAGGTGAAAATTTATTTGTTCCTCGTAAAAATGTTTTATGCTAATCTATGTGGTGATTTTTATAAACCAAATGATGATGATGGTTTCTATGAAGTAAGTTATTAGGAGTAGACATTATTTTAACCATAAGAGAATTGGGGATAATTCTTAACTGTTCTAATATTGGGCATGAATTAGATGATATTGATAACAATGATTTTGCATACAATCCAACTAGTTTTTTATTTCGTCAAGATAGAATGACTAATATTTCCATAAATTTACATCCACAAGCTCAAACCCTAAATAAAATGGTAATTCATACCATATTGCCTCGTACAGAAAGTTATGAGAAAATGTATGACAATTACTACAAGATGTTGTATGCCATTTAGTCGAATAGAAAGTTGAATTGGGCTAGAATTATTCATGATGAGATTAAAATCTTTCAAGCTCGCCATCGTCGCACCATGTTCCTTACATCATATTTGGCCAAGATTTTTGTTCACTTTAAGACAAATATCGAGAGTATGCAAGACTTCATCTTACCAAAAATATTAGGCCGAAAACCAATATCTCTTTTGAAGCCTCCATCTAGAATAGAAATTGTTATCCAGTATTTTAACCCGGCTATATTAAACTATATGCACGAATTAGATTCGATTTCCATCAAGGCCAATGACTCCAGAGTGATGATAGTGGGGCCCAAAAGTCAAGTACAAATTGTAACATAAAGACAATGTTGAAGGAACTGGATGGATATGCAAGGCAGAGTGTTCATAATATGAACTATGGTTCAACACCCAGAGGGATGGCATACATAGGCATCAATGATAGGGATCGGCATGTTCTAGGGCATGAGAGCATTCCTATGAAAAACAATTGATATCCCAAGATCCTTAAGTCCAATGCATGTTAAATTTTATGAGCAAGACATGAGGATCCTATGGAGCCTACCCTAGGGATCGTACCTCAAGGGGGTGAAGTTGGAGGGATCGGTATAATTCCCTTGGAAGAGATTGGCAAAAAGAAGCATGCAAACGGTATTGAAGCAAAGATCAAGCATTAACTCAAGCTTTACTGATCCAATTGGCATGAAATTTGAAAGCTAATCGTATTTTAGTATAAGGAAGCCACCATAGGGATCACACCCCAAAATTCAAAAAAATAAGGGATCGGTGCCAATCCCTTTTCTTTGGGAGTTGAGCCATGCAACCCCTCCTATGGGCCTATATGGTTTTGAGGGTTCTTTTACTAGGTTTTCAGAGAGATATTTGGCCATCTTCGTCTATAAATACCGGCTTGGTTGATCATTTTTAGGACTTCGTGCTAATTGCATTATACCCTTTTGTAACTAAGGATTTTGATCATATCCCTCTTGTACTCGGTTTATAAAGTAAATAATAAAGCAATCAATTCAAAGTGGATGTAGGCAAACAATGTCGAACCGCTATAATCATTGTGTGCATGTTATTCTTTTAGTTAATTGCTGTTTCTTTGTTATTATCTACTTTTTCCATATTATTTTTTATTTCATCCTCTTCATAAAGTTTATATTGGGTGTTTGTGCCAATTTTCAATGCAACCATTTTGGTGCTTTTACTGAGAACCTTGATTCTCAGCTTATTATGATTCGTTTGTTGCTATTGGATTGAATAAATCCTTCAAAGGAGATCCGTATTTATCTTCAAGTAATTGCTCATACTATTCTAATTTACAAATTTTAAGCACTGCTATCAACAATTTTGAGGAACACTAGATCTACTTCTCTGAACATGGAAAGAAGCGAGACCGCTAGTATCCAGCAAGGAGGCCTGAGCAGTCAACTAATGGATGTGAATGTCGAACCAGTTGAAGTCCAGAATCCAACTGATTCTATTACAAGAGCTGAATTCTATAATCTAGTGAGAGAACTAATGGATAGCCATCGATAATTAAATCAGCAGATTCAGACTAATATCAACCCAACTCACATAGCAATAGCGAGGAAAAGCTAAGAGGGACCCTACCCCATACTCGGCATTGGAGAGTTCTAATTCATCGGACAAGTATCATAGGCATAGGCATTGGAGAACAGATGGATATCATGTAGAAACTTCGAGACCTCAACATGCAGACTATCATGGTCTGCTAGGATCGATCGGTGCCGATCCCTCCTACATAGGAGGGAACTTATCTATGCACAATGGGATTCAAGTGGGAGCTATTGCATTCGATTTGGATGATGGAGTTCAGTTAAATGTTGACCAAGTACTTTCCCAGAATGACGATGAAGTGAATTTACAAGATACACATTGGGAAGATATTGAACCAAGAAGGCATGGAATGGCCCGTAGACATCGACTGGACCATTAATGCTAGGTGGAACGCGATCACTGCTTGGCACCAATTAACTAAATGCCGGACATATTGGCTATGGTCAGACAATTAGTGGGAGAGAGTCGAGGCTTGACCAATGATGACTGGGGAATCTCGAGAATCCATACCCCATTCACTGATAATGTCTTACATGCAGAGTATCCAAGGAGGTTTCACATTTCGTCGATACCTGCCTACGAGGGAAAAACTGACCACAGGCAACACATTATGAGATATGAGTGGCTGATGGATTCCACACGAGCATATGATGCAACCAAGTGTAGATATTTTTCCATAACTCTCTCTAGAATAACAACGATGTGGTTTACAAGGTTACCCCCACGGTCGATCTCTAATTTAATAATTTAGCAACAAGGTTTGTAGAGAAGTTCCGAATGCATGCAACTTGCCTCAAAGATGTGATGTCCCAATCCAGCATGATCCAGGCTCGAGAGAATCATTGAAAGATTATTTAGAGAGATTCCACATAGCTATTATAGAAATCAGTAATATGAATGACCATGCAATATTGATGGCTTTGACAAGAGGAAATGATCCTGAATTTGATTTTGGCTATTGGTAAGTCGGCAAGCCACCTGCATGTTGGAATGCTTTTACGCAAGAGTGGCTTAGTATTTGAGGAAGGAGGAAGCTAGATACACCAAGAAGAAGAATGTTATGAGACAAGTAGAGAGGGAGTACAGAGTAATATTTCTATAAAGCAGTTTGATGATAGCTCTAGGAAAGTTCAAGTGAATGTCAAGAAAAAACCGAATCAATAAAAAAAAGGCGGAGATGGAGCTAAGAGCGAAATAGTGATTCTAGAAGAGGGAAGCCTAGGATTCTGATGTTCAATACATACGCCCCACTAAATACATCACTGGAGAATATCTATTTGTCTACGTACAATACCATGCGGCACAGGAAGTAAGTTGCCTCCAAAAGAATCAACAGAGGAGTAGAAACAAACTGGGAAATATTGTTAGTCTTACAAATGCTATGGGCATAACACAAATGAATGTAGGCATCTCCAGGATATTATCGAAAGGCTAATTCGAGAAATAAAGTTATACCAGTTTGTGAAAACCCTACAGGATGGCGGGCAGGGAACATCTGATACCAACCGAGGACAAGCAAGATACAGGACTGAGGAGCCTGCGTGGACTAGTGGAAGATTGGTGATCAATACAATAGTCAAAGGATCGCATCCGACCGATAAGAGTGGACATGAAGTAGAGTGCTATGCTAATGCAATTAAGCACATGGATTTTGAAGGTTGTTCAAAACCGGAAGATGGAGCTCCAGCAAAATTGCAGCATACAGTAGTAGATGATATAGTGTTTAGAAACAAAGATGCGGCCAAGGTAGAGGCTCCAACATTTGACCCAATGGTCATTTTAGCCATGATCGATCCCACTTTAGTGAGAAGGATATTGGTTGACTATGGAAGTTCTGTAAATATAATTTTCAAAAATGCTTATAATCAAATAAGGATGGAAGCGAAGACTTGAGACCGTCTAAAGCCCGCATTCATGGCTTTAACTGTGCTGCAACTGAAGATGTTGGTTGTGTTGAATTACCTGTAGAGTTCGAAGAAGGTGACCATAGGAGAGTGCAGATTATGCCTTTTGTTGTTTTGGATGTTGACTCTCGATACAATGCTTTTTTGGGTCGACCGGCCCTAGCT
The DNA here is from genome assembly GCA_030765085.1 of Allium cepa. Lineage (NCBI taxonomy): Eukaryota > Viridiplantae > Streptophyta > Magnoliopsida > Asparagales > Amaryllidaceae > Allium > Allium cepa. Next base: position 1,011,405,404 of record CM060945.1, on the reverse strand, counting down.
GAGTTCCAGGAAGCTCTTGCCCCATGGTGCATAACTTTGAAGTTCCTGACAGATAATGGAGTCGGAGTTATTTTTTGTGATCAGGATGGTGGACGTGCCTAATATGTAGTTGAATTGAGGGATGCTCAATGAAAGGAGAAAGGTAAGGGTATAGGTAAGTCAGTCTGCATCCAAGCCACTGAAGATTGACAACTAGTGCCAAAGCCTTGGCTTAGGCGCCATAGTCAACTCTATAAAGATATAGATCTGAGAGATGATGAGGTGGAGCCAAAGAGACCAATGCTGCACTGGCTGAGCTAACGATTGATGTCATAGAGGAGGTTGAAAGATTCAATGACAATAGGTTCATTCGAGATGCCTTCTACCCTATGTGGTATCTAATCCTATACTTGCGAGAGAAGGGAATGGGAAGTGTTGGACATGTGTTGACTACTCGAACTTAAACAAGGCATGCCTGAAAGACAGTTTTCCCCTTCCAAGGATCGACCAGCTAGTAGATTCGACCACGGGACATGAATTGGTATCTTTCATTGATGCGTACTCAGGATATATCCAAATCTCGATGCATATTCTCGATCAAGAGCACACCAAATTTATTAGCGATGTTGGATTATATTGCAATGTGATGATCCCGTTTGGACTAAAGAATGCAGGAGCGACCTACCAATGCCTAGCTAATAAAATGTTTAAAGATCATGTCGGAAAAATTATATAGGTATATGCATGTGAAGTCACGATAGTTTAGCAACTGATGTGCACGTAAATGTGCATATTCTTACCACCTTATTTAATCTATTTGAATTAAATAAATGATCATATCGGGTATTTTAACTTGTCTAAACCAAAAATTCAAATTATTCCAAAGTGTCACATATTCATCTTCATATATGGGCAAAACGGTCATTTGTGTGCATACATTTCTTTGAGAAAAATTAATTGAAAATTTGTATATATTTTTGTAGGAATTAGATCTCAAATAGAAGTGGTTTCATGAAGATATGCATGCATAAAATTAATACAAAGGAATGAAGATGGAAATAATTCAAAGTGCGACCATATTAGAGACTTGGTAGAAATGTTTGACATCCTCCGATATTATAGAATGGAATCTTACAAGATCAGTTCGTTCCTTTTTCTCTGCTTGATGGCTAGAACTTCATCTGGATTCAAATCCTACCCAAACTAGGATCCGGTGAAAAAATTAGGATCACTTCTTATGGATTCATTGAGAACGCTTCTGATCTAGTTCGTGGCCTATTAGAAGTAGAAGACACTCTAGCAGGACCCTCATGGACAGAAAAGGATGGTGAAGATTAATCCTCTAAAATTCTCCTTTGGCATTGTATCAGGAAAATTCTTGGGTTTCATTGTTAATTCCTGTGGAATCGAAGTCAATCCCAAGAAGATCCAAACTATTCACAATATCCAAGTCCCAAAGGTTATTAAACAAGTATAGAGCCTGAATGGGAATGTTTCTGCCTTAAGCCGATTCATTTCTATAGCTACCGATAAATGCATTCCTTTCTTTGACTTGTTAGGAGAGGAAAAATTAATTTCTAATGGACATAGGATTCTAAAGATGTATTCCAAGCTTTGGTGAAGCTCTCAAAGAAAGCCCCTATCTTATTAAAGCCAATGGATCATGAAGATTTATATATCTACTTAGCCATGTCTGCCGTGTTAGTTTGTGGGAAGAATCCAATCCAGAGATCGATCTTGTTAGCAAGCGATTGAAAGGAGCTGAAAGGAACTATCCAAAAATAGAGAAACTGGCATACTGTTTGCTTATTGAATCATGAAACCTCCGCCTTTACCTCTAGGCGCCCCTTATCAATGTTTACACCGACCAGCCATTACGATAGGTCCTCCTACGACCTGAGATGTCTGGAAGGTTATTCAAGTGGAATATCAAGCTCAGCCAATTCCACATCACCTATCTTCCTCGAAGAACTTACAAGGGTCAGGCACTGGAAGATTTTATAGTAGAATTTACTATGAAAAATGATTTCCCGAAGAGTAGTGAAACCCTTACCAAATGGTGGGAGTTGTATACAGATGGAGCATTTAATGATCATTGTTCTAGAGCTGGGATTGTGCCTGTAATTCTTAAAGAACCATCAAATTGCTATGCTTTAAAGCTTGATATCCCTGCAACAAACAACGAAGCCGAGTATGAGGCTCTGGTTGCTGGACTTAAACTTGCTAGAGAATTGGAATAAACTCTCTTGAAATCTTTTGTGACTCACAATTGGTAGTATACCAAGTCAAGGGAGATTACCAAGCTAAACGACAATAGCTTGCTCCACACCTTACCTAAGTCCAAGAGTTGTTGATTGATTTTGAGTACTACGACATTAACCACATTCCTCGGGATCAAAACAGAGAGGCCAATTCACTGGAAAAGTTTTCTTGCACCAAGGATGCATGATAGATGGGCTTGGATTCAATCAAAGTATTAAATGCCTCAAGTATCAACCTGATGGAAATCAACCGGGTACTAATGACAGAGCCTGAGAGGAATCGTAGATGACTCCGATTAAAAACTATTTGATACAGGATTCCTTCCTGAACATTGGAATCAAAGCAATAAGTTCTTCATAAAGCTTCAAAATATATCATACAGGAAGGAGCTATGTACAGAAGTGTTTTTCCATCCCCCCTGCTTTGGTGCATCGCTCATGAGGAGATTAAACAAGTCCTAAAAGAAGTTCATGAAGGACAATGTGGCGATCATATTGGGGGGTGAACTCTAGCAAAGAAAATAATCCATTATAGATATTATTGGTTCACCATTAATCGAGACGCTATTGATTATGTAAGGCGATGCGACAAGTGTCAGATATATGCAAAGTCCCAAGAGCTCCACCGATGGAAATAACATAAATGGTTAATCCATGGTCGTCTTCCATAGAGCATAGATATTATTGGTTCTTTACTGATCTCTAAAGGTGTTGCAGAGTACACCATCATTGCAGTTGATTACAAATGGGCCAAAATAGAACCACTAGTTACGATCACAATGAAGAAAGTAATAACTTCATTGTCCGGAACATCATCTGTCATTTTGGTCTTCCACAAACTATTGTAATAGACAACGGGACTCAAGAAAATGGGCAATTTGAAGTTGTGGACAAAATCATAAAATCCATTTTAAAGAAGCATTTGGAAAAGACTAGAGGCAAGTGGATGGATGAACTCCGAACAACACTATGGGTTTATAGGAGCACCCATAAGTCCACGACTGACCATATTCTATTTGCCCTCGCTTACGGTTCTGAAGTTGTTATTCCCGTTGAACTTGAAGTTCCTTCCCATAGAATGGCTTACTATGATCCAAGAACAAATAAAGATCTTCTCTTGGAATCTCTAGAAGTTATAGATGGGAAGCATGAGGAATCTGATTTGAAGGCAGCTACACACCGACACCGAGTCGTCCGATATTACAACACTAAAGTCCAACCTAGAACCTTTGAAATCAACGATCTCATTTTAAAATGTGTTTTTCCTACCCTGTCGCATATGGATGGAGGGTTAAGCTTATGTACGAATGTTTTCCTTTTTCTCTTATCCATAGTTGGGGTTGTGAGACATGTGAAGATCCGACGTTGACATCAGGCTCAAATTTATCCTCATTATGATCAAGTGCATTGCCGCCATGTCCTCCAGTATTAATATCAGCAAATTTTTGGGTACTCATGGATGGGGGGACCATGGGGCCAGATTGACTATCTCTTTGCCTGATTGCAACCCATGACCTTATCCCTGCTGTTTGGGCATTTTTAGTTAGCCCCATGTTGAGGCCCTCCTTTATCAAAACAAAAGTGTGCGTCCATCCCTGGGCAAATATTCGATATTCCTATCCTCTGATGGGCATTTTTCATATTTAAGACCGCCCCTTCATAAATATCGCCTCTAGGCCGATTAGCAACATCTGTAAATGGTTAACATCATCAGAAGGGCAACCTAAATATTATTTTCCTATGTTATCATGAAATTGTTAGGTAGCACTTACGTCTGTCTACCAATTGTCGAGCAAAGCTAGGCTGGCGGCGAACAAAGAACCATTCGCTCTTGAAGGAACTTTGTTTGTTCCACATGCCGATCAAAATGTGGCATCTCTTGGCCGAATTAAGAAATTTGAATGAAAGACTTTTTGTCCATCATTTAAAGGTAAAAATAAATCGGATATCTTCGATAGTGGGAGGACGATGCAGAAACTCCATAAATACCATATAAGTACAATTAAGGAGCACGTAACCATTCAGATAGAGTTGCCCTGGAGCGATCCTAAGATATTGAAGGATCTCGAGGATATATGAGTTAGAAGGCGGAACGCATCTAGCCCAACAAATAAACTTGTTACATGATACCCTTCAGGAGGTCTGTGAGCCCTAACATTTCGCGACGGAACCAACACATCATCGAATGGAATTCCTTGCCTTATGAAAATTCTCTACAGAGCATCTTCTTAATTTTTGAAGCACCGAATCAGGAGGTTTTTTAGGATAACTGCGAATTCTAGAGTATCGGGCGTAGGATCGATAACAATAGGTGGAAAGATTAGGATGATTTCAGAAAGATTAGGATAATTTTAGAAAGTTGAGGGCCTGAATCTTTAGGCTGTCTTGAATCATGACTAGACATCAGACTTTTGGACTCAGTTGCCGAACTAGACTATACTTCAGAGTTGTTCTTCTGGGATGATGATCTAACTAGCATAATCGCTGGGCGCCTAAAGCATCTAGATCAAATTGCTATTGAACTTAGTAAAAATCATAATTAGAAGAAATGACCTGTACCCCCTAGTGCATAGTGAGTTCATGTGCAATGCGATAAAGTGATGTTCGATATAGCAATAAATTGTGCAAGAATGAAGATAGGAAAAAACAACAAGACTTAGAGATTCAGCTAAGGAGACCGTCATTCTTGACAGTCTCAATAGTCCTTGCATGTTACCTTGAAACAATATAGCTTGAGTATCACGAATGGTCGTTAGCTAGCAAAAGTTTGGTTGTTGTCCAAGTTACAAATGAGTTTTGACATAATAGTTAAAGGCACTAGTTCGTGTCGTTTGTTTTAAAGAAATCTGCTACCAATCATGAAGTTGATGTCATATACAAGTTGTACAGAAGTTTTAATGTTTATCCAAGTGTGAAAGACCGAAGCTTGTTACTCAGTTCAAGTTTCATATTTTTGTTCCATTCTATAACGAAGGTGTTCATGTATGGTTCAGACCGATCGTTCAGGCATAAGCCAATCATTCCAGCATTTTTGTATAGTCGATCGTTACCCCAAGGCAACATGGGATGATTGTCCACCATCAGTCTTTCCCACTGATCGTTCTTATGGAACTATAATCTCAAGCCATAATCGATCGTTTGTACACTATTGTTAAGCTTTAACGTCCCAGCATTATACCGATCGTCCAAGAAAGGCCGTGGACGATCGATCATACTACAGCTTCACAATCCAAAGCACCCTACCTAACAATGAATGATCGGCTAAAGACACGACATGCTGATCACTAACCGCTCAATCTTCATTACACATGATCGTGGAGAGAGAGAAAGGAAAGAGGCGATCCCTTAGACGAATCGAGTCACCATGGTTTTGAGGTTTCAATCTTAAAATTATGAAGTGAATGTGAAATTCATTCTAGCTAAATTTAAATTTGAGAAAAGAGGATGTCAAGTCGATTATAAGAACGACGAAATTGTTGTGTTAGGAGGAGGATCGTCAGGAAGGAGTAGAAGAACTTGCTTTTTTTGCTGCAGAAAGGAGGGAGGGATCGAATAAAATAAAATGACCAAATAAAGAAGCTTATATAGGAGAGATATATGCCGATCGTTTTTGGTCAAAAGTCTATGCTGATCGTTTCCAGTCTAAAGGACTTAACCGATCGTCCTACGTCCGCAGATTATACCGATCCATCTCCGAGCTTTTTTCTAACAACCCGTATATTTTAGTATTATATATTTAAATGTTTTATTAAAATATAGCATCAGTAGTTGGATTAAATTCCAAAATGTGACTTTTTGTAAAAAATCGAATTGGAACTCGAGACCACTTTCATTGAGTTCAAAATAGCGTTTACAACTTGTTTGAGTATAAATATCGATACGTTTGGGGTTGATTAGGATTTTGGTATTTTCTTTTGGGCTTTAGGTTGTGTTCTAGCCCACTAACCCAACAATAGAACCCAAACTCTTCTACCAAATACCCTAACTCCTCTCCCATTCATTCATTCATTCATTCATTCATTCATTTTGTTTCTAATTTCCTAACACTCTCAAGCTAAAAGGAAAACAGGGGAAAAGATAGCAAATTAAAATTCCTAAGCCCTTGTTTATTAGGAAATTCAAATTCAAGTTCCAAAATCAAGGAGAAGCTTAGGTAAGCATCATGTTCATCTTCTTCGTCTCAATCCCTCTCCAATTTTCATAATTTTCTATAACCTAATTTAGGAAATATTTGCCTATGATCATATATTGGAGCTTCTAGAGTTGTGATTGAAGTGGAATTGATCTTTCTTTGTTTTAGAGCTTCTCAATTTGTTGTTTTTGAGCTTAAAGGAGAGTTCTTGAGCTCACATCTATGTCTATAGCTTCCATTGTTGTTAGGTATGAATTCCTAACATATGTTTCATGTCCAATTGCTTTTGAATTGAATTGGTTTGGTGAATTTTTCAATTTTTGGTATTTTGAAGTCAAAATCTATGAAAGTCCTACTATGGATTTTTAGACATGTTATTTAGAGTGTATTGATGAGTCTATAGGGCTGGTTTGTCGATTTGCATAAATCCCTAGCCATCGTTGCTCATTCGATTGCTTTCGAGATGATTTGGTCATTATTGACCTTGGCAAATCTTGCCCTGGCTTCGGCTCAGACGTTTGGTAGAACACTCAGACGTCTGGGTAGTCGGAATAAAAATTCCAGACTTACAGCTCAGACGTTTGAGGTTGTTCCCAAACATCTGGGCGACCTGGAAGAAAATTTCTAGGCTATCAGCTCAGACGTCTAGGGAAGCCACCAGACGTCTGGCACTGTTAGATTCACGGAAAATTGCCTATTTTTATGCGGCTTTCCATTTATATTGATTTTTCGTCGATCCGATTACTTATTATCACTTATTATCGACTTTGAGGACTTCTTTTCTGGATTTTTGGGAATATCATTTGATGGATTTGATAGTGATTTTTATGGCATAAATTCACGTCGTCGAACGTGAATTTTCGGTGATAGATTGTTTTTACAATCAATTCTATGATTTGTCACTTTAAAATACAAAGGTTTCTATACTAGAAGTAAATACTCAAACTCTTTCGCAAAAATGATTTCAACAATTAGTTTTAATACCAGGCTTACTTTTAAAACTGTTTTCAAATCTATTAATACATACAAATTTTTACCTCATTCGTATGAGAAATCTAATTAAACGACTTAGCAAAACAAGTGGTATGAATCGCTTAAGTTTAATTCACCGAATAATTCTTGGACTTGTTCGATTGAACTCTCGTGATAATTTTTGAGTGGAAATCTACAATCTATTCGTAAATATTTAAGTTAAGTTAGTGGTTATGAGACATGAAGCCTAATTCAAATATTTACTAGCTTAGTGTAATTTACGCTTATCGATCAATGGTGATCATTTTTATGATTTAAACTAGTAATGTGCGATGTCTCTTTGTGTGCGTGGAGGACTAAACCCTATTTGTGGAGCTTCGGCTCAATTTGGTGGGGTAGCGACCCATGGTCTTCAGGCCGTTTGTGGAGCTTCGGCCCAAATTTGATGTTTAGCAACCACGGAATAGCGTTCCGTTTGTGATAAACGAGTTGGTGAGCTTTCATGCTCCCATTAGACTCCCCCTTTATGTTTTTGGATTTCTAATTATTGATTTCTAGAATTTGTGTTTCATCAATTTTGGTGAATTGGCATTAATATGTTTTGTCAATATTTGAGGTTTTGTGAATAAGCTGAAGAATATGACATTATTTTTGGTGTTTGAGAAGATTTGATATATTGTATGATTTTCATTGTTATCAAATATATACTTGTCACAGTATGACATTATTGTTATCGTATATTTTTGTCATATCTCTTATTCTATCTCATCTTGAATGATATTTATAGCTGGACTGTTCCGTTTATTATTATTCTTCTTAAATAACACTGGGGTCAGACCAAGGTGTTACAGGTGCTTCCACTTGACTTCTTAGCTGGAACTAGCTTTTGACTTTTGGCTAACTACTTTAGCTTAGTAGTTTTTGCTTTTATACATTCGAGATCGAGACTCTTTGATATATACATATTCTTTTGTCTAGCACTTGTACCTATTCTTTTGTGATGCAGTGGATCTTGTATGACCACTACTTCCATGTTAACTTATATGTGTTATATTCATATATGTTTCTGCCTTAGTGATATGAATATCTATGACCGATTTGTGTTATGCTTATTTTATATTGGTTTCCGAAGACCACTTAGCCATTGTGTAGTAGCTTTGAGTTTGCATTTGATGTGTAAGATTTCCTCTTGAAATGAAATGCATGTCACACTATTTGAGATATTGACACTCGCACAAAGCAATAATACAGACGGTTGCTCCCCAACAGCCTTATTCTTCATGCTAGTCGACGGCATCACCCCATAGTGTCCTTGGCTAGTGTGAGTATAGAGGTGGGGCATCACATGTTTTCCGACCGATCCATTTCCAAGTCATATGCCAATCATTTCATTACTTCGCTTACGCTGACTGTTTCCCTAGTCATGAATGATTTAAGATTTGCTTTCTGAGCAAAGCATAGTTGTGTGTGTGTGTATAAACAATATGATTATTAGAAGGCTATGATCCCATGCCTACACTATTTGAAATTGAGCATCCATCACGACGAATAAGGAAACTGCGACCTTCGACAAGAAGAAATCCTGACCGAAGGGTAGTGACCATTTGATGAACCAGATGGTTTTTGTTTCAAAATGGTTCAAGTTTGCGACAATTCAAAGCACATCATGTATAATACAAGGCATAATTTGGGAGGCAAATGTTATCCTACCTTTTGGCAAGGTCGTGATATCATCGACTTGGCTAAGAATAAGTAGTCGATTGTCTTGGGAATTAATCACGTACAGTATCAAAAATGATGGACGAGAAGATTTGGACCATTTCTCCAAATCGAGGTGCAGTCAGCATGGAGTAACTTGTATCGCCCTATGAAGCTATATTTCAAATTTTGTGGTAAGCTGAGTTCGTATGCTCGAGTTATGGACAAATGAAGAGTTTATATGGATCGATCTAAAACAATCCATAAAACAGTTCATTCTTCGAAGAATAATCATCATCTTAAGATCTACGAGGCCAACTCATTTCAAACTTTTAGATCATCCATAAAATAAAGAGGGAATCATACCAAAACAATCACATATCCTAAAGTGCAAGTTTGAGGATAGACGGCTGTTCTGACCAATCGTTCTAGCCGATCAATCTTAGCATGCACGTATCGCGAGATGGAGAGTTAACGATGGCCGACCATTTTGACCGATCATTTACCGATCCATCATAGCAATAGCATTCATAAATTGATGGTTTAAGGATGGTCGATCCTTATTGCCCGATCGTTCTTATCGATCTATCATAATGATCAGCGTAATTCAGTGTATGACTCAACTTCAACCAAAATCAATTTATATCTCTTGATTTACAAGTCAGAGTTAATCCATCTTTTAAGAGCAATCTAAAGAGGCATGTGGGACCCTTCATAAATGATCGCACAACGATTAGAGCGTAGAAAAAGGATCGGCTAACATTAGGTCGATCGATTCTAATCTTCGAGTTAGCGTAGCAGATTGATATTATGGGCCCCTAGTGTGACAATCCACATTTCGGAAGGTTTAAATCGACAATAATCCACCCATGTCCAACTTAAACAATCAGAAATATAGATAATCATTGGGGTTAATTAAGAAAATTAAGAACAGAAGAACAAACAAACACAGATTCTCGAGGTGGAACGACAAAATATAATAATCAAATAACAGTTCGTGAAGCTGTTTGTGCTATACATTTGATTATAATCTATACAACATTATCAAAGTTATATACACATCATGGATAAATAAATAATGCAGCAGACAACATGATGCAAGAATACTAATAGTAATAATATACCAAATCTTCGTCTTCATCCTCCATAATAGGTCTTTAATAAGCTAAAAAACTCAGGACTGACCCGAGCGTAATGAAAAGACAAAACACTCGAGTCAGGACTAAAATATTCTTATGTGAGTCAAATCGATATCGCATATAACATGAGTATCATGGTGTCAGAGATGCTTATGGGTTTTTACATCTCCTATCCAGTGTATAACGTGCATGCAATAACTCAAGAGATGTTACAGTATTTTCCATCTCTTAAAGATCCATCAAAATATTTATATGTAGTAGAATACACTACGTATATAACATCTAATCAATAAAATAAATATTTTTCTTAGCATTATGGCTTTACAGTGATCTCTCTTAACGTGTTTTTATACATTGTCATACAGTTTACATTTGACACCACCAGTGGAACGTCGGTAGTCAGGGATGCACTGTGATACGACAATACTAAACCAAAATTGTATAGGTCTCGTATATGGATAAAAGTATGACATGGCACATGAGAAAATGCCCAAGGTAGAATACTACCTGTTTAACCTTCCTAACTGGTGGTAATGCATCATAGCTATAATCGCCTACCACGTCCTACACTCCCATAATTCGAAGGGTGCGCATCAATCAATCATAATGTAAATGATGGTAATACGAAGAAGTGCGTCCGCTCGGGGTAGCTAACCCACTTGGCCGGTACGACTCCTGTTTTAGTCATTTCAATTTGGCAAATGTGACAAGAAAATCTATCATCATTCAGTTTCTTAAAATCCAAAAAATAACACCAAATCCAACCACTTTTTTCTAGACCATCACTCGACGTACACAGTTGTCAAAGTGGTTCCGGTATCGACAGAGAGGATGCCAATATTCGGCTCTGGTCTCTTTAACAACCAAACATCATTTTACACACCGGTTGGTACTTTTACATTTCGAAAAACAGTTCATGCTTGATATTAAAATATCATATTCGCTTCAAAATCAAATCCATTTCATAATCATCATATTTACTCAAAATATACTATTTTAGTTCAAAATCATTTTCACCTTATATCTCGATTTTGATTCCAAAATTGTTTCGAATTTCAATTTGGTTTATAACTTCATTCGACCCAATTCATACTTAAATCCATGATTTAAAATAACATTCCACTCTTGACCATTTGAATTTTTGAAAAATAGTTTGAATAGTTTAAATAATTAAAATAGTTAAAATAGTGTAAATGGTTAAATAGTTAAAACAGTTCTAATGGTTAAAATAGTCAAAAATAGTTTAGTTGGTTAAAATAGTTCTATGTAAAATAGTTTAAGTATTAAAATGGTTTATATAGAAAAATAATTTGGAAAACCAAAATAATTTGTATATTTAAGAAGATAGATTTTTGAAAAAATATATTAAATTAATTTGGTTGAAACTAGCTTCACAGTCAAAACGATTCAATTCAACCTTCTCAATTCAAATTTCGATTCAATTTCCATTCAGTTGATTCACATTTCGATTTCATATTGAATTAACTTCAAATCCAATTTATATTCAAATCCATTTTTAATTTTTATTCCAAATTACTTCAATTTCGATCTCAATTTCAATCAATTCAATTCAATTCCAATTTGAAGTAATTTCATTTGAATTCTTAATTCAATCCATTTTGATTTCTATCAATTCCAAGTTCAATTTTAAAATATCGATTTAAAACACTTAATCAACTTTACCTTCGGTATTCAGTTTAAAATCTAAATTCTCAAATAAAATTCAATTTTGAGATCAATTTCGAAATATCATTTTATATCACTTTTACTTAGCCGTATTCAAAGTTCGAACAAAAATCCAATCTTTTAAAAACAAATCAATATATGAAATCCAATCAAATTTCGATTATAACTTCAAAATCTCAATTTAAATTATTAAAAAAATTTCGAAATAGTTTAATTTTCATAAATTCGATTTTCGTTCACTTAAAATCAAATCATTTAAATAAATTTCAAATCAAAAATTTTAAAATCATTTTATCAACCAATCTGCTGTCCGTATATATTTTTCTACCCTATAGCCAATTGATCAATTATTTCAATTTAATTCTGGGGATGGATATGTATCATTTCAATCCAAATCACAATGTCATAGGTATATACCATTTCAACCTATTTCTCAATTCATTCGAAATAATTCAATTTACAGTTTATATACTGTAAATAATTTAACAACGTGACAATAGGATATATCAGAATAAATAAACATCCAACCATCAAATATCAACCAATTTGCATTCATCACAAACAACCATCCAAACAATCAACAAGTCACAATAATTTCATAGCTATTAATATCGGGTATTTTACTAGCAATTTAAATTCCAAATTCAACTTTAACTTTCAATTTTGATTTCTACAGTTAATTCAGATATCAATTTATACGCCAATTTAACTACTAAATAATAGTTAATAAATAAATAACTTCATGATATCAATTTATGAACACCATAAAATTTTAGTATGTTGTGAGCGTTATGAAACACTCGCCTTGTATTTTCAATTTTAAACCAATTCGAATGACGTTCAACTTAACCTAAAATTTTAACTAGCCCCAAATGACTCTGAATCAGTTCCATGATGTAGTGCTCATCGCCACGATCCCATCGCCACTTGTTCCATCCAATTCCGACATCGCATGACCAAGATATATATTTTATAAGTTTGAATACAATTTATATAAATAATTTTTTTCTATTATTGTACCAAATGAAATCAGGACACGAATCAAGCTTCCAGGAAAATTAGAGCCGCACAGTTCCTTCTTCACGATCGTGAGTTATAGGTCAAGGTCGCACTCGAAAAACCCATCAATGCATTCGTCTCTTCAATGTCATACCCTCCACCGTCCACTAGAAGTTGACCAGGGCCACCACGTCATGCGCCAACCCTACCTCCACCCACGCCTCTGGTCCGATCAAGCTCAGTGGTGTATCTTCCTTGAAAAATGCGAACAAACGTGGCACCTTCACGAGCCTATTCTGGCGAATTTAAGCCACAATCGACGATCTCCACCGTTCACCATGTAGAGCTCGACGAGCTCTACGACTTTCGTGTAAAAAGTTTTCACTAATTTTAGAAGGATTAAGAGAATACGAGGGGAAAATGGGACTGTTTTACGGCCATTCATAAATGAAACGACGAAGGCAATAGAGAGTTCAGGTTTGGTATAATGTGCAGAGTATTTATAAACGTGCAAACATATTATTTTAGTATTATCTCAATTATTCACTTGATTTTCCGGATGAACTCCAAACGAAGCGTGCCACCTGTAATGTTTTACTCCTATTTCAAACAGAATGGAACATGTTTCGAGGCTAAATTCGATCGTATGTGGAAGATAGCCTTTTGAATCGAATTAAAATATTAAATTTTTGATATTATATTCAACGAATTTATATCCCGTACGACCAAACAATAACTCCAAACGCTACGAAATTTAAATTCCGATAATAATACACTATTACGGATATAATGTATCTAGTTTTGTCGAATTCTGAGATTGTGCTAATACACTATTACGGATCTAATGGAACTGGTTTCGTCGAATTCTGAGACTGTGCCCCTGGATCGCTATTTTAACATCTCGATTATAATATAAAATTTATAATTTCTATTTATCCACTTTTAAATCCAATTTTTAATGTTAACAATCTTCATTTTTGTTTAAATAAAATTTACATCAACTTCCAAAATCATTTCGACCATATTAAATTCAAAATTCAATCATTCAAATAGTTGCAATATTAAATTTAAACAATTTTGATTATTCAATAAATCACTATCTTTTGAAATATAAGTTAATGAACTTTTAAGATTTAACTTTTAAAAAAAATTCAAATTATAGAACAACTTTTTTCATTTTACAGTCATTCAATTCCTATTATTCAATTTCACTATTGATTTTAAACATGGTCAATACATAGAATTTATTTCAGTACTCGTTATCGCAAAATCTTCGAAATTAACTATTTAAAAATTCCATTCAAGTTATTATCCAATAACTAACATCCAAGATCATTAAATTTTCACTATTAACCATTTTTATTCAATAATTACATTAAATTTAACAATTTAAAATAGATAAAAATACAGAGTCGTTACAGTCTCCTCCACTCAAAACTTTTCGTCCTTGAAAAGACGTTAAGTAAAGAATTTAACATTTCAAATTTTTTAAAAATGTAATCAAATTATAAAACATGAAATCCATTAGAAAACTTTTACTACTTTTCTACTACAATTTTCCGACCGGCTTACGGAATTTACAAGTTAGTTATCAAAACAAGTTATAAAATTTTAAAACTTCAAAAAATTTCTAATATCCAAATTTACGGAAAATTTCGGCAGAGTCTCCTTTGCGCGGCATGATCCGTACAACGACAAAACACCACTACGGGCCCCAAACCAACAAAAGAAAACAAAATTCAAGTGGCTCCAACATAAAATCATCAAATCAAATGATAAAATAAACATGTACCTTTTTGTCGAGCAATCCAAAAATTTTAATTATTTTAAATACCTGCATCTTCTTTACCAATGATATCCAATCGTATAGTTTAAAATAAATTTATATTTTGCATTTTCAATTTCCAATTTTTTCTTTACTTAAGCTCGTATGATGTACATATATCATTCGTACGAAATAGCAAATTTGATCGCTCACTCGGTCACACAATTTCACTTTCAAACTAGTATCATTCACACGACTCTCTATTGCAAACTCAGATTTTGTTCCTTGATCAGAAACCGTTGTTCTCCTTGCATAGACATATACTATGATAGAGAATTCCAGAATCAATCAAAAGTTTATATCCAGGGTTCACCGTTGAGAATAGAGTGAAAAATCCATACTCAGATTGATATAAATTATCTCGAAATTCTATGCTCGAATCTGGATCAAATCGTCATGCGATTAAAATAATATATGTACAACTTACATATTTATTCCAACTGATTCTTAGTTACACCAAATTCTTTTCACTCACATTCATTTCATAATTTCATTTAATAACAGGCTTATTTTTGAAACATTTTATAATCATCACTTAGTTTATAATCATTCTATAGAAGTCCAACTTCTTATATATGACTTTTCTAAGTTTATAGTTATCTCAAAAGTTACAAATCCAATTTCAACATTTCTAATCAAATTCATATCTTATTCTACAACCCATTTACATAGATATTATTCGGTTCGCTTGTCTACTTTCCTAAGCTCACTTAGTTATTCCATTTAGTCATTAATCATTTCATATTTAAGTATATAACATTTATTACTGCAACTAAATTTCCATTTATATATATTTTAATTACTTATAAGTTTTGTTTACTTGTATAATATCCTATTACATATCCAAATCATCATTTTAACTTTTTAACATTTGGTAAGTCTTATTACATATTACTAGTATGCAATTTAGTATTATATAAATTAATTGATTCATTTTACTTAATTAGAATGTTCGCTATTTAAACATGTTTAAATTTTCTTTACTTTCAATTTAAGAGTTGCAAACCCCAACTCTAAAGTTTCTCAAAACATTTAGCATAGATTTCTTAATTCCCATATTTTATTAGTTTTGATTATTCAAATATTTCATTTCATTCAAATAATTTGAAGATTATTAATTAACAGAACTTCAAAAGTTTTAAATACCAGGTTCATTTCAAATTATTTGAAATATTTATGTATTGTTATATCTTTCGTACATCAAATCATACTTTTGGAGTTTAAACCAAATCCATTTATCAAAACAATTTTGTAACAGAGCTTCTCAGAAGTCTCCACCGGTTTGAGACTTAAAAAAGAACATCGATGATGCTGCGCAGTCATCATCGAAATTATTTTCCACACAGTCCAACTTAAAAAATCCAGAATATAGATAATCAATGTGGTTAATTAAGAAAAATAAGAACATAAGAACATAAGAGCAAATAAACACAGAATCTCGCAGCGGAACGAAAAAAATATAATAATCAAATAAATAGTTTATAATGTTGTTTATACAATACATTTGATTATAATCTATACAACGTTTATCAGAGTCATATATACATATGGATAAATAAATAATGCATCAGACAACATGATGTAGGAATACTAATAGTAATAATATGCCAAATCTTCGTCTTTATCCTCCAGAATAAGTCTTCAATAAGTTTAAAAACTCAGGACTGACTTGAGCATAATGAAAAGACAAAAAACTCGAGTCAAGACCAAAATATTCTTATGTCAATCAAATTGATATCGCATATAACATTTGTGTCATGGCATAAGAGATGCTCATGGGTTTTCACATCTCCTATACAGTGCATAAGTATGAGCAATAACTCAAGAGATGTTACGAGATTTTCCATCTTAAGGATCCGTCAAAATATTTATATGTAGTAGAATATGCTACATGTATAATGTCTAATCAATAAAATAAATATTTTTCTGAGCGTTAAGGCATTACATTGATCCCCCCTAATGCGTTTATAAGAATTTTCGTACAGTTTTCATTTGAAACTACTGGTAGAATATTGGTAGTCAGGGGTGCACCGTGATACAAAAACATTAAACCAAAATCGTATGGGTCTCGTATAGGGATAAAAGTTGGACTAGACACGTTAGGCAATGCCCAACATATGATACTACCAGTTTACCCTTACCGGCTGGTGGTAAGGCATCATAGCTATGACCACCCACCACGTCCAACACTCCCATAATTCGAAGGGTACGCACCAATCAATCATAATGTTAATGATGGTAATACGAAGAAATGAATCCGCACAGGGTAGTTAACCCACTTAGCTGGTACGACTCATATTTTAGTCATTTCAAATTAGCATAAGTTTCAGGCTAATCCATCATCGTTCTTCAAATCCAGCAAATGACGCCAAATTCAACCACTTTTTTCTGGATCATCACTCTACGTACACAGTTGTCAAAGTGGTTCCAGTATTGACAGAGAGTATGCCTATATCCGGCTCTGGTCTCTTTAACAACAAAACGTCGTTTTACACACCGGTTGGAACTTTTACATTTCGAAAAACAGTTCATACTTGATATCAAAATATCATATTCGCTTCAAAATCAAATCCTTTTCGAAATCATCATATTTACTCAAAATATACAATTTTAGTTCAAAATCATTTTCGCCTTAATATCTCTATTTCGATTCCAAAATTGTTTCGAATTTCAATTGTGTTATGCTTCATTCGACCCAATTCACATTTAAATCTATTATTTAAAATAACATTCCACTCTCGATCAGTTTGAATTTTTGAAAAATAGTTTGAATAGTTTAAATAATTAAAATAGTTAAAATAGTGTAAATGGTTAAAATAGTTTTAATGGTTAAAATAGTCAAAGATAGTTTAAATGGTTAAAACAGTGCTATATAAAATAGTTTAAGTATTAAAATGGGTTATATAGCAAAATAATTTGGAAAACCAAATTAATTTGTGTATTTAAGATGATAATTTTAAACAATTTATATTGTAATAATTTTGTTGAAAATAGCTTCAAAGTTAAACCGATTCAATTCCAACTTCTCAATTAAAATTTCGATTCAATTTCCACTGAAACCAAACCATTGGATCGATTTAATTTCAATTTCAATTCGAATTAACTTCGATTCCAGTTTATACTCAAATCCTTTTTTAGTTTTGATTCCAAATTAGTTCAATTTCAATCTCAATTCCAATCAATTCAATTCCAATTTGAAGTAATTTCAATTCAATTCTCAATTCATACCATTCCAATTTATATCAATTCCAAGTTCGATTTTCACAATATCGATTTAAAACACTTAATCAAATTTACCTTCCGTATTCAATCTAAAATCCTAATTCTCAAATAAAATTCAGTTCTGAACCTAATTTCAAAATATCATTTTATATCACTTTCACTTAGCCATATTCAAATTTCGAATAAAAATCCAATCTTTTGAAAACAAATCAATTTATGAAATCCAATCAAATTTTGATTATAACTTCAAAATCTCAACTTCAATTATTAAAACAATTTCAAAATAGTTTGATTTTCATAAATCGATTTTCATTCTCTTAAAATCAAATCATTTAAATAAATTTCAAATCAAATTTTTTTAAATCACTTAATTTAACCAATCTAGTGTTTGTATATAATTTTCTATCCTATGGCCAAGTGATCAGTTATTTCAAATTAACTTCAGGGATGTACATCTATCATTTCAATCCAAATCACAATGTCATAGATATATATCATTTCAACCTATTTCTTAATTCATTCAAAATAATTCAATTTAGAGTTTATATACAATAAATAATTTAATAGGATTATAATAGGATATATCAGAATAAATAAACGTCCAACCATTATATATCAACCAATTTGCATTCATCGCAAACAACCATCCAAACAATAAATAACTCACAATAATTTCATAGCTATTAATATCGAGTATTTTACTAGCAATTTAAATTCCAAATTCAACTTTAACTGTCAATTTTGATTTCTATAGTAAATTCGGATATCAATTTATACGTCAATTTAACTACCAAATGACAGTCAATAAATAAATAACTTCATGATATCAATTTACGAACACCATAAAATTTTAGTACGTTGTGAGCGTTATGAAACACTCACCTTGCGTTTTCAATTTTAAACCAAATCGAACGACGTTCAATTTAACCTAAAATTTTAGCTAGCTCCAAATGACTCTGAATCAGTTCCATGACATAGTGCGGCCACGATCCCATCGTCGGTTGTTCCGTCCAATTCTGACCTCGCATAACCAAGATATACATTATATAAGTTCGAATACAATTTATATAAATAAATTTCTTTTTTTCTATTATGATACCAAATTAAATCAGGCCGTAGATCTAGCTTTCAGGAAAATCAGAACCGCATAGTTCCTTCTTCACGATCGCGAGTTTACAGGTCAAGGCCGCACTCGAAAAACCCATCAACGCGTTCATCTCTTCTATGTCGTACCCTCCACCATCCACCAGAAGTTGATCAAGGGCCACCACGTCATGCGCCAACCCAGCTACACCCATGCCTCTGTTCCAGTCAAGCTTGGTCACGTATCCTCAAAAAATTCGAACAAACGCTACATCTTTGCGAACCCATTCTGACGAATTTAAGCCGCCATCGACGATCTCCACCGTCCACCTTGAAGAGTTCAACTAGCTCTACAACTTTCATGTAGAAAGTTTTCACTAACTGTTGAAGGGTAGAGACGAGGGGAAAAGGGGACTATTTTTTGGCTATTCATAAAAGAAATGGCGGCGGCAATAGAGAGTTAGGGTTAGGTTTACTGTGCAGAGTATTTATAAATGTGCAAACATATATTTTAATATTATCTCAATTGTACATGTGCTTTTCCTGACGAACTCCAAATGAAGTGTGTCGCCAGGCGTTTATAATATTTTTCCCCTATTCCAAACATAATGGAACATGTTTCGAGGCCTAATTCAATCCTATGTGGAAGATAGCGTTTTGAATAATTAAAATATTAAATTTTCGATATTAAATTCAAAGCATTTATACCCCTTACGATCAAACAATAACTCCAAATGCTTTAAAATTTAAAATCCAATAATAATACACTATTTCGGATCCAATGGAACTAGTTTCGTCGAATTCTGAGACTGTGCCCCTGGATCGTTATTTTAATGTCTCGATTATAATATAAAATTTCAAATTTCTAATTATTCACTTTTAAAACCAATTTTAAACGTTAACAACCTTCATTGTTGTTTAAATAAAATTCAAATCAACTTCCAACATCATTTCCAATTATATAAAATTCAAAATTCAATCATTCAAATAATTGCAATATTAAATTTAAACAATTTGGATTATTCAATAAATCACTATCTTTTGAAATATAAGTTAATGAACATATATGATTTATCTTTTAAAACGAATTGAAATTATAGAACAACTATTTCCATTTTTCAGTCATTCAATTCCCATTATTCAATTTCACTATTGATTTTAAACATGGTCAATATGTAGAATTTATTTCAATACTTGCTATCGCAAAATCTTTGAAATTAACTATTTCAAAATTTTATTTAGGTTCACATCCAATAACTTTCGTCAAAGGTCATTAAATTTTTACTTTTAACTATTTTTATTCAATAATTATATTAAATTTAATAATTTAAAATAACTAAAAATATGGTTCGTTACACCAATGGACCTAGAGAGCCTTCTGTCGTGGTCTTAGCGAAATATCTTATCGTCTCTCCCTATAAATATAGGCACTGTGGATCATTTTGGGGATCTTTACGCCGCCAGTTATTTGAGTCTACATTTTAATTGAGTTCTTCCTTATTGTTTGATGTTGTAATCAAACTCTTCGTGAATCAATAAAGAGAATCTTAAAAGTGGACGTAAGCATACAATGCCGAACCATTATAAATTTGTGTGTTCTTGATTATTGCTTGGATCTACCTACTAATTATTATATTCCTCAATTTAATTTTACTCTATTCATTTATTTCTTTACACAAATCTTTTCCTGGGTGCTTGTGACCAATTTGGTCGCAAATAATTAGAGAAACCTTAGAGAGAATAGAGATCATATGGTAGTGAACGAAAGCATCACATGATTGGTAGAAGAGTTACGGTGATAGGAAATGTAGAGATTTGAAATTTTCTATCAGCGGTATGATATTATGAAGATTTCTCCTTTGAAAATTGTTATTCGATTCGGTAACAAGGGGAAGTTGGAACTAATATTTGTGGGTCCTTTCCCAATGGCAAAGAGGATGGAGGACCTAGCATATAATGTCGACTAAACTTAGAAGATGGCGGGTATGCACAACTTCTTCCATGTTTCCCATATACGGAAGTTTATGCATGATTCGGGTGTAACAGTTGCACTGGATCTGCATGATGATATTGAGATTGAACCAGAAGCTTCTAGACCTCGTAGGTCGATTCGTATTGTCGAACGCAATATGAAACAACTTAAGAGGAAGACAGTGGAGTTGGTGAAGGTTCAATGGGGAGAAAGCGAAGGTAATTGCACATGGAAAACTGAAGAGGGCATGAGGGCCACATATCGAGAGCTCTTCATATGGTAAGACCTACTGTTTATCGTATTTACTTTCACTTTCGATGTCAAATAGGGGAGTTTAGCAATCCGCATGCTAGGATAGGTTTACCCATGTCATTAGTTTCAAGGTTCTTTGTTAGATGTTGCATGTGATTAATAGTCATGGGAGTGACTATGATTGATTATCTGTTTTTGTTTCGGGATTTCAAGGACGAAATTCGTAAAAGGGGGAGAGTGCAACGACGTGCATTTTACAAATCAAAGGATCGTAAAGTATTTTTATTTTATTTATATGAGGTCGTATGACTCTAAGATTATGGAAAGTGATTATTAGAGGAATTTTTCATATTTATGATTTGACAACTTCCTATGTGACCATATTAAACCTAAAAATCTTATTTAGACTGTAAATTTTGACATGTGTCGAATTATGGTCTCGAACCACTTACAATACTCCAAGATGATGGTTTTCTATTCAGTATAGTAGCCATAATAGAAAAAAGGATGTATCGTTTGAAAGTTACGAAGATTTAAGCTTTTGCTGCCAGTGGCCATTTTTAGTAGGTAATTAACGGAGTCTATGCTTAGGCCCGCTAACCTACTTCAAAATTTGTGCTAACAGGAGGCTGTAGGAACTGACCTAAGTCATTTCCTTATTCCTTAAAATAGATCCAAATCTCTATTAGCCCTAATTTCATCAAAAATCACATCTCTTCCTTATTACTTTTAGCCAAATCATTGATTAGAGAGGCGATTAGCATATAAAAGCTTGAGATATCATTTTTACTGATTTGAGATTCTTCTCCATTTCTATCAACTTTTGATTTGAGGAGAAAAAATATGATATTTTAGGTATTTAATGATTGGTTCTTAGCTTCTCACTCTACTATGCATGCTTATATACAAAAAAAATGATGTATTTGATATGATTTTGACCTTATAATGATTTCTAACCCTAGTTATACTTTTATACCTATTTATAAACTAATTTTAAAAGGTTTGAATGCGAAAAATAGTTTTGTGATCCCTTGTATTTCATATGCATAAACTAGTGTAAAAGTTAGATATAGGTCATGATTTGCTTGATTCTCATATTCTCATATGTTATATGGTATGATTATTTATGATTATATGGTGTGCTTTGATGTTATTTGTTAGTATTTTGGATGTTAGGTAGATAAGTTGAGAGACTGGGGAAATCGAAGTTAAATTTGGTCGGAATAGGACAAAACTCGTCATGTGAAACCTAGAGAGTAGGAAGGGCTCATAGTTCAAACCATAGTCTCTAATTTGCTAAGTACAGAAATCGGCACTAACATTAGAGGTCAGTACCGACATCTATGGCTTAGCCCATGTCGGTGGTGACTTGGGTGAGATGGAGGCTATGGCTAGTAAAGTATGCCTATGGTGTTGGATTAGAGATATGTTAAGGCTTGAAGCTATGATGACTTGATTCTACGATTCAAATTTAGGTGCTTTTGAAACATGATGACTTGATTTGGAGCAGAGAGGTCTGGATCAAAGCTTATGGGAAAGGAGCACTAGAAGCGAGGAGTGGAATGAAAGCAGACTTGGCCATTAGTTAGCCAAGTACAGAAGTTGGTGTCGACCTCTTAAGTCGGTACCGAGTTTTCCCCTTGGTCCTTTGGGGACAAAACTTTTGGAGGTGAATACAGGGATTATATATGGCATGCTGGAGATGTTGGCTCATTTGCATGATGACTGATGGTGATGTAACAACATGATGAAAGTTAGAGTCTTCGAGTAGTAACTCGACGTTAAATGGAGTTAGGTTTAGAAGAAGATGACTCGATGTTCAATGGTGTAACGACCTGATATTTTCAACCATTCGCATCCACACATGTCGGACTAGAATTGCTCAAAATATCAGACTGTTAATTCAAATTTGGCAATTTTTAACATCTACGGTAAATAACTCAATCACAGAATCACAGATACAGAGTAGTACAATGATACACAGCGGAGTAAATGAATAGCAGTTCATGAAGCTACCATATAAACAAAGTTAGAAATAAAATACATCAGAAAATCCCAGATGTAGTGAAGTCTCCAGTACGGGCAGATGACTTCTCTGAACCAATCGACTGGATGACTGAAAGGATAGATCGCTGGATCTTCAAGCAAAGCTCCAACTTCGAAGGTGAGTCTCAAATGTTGTATCACTCAGTCTGACCCGAGCGTAAAGCAAAACACAAAACACTCGAGTCAGGATTAACATTATTATATCTATATATCCA
Organism: Allium cepa; assembly: GCA_030765085.1. Taxonomy (NCBI): domain Eukaryota; kingdom Viridiplantae; phylum Streptophyta; class Magnoliopsida; order Asparagales; family Amaryllidaceae; genus Allium; species Allium cepa. The sequence continues at coordinate 1,011,381,923 of CM060945.1, read as the reverse complement.
ACTCAGGTGAAATATCAACTGAAATATAATTAACTTAGAGGATGTTTGGGATACCCATCCTCTAAGGATCCAAGGAACTATCTACAGGGTAGAAATATACACTATAACACCGTGGTCATTTCAATTTTATTTATATTTCAAAACTAAAATATCATTTTCATTTCAAATATCTCTATTTTCCAAATTAGTATATATATATCCAATAATTTATGAAGTAAAGTATTTTTATTTCCTCAAACTTCACAAATCGCTTCAAAAATCAACTCGACCTTCCCGTTCAAATTTAATTAAATCAAAATTTATCAATTTCCATTCAATTTAGTTTCTGACTAAACTAATTCAAATTTTATCTATTTTAAATACGGATTTGAACCATAAAATAAACCATTTAAATTTCCATATAATTCGAACTTAATATATTTCGGAGCTTTAAATATTCAACATTTCAAAGACTAAACTTTGATAGTTGCGTTTATCTCCCAACTTGACTTCACTATTATTTAATTTTGAAATATTCACTTAATAAATTCAATATTATTTATATGACCTTAAATTTACATTTTCTATATATTACCTTCGATTGCTTTAGACATGAAACATCCATTAAATTTCTTAAATAAAAATTCAGGTTATAGGATCATATGTCAAAGTTTCGAATTTAATAGTTTCAAATTGATTTAACTAAATAAAATCCTTAACTAATGACAAATTCAAATAATCTCAAATATATCTTCAAACCTTAGCTTATAAAATTTATTCCACAAATCTATTTCAGAAATACAAATTTAATAAATCCTTAAACATATTTCATATTAATAAAATCAATCTTAATTAAATTATCTTAATGTTAAATCTATATATAAAATAACCATTTTATATAATGCTTTAAATCAATATTCATTAAAACCATATATTTCTTTTCAAGACCATAGAAATTATTTTCAAAACATTCATATAGACCACGGCGTCGATGTAAAATTTTCTATTCTATCTACAAGGGATACAGATATTTATCATTTCAATCCGTAAGTTAAATATATACGGGTGGATATCATTTCAACCCGTAATCCCAAAATCAATTCAAATGAAAATCGCTTGGGTTTATCTTTTCAACCCATAACAAAATTCTCTTATTCTAAAACCCGTTCGGGTATGTATCATTTCAACCCATAGTGATTTCTATACTAACAGGGAACTTGCAAAGTGATAACAGATATGAAAATAATAATAACGACAGGCATATATCATCAAAAATAAATAAAAACAATAGGATATGGTGTCATATCCCATAAGTGAACAGTTACATATAATAGCATATATAACAATTTAAATAACTACAACATCATATTTCAATTGTCATTTCAATTTAATCAAATTTAAAAAATAAAAGAACGTTCATCGTGAGTGATTGCTCACCTTTCGAGGCTAGAGAATACAGAAGATGACATGGATATGCACACTGATACGGACACTGAAATTTGAATTATAAATCTGAGCACGAATTTCAAAGCAAAGTAGGATTGGCACGAATTGGACGAACGAGGCTGATAATCAAGAATTTATGAATTGAATCAGAATCAGTCTGATATATACAGAAATTTTTGCTATTTTAATAAAAATCAAAATTGCATCCCTAAGAAAAATTTAAAGTCGAATCACACACACACAGATATATATATATATATATATAATTTACCTTTTTTCATACATAAACTAATAGTTTTAACATTTGAAATAAAACATATATGTTAAATAAAAATCCTTATAATTTTTCCAAACCATTTTAATTTTTACACATAGATCAAAGTTTCTATTTACAAATCTAAGACCCAAACCACCCCATACGACCTATGTATATAATATCATTAAGATTTATATTTTAAACTAAGATTAATATATAAAACTTCAACAAATTACACTGTTCAAATCTCATTTATAAACTACTATATACATATGGTACAAAATCCACTTCACAATACAATTATAAATTTTAAACACTTTACCTATATATATAAACTAATGTATAACTACCCATACATAAACAGTAAAGCCTATACATAGACTTATATAAAATTTTAGACAACGGACGTACGAATTACTTATATAACTTATATTATAACTTATTTTATAAATATATATAATATTGTAACCTTTGCAGACCGAAAGTATAAGTTAGAATGTAAACTTTATACAATATATATAAATAGCAACTAATATAACTGTATATATTTTTTGCGAAAGCAACTGGTCTACACTAAAACACATATACACCTTTAACTTTTATGCAAACATGCATGCCAACTGAAATGAAAACTTATATATTAGAAAACTAACTCCATACATAAGTGTATGCAAAGTGTATATATATATATATATAAGGCCATAAAGATATATCTATAATTATTATAACTTTATATAAATATATGTCATATACGAACTTAGGAAAATAAACAACTTCAAAAATCCTATACAACTTCCATAATAATAAGATGTAAATTGACCTTCAATAAAAGTTATAAACCTGTTTATTATAAAACTATATATATATATATATATATATATATATATATCATAACAGATTTACACAACTTATAAAATAAATCATACAATATGATTTGTAAAATATACATATATGGACTCAAAGTTAAAACAAAATGAATATAAATCTACTTGCCAAATATGCAGAATCCATTTGTAGATCCAACACAACTCAAACATATTAAATATGCATACACTTCTAGAAACAAAACAAACTTTTCAAAAAAATGGAAACCACGTTCGGTATATATATGTATTCAAATCCAACAACTTTATAAAAACCATTATATGTATGCATCTTATATTTTTATATCACAATCAATATATCATAACTATACTCCATATAAACAAATATGCGTACCAACTTTGAATGCTAGAATATGCATCAAAAGCATGTACAGGTGACGTGTATTGATAAAATCATCCATATCATAGCTAAATATGAAATTATATATAATATATTTATAAATAACACTTGCAAATATAAACTTAACTTACCTATGCCTGGTTATGCGAACAGTAGAGGAAACAGGGGAGGGTCATTGCGTCTTCGATGGATATTGCACAAGGGGAAGAGTGGGTTCGGTGGAGGAGCGGAGTTTGGAAAAGGTGAAGGAGAGGCCGAAATTTGTAGTGCCAGGCAAGTTTATATAGAAGAGGAAGAAACAATAGAGAAGGAAAGAAGAGAAATCTGGGAAGAAACAATAAAAAAGGGAAGAAAATATGAACAGAAGTAAATGGAAACGACTAAATAAAATAACCAAAGAAATAGCACAATCTCGTGCTATGATTCAGTGGAGGATTTAAGGCAAAATATTCACGTTGATTCATGACTATAATCAAAGCAATTAAAAGGTAGCACGTTTCAAATTTGAATGGAAGGAAAGAGAAAAGTCACAATTCCGGAAAAATATCAAAGTAACAGCTACACATTTGTTCAAGAGCTATTAAAGCAATTTTTAAATTGTGAAGGCAACGTTACTCTGCTTATATTTTTAAAATAAGAATGCTGAACGAAAATCAACAGTCAAATATGGTGCGGTGTAAATGGCAAGAGTCACGCTGATTACTGAATAAAATAAAACGAATAACCATTTATTTATTTATTTAGACGGTGGAAAAATGAAGAAATAAAAGGTCAGTGAAAGTAGGAATGAATATGTTAGAAAAGTAACGATTCTAGTAGCAACGGTCATCTTAGATTAACTTGAAAAATATATAATAATTTATTACCGTGGCTATGGTTCAAATTTTTTTGAAAGCAAGGAAACCAAAAGGTCACAATTAAAGGTAAGCTTTAAATTTTTAATAAATACAAAACCTATCTAAGTTTATACGTTTATAACTTTCCATCTGTACTGTATATATATAATGAACGGTCAAAATGAAAGAAGTGGAAATAGGGAGCGTAAGGAAGGAAAGGTTAGAAAAATAAAATTTTCACCCTTAAATTTCGGAGATAAGGTAACATACCTCTTTAATGAAATGTACAACAATGGTCACAAGCTAAAATTTAGCTGAAAGTTTAAAGAAATGAGGGAAAGATGGTTTTTTTAAACTAATCACTTACCAGAATTAATATGTCAATGAAAAAAGGAAAGGCGATGAATCAGGGAAACGTATTATAACTTATATATAACTATTAAACGGATAGATGGAAGAAAAGGTGAGCGGGTGAGTAAAAGTGGAAACTTATTTATGAGCAAAATGGAATGTGAGCTGTTGCCTGGGAAGAAAATGGAACAGTTTAAAAATTAAAGGAAATGGACTGCTGAAATTAAATGAGTATAAAACGTGTAAAAGTTATATACCGAAACAGCTATAAATTTCAATTATTATTATAAAACGGGGAATAACGAAAGGCAAGGACGACGATTTCAAAGTTTATTAATGGCTAGGAATGGGGAAGTCTATCTGTGAATTGAAAAAATTATTAAGCAATTGAAATTTTAACGGTAGAAAAAGTAACAGCTACACACTATTTTAGAAACAATCAAAGCAATTAATAGCTTGATTGGACAGCAAGAAAAAATATGGAAGGACACGTTATAAAGGCAAAATGAACCGTTTGAAAATAAATAAAAGAAATGATGGCAAATAAAACAACTATGCCTTGAATTTTCCAAAATATATTATTTTATGAACATCAATTATTACTGACTTAAATTGAACAGAATCACACCCTAAAATATACTTTCTTAATTTATGATGAAAATTTATCATTTGCCACATTTAACTATACGTAATCCAAATGTAAGATTTTATTTCAAAATATTATTATTTAAAATTTCTCAAAAATCAAATTTAATACGCTAAATAAAACCATTAAAAATTAACAAAATTTTACGGGTCGTTACAAATGGAGTCATGGAATATGGAATGTAGAATGGTTTCTCGAAGGTGATGGCTCGATGATTAAAGGAGTCGTTGAGTGGGGGATTGTAGAGTGATTCCTCCAATATAATGGAAGCAAGTTGGAGTAGAAGAAAGGGCTTGGATACGCGTACTAAGGGTCATTGATACTCGAAGTGTTTTCTGTTGTACTCAAAGCAGGGGTATCATGAGGACACTCATGGGTATGTTGAAAGTTACCTCAGATCGGTTGAATGGATCCATGTATCCTGGACCGGTTGAATGGGCCACGTATCAGCTTCAGCATAAAGATAGTACACTGAAAACTAGGATTTTTCATTAGTCCCTGGTAGTAGAAAGGTCATACGAGTTATCATATATCTAGAGTGCATTGAGTGATGGTGAGGATTGTTTGATGGATGCTATGGTTTCTTCGGTTTCTTTCCCCATAGTCTATCACTCTAGGGTAGTCATTGGAGATAGGTATTGGAGATAGGGATACCTGGACACCCCTTGTTATGCTTAGTTGTATGACACCTTTATGTCACTTAAAGTAGCATATTATGTTGTTATGTGCTAACTCCTTAGTTGCGACTCATATACTTTTGTTCATTACTATATCGACTTGCATAGTATTTTGAGATTCATTTACCTCTCACAACAGACTATTGTCTGACTCGAGATTTTTTGCTTTGCTTCTTATATCTCAGATGCTCTTAAATGTGTAGACTAGATAGTAGGTCTAGGTGTGATGAAGTTGTTGTGTAAAGGACGAGCTGAAGGGAGGTTTCTCATATTATCTATGGATTTCTATGCTTATTCAGTTGTGCAACACTATGGAGCCTTGGTAATTCTTGCTTACTATTAGTATTGCGGGATAGATATATGAGTTTTCTTTATTATATAAACTCTATCTCATGATGTACAGCTTTATGTATCTGTACTATGATATTTTGATCACTTAGTTATTACCATCTCTCCTGTTTTATAACTGTATATTATATTTTATTCCATGCCAGTGAGACATAATACAAGTTCTATGATGTTTTTGTTTCATTTTAAACTTTGACGATTGATCCACATCTATTGACATAATAGCAGTGCACTATCTTATGTGTATTGGGTGCCGGTGGTGTAGTGTGGTCGTCACATACACCATAACAAAACGGTATAATTGAAAAGAAAAATCGTACTCTACAAGAATGTGCATGAAATTTACTCATTAGCAGTAGTTGATCAAAGAATATTTGGACTAAAGCTATTGCTACTTCTTGGTATGTGCTTAACCATGTTTTAATAAGACCAATAACTAAAAATACTTGTTGTGAAATGTTGTTTGGAAAGAATCCAAAAGTCTCCTACTTTTGAACTTTTGCTTCTAAATGTTTTATACTAAAATACTAAATACCAATAAAGCATATTCGATCCAAAAGCCGATGAAGGAATTTTATTTGGTATTCGGGCTAAAGCAAAGCCTATAGAATTTTTAATAAACGAATAAATACCATTAAAGAGAGCGTATATGTCTCCATCTTTGATGATTCCAAAAGTAAACGAGATAATGATGATGGGGAAATATCAGATATTAATCAAACTGTTGTTCTAGATAATAATATCAATAATAATGAAAATGTGAATACAAATAATAACATCAACAATACTATTTGAAGATCATCCCTTAGAATTTTAAAAGGCTACCCAATAGACAATGTAATAGGTGACGTAAACACTCGAGTTTCTACTAGAAGTCAATTAAATCAAATGAGACATGTTGCATTTATTTTGAATACTAAATCGAAAAATTATAAAGGGACTGCTAAAAATGATTTTTGGATATTGGCAATGTTAGAGGAATTAAACCAATTTGAGTGTAATAAAGTTCAGGAACTTGTACCAAGAGAGGATAATCAATCTGTTATTGGAACAAAATGGATATATAAGATAAAAGCTGATGAAAATGGGAGTACTATTCGTAATAAACCTAAATTGGTAGCTCAGGGTATAATCAAGAATAAGAAATTGATTATAAGGAGACACATGCCCCTATAGCAAGATCAAAAGCTATAAGAAATTTACTTACTTTGGTATGTCACGATAACTTCAAGTTATATCAAACGGATGTCAAAAGTGCTTTTCTAAACGGTTTTACTAAAGAAAATGTCAATGTTGAAGAACCACCCTTGTTTAAACATGAGAAGTACCCCGATCATGTTTTCAAAGTTAAGAAAGCATTGTTGATCTAGCAAAAGCATCCCATGCTTGGTACGATAGACTTATAAGTCATTTAATAAACTCTTGTTTTCAAATTGGACAAATAGACTCTACATTTTTTTTGAAGAAGAAAGATGATGGTATACTTCATACAAATCTATATAGATGATGTAATATTTGGATCTACAAATGAAAAATCTATGCAATGATTTTGCAAATATTATGAAAAATAAATTTGAAATATCAAATATAGAGAACTAAACCTTTTCTTTGGTCTACAAATAAAACAACTTGAAAATGGATTCTTTATGTACCGAGAAAAATATTGTAAGGAGTTATTAAAACATTTTAGAATGGATAACACATCAAGTAAACCAACTCTAATGAGAACAAGCTTGCATTTGAATAAGATGAGAGCAATAAAGATTTTGATCAAAAATTATATCGTAGTATGATAGGATTACTACTATATCTAACTGCGAGTAGACCAGACATTATGATGAGCATTTGTCTATGTGCTTGATTTCGAACACAGCCTAAGGAATCACGTCATTGAGCTGTGAAAATATTTTTATGTTACTTAACCAACACCAAAGTCTACGGGCTCATTTACTTGAAAGGAAGCTCATTTGAATTAAGTCTCATATAGTGATGCTGATTTCGAAGGCTTTAAAACGGATCGAAAGGATAAGAGTGGCACCTATTACTTCATTGGTTAATATCCGGTTTCATGGTTCAGTAAGAAAAAAAAATTGTTTCACTATCGACTTTTAAGGATGAATATATTTCAATTGGCTTAACTTGTGCACAAGTGATATATACGCAAAAAACACACGAAGATTTTGGAAAAATAATTACTAAATCTCCTATATTGTGATAATACGAGTGCTATCAATTTATTGGAAAATCCCATCAATCATTCTAGAAATAAACATATTTATATTCATTATCATTTTTTTGGAGATAATGTAGAAAAAGACACTATTTTAGAATTCATTCAAAAATCAAATTGTAGGTATATTTACTGAGCCACTTTATGACTTTACTTTTATAAAAGTTTGTAGAGATCTAGGGATTTATTTAGTAAACGAATTAATATAATAGTATAAAGTAAATATGATTATATATAAATATGTTCATAAATTTTTTGTTCAAACTATAGTAATACTTTAAACAATATGTAGCTAGTACAATCTTGATTTTTTTTAAATTAACTTAGATATATATTGATTGATTGGTAGAAAATAATTCCGATAAGAAAAATTATAAGAATCATAAAAAATAAGGATTTTTATTAATTTTCCAAAAGTTTCTTTGGTTTAAACAAACCTCTCTCTTTTTAGTAAGTTTATATAATATTGAATGGTGAAACTTTTACCTAGCTAAACAAACATCTCTCAACTTAGTTTATAGGCTCACTATTTAATCTGTATGCTTTTAGAGAATATTTACTGATCAAAACTAGCTTAAAATCTTAAATAAATTCTATACAATGTCATCTTCGGACAACACTTCTTCTTAATCAATATAACTTCGTCTCCCTCCAACAAGAATGAATATTCTCCAAATGGCAAGAAAGTTAGGCAATCACTTAAATTTGAAGGAGAACTAATGGTTGCGAATGATGACTGGATCGATGGTATTGCACATTATTAAGGAGAATCTATAAGATTGCAACAAGAAAGTATTGGGAACAACGCCGTTAGGGAGAACGTTTGAATATTATAGAGAAAGCCGTATTGCGTTTCTATAAGAAATCTCCAATGAAGAAAGCATTCGGTCCACTGGAAGCCCATCAAAAAGCTTATTCTTTCAAAATAGCCTAGTTTATAAATGCAAATTATTAGTCCATAAAAATAACCTTCAACTCCAACAAAAATATATGAACCATATCTTGAGAACTCATTAAAAACAGATAGGTCCAAAGAAATATTAAGTCCCTCAATGAATTCATATTAATTTTCAGCCTTCTTAGATAACTTCTCTATAACATACATACATACATACATACATACATACATACATACATACATACATATACATATATATATATATATGGAATAATTTTTTATATAAATCTTTATATATATGTAATACCTTATTGTATTTGCATTTCAATCTATATAAAAGTGTATGTGTGTGTGTATGTGTGTGTGTGGGTCTATAGGTTCTCATATATGGATACACATATAGTATAAAGTATTTAAACAAATTCAAATCTATAATAACAAAACACACAAAATAGGCTTCAGTCGACTAAACAAAATTTCCCAGCCAACTAGACCCATATATGATTAATCGAAAATAAGCCCAGTCCACTAAAAATTGGTAAATAAGTAGACTAAACTCAAACAAACTATCTGGATCCAAAAATTACTAGTTCGGTTGATTGAACAACATAGCTAGCCAACTAAACATAGCCTATTTTTTAGAAGTAGCCGACTATATTACAATACAACTGCCAACTCAATTTACCAATACTCTCTATTTCCAAAATGCCATTCAATCGACTGAATTGGCCAATCTAGTTGATTGAAATGGGGGTTTTCTGTTTTGAATTAGAAAAAGTCATGCCTTTTCCTCAAACCATCACTTCACTTAACAAATTTCAAAACCCTAAATTTCTTCAAACTTCACAAACGATTCATCGCACCAAAATAAATGCTTCTCATTAATAAGAAAAGAACACATAAAGGAAAGGCTCCTGCTTCATCCTCTCATCCTACTCATCCAGAATTTGCCTTGGATGTCCAGATTTTCAAATGGTTAAACTGTAGCAAGGTCGCCTTGAAACATTTTAACAAATTATATGAAAAGAGAGTGTTTCAGGAAATATTTTACAAGATGTCCGACATTGAAGTCTTTGGTGTTGAGGCAATTGCTAGAAAGCACGAGTTCCCATCCTTGATTGATGCAAAAGAGAACAAGGTGAAAATTTATTTGTTCCTCGTAAAAATGTTTTATGCCAATATATGTGGTGATTTTTATAAACCAAATGATGATGATGGTTTCTATGAAGTAAGTTATTAGGAGTAGACATTGTTTTAACCATAAGAGATTTGGGGATAATTCTTAAGTGTTCTAATATTGGGCATGAATTATATGATATTGATAACAATGATTTTGCATACAATCCAACTAGTTATTTATTTCGTCAAGATAGAATCACTAATATTTCCATAAATTTACATCCACAAGCTCAAACCCTAAATAAAATGGTAATTCATACCATATTGCCTCGTACAGAAAGTTATGAGAAAATGTACGACAATTACTACAAGATGTTGTATGCCTTTTAGTCGAATAGAAAGTTGAATTGGGCTAGAATTATTCATGATGAGATTAAAAGCTTTCAAGCTCGACATCGTCGCACGATGTTACTTACATCATATTTGGCCAAGATTTTTGTTCACTTTAAGACACATGTCGAGAGTATGCAGGACTTCATCTTACCAAAAATATTAGGTCGAAAACCAATATCTCTTTTGAAGCCTCCATCTAGAATAGAAATTGTTACCCAGCATTTTAACCCGGCTATATTAAACTATATGCATGAGTTAGATTTGATTTCCATCAAGGCCGATGACTCCAGAGTGATGATAGTGGGGCCCAAAAGTCAAGTACAAATGACAACATAAAGTCAATGTTGAAGGAAATGGATGGATATGCAAGGCAGAGCGTTCATAATATGAACTATGGTTCAACACCCAGAGGGATCGGCATACATTGGCATCAATGATAGGGATCAGCATGTTCTAGGGCGTGAGAGCATTCCTATGAAAAACAATTGATATCCCAAGATCCATAGGTCCAATGCATGTTAAATATTATGAGCAGGACATAAGGATCCTATGGAGCCTGCCCTAGGGATCGTACCTCAAGGGGATGAAGTTGGAGGGATCAGTATACTTCCCTTGGAAGGGATTGGCAAAAAGCAGCATGCAAACGATATTGAAGCAAAGATCAAGCAATAACTCGAGCTTCACTGATCCAATTAGCATGAAATTTGAAAGCTAAGCGTATTTTAGCATAAGGAAGCCACCATAGGGATCACACCCCAAAATTCAACTAAATAAGGGATCGGTGCCGATCCCTTTTCTTTGGGAATTGAGCCATGCAACCCCTCCTATGGGCCCATATGGTTTTGAGGGTTCTTTTACCAGGTTTTCAGAGAGATATTTGGCCATCTTCGTCTACAAATACCGGCTTGGTTGTTGATTTTTAGGACTTCATGCTAGTTGCTTTATACCCTTTTGTAACTAAGGATTTTGATCATATCCCTCTTGTACTCGGTTTATAAAGTAAATAATAAAGCAATCAATTCAAAGTGGATGTAGGCAAACAATGTGGAACCACTATAATCATTGTGTGCATATTATTCTTTTAGTTAATTGCTGTTTCATTGTTATTATCTACTTTTTCCATATTATTCTTTATTTCATCCTCTTCATGAAGTTTATATGGGTGTTTGTGCCAATTTTCAATGCAACCATTTTAGTGCTTTTACTGAGAACCTTGATTCTCAGCTTATTATGATTCGTTTGTTGCTATTGGATTGAATAAATCCTTCAAAGGAGATCTGTTATCCCGCTTTTTTGGCAAAGCCGTGATATCAAAAGATCGATCACAAACAAAGGACAGTCCATCTCAGAGATTGGTTATGCTTCACCTAGCTATGGATATCGATGAATTTTGCCCGAGTCCGGATCAGGCCACAATTGATAGGACACAACAAGAAAAGTTGTAGGAGCCATCATTTCAAGTTTCAAGTCAACCCGAGTTCGTATGCTCAAGATATGATGGATCCAGTGTGAAGAGAAATAGTCATTGTCTGGTTCGAAACCATGAAGTTCGAACCCATCCATTTCGAACCCATCCTGTTCGAAACCATCCGTGCCCTTGCCTTCGAACCCATGGTGTTCGAACCCATCAGCTAGTACCCAGCCTCGAAACCATCCGCTTCGAACCCATCTGCTTCGAAACCGTCCTGAAGCCTTCCTTCGAACCCAGGCGACGTTCGAACCCATCGGCTAGTGCCTGCCTCGACTCCATCGCCTTCGACTACATTACCTTCGAACCCACCACAGTAGCCTACCTTCGAATCCATGACTTCACTCGGCCTCACATCCTCACTTCGAACCCATCGAGTGACCCAGTTCGAACCGATCAAGTTCGAACCCATGAAGATTCCTGGATTCGAATCAGTCACGTTCGAAACCAGGAATACTTCCTATTTCGAATCCACCGAGTCAATTGGTTTAGATGACGTGTTCGCCGTAGCTCACGGATTCGAAGCGGTCCATTCGGAGATAAGTTAGGATCGATTCGAATATTGCGCGCCACGTCACTGCAAGCCCACGTGCACTGATGGATTCGAAACGAAGGGTTCGAAATCATGGGTTCGAACGACCCAGCCAACCGAGAAGGCCAATTTCGAACCGAGCATATCTCCTTGACCATAGATCCAAATGCAACCAAATTTTCACAGTAGTTTCCATATGAGGTAAAGATTGTTCCTGCCAAGTTTCAGCTCGATTGGACCATTTCTTGATGGGTTCGAAATCACTTCGAACCGATGTCAGATCGAGACGAAACTTGGTGGGGTCGGTCGCGTGGGCCCACTCACGTGCCAGAAGGAGTCTCACGAAGTTTCAGCAAGATCTGGGCCTCCAACGCCTATAAATAGCACCCTGAAGCCTCCAGAAAAGGGGGTCTTTCCGCCATTGAACGCCAAGACTCTGTCGGATTCAAGTTTAACTATCAGAATCGCTGTTGTATTCAGATTTAAGAGCAATTGTTAGCTGCAATTTATTGTAATCGATTGAATCGAGTAAAGCAATAAAGAGAAAACCTTCAAAGTGGACGTAGGCACGAACGCCGAACCACTATAAATCCTGTGTTTGTGATTGTTGCTTGTGAATTACTGTAATTTGTCACTTAGAGCTGAATTACATATTGATTGTTGCTGGGTTCTGTGTTGAATATTATCGGATTGATTACGTAAACGGGTGCTTTCACGACTTTGGGTGTTTGCGACCAATTTTGGCGCAAACATTTTGGTGCTTTCACTGAGAAGCTAATTCAGGAAGAAGTTGAATTTGGAAATCCAGGAGTTCAGATTTAGGAATTATGGCAAGACAATCAAGTAGGAGGCCAAGGCCTGAGAGAAGCGAACCACAAGGAAGCCAAGAGGCTTCCTCAGGAGCGAATCAACCATCGATATACATCACTAGGGGTGAGATGGAAACTATGATGAAGAGGCAAGAGGACATGATTCAGAGTTTACTCCAACAGATAGGACAGCTCGGAGCACAGAATAGGGAAGCCAATGGAGTCCAGAACGGAGCAGGACCATCCGGAGTAGCACCTGGATTAGGGGGCACACCCTTGGAGAACGTTGATCCAGTTTCGAAGAGAGAAAGGGGAGCATCTGCGCAACCCGGTAGTAGTAGAGATGCAAACGCTCAGTCAAGGGGGCAGATCCCGGAGTTACCTCGTGAACTCGGGGGGCAGGTTGGAAGTAGTGAACAAGGATTACATCTCGGAGACAATGACCGATTAGCAGAGATAGTTAGGAGAGCTTTGAGAGGCGGTATGGTGAACAAAGATTTGGAAGATGTTAATAGAAGCCCTTTTACTTCATCAATCAGGCAAGCTAGGAACCCACCTGATTTCAAACTACCATCGTTGGATATGTATGACGGGAGAACGGACCCCACGGTCCACCTGACAAAATATATGAGGCATATGGAGGTACTGGGGGCATCGGAGGAGGTTATGGCCCGATGTTTTCCATTGTACTTGACAGATATCGCTGCACTATGGTTTAGACAGTTGGAGAACGGATCCATCGGAACTTGGAATGGTTTAGTAGAGAGATTTATGAGGCAATTCAGGGTTCATATTACAAGACCCAAGAACGTGATGACTCTGGCAACCCTAAAGCAAAAGGCCGGAGAGACCTTGAGAAGTTATCTAGCGCGATTTAATGCAGCAGCAGCTTCAGTGGATAGAGCGGATCCATCCATGGTGGTAATGGCAGCTGTGTCCGGAATAGCTGACGGCACAGAGTTCAAGAATTCGTTGACTAAAGATCCACCCACAGATCTGGAGGAATTCTATCATGAAGCAGAAAAGTTCTTACGATTAGAAGATGCGAATGCCGAGAGAGAAGAAAGAGATGGGATAGAAATTTTTGCATTTAGAGACGAAAAGCCTCTTAAAAAGGATTCGGACAAGGATAGAGGTAAAAGAAAGATTGAGAATGACAGAGACAGATCGAAGCGGCAACGAAGGGAGCCGCGATTCACCACCTACACTGAGTTGAACGAGAGCCTGGAACGAATTTATCAGGATACCAAAGAACAGATTCCGTACCGTAGGCCGATGCGAAGGGACCCTACCTCTGACGAAAGGAAATCAGATAAGTTCTGTGTATTCCATGAATTAAATGGTCATAATACTAACGATTGTAGGCACCTGAAGGATGAGGTGGAAGGGCATATCAGGAACGGTATGCTCCTCCAGTATGTAAGGAGGCGAGCTCCTGCGGCGGAACCCGAGCGACCACCGTCCACATCAGCTAGGGGCGACCCCGAATCAAGGCACCGTATGGTTATCAATTGAGTAAGATAACGATGAACAAGTTGTAAGCTTCCACTAACGCAATTAAATCATTTACACATGTGCGAGATCGCGAACGATCTCCAGACATGCTCTGAATGATCGTTGACCGTTTTGTAGTGGGAACTTACACTTTGACATCCATGCTTTACTTTCATTTCGCTTTAATTTGAACATTTAGACTCTGTTTGTTTGGACAATTGTTTTTGAAGCTCATCCGTGTAATAGATATTTGATTCTGATAACTCTGGAATGGTTAAGCTACTTACACATGTACGGGATCGCGAACGATCCTTAGGTATGCTCTGAGACGGCGATGAACTGCCCATGCAAACGATCCAGGAACTCACCCGAACGTGACCCTGGCATCGATAACACCAAGCCCTCCCGGGCACACACACAATTCGCCTCGAACGGCACCCGACTTCGAACAGTCATAACTCACCTTACCTCAATGGCTTGATCGCGAACGGTCGTCACTTGAGGTCCGACATCCGACCACGAACGGTCACAGATTCGCCTCGAACGGCACACGATCGCGAACGATCACTTCCTGCCTCGAACGCCATCGATCGCGAACGGTCATGGCTCACTGATTATGAAACCCGACCTCGAACGGTCACCATTCGCCTTGAACGGCACTTGGTCGCGAACGATCATCATTTGCCACGAACGGCAGTCGACCGCGAACGGTCCCATCTCATCATTCGCCGCGAACGGCATCGACCGCGAACGGTCCTATTCCATCTTATGCCACGAACGGCACGGACCGCGAACGTTCCCGATTCACTTCAAGCAGCATACGATCCCGAACGATCGAAGCATGAATTTATACGCTCGACCGCGCACGGTCGCACTTCCCCTCGAATGACTCGATCACGAACGATCGTCATTTGAAGTTGAGCGCTTGACCATGAACGGCCGCACTTCATCCCAAATGGCTCGATCCCGAACGATCGTCATTTGAGGACATATGAAACTATTGAGTTCTTTGCAGGTTGACGATCGGATACGAACATCCAACTCAAGGCATTACAAAACACACCTTCCTACCGCAAGGCATGTTTTGGGGGGCAAAATGTTATCCCGCTTTTTTGGCAAAGCCGTGATATCAAAAGATCGATCACAAACAAAGGACAGTCCATCTCAGAGATTGGTTATGCTTCACCTAGCTATGGATATCGATGAATTTTGCCCGAGTCCGGATCAGGCCACAATTGATAGGACACAACAAGAAAAGTTGTAGGAGCCATCATTTCAAGTTTCAAGTCAACCCGAGTTCGTATGCTCAAGATATGATGGATCCAGTGTGAAGAGAAATAGTCATTGTCTGGTTCGAAACCATGAAGTTCGAACCCATCCATTTCGAACCCATCCTGTTCGAAACCATCCGTGCCCTTGCCTTCGAACCCATGGTGTTCGAACCCATCAGCTAGTACCCAGCCTCGAAACCATCCGCTTCGAACCCATCTGCTTCGAAACCGTCCTGAAGCCTTCCTTCGAACCCAGGCGACGTTCGAACCCATCGGCTAGTGCCTGCCTCGACTCCATCGCCTTCGACTACATTACCTTCGAACCCACCACAGTAGCCTACCTTCGAATCCATGACTTCACTCGGCCTCACATCCTCACTTCGAACCCATCGAGTGACCCAGTTCGAACCGATCAAGTTCGAACCCATGAAGATTCCTGGATTCGAATCAGTCACGTTCGAAACCAGGAATACTTCCTATTTCGAATCCACCGAGTCAATTGGTTTAGATGACGTGTTCGCCGTAGCTCACGGAGTCGAAGCGGTCCATTCGGAGATAAGTTAGGATCGATTCGAATATTGCGCGCCACGTCACTGCAAGCCCACGTGCACTGATGGATTCGAAACGAAGGGTTCGAAATCATGGGTTCGAACGACCCAGCCAACCGAGAAGGCCAATTTCGAACCGAGCATATCTCCTTGACCATAGATCCAAATGCAACCAAATTTTCACAGTAGTTTCCATATGAGGTAAAGATTGTTCCTGCCAAGTTTCAGCTCGATTGGACCATTTCTTGATGGGTTCGAAATCACTTCGAACCGATGTCAGATCGAGACGAAACTTGGTGGGGTCGGTCGCGTGGGCCCACTCACGTGCCAGAAGGAGTCTCACGAAGTTTCAGCAAGATCTGGGCCTCCAACGCCTATAAATAGCACCCTGAAGCCTCCAGAAAAGGGGGTCTTTCCGCCATTGAACGCCAAGACTCTGTCGGATTCAAGTTTAACTATCAGAATCGCTGTTGTATTCAGATTTAAGAGCAATTGTTAGCTGCAATTTATTGTAATCGATTGAATCGAGTAAAGCAATAAAGAGAAAACCTTCAAAGTGGACGTAGGCACGAACGCCGAACCACTATAAATCCTGTGTTTGTGATTGTTGCTTGTGAATTACTGTAATTTGTCACTTAGAGCTGAATTACATATTGATTGTTGCTGGGTTCTGTGTTGAATATTATCGGATTGATTACGTAAACGGGTGCTTTCACGACTTTGGGTGTTTGCGACCAATTTTGGCGCAAACAAGATCCGTATTTATCTTCATCGAATTGCTCATACTATTCTAATTTACAAAATTTAAGCAATGCTATCAACAATTTTGAGGAAAACTAGATTTACTTCTCTAAACTTGGAAAGAAGCGAGACCGCTAGTATCCAGCAAGGAGGCTCGAGCAGTCAACTAATGGCTGTGAATGTCAAACCAGTTGAAGTCCAGAACCCAACTGATTCTATTACAAGAGCTGAATTCTAGAATCTGGTGAGAGAACTAATGGATAGCCATCGATAATTAAATCAGCAGATTCAGACTAATATCAACCCAACTCACATAGCAATAGCGAGGAAAAGCAAAGAGGGACCCTACCCCATACTAGGAATTGGAGAGTTCTAATTCATCGGACGAGTATCATAGGCATAGGCATTAAAGAACAGATGGATATCACGTAGAAACTTCGGGACCTCAACATGCAGACTATCATGGTCTGCTAGGATCGATCGGTGCCGATCCCTCCTACATAGGAGGGAACTTACCTGTGCACAATGGGATTCAAGTGGGAGCTGTTGCAGTCGGTTTGGATGATGGAGTTCAGTTAAATGTTGACCAAATACTTTCCCGGAAT
The DNA here is from genome assembly GCA_030765085.1 of Allium cepa. Classification (NCBI taxonomy): domain Eukaryota; kingdom Viridiplantae; phylum Streptophyta; class Magnoliopsida; order Asparagales; family Amaryllidaceae; genus Allium; species Allium cepa. Next base: position 1,011,364,052 of record CM060945.1, on the reverse strand, counting down.
GACGATGAAGTGAATTTACAAGATACACATTGGGAAGATATTGAACCAAGAAGGCATGGAATGGCCCGTAGACATCGATTGGACCATTAATGCGAGGTGGAACGCGATCACTGCTTGGCACCAATTAACTAAATGTCGGACATATCGGCTATGGTCAGACAATTAGTGGGAGAGAGTCGAGGCTTGACCAGTGATGACTGGGGAATCTTGAGAATCCATACCCCATTCACTGATAATGTCCTACATGCAGAGTATCCAAGGAGGTTTCACATGTCGTCGATACCTTCCTATGAGGGAAAAACTGACCCCAGGCAACGCATTATGTGGTATGAGTGGCTGATGGATTCCACATGAGCATATGATGCAACCAAGTGTAGATATTTTTCCATAACTAGAATAACAATGATGTGGTTTACAAGGTTACCCCCACGGTCGATCTATAATTTAATAATTTAGCAACAAGGTTTGTAGAGAAGTTCTGAATGCATGCAACTTGCCTCAAAGATGTGATGTCCCAGTCCAGCATGATCCAGGCTCGAGAGAATCATTGAAAGATTATTTAGAGAGATTCCACATAGCTATTATAGAAATCGGTAATCTGAATGACCGTGCAATATTGATGGCTGTGACAAGAGGAAATGATCCAGAATTTGATTTTGGCTATTGGTAAGTCGGCAAGCCACCTGCAATGTTGGAATGCTTTTACGCAAGTGGCTTAGTATTTGAGGAAGGAGGAAGCTAGATACACCAAGAAGAAGAATGTTATGGGACAAGTAGAGAGGGAGTATAATATTTCTATAAAGCAGTTTGATGATAGCTCTAGGAAAGTTCAAGTGAATGTCAAGAAAAAACCGAATCAATAAAAGAAAGGCGGAGATGGAGCTAAGAGCGAAAGAGAGATTCTAGAAGAGGGAAACCTAGGATTCTGATGTTCAATACATACGCACCACTAAATACATCCCTGGAGAATATCTATTTGTCTACGTACAATACCATGCGGCACAGGAAGTAAGTTGCCTCCAAAAGAATCAACAGAGGAGCAGAAACAAACTGGGAAATATTGTTAGTCTTACAAATGCTATGGGCATACCACAAATGAATGTAGGCATCCCCAGAATATTATCGAAAGGCTAATTCGAGAAATAAAGTTATACTAGTTTGTGAAAACCCTACAGGATGGCGGGCATGGAACATCTGATACCAACCGAGGACAAGCGAGATACAGGGCTGAGGATCCTGTGTGGACTAGTGGAAGATTGGTGATCAATATAATAGTCAGAGGATCGCATCCGACTGATAAGAGTGGACATGAAGTAGAGTGCTATGCTAATGCAATTAAGCACATGGATTTTGAATGTTGTTCAAAAACGGAAGATGGAGCTCCAGCAAAATTGCAGCGTGCAATAGTAGACGATATAGTGTTTAGAAACAAAGATGCGGACAAGGTGGAGGCTCCAACATTTGACCCAACAGTCATTTTAGCCATGATCGGTCCCGCTTTAGTGAGAAGGATATTGGTTGACTATGGAAGTTCTATAAATAAAATTTTCAAAAAATGCTTATAATCAAATAAGGATGGAAGCGAAGACTTGAGACCGTCTAAAGCCCGCATTCATGGCTTTAACTGTGCTGCAACTGAAGATGTTGGTTGTGTTGAATTACCTGTAGAGTTCGGAGAAGGTGACCATAGGAGAGTGAAGATTATGTGAGACGACCCGACTTTCTATCTCCAGGAAATCGCATCATCTTGAAGAAAGAAAGGTATAGAAGAAGAAAAGAAAGAGAAAGAAGAAACAGAACAACATCAGAGAACTCACAGCGGAACGAATAAAATATAATATATCACATAAAATATTACATAGTATCTCATTACATCAGAGTACACAACTTAAATAATACCTATTAGACAGTAATAAACATCTGTCTAACTATACAACTCAAGATACAAGAGAAACAGATACAACAAACACATCGGAATCAATATATATATACGCGTTGAAGCCTCCTGCTCCATATCTCCTCCAAAATTCGTTAAGCAAACCTGAATCACTTGACTACTCATACATAATATGAGTACCCAAGAGTTTAATAAAACAGAAAATAAACACTCGGGTCAGACAGGGGTCTGGTGTGAGTAAACGGGTTAAAATTGCTTAACTTTTGAAATCCTTTGAAAGAAAAGGTATCACGTAAGACTTCCCACACATAAACATGGAAAAGTTTTTACCTTATGCTAACCAAAATATTTGATAGGAAATCCAGTGATATTATAATAGTGTTTAGGGTTTTCAAGTAAATAAGAAATAGCCGAAATTGTTACATCTATTAAATTCCAGCTACTAGCCACAAAAGTGGGTAATACAATCAAAACCGTAGGGTCTCGTAGGAAGAATGGGATTCCATCGATGGCAGGGCTACTGGGGTACCGCCCGTCACAGTATGTGGCCTAGATCAACGTACCGAGGAGTACGCCCGCTCCCCTGCAACACAAGGCCGGAACCATCCCTTACTGGACAGTCCCGAACAAGACCACCCCGTAGTTGGCGCGACCAACCACACACTAAGCCGAAATAGAAAGGGACCTCTAGACAGGGGTAAATCTCACTCTCAAGTGAGGGCTACCCACGAAGCCTTTGTAATATCCCGGAATTTTTAACAATATCAATTTAATAATCTGTATTAAAAATTAAATTGATATTGATATTCTGTTAATAATTATTCAAATAAATTTAATAATCTTCTTCAATAATTATTTAAATTGGTTATTATATCTTTTAAAAATAATAAATTGATTCTATTTATAAATAAATATATGGTTTATATTTTAATAGATTGGTATTGTTTTAATTTTAATAAGTAAAGCATATTTTCTAGTTTTAATATTTGTAGCAATTTGGAAAATTTGATTTATTTAATATTTAAGCTTTTCATAGTTAAATAAATGATTTTGGTTTAAAATTAATAAATGAATCATGTTTTAAAATTCTAATATATACATTATAATTTGGAACATTTGATTTTAATTAGTATTGAGTTTTTAAAACTATTTCATAAATAAAAATATGATTTTAAAAATTGATAAGAAAATATTAAATATTTAAATTAAATTGACTTGAGTTTTAAATTTATAATAAATTTAAAAAAAGGTTCCATGGATTAATAAAATGGATATTTTATTGATAAAAATATAATTTCTTGTAAAATGATTTTAATTTAATAATAATAGAATTATAAAAACAATATTAATATTGTGTTGTCTTTATAAATAAGCTTTGAATAGGATTTGCAAGTTTTTATTTCAAATTGAATTTATATTCATAACTTGATTTGGAAAAATAATTGATTTTGAATTTAGTTTGAATTTAAATTCAAAAGTATAAAATATTAAATTGTTTAATTATTATATGTATAGGTTTCAATTTGTAAAACATGATTTGTTTTTATTTTCATTTATAAATTTATACACATGTTTAAATATAAAATAACATATTAACTTAGGATTACACACACATTAATTTGTAATTAGTACTAATCATTTTAAAGAAAACAAGTATTGCATTCTTTTAACAAGTGTAACATTCATGTAACATGTGTTAAAATTTAACATTAACCAATTTGACAAGTGTTAAATTTTGGTTCTAATTTTTCTTTTATTTCCTTTAATCTGAAATACATTAGTTAAGATTGCATCTTTATTCATATTGCATTTTCATTTTCCTCAATCAAAAAAAGAAAGAAAAGATCAAACTCATCTTCAAAATTTATAAAATCAGTAACACTCTTCAAAAATCTGCATATACAAATTTATCAAAACCCTGTTCAAATCTGCATTTCCTCAAATTCAAGTATATCTGCATATTCCACTCCTCTTCAAAATCAAACCCATCTGCCTTAAATTCAAACATTAATCTGCATTTCCTAAAAATCAAATGAAGCCTGCACACTGTTTTTTTTCTTCTGCATTCTGTTTTTAAGACCTGGAATGGATCAAGCCTGATTGAAACATGATTAGCATCTGCATGTATTTGGGGGATTAGCAATAGCATCTACTTTCTGCATGCAAGTAATTAGGCTCAGATCATGGGCATTTCATCAAAATTCAACTCAGATTTTAAACATCAAAGGGTCAAGCCTGCATATCTTATTTCTGCAAAATTCATAAAGTCAAAACAGGAGCTCTGCATTTAATAAGGTGAGTAACATTTAATCTTAAAACTGTAATTTAGGTTGCTTGAGATAAAACATGTTTGTGTGCCTGATGTAAATGTGATTGTGTATGCATGTTGATTATACTTTGCTGTGTTCCCAGATTTATCATCCTATTTAAAAGAATCTTCTTCAATTGATCTGATTTGAGATTGTATCTGTTTTTTTTTTTTAAAAAAAAAGGGTTTTGCTTATCATAGATTAGAATGCAAATTTATAAAGTATTGTTGTTTAAATTTCTTAAGTTCAGGTTTAAAATTTTAGGTGAGTTAAATACAGGGTGTTATCTCTGAAAACACAGGTAATACCATTACATATTAATCTTGATCAAAACCAATCACATAAATATTGAAATATGCAGTTTCATAAACTTAATGCATTAACAAAAACTTGATTTTTAAATCAAGTATTAGTATTTTTAGGTGTATGAGTCTGTAGCAGTTTGTTCTTGGACTAAAAAATGATTTTGAGCAAGATCATGAAATCTGTGACTTGAGGAAACTCAGGATTCTTCTGAGTTATAATAAAAGGAACATAGATTCTTAGTAAAATCAGAAATGAGGATTTTATTGATTAGGGTAGATGCAGTTTTGATTTTTAGAATTGAACCCTAGTTTTGAATAGGGGTTAAAGATTGAGTCAGTGTGAGGTAATGGATTGATCGAGTGTCTTGGTATTTAGGAATTGGGTAGTTGAAGTGTGAGGGAGTTCGTGGCCAAAGGGGTCGAGCGTCAGATGGTCGGGGAGGCGCAATTTCGCCGTTGTCAGGTTTGCAACAGAAACCTGTTTGAAGTTTACAGGTTTTGGGATTAGGGGTTAAACTTTGAATTCTTGTTTATTTGCTCGATCTGGTGATTGTGGTAGGGCATGGATGAGTCATTGGTTGTGGTTTGATCGTCTTTGATGACCAGTAGGGGCGGTGGTCGCCGTGCATATGCACAGCGATGAGATTCTGGTGATGTATATTTGGGGTTTTGGATGTTGCAGGGAAATCTTTGGGATGGCTCAAAGTAAGTTGTTTGAAAACTCAAAGTAGGCAAGCATTAGACTCGAAGTAAAATGGGGTTTTCTCGGGTTGACTGTAATATCCAGGTTTTGGAACCTGTTTTTAAAAATCTGGGTTTTTAAAATTTTTAAAATCTGTAATTTTGTTTAGGGTAAGGTTTAAGTTTAAATTCAAATGCAAGTTTGAATTTTAGATTCAAATTTAAATCCCAGTTTTTAAAATAAAATAAAAGTTTCAGAAATTTAATTTAAATAACTATTTGTTTTGGTAAAATAGTTTAAACATTTTTAGTAATGAGATTTTAAAATATGAGTAGATTTGAAGTTTATTTAAAATCTGGAAATTCAAAAGTTAAATTTGAATTTCAGTTTTAAATTTTAAAAGAAGGTTTAAATTGAAGTTTTAAATTAAATGAAAATTTAAGTTATTAAAATTTTTAAATGAATTTAACTTTTAAAATTTTCATAGCACTTGTTGATTTGCAATTTAAAAAGTTTTAAATTATATAAATTTTGATAAGTTTTAAATTGTTCTATTTTAAACTTGTATTCATAAATGAAAATTTAAAAGTAGTTTAAAAAGTACTTTGTTTCAATGTTGTTTTTAAACATAATTAAGTTATGTTTTATTTTGAAATTTAAATTAAGATTAATATTTCAGGATTAATTTAATTAATAAGGTAATTAAGATTAATTAATTTAATTAATTAATTAAATTTGGAATTAATAATTGATTAATGGTTAATCAATTTATAATTAAGATCATTAATTAGATTATTAATTAATGATGAATGAATATTATTAATCATGTAATTAAGTTTTAAATCAAGGTTAATTAATTTAATAATTAACTTTAATTAATGAATGATTAAAGATAATTTAAATTGTAATTAATTTAAGTTAATTACTTTATAAAATAATTAGAGAATGGTTAATGAAGGTCATTAACCAGGATTATTTAACAATTAATTAATATGGTTAATTTTTATAATTAATTAGACTGATTAATTTAATAATAATCAATTGTTAATGGTTTGAGTGTGATTACTTGATAAAGTAATTAAGAAATTAATTACTTAATGTAATTAATTTAATTTAATGAGATTGTTTATTTCAATTAATTTAGTTTAATTAATTTTAAACACTTGGGTTTTATAATTAATTACTTTATGTAATTAATGATTTGGAAATTACTCACTTAAGTAATTATTTAATAATTACAGGTTGTAATTAAGTGGAGATGTTAAGAATGAAGTAATTTGGATTTAAATTACTTAATAATTAATCAAGGGATTAATTAAATAATAAATTAAGGATAATTAATTTGGTTTGAATAAAGTAATTAAGTTAGTTAATTACTAAATGTGATTAATCTTTGATGATAATTAATAATTATAAGTTAATTACTTAAGGTAATTAATAAAAGGGGATCATTAATTATTTTAATTTATGATGTAATTAAAGTTGATTAATTATGAGTAATTAATCAATAATAGGTAATTAAAGGCAATTAATTAATGTAATTAATTAAGGATCAATGTGATTAATCATAGTTAATTAATTAATTGAAGTAATTAAAGGTTAATTACTGTTTAGTTAGATAATTAATTTTGTGAAATTAATTGAGGATAATTACATGAATGTAATTAAGGATAATTAATCAAGAATGATTAATTTAGGTAATTAATAATGAATGATTAAATTGGTTGTAATCAATTAAATGATTGAGTAAGCAAGATTTATATTGGTAAAGTAATTAATTTAATTTATTTTAAATTAATTTAAGATGGATAATTAATTTAATTCATTTTAATTAGTAAGAGAGATAGTTAATTTAATTCATTTTAAATTAACTATATTGATGATGAATAAATCATTGCTTATATATATGTATGGATGACATTGATTGTCTTGGATGCTTTTAGATCTCAGTAATAAGATAAATAATATTGCGTGGTATGGATGTTTGAATTTATTGTGATGATGACATAGGTTATCTATTGTGATAGTGATATATGGAATATCTATTTGATATTGATAATGTGGATTACCTGTTATTTGATAGTGTGGATTATCAATTGTGATTTATGAATTATCTATTTGTGTGTATATAGATGCTGTATTGAATTGTTTTAAACCTTTAAAACAACTTGGACTTAAAAGACACACTTTGGATTTCGATGAGACTGGGATCGGGTTACCATATTTGGATATCCGAAAACCACATCGATTCCAAATAACGTTAGGTCGTGAATTAAAATGGAGCTTTGTGAAGACTCGAGGTGTAAGGACTATGAGTCAGTATAGCTCTGGGGGTGATACCGTAATGGGTTGACGGAATAGTACTTATAGATTTGAGATGGTGATTCAGAGTGCAAGGGTTATTGTCGTTAACTCTAAGGGTGATTCCAAAATGAGTGTAACGAGATAATGCCTTCGCTTTCGTTCGAACCCGAAACGAACTTGTATGGATTGAATGCTTTCAGAACATCGTCAGGTGGACGATGAGCATTCTAAGTGATATGTCCTATAAAGGTAACCGTAGCCTATAGCCTCATCAACCGGGAATGGCTAAAACAGGGGAGGTGCAGCAAGGCTTCGTGGGTCGCACCCACTGGAGAGCAAGATTTACCTCTGTCTAGAAGTCCCTTTATATTCGGCTGTGTGGGTGGTTGCTAGCTACAACCACGGGATTGTCTTGTTCGGAACTGTTCAGTAAGGAATGGGTCCGGCTTTGTGTTGCAGGGGAGCGGGCGTACTCCTCGGTACGTTGATCTAGGCCACGTACTGTGACGGGCGGTACCCCAGTAGCCCTGCCGTTGTATGGAATCCAAAATCCAATAAGAGCCAACGGTTTTGATTGTATTACCCACTTTTGTGGCTAGTAGCTGGAATTTAATCATGTAACAATTTCGGCTATTTCTTATTTATTTGAAAACCCTAGACACTACTATAATATCATCGGATTTCCTATCAAATGTTTTGGTTAGCGTAAGGTAAAAACTTTTCCATGTTTATGTGTGGGAGGTCTTACGTGATACCTTTCTTTTCAAAAGGTTTTTGAAAGTTAAGCAACTTTAACCTGTTACTCACACCACACCCATGTCTGACCCGGAGTTTATTTTTGTTTTTCATAAACTCTTGGGTACTCAAATTTTTACGAGTAGCCAAGGGATTCAGGTTAGGATTTAGGTTGGCTTGACGAATTTTGAAGGAGCAAATGGAGCAGGAGGCTTCTGCGTATAGCTATAGAGTATTCCGCTGTGTGTTTTCTGAGTTATTGTCTTGAGTTGTATAACTAGACAGGTGTTTATAACTGTCTGGTATGTGTTGTTTTATCTGTGTATCTCTGATGTATATGATAATATGTAATATTTATGTTATTAATATAGTTTATTCGTTCCGCTGTTAGATTTTGATGTGTTGTTTTCTTCTTCTTCTCTATCTTTTCTCTTTTCTATCCCTTTCTTTCTTCAAGATGATGCGATTTTCTGGTGGTAGAAAGTCGGGTCGTCTCATTTGGTATCAGAGCATTAGGTTGAGTGAATACCTAGGCTCTGTAGTGGTGTCTTTCTTGAGAGAGTGTATTTGTAATTTTAATATATATATATATATATATATATATATAAATATATTTATTTCTACCTATCTGTTGGGTTACCTATTCAGGTTTTCCAATATAAGTTATTAAGGTATATGGGGTAGTAGTGTGTGTAACACGACCTACCATTGGTTGGAGTTTGAATGTTTGAGGTTGGAAGTCTATCTGTTGAGAATGTAGACCTAATACCGTCTCGAGTGAGCTTTGTAGTGATGAAGGACTTCATTGATCTCTGAAGGTAACTTGTTATGGTTCAGTGTCTATATTTGAAGTTGGGTGAGTAGAATTTGGATTTGTTGGTTGGCAGAAGCGAGTGATGGTATTTTGATACCTTAAGGAATAGTAGCTGCGTGATGAGATGTAGTGACTATGGATGTTCGCGAAGATGTTTTCTTTGGAACAAGTTAAAGAGGCGAGTCTGCTTCGATGTTGTGGCTGTGTTCAGCTGGTGTTTCTGTTTGCTTTGAGGTCCGAGTTTCTCGAAGAACTTTGATTTGGAATTCTTTGGCATCTATGGCAGCAGTGCAGTTTGGAGTGTTCTTAGTGTTGGGAAGAGATCTTTTGGCTTAGCAGTTTTTCTGAAGTTGAGTTCAGAAGCAGTTAAGTGAACCCGTTTCTTCGATGGGTTGGCTAGTAAGTGTAAGCTGTTCTGTTCGGAAAAGGGAGAACAGATTTTCTTGGATTTGGTTAAGTGTTCTCTTGGATTATCTGAATTTTTATGAATGTCTTCAGGAAGTCAGAGTTTTGTTCGCATCTGGAGATTGAGTTTTCTTATCGACTGGAATTCCAGGAGTGGTACCGGTGGTTCAGCTTTTTAGAAGAATGGTTCCAAGAGATTGAGTTGATGTAGCAGCTCAGAGTTTTGGGGAAATTTCTGAGTTTCTTATGGATTTGTTGAACCATATCTCGAGGGTGTGTTGTCCAATTTGTGTTTATGTTCTTCTTCAGCATTCTCTTTTACTTCAGATCAGAGTTGAGCAGCGGAAGCATTTTGGAAGTGTATCTGCTTTTCTTTTCCCGGACAGGAGAACTGAGTTGTTGTCTTCTGATGTTGAGGAGTAGAGTTTGAGTTCTTGATTTTGGTTGATCTTGAGGAGATCATTTTGTTGTGTTGATTGGTCTAGTTTGTTTCTAGAAGCATCAGCGAAGGTTGAGCTGATTAGTAAGTTGTGAACAACTCAGGATTGTCCGAAGAGATTTTGTGGATAAGAGTCGGAGGGATTTGGACTCTTAGGTCGGAGATTTGATTTTGGATAAGTTTTCTCTGATCAAAAGTGAGCTTTAAGTTTGGGTAAGTCTGAGAAGATAGCTCTGAAGTGTTTTGGATCTTTTCTGCATCTAGGAGATTAAGTGATTGATCTACAGGATTGAATTGCCAGTTTGGATAACTGGGATTCGATGAGTTTCACGTATCTCTGAGGGAGTATGTGTTTGATCTATCTCTGGTTATGGAACCAGCAGTTCTGGAGTTTTGCTTGTTGAGTCAGACTCGTTTACAGTCTGATATCTTGTCTAGTGTTTAGATATAGTTGAATAGGAGTTTTGTAGCTTCATAGTATTGTTTGTTTGGATTCTCTGGAGCGAGTATCCCGATATATATATATATATATATATATATATATATATATATATATATATATATATATATATATATATATATATATACCCGGGGAACTCGATAAGATTCTATCCAGAATTTGTCTGGATAATTAGATTTGTTTGATTGGTTGTTTTTAGTTGTTAGCATATGTTTGATATATGCTTGTGTTTAAATTTAAAAATAAATCTTTGATAAGATTATTAAATTACCTTTGTTTTAAATTTCGAGAACGAAATTCTTTTAAGGGGGAAGGATTGTAATATCCCGGAATTTTTAACAATATCAATTTAATAATCTGTATTAAAAAATAAATTGATATTGATATGCTATTAATAATTATTCAAATAAATTTAATAATCCTCTTCAATAATTATTTAAATTGGTTATTGTACCTTTTAAAAATAATAAATTGATTCTATTTATAAATAAATATATGGTTTATATTTTAATAGATTGGTATTGTTTTAATTTTAATAAGTAAAGCATATTTTCTAGTTTTAATATTTGTAGTAATTTGGAAAATTTGATTTATTTAATATTTAAGCTTTTCATAGTTAAATAAATGATTTTGGTTTTAAATAAATAAATGAATCATGTTTAAAAATTCTAGTATATACATTATAATTTGGAACATTTGATTTTAATTAGTATTGAGTTTTTAAAACTATTTCATAAATAAATATATGATTTTAAAAATTGATAAGAAAATATTAAATATTTAAATTAAATTGACTTGATTTTTAAATTTAGAATAAATTTAACAAAAGGTTCTATGGCTTAATAAAATGGATATTTTATTGATAAAAATATAATTTCTTGTAAAATGATTTTAATTTAATAATAATAGAATTATAAAAACAATATTAATATTGTGTTGTCTTTATAAATAAGCTTTGAATAGGATTTGCAAGTTTTTATTTCAAATTGAATTTATATTCACAACTTGATTTGGAAAAATAATTGATTTTGAATTTAGTTCGAATTTAAATTCAAAAGTATAAAATCTTAAATTGTTTAATTATTATATGTATAAGTTTCAATTTGTAAAACATGATTTGTTTTTATTTTCATTTATAAATTTATACACATGTTTAAATATAAACTAACATATTAACTTAGGATTACACACACATTAATTTGTAATTAGTACTAATCATTTTAAAGAAAACAAGTATTGCATTCTTTTAACAAGTGTAACATTCATGTAACATGTGTTCAAATTTCACATTAACCAATTTGACAAGTGTTAAATTTTGGTTTTAATTTTTCTTTCATTTCCTTAAATCTGAAATACATTAGTTAAGATTGCATCTTCATTCATATTGCATTTTCATTTTCCTCAATCAAAAAAAGAAAGAAAAGACCAAACTCATCTTCAAAATTTATAAAATCAGTAACACTCTTCAAAAATTTGCATATACAAATTTATCAAAACCCTGTTCAAATCTACATTTCCTCAAATTCAAGTATATCTGCAAATTCCACTCCTCTTCAAAATCAAACCCATCTGCCTTAAATTCAAACATTAATCTGCATTTCCTAAAAATCAAATGAAGCCTGCACACTGTTTTCTTCTTCTTCTGCATTCTGTTTTTAAGACCTGGAATGGATCAAGCCTGATTGAAACATGATTAGCATCTGCATGTATTTGGGGGATTAGCAATAGCATCTACTTTCTGCACGCAAGTAATTAGGCTGAGATCATGGGCATTTCATCAAAATTCAACTCAGATTTTAAACATCAAAGGGTCAAGCCTGTATATCTTATTTCTGCAAAATTCATAAAGTCAAAACAGGAGCTCTGCATTTAATAAGGTGAATAACATTTAATCTTAAAGCTGTAATTTAGGTTGCTTGAGATAAAACATGTTTGTGTGCCTGATGTAAATGTGATTGTGTATGCATGTTGATTATACTTTGCTGTGTTCCCAGATTTACCATCCTATTTAAAAGAATCTTCTTCAATTGATCTGATTTGAGATTGTATCTGTTTTTTTTTAAAGGGTTTTTCTTATCATAGATTAGAATGCAAATTTATAAAGTATTGTTGTTTAAATTTCTTAAGTTCAGGTTTAAAATTTTAGGTGAGTTAAATACAGGGTGTTATCTCTGAAAACACAGGCAATACCATTACATATTAATCTTGATCAAAACCAATCACATAAATATTGAAATATGCAGTTTCATAAACTTAATGCATAAACAAAAACTTGATTTTTAAATCAAGTATTAGTATTTTTAGGTGTATGAGTCTTTAGCAATTTGTTCTTGGACTAAAAAATGATTTTGAGCAAGATCATGAAATCTGTGACTTGAGGAAACTCAGGATTCTTCTGAGTTATAATAAAAGGAACATAGATTCTTAGTAAAATCATAAATGAGGATTTTATTGATTAGGGTAGATGCAGTTTTGATTTTTAGAATTGAACCCTAGTTTTGAATAGGGGTTAAAGATTGAGTCAGTGTGAGGTAATGGATTGATCGAGTGTCTTGGTATTTAGGGATTGGGTAGTTGAAGTGTGAGGGAGTTCGTGGCCAAAGGGGTCGAGTGTCAGATGGTCGGGTAGGCGCAATTTCGCCGTTGTCAGGTTTGCAACAGAAACCTGTTTGAAGATTACAGGTTTTGGGATTAGGGGTTAAACTTTGAATTCTTGTTTATTTGCTCGATCTGGTGATTGTGGTAGGGCATGGATGAGTCATTGGTTGTGGTTTGATCGTCTTTGATGACTAGTAGGGGCGGTGGTCGCCGTGCATATGCACGGCGATGAGATTCTGGTGATGTATATTTGGGGTTTTGGATGTTGCAGGGAAATCTTTGGAATGGCTCGAAGCAAGCTGCTTGAAAACTCGAAGTAAAATGGGGTTTTCTCGGGTTGGCTGTAATATCCAGGTTTTGGAACCTGTTTTTAAAAATCTGGGTTTTTAAAAATTTTAAAATATGTAGTTTTGTTTATGGTAAGGCTTAAGTTTAAATTCAAATGCAAGTTTGAATTTTAGATTCAAATTTAAATCCTTGTTTTCAAAATAAAATAAAAGTTTCAGAAATTTAATTGAAATAACTATTTGTTTTGGTAAAATAGTTTAAACATTTTTAGTAATGAGATTTTAAAATATGAGTAGATTTGAAGTTTATTTAAAATCTGGAAATTCAAAAGTTAAATTTGAATTTCAGTTTTAAATTTTAAAAGAAGTTTTAAATTGAAGTTTTAAATTAAATGAAAATTTAAGTTATTCAAATTTTTAAATGAATTTAACTTTTAAAATTTTCGTAGCACTTGTTTGATTTGCAATTTAAAAAGTTTTAAATTATTTAAATTTTGATAAGTTTTAAATTGTTCTAGTTTAAACTTGTATTTTTAAATGAAAATTTAAAAGTAGTTTAAAAAGTACTTTGTTTCAATATTGTTTTTAAACATAATTAAGTTATGTTTTATTTTGAAATTTAAATTAAGATTAATATTTCAGGATTAATTTAATTAATAAGGTAATTAATATTAATTAATTTAATTAATTAGTTAAATTTGGAATTAATAATTGATTAATGGTTAATCAATTTATAATTAAGATCATTAATTAGATTATTCATTAATGATGAATGAATATTATTAATTATGTAATTAAGTTTTAAATCAAGGTTAATTAATTTAATAATTAACTTTAATTAATGAATGATTAAAGATAATTTAAATTGTAATTAGTTTAAGTTAATTACTTTATAAAATAATTAGAGAATGGTTAATAAAGGTCATTAACCAGGATTATTTAACAATAATTAATATGGTTAATTTTTGTAATTAACTAGATTGATTAATTTAATAATAATCAATTGTAAATGGTTTGAGTGTAATTACTTGATAAAGTAATTAAGAAATTAATTACTTAATGTAATTAATTTAATGAGATTGTTTATTTTAATTAATTTAGTTTAATTAATTTTAAACACTTGGGTTTTATAATCAATTACTTTATGTAATTAATGATTTGGAAATTACTCAGTTAAGTAAATGTTTAATAATTACAGGTTGTAATTAAGTGGAGATGTTAAGAATGAAGTAATTTGGATTTAAATTACTTAATAATTAATCAAGGGATTAATTAAATAATAAATTAAGGATAATTAATTTGGTTTGAATAAAGGAATTAAGTTAGTTAATTACTAAATGTAATTAATCTGTGATGATAAATATAAGTTAATTACTTAAGGTAATTAATAAAAGGGGATCATTAATTATTTTAATTTATGATGTAATTAAAGTTGATTAATTATGAGTAATTAATCAATAATAGGTAATTAAAGGTAATTAATTAATGTAATTAATTAAGGATTAATGTGATTAATTATAGTAAATTAATTAATTAAAGCAATTAAAGGTTAATTACTGTTTAGTTAGATAATTAATTTTGTGAAATTAATTGAGGATAATTACATGAATGTAATTAAGGATAATTAATCAAGAATGATTAATTTAGGTAATTAATAATGAATGATTAAATTGGTTGTAATCAATTAAATGATTGAGTAAGCAAGATTTATATTGGTAAAGTAATTAATTTAATTTATTTTAAATTAATTTAAGATGGGTAATTAATTTAATTCATTTTAAATTAATTAGTAATAGAGATAGTTAATTTAATCATTTTAAATTAATTATATTGATGATGAATAAATCATTGCTTATATATATGTATGGATGACATTGATTGTCTTGGATGCTTTAAGATCTCAGTAATGAGATAAATAATATTGTGTGGTATGGATGTTTGAATTTATTGTGATGATAACATAGGTTATCTATTGTGATAGTGATATATGGAATATCTATTTGATTTTGATAATGTGGATTACCTGTTATTTGATAGTGTGGATTATCAATTGTGATTTATGAATTATCTATCTGTGTGTATATAGATGCTGTATTGAATTGTTTTAAACCTTTAAAACAACTTGGACTTAAAAGACACATTTTGGATTTCGATGAGGCCGGGATCGGGTTTCCATATTTGGATATCCGAAAACCACATCGATTCCAAATAATGTTAGGTCGTGAATTAAAATGGAGCTTTGTGAAGACTCGAGGTGTAAGGACTATGAGTCAGTATAGCTCTGGGGGTGATTCCGTAATGAGTTGACGGAATAGTACTTATAGATTCGAGATGGTGATTCAGAGTGCAAGGGTTATTGTCGTTAACTCTGTGGGTGATTCCAAAATGAGTGTAACGAAATAATGCCTTCGGTTCGTTCGAACCCGGAACGAACTTGTATGGATTGAATGCTTTCAGAACATCGTCAGGTGGACGATGAGCATTCTAAGTGATATGTCCTATAAACGTAATCGTAGCCTCAAGCCTCATCAACCGGGAATGGCTAAAACAGGGGAGGTGTAGCAAGGCTTCGTGGGTCGCACCCACTGAAGAGCATGATTTACCTCTGTCTAGAAGTCCCTTTATATTCGGCTGTGTGGGTGGTTGCTAGCTACAACCACGGGGTTGTCTTGTTCGGAACTGTTCAGTAAGGAATGGGTCCGGCTTTGTGTTGTAGGGGAGCAGGCGTACTCCTCGGTACGTTGATCTAGGCCACGTAATGTGACGGGCGGTACCCCAGTAGCCCTGCCGTTGTATGGAATCCAAAATCCAATAAGAGCCAACGGTTTTGATTGTATTACCCACTTTTGTGGCTAGTAGCTGGAATTTAATCATGTAACAATTTCGGCTATTTCTTATTTATTTGAAAACCCTAGACATTATTGTAATATCACCGGATTTCCTATCAAATGTTTTGGTTAGCGTAAGGTAAAAACTTTTCCATGTTTATGTGTGTGAAGTCTTACGTGATACCTTTCTTTTCAAAAGGTTTTTGAAAGTAAAGCAACTTTAACCTGTTACTCACACCAGACCCATGTCTGACCCGGATTTATTTTTGTTTTTCATAAACTCTTGGGTACTCTAATTTTTACGAGTAGCCAAGGGATTCAGGTTAGGATTTAGGTTGGCTTGACGAATTCTGAAGGAGCAAATGGAGCAGGAGGCTTCTGCGTATAGCTATAGAGTATTCCGCTGTGTGTTTTCTGAGTTGTTGTCTTGAGTTGTATAACTAGACAGGTGTTTATAACTGTCTGGTATGTGTTGTTTTATCTATGTATCTCTGATGTATATGATAATATGTAATATTATGTTATTAATATAGTTTATTCGTTCCGATGTTAGATTCTGATGTGTTGTTTGCTTCTTCTTCCCTATCTTTTCTCTTTTCTATCTCTTTCTTTCTTCATGATGATGCGATTTTCTGGTGGTAGAAAGTCGGGTCGTCTCAGCCTTGCTGCACCTCCCCTGTTTTAGCTATTCCCGATTGATGAGGCTTGAGGTTACGATTACCTTTATAGAACACATCTATCTTAGAATGCTCATCGTCCACCTGACGATGTGCTGAAAGCATTCAATCCATACAAGTTCGTTTCGGGTTCGAACGAAACCGAAGGCACTATCTCATTGCACTCATTTTGGAATCACCCTCAGAGTCAATGACCATAGCCCTTGCACTCTGAATCACCATCTCGAATCTATAAGTACTATTCCATCAACTCATTACAGAATCACCCACAGAGTTATATTGACGTATAGCTCTTACACCTCGAGTCTTCACTTGCTCCACTTGGATTAACGACCTAACGTTTAATTGGAATCGATATGGTTTTCGGATTCCAAATATGGAAATCTGATCCCGGTCTCACCGAAACCAAACGCCATTTTAATGTCCAAGTTGTACTTAAAGGTTTAAACAGTTTAAACTCATATTCAGGATGATATATAAACAGATAGATGAATCATATTATCGCAATAGATAATTCATAACAATATTCATCTTCACAAAGCAGCATATTACATAACAGGGATATCCAGTGTCAACCAATATCAAACATCCAATATCAACCAATCATACAATATCAATTTCCAAATATTGATCATCCAATATTAATCAAGTAACCAACATTAATTAATCAATCCATATTAATCAATCATCCAAAACAGAATTGATTATCTCTTAATCAACTTGATTATCATAATTCTTCTTCATTAATTATTATTCTAAATAAAATAAATTAATCGTCTCTGATGATCTTCCTTAATTAATCTTCTTTGATTAATTATATTTGATTACATTCAAGTAATTATCCTTAACCATATACAGTAATTAATCCTTAATTACTATCATTAATTATAATAATTAATGATCATTCATTACTTATATTAATTAACTATAATTAATTGCATTATTCCTCAATTAATTACAATAATTAATCACCCTTAAATTAATTACTTATATTAATCAACCTTGATTAATATCATTAATTACATTCATCAATGATCCTTATTAATTAATAATTCTTTAATTAATTAACTAATTAACTTATAATTAATCAACTCATTAATTCATAAACAGTAATTAACGATTTGTAATTACTTATCTTAATTAATTACCTTCTTAATTAATTATTTAACCCTTTGATTAATTACTCTAATTAATCAATCTTCAATTACTTCATTAAGTAATTATTAAACAATTAAATTAATAAGTAAATTCTTAATTAATTACTTTATTAATTAATTACATTTTAAAATTAATTACACTTAGTAATTAATCTTAACTTAATCACATTCATTAATTAATTAATCACATTAATTAATAAATTAAAATTAACTAAGTAATTAACTCTTAATTACTTGTGTAAGTAATTATCTCCTAATTACTGCCATTAATAAATCTTAATTACTTCCTTAATTAATTACTTAACAAGTGATTAATCTCATTATTAAATACTCCTAATTCATTTATTTAATTAATTACTCCATAATTAATTAACTTCAAATAATTTATTAATCAACTCTTTAATGATAACATTAAGTGATTAACCAATAATCACTTCCATTTAATTTACTCCCATGAGTAATTTCTCTGATTACTTCCATAAATAATTATCATTCTTAATTACATTCAATGATTGACCATTAATTACTTCATTAATTAATTACACTTAATTAATATATAATTAAGTAATTATTAAAAATTAAGTAAGAAATTAACTAATTATTTAAAATTAATTAAACAATTAACTAATCTTATTATATTTTAAAATCCTTAATTAAACATTTATCTTAATTAATCTTTTTACTTATTAACAAATCATACTAATTAAGTATTCTTACATTCATAACAAATATGAATTAATCATACTTATCTTCATAAATAAGTTATTTGAATTAAATCAAATTTTAATAACTTAAAACAAAATTATTCAATTCGGTTTACAAAATTATTACTTTACTTTATTTGAAAATAAAGCATTCAGAAAACAAATTTTAAAATCTAAAACACTTTAAATTTTCTAATTCAAACTTATTCATTTTAAATAAATTTGAAAACTTAGTTTTATCATTACTTTAAATGTATCCTTTCAACATGAAAACATCCTTCTTTAAACATGATTGAGTTTCTTAAAACATTGATCTAATATTAAAATTTGAAAATACCTTTAAATTCAATTTAAAATAAATTTAGTTAATTATTTTAAAATGAATTATTTTAGACTTTCAAATTTGAAAATATTAGATTCAAACATCCCCAAATCTTTCACTTCATTTGTTTTGAAAGCTTGGTTTACAATTTAAAGCTTAATTTTATTTATTTCAAACATCAAGTTTAAGTTGGGAAACTTTATTTCTTATCTTTACTGTATCGAACTAGAAAAGCTTACTGCCTAAAACAAAATTCGAGACGAATGCCGAAATAACACGTGCGCGCCTCGAAGCAGACCCAGCTTCCACCCTCTTCGAGTCGATCGCGATGAAACGCGAGTGCTTCTTCGAGTATTCAACTCGTCTTCCCCACTCTTTTCAACACCTGATGTCAAGTTGTGCACGGTGCACGTTTACCTAAAACTCCGGCCAACCTAGGTCGTCGCGACCATCTACGACGGTTACCCTATCGCAAGCGAGCACAACAGCACACCCAACTCAAACAAATCTTACGTGAATCGAAAATTGACCCATTTGCTCGAAATGCTCCAGCAACCTCAATCCACGAAAATCCCCACTGCCGCCGCTTCCCTAACCGGAATCATCAGCCAACCTACCTGAAAACACGCCTCACTCCAACGAACAATATCCACTCCTAGAATCATTCCCATCCTCATGGCCATCGCTATTTTCTAGCAAAACCACTCGACCCCAAAATGACCACCGAACCCTAGGACCACCAATTCCGACCTCCACGTCGCATGAAAAATTAAGCGACTAATTTTCCAGTGATTCTCGATTCACCCTCCTCCTCAAGACCAAAACCCATGGTCTAACACCACATTGTTCGCTGGAATTTGGTGAATGTACCAATTCCGTTCATTCCAGAACTGCACAAATAATACTGACCTAAAAATTATGTTTTCATCATTTAAATTCATGATTTCCCATTACTTATCATATTATGGAATCTAAATTCAAAGTTCTCAATATTTGTTTTAACCCAATTTTAACTTCCACTATGATTTCCACAAATCTAAATCAATCGCTAACTATAAAATTCTGAAATTATTTTTGTAGCCATTATCATGTCTTAGCAAACAACTTTCATATATATATATATATATCACAGGTTAATATGGATTCAATCTGGAGATTTTGAATTTTTTATATATAGCAAAACCAAATTGGTTATTAACAGAGAACAGATATACTATATATATACATATATACTCAAACCTTCTCAACAACATATATATATATCCATTCAGATAAATTCCTAACTGAAGAACTTTAATTCAATCAATATTATCAAATGCATTGTATTCAAATCCAGATTCAACTGTTTTTAAGATTGTTTACTCACCAATTTGTATGCAGTGAACAGAACAAGCTTTATTGCTTTTACCCATGCTTGAACAGTAAATTTGAAAAAACTACTTTTGCTTTAGATCTGTTGATGCCTGATGAAATTGAACCCATGCATGTTGAAATAGAACTCAATTTTGCAGATTTTAGTTGATAAGAAATTGCAGGTTTGAAAAAAATGCAGCTTTGATCTTGATTCCTTTGAAATTGCAGGTTTGATTTTTGGTTTTAGTTTAAAATTCCAGGTTTGAGTTGCCTTTGGTTTCAGATTTGTAGTTAAGAAAAATTTCTGGTTTGCCATAAATTTTAGAAATGAAATGAAGACAAAGGAAGTAAAAGTGTTACGTTAATTTAAAATTAAAGAAAGTAAAATTTTAAAATAAAGACACATGTCCCTTAAGAATTTACAATTGTCATCCTATTAGCTAACTTACTTTACATGTGCTTTTGAGATGTTAACATGTTTACATATGTTTGAATATTTTTAATTAATTTATCTTTTAATTTAAATGTAATATAAACTTACATAATTAAGTTACTTTGTTAATAAATGCTTACTTATGTATTTATATGTATTTATGAAATGTTTATACACATTAGTGAAATGTTTTTATGAAAATAAGCCTTTGAATTTTAATAAATACGAGTGTGAAATCTTTGTAAATCTTTATTTTATAATAGCTTACCTTTTAAAGAAAATATTATAAACTAATTATAATACAAATAAATCTTTATACATGTATTTTATAATCATTTTAAATTTAAACATTTTAAAGAAAACAAAATAAAACATTGATTAATTTCCTTTATAAACTATCATATTTAAAAATAAACAATTATCTTACATTTTGACAACAAATGAATTAACCTTTAAATTAACTTTTGAAAACATTGATTTTAAAACAGAGCTTCAATCTACAATATTCATACATTATAAATTATCAATTGATTAAATTAAATTTCAAAATAACTCAAATTATAACATATACAAACATATATATTACAATTTGAAAATTCTATCTTTAATTTGAAACAAAAGATTTTCTATTCATAATATACATCAAATGTATATATTATAAACAGAATAAAATATCATTAACTTTGACAAACAAATCTTATCATATTTTAAATTATTAAAAAGATATTGATCACCATTAGCAGATTAAATATTTATTAACCATAAAAAGAATAAATTTATCAGTTTAAATTAAAATTATAGAGAAAAATTATCAAACCAGTTAAATTATTTATACAGGTTATTAAATTTATATTGCCCAAAATTCCGGGTCGTTACATTATGCCTTTTGTTGTTTTGGATGTTGACTCTCCATACAATGCTTTTTTGGGTCGACCGGCCCCAGCTGAGTTCTAGGAAGCTCTTGCCCCATGGTGCATAACTTTGAAGTTCCTGAAAGATAATGGAGTCAGAGTTATTTTTGGTGATTAGGATGGTGGACGTGCCTAATATGTTGTTGAATTGAGGGATGCTCAATGAAAGGAGAAAGGTAAGGGTATAGGTAAGTCAGTCTGCATCCAAGCCACTGAAGATTGACAACTAGTGCCAAAGCCTTGGCTTAGGCGCCATAATCGGTGCTATAGAGATATAGATCTAAGAGATGATGAGGTGGAGCCAAAGAGACCAATGCTGCACTGGCTGAGCTAACGATTGATGTCATAGAGGAGGTGGATAGATTCAATGACAATAGGTTCATTCGCGATGCCTTCTACCCTATGTGGATATCTAATCCTATACTTGCGAGAGAAGGGAATGGGAAGTGTTGGACATGTGTTGACTACTCGAACTTAAACAAGGCATGCCCGAAAGACAGTTTTCCCCTTCCAAGGATCGACCAGCTAGTAGAGTTGACCACGGGACATGAATTGGTATCTTTCATGGATGCGTACTCAGGATATATCGAAATCTCAATGCATATTCTCGATCAAGAGCACACCAAATTTATTAGCGATGTTGGATTATATTGCAATGTAATGATCCCGTTTGGACTAAAGAATGCAGGAGGGACCTACCAATAGCTAGCTAATAAAATGTTTAAAGATCAAATCGAAAAAATTATATAGGTATATGCATGTGAAGTCACGATAGTTTAGCGGCCATATTAGAGACTTGGTAGAAATGTTTGACATCCTCCGACATTATAGAATGGAATCTTACAAGATCAGTTCGTTCCTTTTTCTCTGATTGATGGTTAGAACTTTATCTGGGTTCAAATCCTACCCGAACCAGGGTCCGGTGAAAAAAATAGGATCACTTCTTATGGATTCGTTGAGAACGCTTCTGATCTAGTTCGTGGCCAATTAGAAGTAGAAGGCACTCTAGCAGGACCCTCATGGACAGAAAAGGATGATGAAGATTAATCCTCTAAAACTCTCCTTGTCATTGCATTAGCAAAATTCTTGGGTTTCATTGTTAATTCCTGCGGAATCGAAGTCAATCCTAAGAAGATCCAAACTATTCGCAATATCCAAGTGCCAAAGGCTATTAAACAAGTACAGAGGCTGAATGGGAATGTTTCTGCCTTAAGCCGATTCATTTCTAGAGCTACCGATAAATGCATTCCTTTCTTTGACTTGTTAGGAGAGGAAAAATTAATTTCTAATGGACATAGGATTCTAAAGACGCATTCCAAGCTTTGGTGAAGCTCTCAAAGAAAGCCCCTATCTTGTCAAAGCCAATGGATCATGAAGATTTATATATCTACTTAGCCATGTCTGCCGCGTTAGTTCGTGGGCAGAATCAAATCCAGAGATCGGTCTATGTTAGCAAGCGATTGAAAGGAGCTGAAAGGAACTATCCAGAAATAGAGAAACTGGCATACTGTTTGCTTATTCAATCATGAAACCTCCGCCTTTACCTCTAGGCGCACCCTATCAATGTTTACACCGACTAACCATTACGACAGGTCTTGCAACGACCTGAGATGTCTGGAAGGTTACTCAAGTGGAATATCGAGCTCAGCCAATTCCACATCACTTATCTTCCTCGAAGGACTTAACAGGGTCAGGCACTGGCAGATTTTATAGTAGAATTTACTATGCAAAATGATTTCCCAAAGAGTAGTGAAACCCTTACCAAATGGTGGGAGTTGTATACAGATGGAGCATTTAATGATCATTGTTCTAGAGCTGGGATTGTGCTTATAATTTTTATAGAACCATCAATTTTCTATGCTTTAAAGCTTGATATCCCTGCAACAAACAACGAAGCCGAGTATGAGGCTCTAGTTGCTGGACTTAAACTTGCTAGAGAATTGGAATAAAGTCTCTTGAAATCATTTGTAACTCACAATTGGTAGTATACCAAGTCAAGGGAGATTACCAAGATAAATGACAACAGCTTGCTCCACACCTTACCTAAGTCCAAGAGTTGTTGACCGATTTTGAGTACTACGACATTAACTACATTCCTCGGGATCAAAACAGAGAGGCCAATTCACTGGAAAAGTTTGCTAGCACCAAGGATGCACAATAGATGGGCTTGGATTCAATCAAAGTACAATTGAGGAGCACGTAACCATTCAGATAGAGTTGCCCTGGAGCGATCCTAAGATATTAAAGGATCTCGAGGATATATGAGTTTGAAGGCGGAATGCATCTAGACCAACAAATAAACTTGTTACATGATACCCTTCAGGAGGTCTGTGAGCCCTAACATTTCGCGACGGAACCAACACATCACCGAATGGAATTCCATGCCTTACGAAAATTCTCTAGAGAGCGTCTTCCTTAATTTTTGAAGCACCGAATCAGGAGGATTTTTTAGGATAACTGCGACCTCTAGAGTATCGGGCGTAGGATCGATAACAACATGTGAAAAGATTAGGATGATTTCAGAAAGATTAGGATGATTTAAGAAAGTTGAGGGCCCGAATCTTTAGGCTGTCTTGAATCATGACTGGACGTCAGACTTTTGGACTTAGTTGCCGAACTAGACTATACGTCAGAGTTGTTCTTCTGTGATGATGATCTAACTAGCATAGTCGTTGAGCGCCTAATGCATCTAGGTCAAATTGCTATTGAACTTAGTAAAAATCATAATTAGAAGAAATGACCTGTACCCCCTAGTGCATAGTGAGTGCATGTGAATGCGATAAAGTGCTGTTCGATATAGGAATAAATTGTGCAAGAATGAAGACAGGAAAAAACAACAAGACCTAGAGATTTAGCCAAGGAGACCGTCATTCCTGACCGTCTCAATAGTCCATGCATGTTACCTTGAAACAATATAGCTTGAATATCACGAATGGTCGCTAGCCAGCAAAAGTTTGGTTGTTGTCCAAGTTACAAATGAGTTTTGACATAATAGTTAAAGGAACTAGTTTGTGTCGTTTGTTTTAAAGAAATCTGCTACCAATCATGAAGTTGATGTCATATACAAGTTGTAAAGAAGTTTTAATGTTTATCCAAGTGTGAAAGACCGAAGCTTGTTACTTAGTTCAAGTTTCATATTTTTGTTCCATTCTATAACGAAGGTGTTCATGTATGGTTCAGACCGATCGTTCAGGCATAAGCCAATCATTCCAGCATTTTGGTATAGTTGATCTTTACCCCAATGCAACATGGGATGATTGTCCACCATCAATCTTTCCCACTGATCGTTCTTATGGAACTATAATCTCAAGCCATAGTCGATCGTTTGTACACTATTGTTAATCTTTAACGTCCCTGCATTATACCGATCGTCCAAGAAAGGTCGTGTACGATGGATCATACTACAGCTTCACAATCCAAAACACCCTACCTAACAATGAATGATCGGCTAAAGACACGACATGCTGATCACTAACCGCTCAATCTTCATTACACATGATCGTAGGGAGAGAGAAAGGAAAGAGGCGATCCCTTAGACGAATCGAGTCACCACGGTTTTGAGGTTTCAATCTTAAAATTATGAAGTGAATGTGAAATTCATTCTACCTAAATTTAAATTTGAGAAAAGAGGATGTCAAGTCGATTATAAGAACGACGAATCTATTGTGTTAGGAGGAGGATAGGCAGGAAGGAGCAGAAGAACTTGCTTTTTTTGCTTCAGAAAGGAGGGAGGGATTGAATAAAATAAAATGACTAAATAAAGAAGCTTATATAGGAGAGAGATACGCCGATCGTTTTTGGTCAAAACTCTATGCTGATCGTTTCCAGTCTAAAGGACTTAACCGATCGTCCCACATCCACAGATTATACCGATCCATCTCCGAGCTTTTTTGTAACAACTCGTATATTTACGATTATATATTTAAATGTTTTATTAAAATATAGCATCAGTAGTTGGATTAATTCCAAAATGCCACTTTTTGTAAAAAGTCGAATTGGAACTCGAGACCACTTTCATTGAGTTCAAAATGGCGTTTACAGCTTGTTTGAGTATAATTATCGATATGTTTGGGGTTGATTAGGATTTTGGTATTTCCATTTGGGCTTTGGGTTGTGTTCTAGCCCACTAACCCAACAATAGAACCCAAATTCTTCTACCAAATACCCTAACTCCTCTTCCCTTCATTCATTTATTCATTGATTCATTCATTTTGTTTCTAATTTCCTAACACTCTTAAGCTAAAAGGAAAACGGGGGAAAAGATAGCAAATTAAAATTTCTAAGCCCTAGTTTATTAGGAAATTCAAGTTCCAAAATCAAGGAGAAGCTTAGGTAAGCATCCTGTTCATCTTCTTTGTCTCAATCCCTCTCCAATTTTCATAATTTTCTATAACCTAATTTAGGAAATATTTGTCTACGACCATATATTGGAGCTTCTAGAGTTGAGATTGAAGTGGAATTGATCTTTCTTTGTTTTAGAGCTTCTCAATTTTTTGTTTTTAAGTTTAAAGGAGAGTTCTTGAGCTCACAGCTATGTCTATAGCTTCCATTGTTGTTAGGTATGAATTCCTAACATATATTTCATGTCAAATTGATTTTGAATTGAATTGGTTTGGTCAGTTTTTCAATTTTTGGTATTTTGAAGTCAAAATCTATGAAAGTCCTACCATGGATGTTTAGACATGTTATTTAGAGTGTATTGATGAGTCTATAGGGCTGGTTTGTCGATTGGCATAAATCCCTAGCCATCGTCGCTCATTCGATTGCTTTCGAGATGATTTGATGATTATTGGCCTTGGCAAATCTTGCCCTGGGCTTCGGCTCAGACGTTTGGTAGAACACTCAGACGTCTGGGTAGTCGGAATTAAAATTCCAAAGTTACAGCTCAGACATCTGAGGTTGTTCCCAAACATCTGGGCGATCTGAAAGAAAATTTCTAGGCTATCAGCTCAGACGTCTAGGGAAACCACCAGACTCTGGCACTGTTAAATTCACGGAAAATTGCCTATTTTTGTGCTTCTTTCCATTTATATTGATTTTTGGTTGATCTGTTTACTTATTATCGACTTTGAGGACTTCTTTTCTGGATTTTTGGGAATATCATTTGATGGGTTCGATAGTGATTTTTATGGCATAAATTCACGTCGTCGAACGTGAATTTTCGTTTATAGATTGTTTTTACAATCAATTCTATGATTTGTCACTTTATAATACAAAGGTTTCTATACTAGTAGTAAATACTCAAACTCTTTCGCAAAAATGATTTCAACAATTAGTTTTAACACCAAGCTTGCTTTTAAAACTGTTTTCAAATCTATTAGTACACACAAATTTTTACCTTATTCGTATGAGAAATCTAATTAAACGACTTAGAAAAACAAGTGGTATGAAACGCTTAAGTTTACTTCACCGAATAATTCTTGGACTTGTTCGATCGAACTCTTGTGATAATTTTCGAGTGGAAATCTACAATCTGTTCGTAAATATTAAGTTAAGTTAGTGGTTATGAGACATGAAGCTTAACTCAAATATTTACTAGCTTAGTGTAATTTACGCTTACCGATCAATGGTGATCATTTTTGTGATTTAAACTAGTAATGTGCGATGTCTCTTTGTCAGTGTGGGGGACTAAACCCTATTTGTGGAGCTTCGGCTCAATTTGGTGGGGTAGCGACCCATGGTCTTCGGGCCGTTTGTGGAGCTTCAGCTCAAATTTGATGGTTAGCAACCATGGAATAGCGTTCCGTTTGTGATAAACAAGTTGGTGAGCTTTCATGCTCCTGTTAGACTCCCCTTTTATGTTTTTGGATTTCTAATTATTAATTTCTAGAATTTGTGTTTCATCAATTTTGGTGAATTGGCATTAATATGTTTTGTCAATATTTGAGGTTTTGTGAATAATCTAAAGAATATGACATTCTTTTTGGTGTTTGAGAAGATTTGAGATATTGTATGATTTTCATTGTTATCAAATATATACTTGTCACAGTATGACATTATTGTTATCATATATTTTTGTCATATCTCTTATCCTATCTCATCTTGAATGATATTTATAGCTAGACTAATCTGTTTATCATTTTTCTTCTTAAATAACATTGGGGTCAGACCGAGGTGTTACAGGTGCTTCCACTTGACTTCTTAGCTGGAACTAGCTTTTGACTTTTGGCTAACTACTTTAGCTGGTAGTTTTTGCTTTTATACATTCGAGATTGAGACTCTTTGATATATACATATTCTTTTGTCTAGCACTTGTACCTATTCTTTTGTGATGTAGTGGATCTTGTATGACCATTACTTTGATGTTAAATTATATGTGTTATATTCATATATGTTTCCGCCTTAGTGATATGAATATCTATGACTGATTTGTGTTATGCTTATTTTATATTGGTTTCCGAAGACCACTTAGCCACTGTGTAGTAGCTTTGAGTTTGCATTTGATGTGTAAGATTTCCTCTTGAAATGAAATGCATGTCACGCAATTTGAGATATCGGCACTCGCACAAAGCAATTATACAAATGGTTTCTCCTCAACAGCCTTATTCTTCATGCTAGTCGACGGCATCACCCCGTAGTGTCCTTGGCTAGTGTGAGTATAGAGGTGGGGCATCACATGTTTTCCGACTGATCCATTTCCAAGTCATATGCCAATCATTTCATTACTTAGCTTATGCTGACTGTTTCCCTAGTCATGAATGATTTAAGATTTGCTTTCTGAGCAAAGCATAGTTGTGTGTGTGTATATATAAACAATATGATTATTAGTAGGCTATGATCCCATGCCTACACTATTTGAAATTGAGCATCCATCACGACGAATAAGGAAATTGCGACCTTCGACAAGAAGAAATCCTGACCGAAGGTTGTGACCATTTTATGAACCAGATGGTTTTTGTTTCAAAATGTTTCAAGTTGCGACAATTCAAAGCACATCATGTATAATACAAGACGTAATTTGGGAGGCAAATGTTATCCTGCCTTTTGGCAAGGTCGTGATATCATCGACTTGGCTAAGAATAAGTAGTCGATTGCCTTGGGAATTAATCACATACAGTATCAAAAATGATGGACGAGAAGATTTGGACCATTTCTCCAAATCGAGGTGCAGTCAGCATGGAGTAACTTTATCGCCCTATGAAGTTATATTTCAAATTTTGAGATAAGCTGAGTTCGTATGCTCGAGTTATGGACAAATGAAGAGTTTATATGGATCGATCTAAAACAATCCATAAAATAGTTCATTCATCAAAGAATAATCATCATCTTAAGATCTACGAGGCCAACTCATTTCAAACTTTTAGAGCATCCATAAAATAAAGAGGGAATCATACCAAAACGATCACATATCGCAAAGTGCAAGTTTAAGGATAGCCGGCCGTTCTGACCAATCGTTCTAGCCGACCCCGTGCACGTATCGCGAGATGGAGAGTTAACGATGGCCGACCATTTTGACCGATCATTTACTGATCCATCATAGCAATATCATTCATAAATTGATGGTTTAAGGATGGTCGATCCTTATTGCCCGATCGTTCTTATCGATCTATCATAATGATCAGCGTAATTCAGTGTATGACTCAACTTCAACCAAAATCAATTTATATCTCTTGATTTACAAGTCAGAGTTAATCCATCTTTTAAGGGCAATCTCAAGAGGCATGTGGGACCCTTCATAAATGATCGCACAACGATTAGAGCATAGAAAAAGGATTGGCTAACATTAGGCCGATCGATTCTAATCTTCGAGTTAGCATAGCAGATTGATATTATGGGCCCCTAGTGTGACAACCCACATTTCGAAAGGTTTAAATCGACAATAATAGACCCTTGTCCAACTTAAACAATCAGAAATATAGATAATCAACGGGGTTAATTAAGAAAAATAAGAACAGAAGAACAAAGAAACACGGATTCTCGAGGTGGAACGACAAAATATAATAATCAAATAAAAAGTTCGTGAAGCTGTTTATGCTATACATTTGATTATAATCTATACAACATTATCAAAGTTATATACACATCATGGATAAATAAATAATGCAGCAGACAACATGATGCAGGAATACTATTAGTAATAATATACCAAATCTTCGTCTTCATCCTCCATAATAGGTCTTCAATAAGCTAAAAAACTCAAGACTGACCCGAGCGTAATGAAAAGACAAAACACTCAAGTCAGGACTAAAATATTCTTATGTGAGTCAAATCGATATCGCATATAACATGAGTATCATGGCGTCAGAAATGCTTATGGGTTTTCACATCTCCTATCCAGTGTATAACGTGCGTGCAATAACTCAAGAGATGTTACGGTATTTTCCATCTCTTAAAGATCCATCAAAATATTTGTATGTAGTAGAATACGCTACGTATATAACATCTAATCAATAAAATAAATATTTTTCTTAGCATTATGGCTTTACAGTGATCTCTCTTAATGTGTTTTTATACATTGTCATACAGTTTACATTTGACACCACCAGTGGAATGTCGGTAGTCAGGGATGCACTATGATATGACAACACTAAACCAAAATTGTATAGGTCTCGTATATGGATAAAAGTATGACATAGCACATGAGAAAATGCCCAAGGTAGAATACTACCTGTTTAACCTTCCCAACTGGTGGTAATGCATCATAGCTATAATCGCCTACCATGTCCTACACTCCCATAATTCGAAGGGTGCGCACCAATCAATCATAATGTAAATGATGGTAATACGAAGAAGTGCATTCGGTCGGGGTAGCTAACCCACTTGGCCGGTACGGCTCCTGTTTTAGTCATTTCAATTTGGCACATGTAACGATCCATAATATTTTAATAGTTTTGAATGGTTTTATTTTCATATTTAATTCAATTTTGAGAAAATTTTAAATAATTGAATTTTGAAATAAAAATTTTATATTTAGAATACGTATATGAAGATACAGCAAATAGTGAATTTTCACTTAATTATATGGGAGTTTATTTTTTTTGTATAATTCTATTTCAATCTATATCGGTTAAATATTGCTGATAAAAAAAAATTATTTCTAAGCCTGAATATTTTACATAAGAAAATTCTAAATCATAGACCTTCATTTTTATAATAATATCCGTTCCCCCTTTTTGCTCTCCAAACTATGGTAACAAATTTGCTTTAATTTTTCTGCTGAATCAATGTATCAAACGTTGATATTTCATTTATTAGTCCACTGTCTACGTTATTTATGGACACAAATGTATTTCAGTATATCTTCATATATCATTCCTAAATATCCTCCTCCAGATCCGTGACCATATGATTTCTTTTGCGTTTCAAATTTTAAACGCGCATAAATCAATTGCCTTAATATTTGTCAGCTAAATAAATGGGTAACCGTTGCTAGTACATAAAAATTTGTTTTATTTCTGCCTGAATTCCGGGCTAATTTTTCACTGTTCCTTTTGTTTCACTTTAATTGCTTTAATAAGTATGTCAATGGACAGACGTTACCATTCTCATCATTACACTTTATTTCATATGGTATGTTTCTTCGTTTTTTTTCCTCTGTTCATTTCTTTTATTTGCCTCTGTCTGCTCCTTTATCCCTTCCTTCCGTTTCAAAATTCAAACGTGCTGTCCATTCTTGGCATAAATTATTTTCAGCTAAATCATAGTCGTTGCTTTTATATTTTTCCAAATTTTAGGGTCACAATTATTAATTGCTGACCTTTCCTTTCCTTTCTTCAGTCCACTGATTCCTTCCTTTAAACCATTCAATTTGCGCGTTGATTTTATACCAATAGTCGTTACTTTTATTTATTTCTCTGAAATCATGCGTAACGTTCCTTTTCAATTTATTCTTCTGCCTCTCTTTATATTTTTCCATTTTGCTTTGGGAATACAAATTCGCACACTCCTCTCCTTCTTTAATTTATCTGTAGCCGTTTCTTATTCATTCTTCCTTCAGTTTCAAATTTGAAAGTGCTACCCAAGGTAAACAATTAATTGCTAAATAATTCTCCCGAAATCAGGGGACTTCACAGTATTAATTACTTTTATTTACATGTCCATTCAAATTTTCTATCGGTTAAGACCAAATAGTAGCTCACCTTTTTATTCCCTGAATTCAGGGTTTGACTATTGATTGGTACCTATCTTTTTATATTTCCTTTAATTTATTGTTTCAATATTTTTTTCCTAAATCTATGCTTCTAGACGTTGATATGCCATTTCTATATTTTGGGTGATAACTTTTTTGAACGTTTGATAATAATAATAAATCTGCATATTATAATCGGATATCAATTGAGATCTAGGAAAGAAATAAATATAAAACGTATAACCTGACAAATAATATAAATTGCTTTAATTACACCGTTGATTTTGAAACGTATAAAATTCTATACGTTCTTTACGCATCCATTCATTTCTTTTATTTCTTCCTTTACGTTTCCTCTCTTTACTGATATATACTTACTTCTTTTATCTCTCCTATCTTCTACAAAAGGCAACCCACTTCTTTGTGAAATTAAAAAAAAAAAATTTCCTTCATCCCTCAACCCATCAAAATCACCTCACCTCAGTTCCCGCATGCTGCTCTTCCAGCCAACGTTCCATCCTTGCCGTGAAGTTGTTCCTATCCCCTCTTTCACCTCTGTATTTTTGAATGGAAGATATTATGTGGTAAGTATATAAAGTGATAACTGCATATATATTTTTACCTTGCCTACCCTTCCTCTTTCGCCTATAAAAATCGGCATGAATAATTTAGGCACATGCCCTATTAATTAGTTATATATATCAAGCTTTGTATCCGTTGTTTTATACTTCTCAAATTTCGCATTTGGTTCCAAAGGTTTAATATATTCTATTAGCATACATAAGTAAATAAGTTTGTAAATTGTTATGTATACATATAGTAAGTTATAAATTTGGTACAGTTTTTTTTTAGGTAGATTTGATTGATGATACATGTCATAGTTTTTATATAAATTTATATTAGTCTGTAGTTTGTTTTTAAATATGTTATAATAACATTGATTTTTAAAGTGAGTATATTTATAGATTTATTTGAAATGTGTTTAAAAAAAACAGTACATTTATATGTAAGGTTTATAAAAGTTATAAGCTAGGTACATTCATATATTAGTTTAAAGATGTTAGTTAGTATACACATAAGCTGCTGTATATAATTTATAATTTACGCGTATATAAGTTTGGTTTGTATATAAGTTAAGGGATCTGTAGTTATTAAATAAAGTTATCAGTTTTATATTATAGGATATTTGTAACAGGTCAGTCTATATACTTTAAGTTGTGTAAGTGTGTCAGTTTTAATACCTGAGTTTACACGCGTACTATATTAAGTTATAATCGACAGTTTCTTTATGTATAAGTCTGGTTAAAGTATAAGCATAAATATATTTAACATAGAATCTACTTGTTATACATTTATTTGTATAGCTGCATCATGGGTTTAAAAATTTAAACCGATGATTTTATTTTGTATATTTATTTTTCTTAAAGTAACATATTGATTTTTAAGAAGAGAGAATAATATATATATTGCATCAATATGGGTTTAAAAATTTGAATATGATTTGTATATAAACATACATGAACTTTATACGGTGTATCTATTCAATTATACCATCTATCCTTATCAATTCAGTTCTGATTTGACTTCGTCAACTCCTATTTATCAGTTTGTCCGACAAACCCATGTCCTTCGTGCTTTGCTTCGTAATTCATGCTTGGATTTCGTAACTCAACTTCGTTGTCTATATCCTCTAACCTCGAAAGTTGAGAAATCACTCACGATTTACATTCTTTTATTTACTAAATTTGATTTCAATTGGGATGACAATTGAAATATGAGGCTGTAGTTATTTAAATTGTTATATATGCTATTATCTGTAAGTATTCACTTATGGGATATGACACCATATCCTATTGTTTATATATTTATTTTGATGATATATGCCTGTTGTTATTATATTTACATATCTGTTATCACTCTGCAAGTTCCCTGTTAGTATAGAAATCACTATGGGTTGAAATGATACATGCCCGAACAGACTTTAGAATAGGAGAAAATCGTTATGGGTTGAAATGATAAACCCAAGCGATTTCATTTAATTGAATTGGGATTACGGGTTGAAATGCTATCCACCCGTATACATTTAGTGTACGGATTGAAATGATAAATATCCGTAACACTTGACCATATGATAAGAAATATATACAGACATCGTTGGTCCATATATATAAATATTTTGAAATTTAATTCATTGTTTTGGAAAGAAATATATGGTCTTATTAAATGTTAATCCTTAATTTTTTTTATATATAAAGGGTAATGATATATAGATTTAATAATATTTAATTTAGTCCAAATTTGATTTAATACATAAATTATGCTAAATATTTATGTAAATTTTATTCCAAAAGTATTCTGCAATCTACTAAGATTGGGAGATAAATGTGGGTTTATCTAAATGGTATTTAAATAAGGATTTATTCAATTAAATCAATTTGAAATTTTTGAATGAGAAATTTAAGGGTATGATTTTGTAACTGGATTTTATTTAAGCGATTTAATGAATATTTCACGTTTAAATAAATTAAAGAAAATATTGAGTAAAATGTAATTTAAGGTTACTTAAATGATATGATATCTAATGAGGGATTATTTAAGACTAGATAATAATGAGGTTAAATCGAGATCTATATGGAACTATTAAATTGAACATTTAATTAAATATTAAAGCTTTGAACTATATTGGGATTTAAATGGTTTATTTTGAGATTCGGATATGTATTTGAAATCAGTATAGTTGAATTTAGTATTTAGAAACTAAATTGATTTAAAAAGTTAGTTGAAACGTTGAATACTTAAAGTTTTGAAATATATTGAACATAAAGGGTATTTTGTGATTTCAAATCCGAATTTGAGATCGATAAAATTGAAGTGGTTATTTTAGAAATTGAGTTGAATTTAAATTAATAAATTGAGATTGAAATAGATTTAAATGGGGTGGTCAGGTTGATGTTAAACGATTTGTCAAGTTGAGGGAATTGAAATTTCTTTACTGTACAAATTATTTAATATATAAAAATACTATTTGGGAAGTATAGAGATATTTGAAGTGAAAATGATATTTTGTTTTGAAGTATAAATTAAGTTGAAAAGACTACGGTGTTATAGTGTATATTTCTTTCTTTTAGATAGTTCCATGGACCCTTAGAGGATGGTTATCCCAAATATCCTCTAAGTTAATTATATTTCAGTTGATATTTCACTTGAGTTAGATTTATAGATATAAGAATGTTAATCCTGACTTGAGTGTTTTGTGTTTTGCTTTACGCTCGGGTCAGACCGAGAGATACAGCATTTGAGACTCATCTTCGAAGTTGGAGCTTTGCTTGAAGATCCAGCTATCTATCCCTTCAGTCATCCAGTTGATTAGTTTAGAGAAGTCATCTGTTACATTGGAGACTTCATGGCATTTGAACTATTCGGTTGTATTTTATTTCTAACGCTGAGGTATATAGTAGCTTCATGAACTACTATTCTTTATCTATTCCGCTGCATTGTATTACTCTGTGTAAGTGATCAATGATTGATTTATTTACTGTATATTATAAGTTTTGCCAAATTTTATTAACAATTCGGTATTTTGAATTATTCAAGTCGGACATGTATGGTTTTATTGTCAATTTGAATGGTCTAAAATAGCGGGTCGTTACAGCACATGTGACTAGAAAATCTATCATCATTCTCTTTCTTAAAATCCAACAAATGACACCAAATCCAACCACTTTTTTCTAGACCATCACTCGACGTACACAGTTGCTAAAGTGGTTCCGGTATCGACATAGAGGATGCCAATATTCGGCTCTGGTCTCTTTAACAACCAAACATCATTTTACACACCGGTTGGTACTTTTACATTTCGAAAAACAGTTCATGCTTGATATTAAAATATCATATTCGCTTCAAAATCAAATCCATTTCATAATCATCATATTTACTCAAAATATACTATTTTAGTTCAAAATCATTTTCACCTTATATCTCGATTGCGATTCCAAAATTGTTTCGAATTTCAATTTGGTTTATATCTTCATTCGACCCAATTCATACTCAAATCCATGATTTAAAATAACATTCCACTCTTGACCATTTGAATTTTTGAAAAATAGTTTGAATAGTTTAAATAATTAAAATAGTTAAAATAGTGTAAATGGTTAAATAGTTAAAACAGTTCTAATGGTTAAAATAGTCAAAAATAGTTTAGTTGGTTAAAATAGTTCTATGTAAAATAGTTTAAGTATTAAAATGGTTTATACAGCAAAATAATTTGGAAAACCAAAATAATTTGTATATTTAAGAAGATAGATTTTTGAAAAAATATATTAAAATAATTTGGTTGAAACTAGCTTCAAAGTAAAAACGATTCAATTCCAACTTCTCAATTCAAATTTCGATTCAATTTCCATTCAGTCGATTCACATTTCAATTTCAATTTGAATTAACTTCAAATCCAGTTTATATTCAAATCCATTTTTAATTTCGATTCCAAATTACTTCAATTTCGATCTCAATTTCAATCAATTCAATTCTAATTTGAAGTAATTTCAATTGAATTCTTAATTCAAACCATTTCGATTTCTATCAATTCCAAGTTCAATTTTAAAATGTCGATTTAAAACACTTAATCAACTTTACCTTTAGTATTCGGTTTAAAGTCTAAATTCTCAAATAAAATTCAATTTCGAAATTTTATATCACTTTTACTTAGCCGTTTTCAAAGTTCGAACAAAAATCCAATCTTTTAAAAACAAATCAATATATGAAATCCAATCAAATTTCGATTATAACTTCAAAATGTCAATTTTAATTATTAAAACAATTTCAAAATATTTGATTTTCATAAATTCAATTTTCGTTCACTTAAAATCAAATCATTTAAATAAATTTCAAATCAAAAATTTTAAAATCATTTTATTAACCAATCTGCTGTCCGTATATATTTTTCTACCCTATAGCCAATTGATCAATTATTTCAATTTAATTTTAGGGATGGATATGTATCATTTCAATCCAAATCACATTGTCATAGGTATATATCATTTCAACCTATTTCTTAATTCATTCGAAGTAATTCAATTTATAGTTTATATACTGTAAATAATTTAACAGCGTGACAATAGGATATATCAGAATAAATAAACATCCAACCATCAAATATCGACCAATTTGCATTCATCACAAACAACCATCCAAACAATCAACAAGTCACAATAATTTCATAGCTACTAATATCGGGTATTTTACTAGCAATTTAAATTCCAAATTCAACTTTAACTGTCAATTTTGATTTCTACAGTTAATTCAGATATCAATTTATACGTCAAGTTAACTACCAAATAATAGTTAATAAATAAATAACTTCATGATATCAATTTATGAACACCATAAAATTTTAGTATGTTGTGAGCGTTATGAAACACTCGCCTTGTATTTTCAATTTTAAACCAATTCGAATGACGTTCAACTTAACCTAAAATTTTAACTAGCCCCAAATGACTCTGAATTAGTTCCATGATGTAGTGCTCATCGCCACGATCCCATCGCCACTTGTTCCATCCAATTCCGACATCGCATGGCCAAGATATATATTTTATAAGTTTGAATACAATTTATATAAATAATTTTTTTCTATTATTGTACCAAATGAAATCAGGCCACGAATCAAGCTTCCAGGAAAATTAGAGCCGCACAGTTCCTTCTTCACGATCGTGAGTTATAGGTCAAGGTCGCACTCGAAAAACCCATCAATGCATCCATCTCTTCAATGTCATACCCTCCACCGTCCACTAGAAGTTGACCAAGGCCACCACGCATGCGCCAACCCCAGCTCCACCCACACCTCTGGTCCGATCAAGCTCAGTGGTGTATCTTCCTCGAAAAATGCGAACAAACGTGGCCCCTTCACGAGCCTATTCTAGCGAATTTAAGCCACAATCGACGATCTCCACCGTTCACCATGTAGAGCTCGACGAGCTCTACGACTTTCGTGTAAAAAGTTTTCACTAATTGTAGAAGGATTAAGAGAATACAAGGGGAAAATGGGACTGTTTTGTGGCCATTCATAAATGAAACGATGACGGCAATAGAGCGTTCAGGTTTGGTACAATGTGCAGAGTAATTATAAACGTGCAAACATATTATTTTAGTATTATCTCAATTATTCACGTGATTTTCCGGATGAACTCCAAACGAAGCGTGCCACCTGTAATGTTTTACTCCTATTTCAAATAGAATGGAACATGTTTCGAGGCCTAATTCGATCGTATGTGGAAGATAGATTTTTGAATCGAATTAAAATATTAAAATTTTGATATTATATTCAACGCATTTATGTCCCGTGCGACCAAACAATAACTCCAAACGCTACGAAATTTAAATTCCGATAATAATACACTATTAGGATATAATGGATCTAGTTTTGTCGAATTCCGAGATTGTGCGAATACACTATTACGGATCTAATGGAACTGGTTTCGTCTAATTCCGAGACTGTGCCCCTGGATCGCTATTTTAACATTTTGATTATAATATAAAATTTCTAATTTCTATTTATCCACTTTTAAATCCAATTTTTAACGTTAACAATCTTTATTTTTGTTTAAATAAAATTTACATCAACTTCCAACATCATTTCGACCATATTAAATTCAAAATTCAATTATTAAAAATAGTTGCAATATTAAATTTAAACAATTTTTATTATTCAATAAATCACTATCTTTTGAAATATAAGTTAATGAACTTTTAAGATCTAACTTTTAAAACAAATTCAAATTATAGAACAACTTTTTTCATTTTACAGTCATTCAATTCCTATTATTCAATTTCACTACTGATTTTAAACATGGTCAATACATAGAATTTATTTCAGTACTCATTATCGCAAAATCTTCGAAATTAACTATTTAAAAATTCTATTCAAGTTCTTATCCAATAACTAACATCCAAGATCATTAAATTTTTATTTTTAACCATTTTTATTCAATAATTACATTAAATTTAACAATTTAAAATAGATAAAAATACGAGTCGTTACAGTCTCCTCCACTCAAAACTTTTCGTCCTTAAAAAGACGTTAAATAAAGAATTTAACATTTAAAATATTTAAAAATGTAATCAAATTATAAAACATGAAATCCATTAGAAAAATTTTACTACTTTTCTACTACACTATTCTGATCGGATTACGGAATTTACAAGTT
The DNA here is from genome assembly GCA_030765085.1 of Allium cepa. Classification (NCBI taxonomy): domain Eukaryota; kingdom Viridiplantae; phylum Streptophyta; class Magnoliopsida; order Asparagales; family Amaryllidaceae; genus Allium; species Allium cepa. The sequence continues at coordinate 1,011,325,164 of CM060945.1, read as the reverse complement.
AGTTACCAAAACAAGTTATAAAATTTTAAAACTTCAAAAAATTTCTAATATCCAACATCACGGAAAATTTCGGCAGAGTCTCCTTTGTGCGGCTTGATCCGTACAACGACAAAACACCACTACGGCTCCAAACCAACAAAAGAAAGCAAATCCAAGTGGCTCCATCATAAAACCATCAAATCAAACGATAAAATAAACATGTTTCTTTTTGTCGAGCAATCCAAATATTTTAATTATTTTAAATACCTGCATCTTATTTACCAATGATATCCAATCGTATAGTTTAAAAATCAGTTTATATTTTGCATTTTCAATTTCCAATTTCCAATTTTTGCTTTACTTTAGCTCGTATGATGTACATATATCATCCGTACGAAATAGCAAATTTGATCGCTCACTCGGTCATACAATTTCACTTTCAAACTAGTATCATTCACACGACTCTCTAGTGCAAACTCAGATTTTGTTCCTTGATTAGAAACCGTTGTTCTCCTTGCATAGACATATACTATGATAGAGAATTCCAGAATCAATCAAAAATTTATATCCAGGGTTCACCGTTGAGAATCGAGTGAAAAATCCAAACACGGATCGATATAAATTATCTCGAAATTCTATGCTCGAATCTGGATCAAATCGTCATGCGATTAAAATAATATATGTACAACTTACATATTTATTCCAACTGATTCTTAGTTACACCAAATTCTTTTCATTCACATTCATTTCATAATTTCATTTAATAACAGGCTTATTTGTGAAACATTTTATAATCATCGCTTAGTTTATAATCATTCTATAAAAGTCCAACTTCTTATATATGACTTTTCTAAGTTTATAGTTATCTCAAAAGTTACAAATCCAATTTCAACATTTCTAATCAAATTCATATCTTATTCTACAACCCATTTACATAGATATTATTCGGTTCACTTGTCTACTTTCCTAAGCTCACTTAGTTATTCCATTTAGTCATTAATCATTTCATATTTAAGTATATAACATTTATTATTGCAACTAAATTTCCATTTATATATATTTTAATTACTTATAAGTTTTGTTTACTTGTATAATATCCTATTACATATCCAAATCATCATTTTAACTTTTTAACATTTGGTAAGTCTTATTATATATTACTAGTATGCAATTTAGTATTATACAAATTAATTGATTCATTTTACTTAATTAGAATGTTCACTATTTAAACTTGTTTAGATTTTCTTTACTTTCAATTTAAGAGTTGCAAACCCCAACTCTAAAGTTTCTCAAAACATTTAGCATAGATTTCTTAATTCACATATTTTATAAGTTTTGATTATTCAAATATTTCATTTCATACAAATAATTTGAAGATTATTAATTAACAGAACTTCAAAAGTTTTAAATACCAGGTTCATTTCAAATTATTTGAAATATGTATGTATAGTAATATCTTTTTCACATCAAATCATACTTTTGGAGTTTAAACCAAATCCATTTATCAAAACAATTTTGTAACAGAGCTTCTCAGAAGTCTCCTCCGGTTTGAGACTTGAAAAAGAACATCGATGATGCTGCGCAGTCATCATTGAAATTATTTTCCACAAAGTCCAACTTAAAAAATCCGGAATATAGATAATCAATGTGGTTAATTAAGAAAAATAAGAACATAAGAACTTAAGAGCAAATAAACACAGAATCTCGCAGCAGAACGAAAAAATATAATAGTCAAATAAATAGTTTATAATGTTGTTTATACTATACATTTGATTATAATCTATACAACATTTATCAGAGTAATATATACATACGGATAAATAAATAATGCATCAGACAACATGATGTAGGAATACTAATAGTAATAATATGCCAAATCTTCGTCTTTATCCTCAAGAATAAGTCTTTAATAATTTTAAAAACTCAGGACTGACTTGACCGTAATGAAAAGACAAAAAACTTGAGTCAAGACTAAAATATTCTTATGTCAGTCAAATTGATATCGCATATAACATTTGTGTCATGGCATCAGAGATGCTTACGGGTTTTCACATCTCTTATACAGTGCATAACGTATGAGCAATAACTCAAGAGATGTTACGAGATTTTCCATCTTAAGGATCCGTCAAAATATTTATATGTAGTAGAATATGCTACATGTATAATGTCTAATCAATAAAATAATTATTTTTCTGAGCATTAAGGCTTTACATTGATCCCCCCTAATGCATTTATAAGCATTGTCGTACAGTTTTTATTTGAAACCACCGGTAGAACATCAGTAGTCAGGGGTGCACCGTGATACAAAAACATTAAACTAAAATCGTATGGGTCTCGTATAGGGATAAAAGTTGGACTAGACACGTTAGGCAATGCCCAACGTATGATACTACCAGTTTACCCTTACCGGCTGGTGGTAACGCATCATAGCTATGACCACCCACCACGTCCAACACTCCCATAATTCGGAGGGTACACACCAATCAATCATAATGTTAATGATGATAATACAAAGAAATGAATCCGCACAGGGTAGCTAACCTACTTAGCTGGTACGACTCATGTTTTAGTCATTTCAAATTAGCATAAGTTCCAGGCTAATCCATCATCGTTCTTCAAATCTAGCAAATGACGCCAAATTCAACCACTTTTTTCTGGATCATCACTCTACGTACACAGTTGTCAAAGTGGTTCCGATATTGACAGAGAGTATGCCTATATCCGACACTGGTCTCTTTAACAACAAAACGTCGTTTTACACACCGGTTGGAACTTTTACATTTCGAAAAACAGTTCATACTTGATATCAAAATATCATATTCGCTTCAAAATCAAATCCTTTTCGAAATCATCATATTTACTCAAAATATACAATTTTAGTTCAAAATCATTTTCGCCTTAATATTTCTATTTCGATTCCAAAATTGTTTCAAATTTCTATTGTGTTATACTTCATTCGACCCAATTCACATTTAAATCTATTATTTAAAATAACATTCAACTCTTGATCAGTTTTAATTTTTGAAAAATAGTTTGAATAGTTTAAATAATTAAAATAGTTTAAATAGTGTAAATGGTTAAAATAGTTAAAATAGTTTTAATGGTTAAAATGGTCAAAGATAGTTTAAATGGTTAAAACAGTTATATATAAAATAGTTTAAGTATTAAAATGGTTTATATAGCAAAATAATTTGGAAAACCAAACTAATTTGTGTATTTAAGAAGATAAATTTTAAACAATTTATATTATAATAATTTTGTTGAAAATAGCTTCAAATTAAACCGATTAAATTCCAACTTCTCAATTAAAATTTCGATTCAATTTCCACTGAAATCAAACCATTGGATCGATTTAATTTCAATTTCAATTCGAATTAACTTCGATTCCAGTTTATATTCAAATCCATTTTTAGTTTTGATTCCAAATTACTTTAATTTCAATATCAATTCAATCAATTCAATTCCAATTTGAAGTAATTTCAATTCAATTTTCAATTCATACCATTTCAATTTATATCAATTCCAAGTTCGATTTTAAAAATATCGATTTAAACACAATCAAATTTACCTTCCGTATTCAATCTAAAATCCTAATTCTCAAATAAAATTCAGTTCTGAACTCAATTTCGAAATATCATTTTATATCACTTTTACATAGCCAAATTCAAATTTCCAATAAAAATCCAATCTTTTGAAAACAAATCAATTTATGAAATCCAATCAAATTTTGATTATAACTTCAAAATCTCAACTTCAATTATTAAAATAATTTCGAAATAGTTTGATTTTCATAAATCGATTTTTATTCTCTTAAAATCAAATCATTTAAATAAATTTCAAATCAAATTTTTTAAAATCACTTAATTTAACTAATCTAGTGTTTGTATATAATTTTCTATCCTATGGCCAAGTGATCAGTTATTTCAATTTAACTTCAGGGATGTACATCTATCATTTCAATCCAAATCACAATGTCATAGTTATATATCATTTCAACCTATTTCTTAATTCATTCAAAATAATTCAATTTAGAGTTTATATACAATAAATAATTTAATAAGATTATAATAGGATATATAAGAATAAATAAACGTCCAACCATTAAATAACAACCAATTTGCTTTCATCGCAGACAACCATCCAAACAATAAATAACTCACAACAATTTCATAGCTATTAATATCGAGTATTTTACTAGCAATTTAAATTCCAAAATCAACTTTAACTGTCAATTTTGATTTCTATAGTAAATTCATATATCAATTTATATGTCAATTTAACTATCAAATGACAGTCAATAAATAAATAACTTCATGATATCAATTTACGAACACCATAAAATTTTAGTACGCTGTGAGCGTTATGAAACACTCACCTTGTGTTTTCAATTTTAAACCAAATCGAACGACGTTCAATTTAACCTAAAATTATAGCTAGCTCCAAATGACTCTGAATAAGTTCCATGACATAGTGCCCATCGCCACGATCCCATCGTCGGTTGTTCCGTCCAATTCCGACCTCAAATAACCAAGATATACATTTTATAAGTTTGAAAACAATTTATATAAATAAATTTCTTTTTTTCTGTTATGATACCAAATTAAATCAGGCCGTAGATCTAGCTTTCAGGAAAATTAGAGCCGCATAGTTCCTTCTTCACGATCGCGAGTTTACAGGTTAAGGCCGCACTCGAAAAACCCATCAACACGTTCATCTCTTCTATGTCGTACCCTCCACCATCCGCCAGAAGTTGATCAAGGGACACCACGTCATGCGCCAACCCAGCTACACCCATGCCTCTGGTCTAGTCAAGCTCGGTCGCGTATCTTCCTCAAAAAAGGCGAACAAACGCTGCATCTTTGCGAGCCCATTCTGACGAATTTAAGCCACCATCGACGATCTCCACCGTTCACCTTGAAGAGTTCAACGAGCTCTACAACTTTCGTGTAGAAAGTTTTCACTAACTGTTGAAGGGTAGAGACGAGGGGAAAAGGGGACTATTTTCTATTCATAAAAGAAATGGCGGCGGCAATAGAGAGTTAGGGTTAGGTTTACTGTGCAGAGTATTTATAAATGTGCAAACATATATTTTAATATTATATCAATTGTTCATGTGCTTTTCCTGATGAACTCCAAATGAAGTGTTCGCCAGGCGTTTATATTATTTTTCCCCTATTCCAAACATAATGGAACATGTTTCGAGGCCTAATTCAATCCTATGTGGAAGATAGCGTTTTGAATAATTAAAATATTAAATTTTCGATATTAAATTCAACGCATTTATACCCCTTACGATCAAAGAATAACTCCAAATGCTTTAAAATTTAAAATCCAATAATAATACACTATTTCGGATCCAATGGAACTAGTTTCGTCGAATTCTGAGACGGTGCCCCTGGATCGTTATTTTAATGTCTCGATTATAATATAAAATTTCTAATTTCTAATTATTCACTTTTAAATCCAATTTTAAATGTTAACAATCTTCATTGTTGTTTAAATAAAATTTAAATTAACTTCCAACATCATTTCCAATCATAGTAAATTCAAAATTCAATCATTCAAATAATTGCAATATTAAATTTAAACAATTTGGATTATTCAATAAATCACTATCTTTTGAAATATAAGTTAATGAACATATATGATTTAACTTTTGAAACGAATTCAAATTATAGAACAACTGTTTCCATTTTTCAGCCATTCAATTCCCATTATTCAATTTCACTATTGATTTTAAACATGGTCAATATGTAGAATTTATTTCAATACTGCTATCGCAAAATCTTTGAAATTAACTATTTCAAAATTTTATTTAAGTTCATATCCAATAACTTTCATTAAAGGTCGTTAAATTTTTACTTTTAACTATTTTTATTCAATAATTATATTAAATTTAATAATTTAAAATAACTAAAAATATGGTTCGTTACACCTATGGACCTAGAGAGCCTTCTGCCGTGGTCTTAGCGAAATATCTTATCGTCTCTCCCTATAAATACAGGCACTGTGGATCATTTTGGGGATCTTTACGCCGCCAGTTATTTGAGTCTATATTTTAATTGAGTTCTTCCTTATTGTTTGATGTTGTAATCAAACTCTTCGTGAATCAATAAAGAGAATCTTCAAAGTGGACGTAAGCATACAATGCCGAACCATTATAAATTTGTGTGTTCTTGATTATTGCTTGGATCTACCTACTAATTATTATATTCCTCAATTTAATTTTACTCTATTCATTTATTTCTTTACACAAATCTTTTCCTGGGTGCTTGTGACCAATTTGGTCGCAAATAATTAGAGAAACCTTGGAGAGGATAGAGATCATTCGGCAGTGAACGAAAGCATCACATGATTGGTAGAAGAGTTACGCTGATAGGAGATGAGAGATTTGAAATTTTCCATCAGCGGTATGATATTTGTGAAGATTTCTCCTTTGAAAATTGTTATTCGATTCGGTTAAAAGGGGAAGTTGGAACTAATATTTGTAGGTCCTTTTCCAATGGCGAGGAGGATTGAGAACCTAGCATATAAGGTCGACTAAACTTAGAAGATGGTGGGTACGCACAACTTCTTCCATGTTTCCCATATACGGAAGTTTATGCATGATTCGGGCGTAACAGTTGCACTGGATCTGCATGATGATATTGAGATTGAACCAGAAGCTTCTAGACCTCGTAGGTCGATTCGTATTGTCGAACGCAATATGAAACAACTTAAGAGGAAGACAGTGGAGTTAGTGAAGGTTCAATGGGGAGAAAGCGAAGGTAATTGCACATGGAAAACTGAAGAGAGCATGAGGGCCACATATCGAGAGCTCTTCATATGGTAAGACCTACTGTTTATCGTATTCACTTTCACTTTCGATGTCAAATAGGGAAGTTTAGCAATCCGCATGCTAGGATAGGTTTACCTATGTCATTAGTTTCATGGTTCTTTGTTAGATGTTGCACGTGATTAATAGTCATCGGAGTGACTATGATTGATTATCTGTTTTTGTTTAGGGATTTAAAGGGAGAAATTTGTAAAAGGGGGAGAGTGCAACGACCTGCATTTTACAATTCAAAGGATCATAAAGTATTTTTATTTTATTTATATAAGGTTGTATGACTCTAAGATTATGGAAAGTGACTATTAGATGTATTTTTCATATCTATGATTTGACAAATTCCTATGTGACTATATTAAACCTAAAAATCTTATTTAGACTGTAACTTTTGATATGTGTCGAATTATGGTCTCGAACCACTTACAATACTCCAGGATGATGGTTTTCTATTCAGTATAGTAGCCATAATAGAAAAAAGGATGTATCGTTTGAAAGTTATGAAGATTTAAGATTTGGCTGCCAGTGGCCATTTTTAGTAGGTAATTAACCGAGTGTATGCTTAGGCCCGCTAACCTACTTCAAAATTTGTGCGAACAGGAGGCTGTAGGAACTGGCCTAAGTCATTTCCTTCTTCCTTAAAATAGATCCAAACCTCTATTAGCCCTAATTTCATCAAAAATCACATCTCTTCATTACTACTTTTAGCCAAATCATTGATTAGAGAGGGGATAAGCATATAAAAGCTTAAGATATCATTTTTACTGATTTGAGATTCTTCTCTATTTCTATCTACTTTTGATTTGAGGATAAAAATATGATATTTTAGGTATTTAATGATTGGTTCTTAGCTTCTCACTCTACTATGCATGCTTATATACAAAAAAATGATGTATTTGATATGATTTTGACCTTAAAATGATTTCTAACCCTAGTCATACTTTTATACCTATTTATAAACTAATTTTAAAAGGTTTAAATGTGAAAAATAGTTTTGTGATCCTTTGTATTTCATATGCATAAACTAGTGTAAAAGTTAGATATAGGTCATGATTTGCTTGATTCTCATATTCTCATATGTTATATGGTATGATTATTTATGATTATATGGTGTGCTTTGATGTTATTTGTTAGTACTTTGGATGTAAGGTAGATAAGTTGAGAGACTGGGGAAATCGAAGTTAAATTTGGTCGGAATAGGACAAAACTCGGCAGGTGAAACCTAGAGCGTAGGAAGGGCTCATAGTTCAAACCATAGTCTCTAATTTGCTAAGTATAGAAATCGGCACTGACATTAGAGGTCAGTACCAACATCTATAGCTTAGCCTATGTCGGTGGTGACTTGGGTGAGATGGAGGCTATGGCTAGTAAAGTATGATGGTGTTGGATTAGAGATATTTTAAGGCTTGAAGCTATGATGACTTGATTCTACGATTCAAATTTAGGTGCTCTTGAAACATGATGACTTGATTTGGAGCAGAGAGGTCTGGATCAAAGCTTATGGGAAAGGAGCACTAGAAGCGAGGATTGGAATGAAAGCAGACTTGGCCATTAGTTAGCCAAGTACAGAAGTCGGTGTCGACCTCTTAAGTCGGTACCGAGTTTTCCCACTTGGTCCTTTGGGGACAAAACTTTTGGAGGTGAATACAGGGATTATATATGGCATGCTGGAGATGTTGGCTCATTTGCATGATGACTGGTGGCGATGCAACAACATGATGAAAGTTAGAGTCTTCGAGTAGTAACTCAACGTTAAATGGAGTTAGGTTTCGAAGAAGACGACTCAATGTTCAATGGTGTAACGACCTGATATTTTCAACCATTCGCATCCGCACATGTCGGACTTGAATTGCTCCAAATATCAGATTGTTAATTCAAAATTTGCAATTCATAACATCTACAGTAAATAAATCATTCACAGAATCACAGATACAGAGTAGTACAATGATACGCAGCGGAATAAATGAATAGTAGTTCATGAAGCTACTACATAAACAAAGTTAGAAATAAAATACATCAGAAAATCCCAGATGTAGTGAAGTCTCCAGTACGGGCAGATGACTTCTCTGAACCAATCGACTGGATGACTGAAAGGACAGATAGCTGGATCTTCAAGCAAAGCTCCAACTTCGAAGGCGAGTCTCAAAAGCTGTATCACTCAGTCTGACCCGAGCGTAAAGCAAAACACAAAACACACGAGTCAGGATTAACATTCTTATATCTACATATCCAACTCAACTGAAACATCAACTGAAATATAATTAACCTAGAGGATGTTTGGGATACCCATCCTCTAAGGATCCAAGGAACTATCTACAGGGTAGAAATATACACTATAACACCGTGGTCAGTTCAGTTTTATTTATATTTCAAAATTAAAATATCATTCTCATTTCAAATAACTCTTTTTTCCAAATTAGTATATATATCTAATAATTTATGAAGTAAAGTATTTTTATTTGCTCAAACTTCACAAATCGCTTCAAAAATCAACTCGACCTTCCCGTTCAAATTTAATTAAATCAGGATTTATCAATTTTCATTCAATTTAGTTTCTGACTAAACTAATTTAAATTTTATCTATTTTAAATACGGATTTGAACCACAAAATAAACCATTTAAATTTCAATATAATTCGAATTTAATATATTTCGAAGCTTTAAATATTCAACATTTCAAAGACTAAACTTTGATAGTTGCATTTATCTCCCAACTTGACTTCACTATTATTTAGTTTTGAAATATTCACTTAATAAATTCAATATTATTTATATGACCTTAAATTTACATTTTCTATATATTACCTTTGATTTCTTTAGACATGAAAAATCCATTAAATTTCTTAAATAAAAATTCAAGTTATAGGATCATATGTTAAAGTTTCGAATTTGATAATTTCAAATTGATTTAACTAAATAAAATCCTTAACTAATGACAAATTCAAATAAGTCCCAAATATATCTTCAAACCTTAGCTTATAAAATTTATTCCACAAATATATTTCAGAAATACAAATTTAATAAATCCTTAAACATATTTCATATTAATAAATTCATTCTTAATTAAATTATCTTAATATTAAATCTATATATAAAATAACCTTTATATATAATACTTTAAATCAATATTCATTAAAGCCATATATTTCTTTTCAAGGCCATAGAAATTATTTTCAAAACATACATATAGACCACGGCGTCGATGTAAAATTTTCTATTCTATGTACAAGGGATACAGATATTTATCATTTCAATCCGTAAGTTAAATATATATGGGTGAATATCATTTCAACCTGTAGTCCTAAAATCAATTCAAATGAAAATCGCTTGGGTTTATCTTTTCAACCCATAACGAAATTCTCCTATTCTAAAATCCGTTCGGGTTTGTATCATTTCAACCCATAGTGATTTCTATACTATCAGGGAACATGCAGAGTGATAACAGATATGAAAATAATAATAACGACATGCATATATCATCAAAAATAAATATAAATAATAGGATATTGTGTCATATCCCATAAGTGAACATTTATAGATAATAGCATATATAACAATTTAAATAACTATAGCATCATATATCAATTGTCGTTTCAATTTAATCGAATTTAACAAATAAAAGAATGTTAATCGTGAGTGATTGCTCACCTTTCGAGGCTAGAGAATACAGAAGATGACATGGATACGCACACTGATACGGACACTGAAATTTGAATTATAAATCCGAGCACGAATTTCAAAGAAAAGTAGGATTGGCACGAATTGGACGAATGAGGCTAATAATCAAGAATTTATGAATTGAATCAAAACCAGTCTGATATATACAGAAATTTGTGCTACTTTAATAAAAATCAAAATTGTATCCCTAAGAAAAATTTAAAGTCGAATCACACACATATATATAATTTACCTTTTTTTCATACATAAACCAATAGTTTTAACATTTGAAATAAAACATATATGTTAAATAAAAATCCTTATAATTTTTCCAAACCATTTTAATTTTTTCACATAGATCAAAATTTCTATTTACAAATCTAAGACCCAAACCACCCCATACGACCTATGTATATAATATCATTAAGATTTATATTTTAAAATAAGATTAATATATAAAACTTCAACAAATTACACTGTTCAAATCTCATTTATAAACTACTATATATATGGTACAAAATCCACTTCATAATACAATTATAAATTTTAAACACTTTACCTATATATATAAACTAATATATAACTACCCATACATAAACAGTAAAGCCTATACACAGACTTATATAAAATTTTAGACAACGGACGTACAAATTACTTATATAACTTATATTATAACTTATTTTATAAGTATATATAATATTATAACCTGTGCACACCGAAAGTATAAGTTAGAATGTAAATTTTATACAATATATATAATCAACTAATATAACTATATATATTATTATTTTTGCGAAAGTAACTGGTCTACACTAAAACACATATACACCCTTAACTTTTATGCAAACATGCATGCCAACTGAAATGGAAACTTATATATTAGAAAACTAACTCCATACATAAGTGTATGCAAAGTATATAGATATATATGTATATATAAGACCATAAAGATATATCTATAATTATTATAACTTTATATAAATATATGTCATATACGAACTTAGGAAAATAAACAACTTCAAAAATCCTATACAACTTCCATAATAATAAGATGTAAATTGACCTTCAATAAAAGTTATAAACCTGTTTATTATAAAACTATATATATATATATATATATATATATATATCATAACGGATTTACACAACTTATAAAATAAATCATACAACATGGTTTGTAAAATATACATATATGGAGTCAAAGTTAAAAAAAATGAATATAATTTTACTTGCCAAATATGCAGACTCCATTTGCAGATCCAATACAACTCACACATATTAAATATGCATACACTTCTACAAACAAAACAAACTTTTCAAAAAAAAATGGAAACCACGTTTGGTGTATATATGTATTCAAATCCAACAACTTTATATAAACCACTATATGTATGCGTCTTATATTTTTATACCACTATCAATATATCATGACTATACTCCATATAAACAAATATGCGTACCATCTTTGAATGCTAGAATATGCATCAACAGCATGTACAGGGGACGTGTATTGATAAAATCATCCATATCATAGCTAAATATAAAACTATATGTAATACATATGTAAATAACACTTGCAAATATAAATTTAACTTACCTATGCATGGTTATGCGAACAGTAAAGGAAACAGGGGAGGGTCGCTGCGTCTTCGATGGATATTGCGCAAGGGGAAGAGTGGGTTCGGTGGAGGAGCGGAGTTTGGAAAAGGTGAAGGAGAGGCCAAAATTTGTAGTGCCAGGAAAGTTTATATAGAAGAGGAAGAAACAATAGAGAGGGAAAGAAGAGAAATCTGGGAAGAAGCAATAAAAAAAGGGAAGAAAATACGAACAGAAGTAAATGGAAACGACTAAATAAAAGTAACCAAAGAAATAGCACAATCACATGCTATGATTCAGTAGAGGATTTAAAGCAAAATATTCACGTTGATTCAGGAATATAATCAAAGCAAATAAATGGTAGCATGTTTCAAATTTGAACGGAAGGAAAGAGAAAAGTCTAATTCCGGAAAAATATCAAAGTAACATCTACACATTTATTCAAGAGCTATTAAAGCAATTTTTAAATTTTGAAGGCAACGTTACTCTGCGTTATATTTTTAAAATAAGAATGCTGAACAAAAATCAACAGTCAAATATGGTGCGGTATAAATGGCAAGAGTCACGCTGATTACTGAATAAAATAAAACGAATAACCATTTATTTATTTTTTTAGACGGTGGAAAAATGAAGAAATAAAAGGTCAGTGAAAGTAGGAATGAATATATTAGAAAAGTAAGGATTCTAGTAGCAATGGTCATCTTAGATTAAGTTGAAAATTTTATAATATTTTATTACCGTGGCTATGGTTCAAATTTTTTTAAAAGCAAGGAAACCAAATGGTCACAATTAAAGGTAAGCTTTAAATTTTTAATAAATACAAAACGTATCTAAGTTTATACGTTTATAACTTTCCAGCTGTAGTGTATATATATAATGAACGGTCAAAATGAAAGAAGTGGAAAAAGGGAGCGTATGAAAGGAAAGGTTAGAAAAAAAAAATTCACCCTTAAATTCCAGAGATAAATAAGGTAACGTACCTCTTTAATGAAATGTACAACAACGGTGACAAGCTAAAATTTAGCTAAAAGTTTAAAGAAATGAGGGGAAGATGTTTTTTTAAATTAATCACTTCCCAGAATTAATATGTCAATGAAAAAAGGAAAGGAGATGAACCAGGGAAACGTATTATAACTTATATATAACTATTAAACGGATAGATGGAAGAAAAGGTGAGCAGATGAGTAAAAGTGGAAACTGATTTATGAGCGAAATGGAATGTGAGCTATTGCCTGGGAAGAAAATGGAACATTTTAAAAATTAAAGGCAACGGACTGCTGAAATTAAATAAGTATAAAACGTGTAAAAGTTGTATACTGAAACGGCTATAAATTTCAATTATTATTATAAAACGGGGAATAACGAAAGACAAGGACGATGATTTCAAAGTTTATTAATGGCTAGGAATGGGGAAGTCTATCTGTGAATTGGGAAAATTATTAAGCAACTGAAATTTTAATGGTAGAAAAAGTAACAGCTACACACTGTTTTAGAAACAATCAAAGCAATTAATAGCTTGATTGGATAGCAGGAATAAATGTGGAAGGACATGTTATAAAGACAAAATGAACCATTTGAAAATAAATAAAAGAAATGATGGCAAATAAAACGGCCGCGCCTTGAATTTTCCAAAATAAATTATTTTATGAACATCAATTATTACTGACTTAAATTGAACAGAATCACACCCTAAATATACTTTTTATTTTTTGTTGAAAATTTGTCATTTGCCACATTTAACTATACGTAATCCAAATGTAAGATTTCATTTCAAAATATTATTATTTAAAATTTCTCAAAAATCAAATTAAGTACGCTAAATAAAACCATTAAAAATTAACAAAATTTTACGGGTCGTTACACTCTCCCCCACTCAATACTTTTCGTCGCCGAAAAGGAAGAAGGTAGGAGAATAGAAACAACCATAAAGACAAATAGATTGAAAGACAAGGATAAACAATTAATTTAAGACCATATAAATTTTACTTGAAATATTCATTTGAAAACTTCATTTGAAATTAAATTTTCTTTAATACTTAAAAAATATTTCAAACAAATTTGTAAAATTTCTTGCTTCCTTTATAAATACCATTTATAAGTTTTAAATAACACCTTTATAAATGTATACGAAAACTATTTGGAAAATGTTGAATACGCGCTTACATGATTTTTGTTTGATGATAATAAACACATATATATATATATATATATATATATATATATTCGTTTAAATGTATTTGTTAATGTACTATTTTATTTTTCCACAGATTAAATAAATATTTGCTGAATAAAATTAAATAACGCAGAATTTGAATTCGAACAGAATTTTTATTCAAACAAATATTTATTACAATTTTGAATAGACAAATTCAAGCTCTCACTACTAACTATAAAACTTTGATACAAATCCAATTACATCACAATTTTACATTTACAGTTGACCTCACTACATATCACTCACACTCGTATTTATCTTCAACTTCATTCCAGTTAGAATCCAGCATCTGAGAAATCTGCAAAAATATTCACTAACGCAGTAAAAATGAAAAAGAAATATTTTTGCAATATAAAATAAAATGTGAATTTTGAAAATAATATTTGCCTCAGTTATTTGGGTTGTTCGTCATCATTTAAATTTGAATTCATCATACACGAACAACTTGTGACATACACAGTGTATCACTGTATATGCCACAAGGCCATGCACATCGAAATATACACTTGATTGATTTACAGGGACAGGTGAGCACAGGTCAAACCCAAATGAAAAGCCGGGTTCAACTCAAATGCAATATAAATAAAATCACAACACGCACACAAGGTTTAACCCGCGCTATTTGCTGGATTCAACACAGGGCAGTTGTACATGCTACGACTTCAAGCATGCAAGCAAGATAGTGTTCAATATGCAGTACAGTGAAGTACAAAACAAGTGCATCACAAACCAATAAAGGAAAATCATACAAGCAGCAGCCTTAACAAGCAAAGACCGCAAAGTCAGTGCCAACAGATCAAATGAAGTCTGTACACATGGTATGAAGATCACAAGGCTCAAGTCTACAAAGTAAACATGTATGTGCTACAGAGAACAGAGGGACCAAGCTACAGACTTCAAGAACAGGTCAAATGAAAACTACCCGAGTTCATCGAGAAATACAAAAATGACAAGTAACTGAGTACATAACTACAAGCAAGTGCACACACTAAATCAAAGTAGTGCAACTTGATAACAAAGACCAATATCGTTGCACCAGTGATACAAGTGAAACCAAAACCAGCAAGTACACACGACTATCTCAACTTCAAACTCACATGAAAGCACAGCCTCAAACCAGCAAGTCAAGTCAACCAGAACAATGGAAGTAGTGTGCAAACAGCAGGTCGAAAAGCACTCAGGGATGAACACAAAAATGTACAAATCAAAGAACACATGACCAGACACACATAAACATGAAGACCACAAAGGCAATGCACCAGTGAAACAACTCAGCAATGAATTTAACCAGGAACAAGACTCAAGCACCATCAAAGTTCAACTCAAAGAGATAGTCGACCAACTGCTACATGAATCAATAGCATATCAAATGAACTAATGAACACATGAACTACAAGCTAACAAATGCAAACTGTATCATGATATAGTGACAAGATCAACACAGCAACTCAAATGACACTGTGATACCAGTGAAGCCAAGACCAGAAAAACAAAACTACAAATGCTCAAGTAGCAATTTGATATAAAGAACGACCACTAAATCAACAACCATAATGACCAAAAGCAATGTCGAACAAGACAAAGTTAGAGATCAGAATCAAGCAACAATATGTATAGGTCAGTGAACAAAATCAAGTCAAGGTCGAAGTCAACGAAAAAATTCATTGACCGAAGTCAAAGTCAGAATCGATCAAGCCGTGGTCATCACGAAATGAATCAATGCCGTGAATATCAAGTAACCAAAAATATACGAATTGACAAAGTCAGAAATCATCGTCAACATTCAATCAATATCGAACGGCTGAGCTATATCAATTGACAAATTCAACTAACACCAGACGAACGCAAATACAGGGATTCAATCTCTATAAATTGCAATAATCATCATCGGCAACATCCATCGAGTTCAAATACGAAAACACTAAAGCACAAAGCATAAAATTACATACCGAAGCAAGGATAGAACTCGATCAACGAAGCAGCCAAAGTGAGCAACAAGGAAAACGATCGATCAAGGCTACACGCGAATTATCCACCGAATCGATCAACATAAAGTCGGCTCTTCACAAAGCCCTAATTTGGATTAAAGCCGAAGCCCTAATTTCTGTAAAAAGAGGAACGACGTCTATTCTTCACAAAGGAACGAAATAAAGAGAACGGGCCAAATAATAAAAAAAGGGACGGCCTTGTTAAAGAATAAAAAAGGGTTTTGGGTAAAAAAAAGGGACGGCCTTGTTAAAGAATAAAAAAGGGTTTTGGGTTCGAAATTAGGGTTATTTTAATTTTAAATTGTTTTTTAATCGTATTTTATTTTTAAACCGTTTAAATTTCTAGTCGTGTGACAGGGGACAAACTACGTGGCGTAGTTTGAGAATTAGCAACTCAATGGCTGAGTTGTGGCAGGGTTTTGAGCGTAGAGTTAGGTTTAGTCGATAGCGGGTGTCGCGATTTTACGTGTGTAAGCGTCTGACTATCTAATTTCTAGTAGAAACCTTAGGGGCAGCATGTAGACAGGGCTTTGCCGAAGCTGGGTAAATTCTGTGTCGTTCTATTTCTGCATTTTATTATTCTGCTATTTTTCTGTGCTGCTATTATTCTGTGATCTGTGTTGAAATTATTTATAAGCTTCCGCAATTAATTTTTATAATTAATACCATCACCCTATTCACCCCCCCTCTAGGGTGAAATCGATCCTACAAGTGGTATCAGAGCTAGGAACAAAAGCCAATTTTGATTTTTCAAAAACCAATTTTTGCTTTAAAAATTTGAATTTTTAAAATGGCTACTTTTGTTGACGGTCATTCCAATATTATTCCTCCTATTTTTGATGGAACGGATTTTTTGAATTGGAAATTGAAAATGGAATTTTATTTGAAATTTGTTAATACTAAATGTTGGAATATTATTGAAAATGGGTGTGATATAAATGACGAGAAAATTATCTCGATTAATGCTCTTGCTATGCATATATCATATTCTTATATTAATCAAGATAATTTTAATTTCATCTCTCATTGTGAAAATGCACAGGAAAGCTGGAATACTTTCGATGCAATATATGGTGCAAAAGTCAATAGCAATGAGAAATCCTCCACAACCAACTCAGTCAAAGAAATGTGCTTAACAGGATTTGTAAAAAGCAGTTGTGATGAGGATGATGATGATGGAGCAGCTGAGCTGGCATTAATAATGAAGAAATTCAAAAGGAGGAACCGCAAATACGGAAATCCAGCTCTAAATCAAAAATTAAAAAGCAGAATAATCAAAGCACTAGACAACTCAGAAGAACACGGGATCATTTGCAACAAACCCGGTGATATCAAGCCCAATTATCCCCGATTTCAACTCAACAAAGGAAAGAAATCAAAAAGAAGATGTTTTGCAGCCACGTGGAATAAAAGCGATAGCAATGAAAGTGAGAAAGCAGATATGTGCCTTCATGGGAATATAACTGATAGCGACGATGACGAGCCAAGCGAGGTATCAAAATTTACTCACTCTGAATTACTTATTTATTTCCACGAAGTAAATGGCTGTTTTGAACGACTTAGGGAAAAATATGCTAAACTTGAATCACAAAAAGACATTTTGATAGAATTAAATGAACAACTTGACCAATTAGTTAAAACCTATCAAGGTAGGATCCCTAAGTGTGATAAGTGTCCAACATTTGATGAAGAAATTAAAAAATCAAAAATTAAAATGAAATCACTTGAAAATGAAATTCTGATTTTAAAAGAGAATGAAAATACTAGGAGAGAGAATTCTATTAAAAAGTGCACACAATTGTTAAACGAAAATGAATCTCTCAAAACACAAGTCCAACAATTGTCAACGACTTTAGATAAATTTTCAAAAAGTGAAAAATCGTCAAATATGCTATAAGGAAAGCAAACTGTTAATACTGTAAGACATGGACTTGGATATAATCATTCTGAAAATGTTGAAAGAAATATTAATCAAGTTAATTCTATGTTCACAATTTGTAGAAAATATGGACACAATCACAATAATTGTTGGTATAGACCCAAACATGTGAAAACTATACCGATTTGGGTTCTAAAAGGCATAAATATAAAAACTCTCGAAGTTAAACAAGTTTGGGTGCCGAAGGGAACCATTATAAATAGTTTTGCGTCTTTACAAAATTGTTATTCAAAATTTTCTGCCACTAACAACCATGGACCTATAAAAACAAATAGGTCACATAAATCTTTTCCCGTGTAGGTGTGGTGGTAGGCTAAGGAACAACAACAGTGTTTTCTGGATTTTTGGCTATTCCAGAAACACAACGGGTGACAAAGCAAAGTTCCTTAGCCTAGTATAAAGGTGACAGAATCACAACGGACAACAACGAAAATATCGTGAAGGTAAAACAGGTAAATGTATATTTATTGAACGATATATTAAATGTGATAATCTACACCATATTCTGAATTAAAATCAGCCAATATTGAGATGATGAAAAGATGATGATTTTGATTCTGACTTTTTCAAAATTGTTGGCCAATTATGCTTTTATCCTTGAAATACTTAATATAGATTAATTCGGATTACTGATGGTGTTATTGATTTGGCTAACTATATATTCACATTTTCTTTTGACACGACTTCAATTAAAATCCTAAATAATTTCATTTAAAAATTGTAAAAAGGATTTTAAGAAAATTTTGAAACTTCAAGAGATTGTTTGGAATGACAATGATGTTTTAATGACTGATGATTACTCATGAATATAGTTGTGTATCCTATGGCTTCTAAGATTAACACTATGATGTTTGTTTGATTGTTAACATGGCTTCATTTCAAATTCAAGAAAATTTCATTCTGAGATAGTTTGTTGAAATTTCACAATCTGGTTTATGTCATCCAACGAGTGATAATTGAGTGAAAGTAAAATTCAGATGCAGATTACACTGGTAATCTAGTTGATCGAAAAATTACTAGTGGAACGTGATTTTTTTGAGACATTTAGTAACTGCATCATTCATTCAAAGAAAATATCTGCATATATTTTTCATTTCAAATAATTTTCATATAGCAGAAAATTTTCTTATAAAACCCCCTCGAGAAAATCATTTTTGACCATATTTTCAGATTAGTCATTTTGAAAAAATTGATTTCATAATTATTTCTGAATTTGATTTTAAATGACTATTTTGACTAATCTGACTCCCTAATAATTATCGAAAAGATAAATAGTGATCGAAAAAGTGATGAGTGTTGATATTTATTATATATTATGACTCGAGACGGTATAATTAGTAAATTTCTTTAGAAATTTAAATAAGAGTTATAAAACTTTTTGTTGGTAAAAATTCCATGAACATCTCTACATCTATCATATTTCTAACGACCATCACTCATCAAAATTCTATATAGTTTGTCGATATGTGATACTTTAAACAGGAATCGTTCGTTTTTCATTTTTACATTTTAAAAAAAAATAATAGAATTTTTTTTATAATAAATAAATACCAAAGTATTCACTCTCATTTAAAAGTCCTCACGGTTATGCATGGGTGAATTACTTGGAATTTGTTTTGTGCTTCCATGCTCATTTAAAAGTCCTCACGGTTATGCATGTATGGAACGCATATCAAAAGTTGATTTTTAAAATAAACAAGTTGATTCTAATCCCATTTAAAAGTCCTCACGGTTATGCGTGGTTAGAAGATACTTGAATTCATTTTTTAAATAAAATTGGAATACTACTAATCTCATTTAAAAGTCCTAACGGTTATGCATGGTTAGTAGATTTTCAAATTCCTCATATAAATATACCACAAATAGACACAACTGTATGGTTTTATACGATGACATCATTCCCATCATTCTAAAAGTGGAATATGCGCCTAACAAAATATTTATGATTTTTGTTTGATTTTTCATTGAAATTTAATAATTATCTTCAATTGAGTTTTAATGTTGGATTAATATCCATCACTTTATCTCTATTTTCTCTAACACTATTACTCTTTTGCTGATAACAAAAGGGGGAGAGAAAAGTTAAGATTTTGTCAAATAAAATCAAGCAAAGGTCAAATAATTTTCCATTTACGTCTAGGCTCATTTGCATATTTTTATTTGTATGCATATATGTAGGGGGAGCTTTGTGTAGAGAGGAAGCATTTAAATAGGGGGAGCAATTAGAGCATATCAATGATCAAATACATTTAACATATTCAAAATCTTAAATATATGTTTGTTATCATCAAAAGGGCTAGATTGTTGAATATGCGCTTACATGATTTTTGTTTGACGATAATAAACATATATATATATATATATATATTCTTTTAAATGTATTTGTTAATGTAATATTTTATTTTTCGCAGATTAAATAAATATTTCCTGAATAAAATTAAATAACACAGAATTTGATTTCAAACAGAATTTTTATTCAAACAAATATTTATTACAATTTTGAATAGTACAAATTCAAGCTCTCACTATTAACTATACAAATTTGATATAAATTCAATTACATCACAATTTTACATTTACAGTTGACCTCACTACATATCACTCACACTCGTATTTATCTTCAACTTCATTCCAGTTAGAATTCAGCATCTGAGCAATCTGCAAAAATATTCACTAACACAGTAAAAATGAAAAAGCAATATTTTTGCAATATAAAATAAAATGTGAATTTTGAAAATAATACTTGCCTCAGTTATTTGGGTTGTTCGTCATCATTTAAATTTGAATTCATCATACATGAACAGCTTGTGACATACACAGTGTATCACTGTATATGCCACAAGGCCGTGCACATCGAAATATACACTTGATTGATTTACAGGGGCAGGTGAGCACAGGTCAAACCCAAATTAAAAGTCGGGTTCAACTCAAATGCAATATAAATAAAATCACAACACGCGCACAAGGTCAAACCCGAGCTATTTGCTGGATTCAACACAGGGCAGTTGTACATACGACTTCAAGCATGCAAGCAAGATGGTGATCAATATGCAGTACAGTGAAGTACAAAACAAGTGCATCACAAACCTACGAATGAAAAACATACAAGAAGTAGCCTTAACAAGCAAAGACCACAAAGTCAGTGCCAACAGATCAAATGAAGTATGTACACATGGTATGAAGATCACAAGGCTCAAGTCTACAAAGTAAACATGTATGTGCTACAGAGAACAGGAGGCCAAGCTACAGACTTCAAGAACAGGTCAAATGAAAACTACCCGAGTTCATCGAGAAATACAGAAATGACAAGTAACTGAGTACATAACTACAAGCAAGTGCACACACTAAATCAAAGTAGTGCAACTTGATAACAAAGACCAATATCGTTGCACCAGTGATACCAGTGAAACCAAAACCAGAAAGTACACATGACTATCTCAACTTCAAACTCACATGCAAGCACAGCCTCAAACCAGCAAGTCAAGTCAACCAGAACAATGGAAGCAGTGTGCAAACAACAGGTCGAAAAGTACTCAGGGATGAAAACAAAAATGTACAAATCAAAGAACACATGACCAAACACACATGAACATGAAGACCACAAAGGTAATGCACCAGTGAAACAACTCAGCAATGAATTTAACCAGGAACAAAACTCAAGCACCATCAAAGTTCAACTCAAAGAGATAGTCGACCAACGGCTACATGAATCAACAGCATATCTAATGAACTAATGAACACATGAACTACAAGCTAACAAATGCAAACTGTATCATGATATAGTGACAAGATCAACACAGCAACTCAAATGACATAGTGATACCAATGAAGCCAAGACCAGAAAAACAAAACTACAAATGCTCAAGTAGTAGTTTTGATATAAAGAACGGCCACTAAATCAACAACCATAATGGCCAAAAGCAATGTCGAACAAGACAAAGTTAGAGACCAGAATCAAGCAACAATATGTATAGGTCAGTGAACAAAATCAAGTACAGGTCGAAGTCAACGAAAAAATTCAATGACCGAAGTCAAAGTCAGAATCGATCAAGCCGTGGTCATCACGAAATGAATCAATGCCGTGAATATCAAGTAACCAAAATTATACGAATTGACAAAGTCAGAAATCATCGTCAACATTCAATCAATATCGAACGGTCGAGCTATATCAATTGACAAATTCAACTAACTCTAGACGAACGCAAATACAGGGATTCAATCTCTATAAATTGCAACAATCATCATCGGCAATATCCATCGAGTTCAAGTACGAAAACACTAAAGCACAAAAGCATCAAATTACATACCGAAGCAAGGATAGAACTCGATCAACGAAGCAGCCGAAGTAGGCAACAAGGAAAACGATCGATCAAGGCTACACGCGAATTATCCACCGAATCGATCAACATAAAGTCGGATCTTCGCAAAGCCCTAATTTGGATCAAAGCTGAAGCCCTAATTTCTGTAAAAAGAGGAACGACTGCCATTCTTCACCAAGGAACGAAATTGTGACGACCCGCCCTTCTACTACCACAAAGACGTATCATCATTAAGAAAGAAAGGGATAGAAATAGAAATAAAAAGAAAGAAAGAACAACAACATCAGAATCTCACAGCGGAACGGAATAAAATATAATATATTACATAAATATTACATAGTTTTTACATATATCAGAGCTATACAGATCATACAACACATACTAGACAGTTATAAACTCCTGTCCAGTTAACACAAGTCAATATACAATAAAGATAAACAGCTCAGAGATATCAACACAGCGGAACACCATATATATACATATATCTACAACGTAGAAGCCTCCTGTTCCATTGCTTCTCCAAAATTCGTCAAATCTAACCTGAATCCCTTGGCTACCCGCAAAAATTTGGGTACCCGAGAGTTTATGAAAACAAAAATAAACTCCGAGTCAGACATGGGTCTGGTATGAGTAAACGGTTTTAAAGTTGGTTAACTTTGAAAAACATTTGAAAATAAAGGTATCACGTCAAACTCCCCACAAATAAATACGGGTGATTTTTTACCTTACGCTAACCAAAACATTTCATAGGAAATCCAGTGATATTATAATAGTGTCTAGGGTTTTCAAGTAAATAGAAAATAGCCGAAACTGTTACATGATTAAATTCCAGCTACTAGCCACAAAAGTGGGTAATACAAATCAAAACCGTAGGGTCTCGTAGGGAAAATGGACTTCCAACAATGGCAGGGCTACTGGGGTACCGCCCATCACAGTACGGGGCCTAGATCACCGTACCGAGGTTTACTCCCTTCATCCCCTACAACACAAGGCCGGAACCATTCCTTACTGAACAGTCCCAAACAAGATAAACCCCGTGGTTGGCGCGACCAACCACTCACTAAGCCGAAATAAAAAGGGACATCTAGACAGGGGAAATATCTTGTCCTGCTTGGGCATGACCCACCTAACCTTACTGCACCTCCCCTGTTTTAGCCATTCCCGGTTGATGAGGCTTGAGGCTGCGATTACCTTATTTGAACATATCTTAGAATGCTCATCATCCGCCTGACGATGTGCTGAAAGCATTCAATCCATACAAGTTCGTTCCGGGTTCGAACGAAACCGAAGGCATTATCTCGTCACACTCATTTTGGAATCACCCTCAGAGTCAACGACGATAACCCTTGCATTCTGAAAACACCATCTCGATCTTCATTTCAGGATTCACGACCTAACGTTTAAATTTGATCGATGTCGTTTTCGGAGAATCAAAATTGATTCTTCCGATCCCGGTCTCATCGAATCCAAATGCCATTTTAAGGGCCAAGTTGTCTAATTAACTTAACAGTTTAAATAATTTAAATTTAACAATTGAATTAACATAGCATTTATCACAGATAAAACATATACAAGCATCATAGATATAACACAGCATAACATAGAGTAACATAGAATATCATCACACAAATATCCAAATCAGATATTCAATCACAAACCAGACATTCTACATACACAATAATCCATAAGCAATCATTTGAAATTCAATGTAAAATTAAGTATATCAGGGTTAATCGCTTAACCCTGTTTTATTGATTAACGGTTTATTTACTTATTTCCTTCCCAAACTATTTGAATCAATAGATCATTCATAATTAATTATTAATCTTAATTACTTACTAACTTATTTTATTTTACACTACTTAATTAATCAATTCTTAATTAAATTATTTAACTTTAATTACTATTCTTTAATCATTAATTACTACCTTAATGGTTATTTAATAACTTGAATACTTATTTGTTAACTTCAATTTGCTTTATTAACCACTTATTAATCCTTAATTCTTAATTAAATTACTTAATTAATTATTAATTCACAACTAGTTTATTTGATTAACCAACTATAATTTAAGCAATAATTATAATCTTATAATTAATTAAAATCTACCATTAATTATAATTTAAAAGTGATTATTCTTAATTACTTCCTGAAGATATTGATTTTTTTATTTAATTAACATTTTAAAGACTTCTTTAAGTTCGGAGTTCAATTTATCACTAACTATAACTCAGACTTTAATTAACTTTATGCTTAATTAAATTGATCATTGAATTACGTTAATAAATAGGAGCCTGACCTTTCAAAGTACGGACCAAAATAATTATCTTGTATATAAGTTTTGAATTCTTGAACCTGTTAAACATTTTTTTTTAAAAAACAGTGTTTTACAGTTAAATAAAAACTGTTTACTTAGCTTACTAAAAGAAAAATGAAACTGCAGTTATCAAACACTAAGTACTACCCTGGGAAACTCACGCAATGCCTCGCGTCACTCAAACAATTCACCCGAGCACCTCCCTGAACCCCATCTTCTTCTCTTTTCATTTTTTTTTCTTTAGGTTATATACTGTTAAATTATAAACTGTTAAACGTTTACAAAAGAATGAACGCCTGGTCCTCAACAACTATCACGCGATCGTCTCGAGGCATCTTCCCAGAAAACTAAACACGACTCGAAGCACACCAATGACAAAAAAAAAAACACAACTCCACCTCCACCGCCACCGTGCACGTGCACGGTGGGTAGCCGCACCTCCAGCGGCAGTCACCAGCGTCCACAAACCGAATTTTCCCCTCTCAACCATAATCGACTCCCAAAGATTCAAAAATAAGGTCGAAACCAAAATTTACAGTTTTACGAAAGCACTACAAACAAGTCCCTCGGCAAATTTCATTCGCGATCTTCGAACAAGCCACCGGAGTTGCCGCCGCTTCGCCCACACGACCTCGACACACTAAACCACCTACCCTCCAATTCTCGTGCAGCTCGGTCACGAAATGAGGGCGAACTCGATGATTAACAGAGAAGAAATAAACACCCAGTAAAAGCCCTAATATGGTCTCGTGTTCCAAATTCAATAAATAGAAAAATTAATTTACATTTTTCCCGAGTTTATAGATGTATAAACTTGCTTCAATCCAAGTTTCATTAATTAAAGATAAATTAATCTCTTGAATTAAGCAAAAACAAATTTTCTTTAAACCCAAACTGCTTCTTGAATTCAAAATTTTAAATTTTGATCTTTGTTTTAAAAATCCCATCTTGGAATGTTTATTCAAGATTAGAATCCAAACTAACAAATTTAATTACTCGAATTCCACCTTGATCTTCCCTTTACTGTCAAATTTAATATACAGTGTTTTATCTACTCTTTACACCTTCAAACATTTCCTCTAGGCCATGATTCTAGTTTAACCCAGTTTAATTAACTTAAATTATCAAGTTTAAATATAATTATAACGATGTAATTAAACTATTCTCTGCTTTTCTTATACGGCAGCTTGAAATGTTGAAGAATACATATATCAGAGCTTCAAATCTTTCAGAATATACAGCAACATAAAATTTCATAATTCATTATCAAACTTAAACTTAAATATGTATGTTTACTCCCTGAAAGATTTTTATAAACAGAGAATACCAGCAGTTCTGTTTAAACTCAAAGCTTAGAAATAAATTAGGTAAAAATGTCCTGAGTTTGATCGAAATATGAAGCCTGTACTAAGTTCTAAATCTCAGAGCCACTCAAACATATGCAACTGAAATATAACCAAACAGTTTATAAAAGAGGATTGAACTGTTTCATTGACTTTAAAACTCTCAAAAATTAAGTTTACTCACCTAGTTACTGTTGAAACAGAGAGTAGTTGCTTGATGAAGAAAGAAAACTGTAGTTGAAGTTTTGAATTCCTGTAGGCCTCTTTTGCTTTCAACTGGATTGAGCTTGTAAATATGCAGTTTTGTTTATTTATTTATTTTCTTCTTCAGATCCTTGTTTAAGTTATGGAATGAACAAAATAGAATGATAAATACATCTATATAACCTTGAACAAGCTGTCTTCAGGAACAAGCTTTGACTTGGCATAAAATCTTGCAAATTTTATTTTATATATATGTACTAAAACCTGAAATGATTCAACAATTTCGACTGGAAGATGTTTCATATAGTTTGAAATGACAATATGTTATGCTTAATTGAATGTTTGTGTTTTCATTTAAGTTAACACACAATTAATGTTTGCTGACACAAACATTTGTACAATTGTTTTTGTATGCACCAATTAGTATTTGCAGACACTTCAATATATATAAAGATATTTGCAGGCTTGTTTGTACTAAAATGTTTACATATAGGTGTACACTTATTATGAGTTGCTGACACTACAATATATATGGAGATATTTGCAGATTTTCCATTTGTACAAAGATGTATTCATATAAGTTTACACTTTAATGCTTTGCAGACAAGTTAGTTTTGTTTAAAGATATTGCAAGTTTTCAACTGGACAGGTTTTATATATTTGTCTTTACATAGTTAACATTTTTATTGATAACCTATATTCTGAATTCTAGTACTTATGTTAATAACCAAATTTTATGTTATACTTATATTAAATATTTATAAGCTTATTTTATTTTAATTGTAAAAGTTGTTGTTAAAAACACTTCTCAAATCTTATTTTTATTTAAAGGTTTAATCTTTCCAATATTTGATTTGTAATGTATTTGCACTAATGTATTTTGTATTTATATGAATATGATTGTGTTATTATACTTTTTATTATCAACTGCATTCATATATCTGGTATTTCATATTATTCATACATAACTTTTAATTTAATTGAATAATACAGATTAAATTTTTGAATATTGTTAAAAGAGTCTACTTTATAATTTGAAGCTATATTCCTTTATAATACATATACAACCAATAATAACCAAAATCTTATTTATTTATAAATTAACATCTTGTGTTTTATTTAAATTTGATCAAAAACTTATTATAATAATAGGGTCAAAATTCCGGGATGTCACATTCCTCCCCCCTTAAAAGAATTTCGTCCCCGAAATTTAAAACAACAGTTAATTCAAAAGCTTTTATATTAACAATCCGAACATACATATCATTCATACAATAGCAAACAAACAAACAGTCTATTCTAACAAGCAACACTAGCTATCCTAACACAAATCCGGATAAATTTCCTTAAAATTATCGAGAGTTTGTCTCTCGATGATCAATAATCCAAACTGGATTCCTGACCACAATTAAATTCGACTCAACTTCCAAATTCCTGAACTACTGGTCCAACAACTAATGATAAACCATGAACAAATTTCTAAGATGGGATATATGGAATACACAATAAATTCCAGATATCCACTCTAGCAACTCAATTCTGAAATCTATAATATTAATTCTTTCTAAATCTTATTGACCTCTTTTCATAATTTCCATTCTTATTAAATCAAGCCCGTACGATGTACATATATCATTCGTACGCAGTATCAAATCCGATCGCTCGCTCGATCACACAATTTCACTTCCGAACTAGTATCGTTCACCCGACTTTCTAGTGCGGACTCAGAACTGGTTTCTTGATCAGAATCTATCGTTCTCCTTGCATAGTCACAACTATGATAGAGAATCCCCAAAATCAATCAAAATCCAAATCCATGGTTTGTCGTCGAAAATCGAGTGAAAAATCCTAACTCGGATCGATATAACTATCTCTAAATTCTGTGCTCGAATCTTGACCAAATTGTCATGCATATAAAATAATATACATTCATCCTACGTATTAATATTCATTGATTTATCAACTATATCAATTTTCTTTTATTCATAATATTTTGATTTCTATCCACTAGAAATTTTCTCAATACCAAATTTTACTTAAGAATTTCACCATTCATTTCTTAAGCTTAATATAAGCATTATATATGCTCTTATATTATTACTCTGCCACTTAAGCCTTAATCTTCTTATTTAAATATGAATTACCAATTCCATATGAATTCAACTTTCTTAACTCTGAATATTGTACTTTTATTGACTATCTCCATTTATAACTGATTCCTATTATTATTTTTAAATTAGCTTTATTCATTAGTTTACTTTAAATTTTCAATTTGAAATTGTTTTGTTGCTAAATTTTTTTTGTATATATAGTTTTCATATTCTGAAAAGTTTTTGACAGAGTCTCCATTACATATTTTCATAAGCACATATGTAAGGTTCAAATCCTCAACACAATTAATTTCAATCAATTCTCAAACCATTCCCTTTTAATTAAAAGGAATTTACAACTTTCTTGCTTATATAATCCATTTAAGCAATACAAACTTATATTCAAAATCATCCTATTTTTCTTCCAATAATTCATAGATTTTTATTCAATCTCATTTACTTCAAACATCACATTTTCTTATGCAATTTAACAATATCATTGTGAATAAATGATTACTTAAGCTTTATACAATCCTCAAATTGTTTCCAGCTCAATTTACACTTGAGTCCATCTTATTTAATTTATTCACAATCCTTATATTGCATTTTCTTCCATTTCAATCAGGTTTGATCCCAAACCATTCTATTAAAGTTAACAACCAATATTTTAAATAATCATCCCACAATTTACTTAAGTCATTAACTGTCTTTCCCAATAACTTAAGTTCATTCTATCCCACCAATTCCCATTCAAATCTTTGATTTGATTTTCCTTTAATCAAATCCCAATTATTTTCTGATTAGTTTATTTTTTTTTATCCATTCTTAAATTTTAATTTATATTAACAATTCATTATTGAATTTATTCATAATAAGGTTATTCAATTTATACTTGAATTAGATTTGTTTACACTCTCACCAATTCTGTTTTAATTCAATTCAATATTTACTTATTTACATAAGAATTTTATTTCATTCAATATTATCAGTAACTCGATTGAATTCATTTAAATTCAATTTTATTCCAACTCAACTTCAGTTAAATTTATCTACTCACCATTCTTTTAAATTTATTTCTCACTATATGAGTTCAAAGCTTATTTATTTACTTAGAAGCTTATATTGCTCATTTGAGTCATTTCATCGTATAATCACAATTCCATATTATATTACATATGTAGCACTTACTGTCTTAAGGTATAATTTTCATTTTTCAATTACAATCATTTTACCTTCAAATTTTATATCCAAATAAGTTCATTTTGAACTTCAATTCCATTTAACTTATCTCAGTTTAAGTTCAAATATATTTTCTTCACCTTCATTTACTTAAATTAAATTTTAATTCCTGGATTAAAATTCCCAATTTCCATCTTATTAATATCAATTTTACTTTATAAGTTCAATAGTTGATTCATTTAAACTTTCACATTATCTAAATAGAATTCCTTAGAATTCAATTGCCCGGTTTTCATTTCCAAAACCATTTGAAAAGATAACTACACTTATCACTTGGTATATTAAATCAAATATTCAAATTCCAAACACTTCTTTTCATCAAACAATTTTCCCTTTGAAATTTCTAAAATAACTTGTATACCCAACCAGCCCAAACAATATCATAACCAACTACCCTGGTAGCAATCCATCACTTTAGAAACTCGAAAATGAATACTGATGATGTGGCCATCACCCTCAGGATTATTTTCCAGCGACTGAATTGAGTTCAGTGCTTCCTTACTTCCACAATTTCTTCTCAAAACAATTTTCATTCAACCATATTTTTCCAAAACAAGATTCCATTATTTCCTTCAAATCTTTGGAAAACATTTCAAACATTCCCAAGATTTTTAAATTCCAAAATTCTTTTGTTTAAATTCATTTAAACACTTTTCAAATTCCCGGGACTTAAATTCTGATTTAATCTAATTTTAGTTATATTCCTTTTTATTTAAAATCATTCTTAAATAATTTTATTTGGTTATAAACCACTCCAATTTTTAAATTTTTATTTGGTTGTAGTATTAACAACCAATCATCCAAACATATATAATATTTTAGAAAAATATTTCTTTTATATCAAAATATAATTTTGGGTAAAATTATTTCATTTACCCTACTTTAAAAACAATACCGTGTTGGTCTATCTTGTTTAAGAGTTTAGAAATCCCTATCGATGAAATGGCGTCCCACACATCGACCAGAATCCATAAACACTCAACAGATAAATCAACACAATATAAAAACAATTTTATATCCACTAACAAATACGCGCTCATATCTATTAATACTCTCAAACTCATTTCATAGTACTACTGACTCTATTCCATGAGTAATTCGTATCAGAGCCAAGGTTATCACCAACCTATGCTCTGATACCAAGTGTGACGACCCGCCCTTCTACTACCAGAAAAACGTATCATCATTAATGTAACGCCCCACCCCAAGACCCACCTTAGTAAAGAGAATTAACGAGTGATTCTGTCTACTAAAGCGGAGAATAGGGCTGGTTAAGGGCGACCATCTATAACTTTGTCTTAAACATCTACTGAATACGTCGATAAATGCATTATGATTTTTCTTTTCTATCTCAATGGATCGACATACATAGTAATTGCTTAATCCAAAATTATAGGTGGCTAATGGATCTATCAGAACAAAATACAATAACTATATGTAAAGCACATCACAGAACAGTAATAAACATCATATATATACATATACACTGATACATGTTTAGTACAATACAATATGAAGACAATAAAGGTGGTATTCGACCACACTATATACATCGAATCAAATATAAATACATCAGAGTCAAGCGGAAAGAAATATAAACTAAACAAAAGTTCTAGGCTGATATCCAAGCAGATGCATCAAAGCAAAGTCCCATAACTGATAGCTAACCTGAAACAACTCGGTCTGACCCGAGTACAAAATACACGGGTCAGTCTAGCTAAAATAATCAGTTAATGAGGATAGATGACAATATGAAGCATAAGATACAAAGTGATAATTATTTTCGAATGAGAAGAGGCAACAAAAAGAATACAACTCATGACTTAAGTGAAATAATGTCACTTAAGTATACAATGACCTCAAAAGAGGTAAGTTCAATAATAATACTCAAATAATATAAACATTCGCCTCATATCATCGGCGACATCACAAAATGTCTACATGGTTTCCATGAACCATATCTCCTCAAAAGGTGAAACATTAATATAAAATCTCGCCAAAAAGGAAAACATAAGATATTCTCAAGTAGGATGATCCAAAACTCAAATATAAAAGAATCTCCAAACTCAATTATACCTCGTCTCATCGGTATAAATGTATATAAATCTCAACTCGCCAAAATGGAAAAACACAGAATATCCTATAAAATCCTGAAATTATCTAAACTCATAACTCAAGGAACTCGATAAGAGTTCAAAACATCCTAATTGAAATCACCATATATATAACATCTCATATAGCACTAGGCTATCAATGTAATAAAACATCCTAAAAAGGTGAAATCACAATAAAACAGAAAACTCAGAAAATCCGAATTGGCCAAATCCCAATTATAATGCCGCAGCAATGCTGCATGTGCTAAACTCAGATGGCCGAAGCCTTAGACAAGGTCGCTAACACCTCCCAAGCAGTTCGTCCTTATGACAAGGTCGCTGACACCTCTTCAAGCCATTTTGTCAGTCCTAACAAGGTCGCTAACACCTCCCAAAGCAGTTCGTCCTCATGACAAGGTCGCTGACACCTCTTCAAGCCGTTTTGTCAGCCCTAACAAGGTCGCTAACACCTTCCAAAGCAGTTCGTCCTCATGACAAGGTCGCTGACACCTCTTCAAGCAGTTTTGTCAGCCTTAACAAGGTCGCTAACACCTTCCAAAGCAGTTCGTCCTCATGACAAGGTCGCTGACACCTCTTCAAGCAGTTCCGTTAGGTAAACATCGTGAATGTGTCACAAACTCACGGATAGGAACCCGAAAAGTGTTAACGTGTGTCCCATACCACACATTAGCACTTAGCGGTTTACTAGCCATTAGTCAATGCCACACTAGAAATATCATAAAATTCAGAAATTTATATCTCGCCTAGTCTCATTGACGAGTGACAAAGAGCCACCATACTTGTCTCATCTCATCGACAAGCATTAAATGACATCGTAACTTGTCTCATCTCATCGACAAGTGAAAACATCATGATGGTTTCTCATGAAACATAAATCTCAAAATATGAAATCATAAACTCAAGACTTTCCTTATATCATTGGCAAGTAAATAAGACATCGTGATGGATCTCATCGACAATACTCCTATATAGGAGATCTCAAACCATAGTGCTTGTCAAATATTGGTCATCTTAAATAATTCCAATAAATAGGAATTATAAAACTCAAAATACGCCATAAAATGGCAAAACATCTCAGCATCATTAAACTCAAATAGCTTCGATCGTACAAGTCCGGAATTAACCGAAATAGTAAACGCACATGTCTCATACCACTTGTTTTACCAAATCGTTTAATTCTCATTCTCATACGTTCGAATAGTATAAAAGTGTGTATTATATATATAAAATAATTATAAATTTTTATAAAAAATTTAATTTGAAAGCTTTTTTATTTTGAAAATTATTTCGAAAACGGTTTAGAAAACACGTGCATAGAAATAGCAAAACATCGATGAAAATTCAATAAAATTAACATACGATAAAATCCAAATGAAACCGTCAATTCGTAGTGCAAATCGATGTTAATGTCGACTTTTTTTTTATTAGTATGAGTTAGCCTTTTAGAACAATCTCGAAAAAAATGCTCAAAATCATTGAATTCAAAAAAAAAACAATTCAACTGGAAATGCTCAAAATTGCAAAAGAACTCAGGCCTGCGGCTTGTTTTGCCTGTTTGCCCCTTTTAAACACAAACTTTGAGAAAACATGAAACATAAAAGTTGAAGATAATTTCAATATGTTGAAGCCAGAAAAAGAATCGACTAATTCGGACATACGAGTCAAAAGTTATGGCAATTCAAATTCTCAGGTATAAAATTACAAAACTGTGAACAATGTGCATAACAACAGGGCTGCGGCTTAATGAGCCATTTTGACCCTGTAGAACCCTGAATTTGATAAATCCTAAAACATGGAAGTTGAAGATAATTTCAATATCTAAAATACATAAAAAGAATCACATAATTTGGACTAACGAGTCAAAAGTTATGATGATTTTATTTCTCAGGTCTAAAATTACAAAACCGTGAGCAATGTGCATAACAACAGGGCTGCGGCTTAATAAGCTATTTTGACCCTATAGATCTCAGAATTTGATAAATCATTAAACACAAAAATTGAAGATAATTTCAATATCTAAAATACAGAAAAAGAATCACCTAATTTGGACTAACGAGTCAAAAGTTATGATGATTTTATTTCTCAGGTCTAAAATTACAAAACCATGGTTGTTACAGACTCCCCCCTTAAGAAAATTGCGTCCCTGCAATTTTCTAGAAAAAGAGCCGGAAACAACTCAAAAATTCAATCGACAAAGGATAAAGACAAGCTCGAAACTCAAACCATTCATACTCTTAACATAGAATGGTAGAGAGAAATAAGGAAAAACTCACTTGGTTAATCCAATGGTCCATCAAATGCTAATATAGTGATTAGCAAACCATATTATTTTCTAAGTATCTCGAAAGAATTTCGAAGATATCCCGTCTTCGAATCAAAACTCAATAAGATGCTCAACAATTATTCAATCGAAAATGATTGATTTTCAAAAAAAACTCTACGAATATAGTCGGATAAAATTCACTTAAACCCGAACTCTAAGTAATAAAGAAGATTATCAGTACGATTTTCCGTATAAATATACGGAAAGAACATTCTCACAGCAGGGTAGACACAATAGACAAGATAGATAAATCACAAGATGGCTTCTTACAAGGCCACCAAACTCGAACGACCGCAAAAAAATGCACGTCGTTGATAATAGCTCAAAAATAGAATATACTCAAGAACAAGGATATAAGCTCGAATTATCTTTTAATCCAAGATATTTAGAATTTTAAACCTCAACATCTTTTAAAATTTTAAATCTCAATTTTCAATATTTGAAAATTTCTCAAACTCTTTACTAAATTACTTAGTAAGTAATAAAAACTCAAAATTAAAATTCGAATTTATTCTCTTACTTCAAAATTAATTTCCAAAGAATTTTGTAAATCCATAATAATATCCCTCAAAATAAATTAAGGGTTTAAATTCTCTTTACTCTTTTTATTAAACCACTTAAATCATTTAAAAACAATTTTCAAATCCTCTTGTGACCCTTCTCTTAAAACATCCAATGTATATAATATAGATTCTAAAATCTCAAAATATACTTTCAATAAAGTATAGCTCAAGGATATTCTCACATATTCTCATCTTTATATTTTCAAAGTAAATATATGAATAAATGGCATTGCCTCGCCATTGAACCTCTAATAAATAGATTTATCCATTGGCTGCAGAGTTGATCGAACGATCAATACTGCCTCGCCACTCTGTTACTCGTCTCTAAAATCAATGGCTGCAATTACCGTTTAAAAATAAATTTAATATATAATCTCAAAATATTATTTTCAAAATCACAATTTTCAAAATACAAACAATCGTGTTTGATTGCCTCGTCAGAGCATTTAGGAGATTATTATCGATAACGTTGATCAGACGTATCGACCCAAACTCTTAACTACTCGATGGATAACCCAACACTCTCAAATTATTTCCATGAAAGAATACTACTCATATAAATATATTCTCAAAACATTCTTTGATTTTTAAAATATCTCAAAACTCCAATTTCTCTTTAAAACTCATATTTATATAGCTTCAAAACTCGAACCAATGAACATTAAGAGAATGCATCGAGATATTCCAAGAATACTCGATTCTCAAAATGAACAGAAGGAGATTGAGTGTTCGTCAATCTTACGATGTCACGAACCACTCCCAAAAGTCATCGAGATACAGGATAAGCAAGATATTCTTCTTGAAGGAGAAGAAGCACACAAACAACAAATTATTACTTCAAACAAAGTAATGCTACAAAGAATAATACCGATTGAGTATCCGAAAAGGATAACTCAAAGAAACTAAATCAAACTAGAACAATCTAGAAACTCACCTCATTCCTTAGTGGATATCCTCGTGGAAGGATAGCCGAAGGCTAAAAGCCAGGAATAAGGTTAATTCAACACTCGATTGCCCGATTGGATATCAAATCCAAACGGACTTATCAAAACTCAACAAAGTCACCTTAACTGGAATTCGAGATATATCATCAA
Organism: Allium cepa; assembly: GCA_030765085.1. NCBI lineage: Eukaryota > Viridiplantae > Streptophyta > Magnoliopsida > Asparagales > Amaryllidaceae > Allium > Allium cepa. The sequence goes on along the minus strand of CM060945.1, from coordinate 1,011,289,358 downwards.
CATATCGATACTCAAGAGTGAACACAAAAACTTCGGAATCATCATTAACATTCCAAAGTGATAGAAATAATAAACCAAGCAAATTAGGATGCCGAAATAAATAAAGGATCCTATAACAACAAAAGGATCGGACTTAACATCAAATAAGTCAATCCATCTCAAATCAGATACATCTCAAGATAGTGAGTAATAAACAAATACTCACTAAAGTAGCAACAAATAGAGAAATCAAAATGCTCACAACAAGCCAATCGTTGTGGATCCCTTCAGTAGGATTCACAACTCTCAAAGGAATGAAACAAGAATGTTTAAAGAAATCAATAAGCTCCAACGATATGAACTCACTCGTATCAACATAAATAAGAATAGAATAATCCCAAACGAGATTTTATATAAGATAAGATGACATCAAACACTATTATGGAATACTACGGAATACAATATATCTATATTCCTAGACACATTCCATCTCAACAATCCCAAAACTCGAAAATGAATCAAGGCACGATTCGAAAACAAGCTCGAATAAAGGACAATGATTCACTTGTACTGTACTTCGATGTATCATGATATACGTACTATTCTGTGTTTATTCTACTTTGTTCTGACCACAGCTCTGATACCAAGCTGTAACGCCCCACCCCAAGACCCACCTTAGTAAAGAGAATTAACGAGTGATTCTGTCTACTAAAGCGGAGAATAGGGCTGGTTAAGGGCGACCATCTATAACTTTGTCTTAAACATCTACTGAATACGTCGATAAATGCATTATGATTTTTCTTTTCTATCTCAATGGATCGACATACATAGTAATTGCTTAATCCAAAATTATAGGTGGCTAATGGATCTATCAGAACAAAATACAATAACTATATGTAAAGCACATCACAGAACAGTAATAAACATCATATATATACATATACACTGATACATGTTTAGTACAATACAATATGAAGACAATAAAGGTGGTATTCGACCACACTATATACATCGAATCAAATATAAATACATCAGAGTCAAGCGGAAAGAAATATAAACTAAACAAAAGTTCTAGGCTGATATCCAAGCAGATGCATCAAAGCAAAGTCCCATAACTGATAGCTAACCTGAAACAACTCGGTCTGACCCGAGTACAAAATACACGGGTCAGTCTAGCTAAAATAATCAGTTAATGAGGATAGATGACAATATGAAGCATAAGATACAAAGTGATAATTATTTTCGAATGAGAAGAGGCAACAAAAAGAATACAACTCATGACTTAAGTGAAATAATGTCACTTAAGTATACAATGACCTCAAAAGAGGTAAGTTCAATAATAATACTCAAATAATATAAACATTCGCCTCATATCATCGGCGACATCACAAAATGTCTACATGGTTTCCATGAACCATATCTCCTCAAAAGGTGAAACATTAATATAAAATCTCGCCAAAAAGGAAAACATAAGATATTCTCAAGTAGGATGATCCAAAACTCAAATATAAAAGAATCTCCAAACTCAATTATACCTCGTCTCATCGGTATAAATGTATATAAATCTCAACTCGCCAAAATGGCAAAACACAGAATATCCTATAAAATCCTGAAATTATCTAAACTCATAACTCAAGGAACTCGATAAGAGTTCAAAACATCCTAATTGAAATCACCATATATATAACATCTCATATAGCACTAGGCTATCAATGTAATAAAACATCCTAAAAAGGTGAAATCACAATAAAACAGAAAACTCAGAAAATCCGAATTGGCCAAATCCCAATTATAATGCCGCAGCAATGCTGCATGTGCTAAACTCAGATGGCCGAAGCCTTAGACAAGGTCGCTAACACCTCCCAAGCAGTTCGTCCTCATGACAAGGTCGCTGACACCTCTTCAAGCCATTTTGTCAGTCCTAACAAGGTCGCTAACACCTCCCAAAGCAGTTCGTCCTCATGACAAGGTCGCTGACACCTCTTCAAGCCGTTTTGTCAGCCCTAACAAGGTCGCTAACACCTTCCAAAGCAGTTCGTCCCCATGACAAGGTCGCTGACACCTCTTCAAGCCGTTTTGTCAGCCCTAACAAGGTCGCTAACACCTTCCAAAGCAGTTCGTCCTCATGACAAGGTCGCTGACACCTCTTCAAGCAGTTCCGTTAGGTAAACATCGTGAATGTGTCACAAACTCACGGATAGGAACCCGAAAAGTGTTAACGTGTGTCCCATACCACACATTAGAACTTAGCGGTTTACTAGCCATTAGTCAATGCCACACTAGAAATATCATAAAACTCAGAAATTTATATCTCGCCTAGTCTCATTGACGGGTGACAAAGAGCCACCATACTTGTCTCATCTCATCGACAAGCATTAAATGACATCGTAACTTGTCTCATCTCATCGACAAGTGAAAACATCATGATGGTTTCTCATGAAACATAAATCTCAAAATATGAAATCATAAACTCAAGACTTTCCTTATATCATTGGCAAGTAAATAAGACATCGTGATGGATCTCATCGACAATAATCCTATATAGGAGATCTCAAACCATAGTGCTTGTCAAATATTGGTCATCTTAAATAATTCCAATAAATAGGAATTATAAAACTCAAAATACGCCATAAAATGGCAAAACATCTCAGAATCATTAAACTCAAATAGCTTCGATCGTACAAGTCCGGAATTAACCGAAATAGTAAACGCACATGTCTCATACCACTTGTTTTACCAAATCGTTTAATTCTCATTCTCATACGTTCGAATAGTATAAAAGTGTGTATTATATATATAAAATAATTATAAATTTTTATAAAACATTTAATTTGAAAGCTTTTTTATTTTGAAAATTATTTCGAAAACGGTTTAGAAAACACGTGCATAGAAATTGCAAAACATCGATGAAAATTCAATAAAATTAACATACGATAAAATCCAAATGAAACCGTCAATTCGTAGTGCAAATCGATGTTAATGTCGACTTTTTTTTATTAGTATGAGTTAGCCTTTTAGAACAATCTCGAAAAAAATGCTCAAAATCATTGAATTCAAAAAAAACAATTCAACTGGAAATGCTCAAAATTGCAAAAGAACTCAGGCCTGCGGCTTGTTTTGCCTGTTTGCCCCTTTTAAACACAAACTTTGAGAAAACATGAAACATAAAAGTTGAAGATAATTTCAATATGTTGAAGCCAGAAAAAGAATCAACTAATTCGGACATACGAGTCAAAAGTTATGGCAATTCAAATTCTCAGGTATAAAATTACAAAACCGTGAGCAATGTGCATAACAACAGGGCTGCGGCTTAATGAGCTATTTTGACCCTATAGATCTCAGAATTTGATAAATCATTAAACACAAAAATTGAAGATAATTTCAATATCTAAAATACAGAAAAAGAATCACATAATTTGGACTAACGAGTCAAAAGTTATGATGATTTTATTTCTCAGGTCTAAAATTACAAAACCGTGAGCAATGTGCATAACAACAGGGCTGCGGCTTAATAAGCTATTTTGACCCTATAGATCTCATAATTTGATAAATCATTAAACACAAAAATTGAAGATAATTTCAATATCTAAAATACAGAAAAAGAATCACCTAATTTGGACTAACGAGTCAAAAGTTATGATGATTTTATTTCTCAGGTCTAAAATTACAAAACCGTGAGCAATGTGCATAACAACAGGGCTGCGGCTTAATAAGCTATTTTGACCCTATAGATCTCAGAATTTGATAAATCATTAAACACAAAAGTTGAAGATAATTTCAATATCTAAAATACAGAAAAAGAATCACCTAATTTGGACTAACGAGTCAAAAGTTATGATGATTTTATTTCTCAGGTCTAAAATTACAAAACTGTCACTTTGCTCTCGGGATAGTAAGAAAGAAGTGCAATTTTGACTAACTTAACTTTAAAATTTCATAAAACTCAAAACATGAAACTTGTAGAATAATTCCTAAGCTTTCCAGTGCATATTAAATTATCTAATTTGGATAAGTAATATAAAACATATGGCAAAATATATTACAGGTATAAACTCAGGAAATTTTCTTTTAGGACAGAGTTGCACTTTTACTTTCAATTCTATTTCAGGTCTATCAAACTTCCATAAATTGAAATGAAACCAAAAGAGAAATTGTTTCTCCTTGAGTCTAGTTTCTAACCCAAAAAGAATGAGCTCAGACTGATTAGGAACATGCATGATATCACTATTTTACTTCTGTGCATTTTTCTAATTCATTTTCAGCAAGCATAGAAACCCAAAAATCATCTGTAACGACCCGCTAAATTTATAATATTTAATAAATCAAATTTATATAATTTCTAATTTGGTTAAGTATAAAGGTAGAGATTTGGTATAGTGGTTGCAATTTAGTGTAACTATAAAATTTTATGACAATAGATGTGAATAATGTAAATTGTCACAACTTGATCTAAAGCAAAATTTTAAGAAACAAATAAATGTTGAATCTGTGAATGTTAGTTAACTTGAATGGTATTCATTAGTATAAAGGTGCAATTAGTATAGATAGTAATATTTAATGTCTGTAGTGAAAAGGAAAAGGGTCTAATAGAAACATAAAATTTATTTTATGTAAACAAAAGTATAGTTTTGAACAAATTTATGAAAATTGATAGAAACAGTGTTTGTAATCAGTTTGGTTATTTTATATTGAAAGATAGAGATGTGTAAATTCGTTAATGAATTTATAAAGGGAAGGAATGGTAAAAATGAAGAATATATAATAATAAGCATTTGACTCAATTATGGGAATTAAATTATAATAAATGGTCATTTAATAATTTAACGTTCTGTGAGTAATAATTGGGTGGAATCAGTACAAAATTTGGAAATGCATAAACCTCAATAAACATTCTAACTTAATACAATTATGCAAATGTAGGAATTAGTTATAAGAGTATAATTTTGAGTATGATAACTATTAGTATAAAATACCTTTATATTTGAAACACATTGTAAGGCATAATTAATTGAGTTGGGAAATTGAGAATGATTTCAAGGTATATGAACATTTGTGCTACTTAAATTAGAATTAACGCAGTAGCTAAATTTGTGAAATCTAAACTTATGGGACATAGTGTGTAAGATCTTTACTGATAAAAATTTACTTTACATGTAGTGTAAATTCCTAATACAATGAGACTATGGGTTATAGTAAAGTTTTAAAACAAGATTTTATCTATGAGAGTAAAGGAATGAAGGTAATTGGATTTTTGCAATTAAGGAAATTTAAACGTTTATTATTAAGTTAAGTGAGATTTAAGTTGAGTTTGAAAATATTTATGTATGTTAAATTCATGCATTCGGCTATAACGGATTTAATAATAAAAAGATGAAATGGTGAAATCAAGTGGATATAAAGGTGTCAATTTTACATTGAATTTCATATTCACCATAAAAAGTTAATTGACAACAAGAAGTTAATATAGGAATCAAACCTTATTTATTTATTTGGATTTGTTGAAATAGTTAAGTCCATAAATTAAAGTTAAAGCTAATTCAAATTTAGTTGGACCATGGTTGATACAACTTTAGAAAGCAAGATTTTATTTATAATTTGAATATTAAATCCAACAAATGGTATTTAATACATATAAAATGGAATTAAACGTAAATTATTACGTTATTGAATTTAGATTGGAATTTGTAAACTATTGAATGAATTTAATGGATTTATCAAACTGATAGTATTGAATTCATTAAGATTTGAATAAAAAAATAGTTAAGAGAAAGGAGGGAATGATATTTGAAAACATTGCAATAGAGTTTAATTAAGGATTTGACTTAAATAAATTAAGGCGAATAAATGGAGATAAAGTTATTAATATTTTGGAATATAACTTATGGTAAAAAGTTTATTTGAAATCAAAGGAGTTGGAATAGAAATCAAAAATATTTATCTAATTGGATTTAAGACAAGAATATAAGAGTATAGGAATTAATAATTGAGTTTAAGAATAAAGATTTTAATTTCCAAATAATAAGAAAGTGCGGATATTAACGCTGCAAATTAATATATTTATAAATTTTAATTCATAATCCAAGCTTGTTAAATCAATTGGAATTGATTGAATTATCTAAGAAATGAAATTTGGCCAATATTAGAAGTTGAAAATATAAAATTGGATTTTATGATTTATTTAATTGATTTAATAAATATTAAAAATAGCCATTTTTGTCACGGACTCGGATTTCGACGAAACCAGTTTCATCGGATCCGTATCGATGAATTATTATAGGATTTCAAATTTCGTATCGATCGGACTTGTCGTTTGATCGTACGGACGCGAAACGCCTTGAAATCAATTTTATTAAAATCAATTTGAAAATCAATTTGGAAATCTTGTTTTTAGCATAACTTCTTCATACGATCAAATTTGGACGTGAGACTTTTTCCATCGCGTTCAGAATATTTTTAAATACCTATCTGGATATATAGATTTAATAGATTCGGTTCTGGAGGCATAGCGGGCTTTTGGGCCATAGTTTGTTGCGTACGTTCACTCTTCTAGCCTATACGCTCTAACCTAACCCTAACTATAAATATACCATGGTAAACCCTAGCCTCCTTCCTACTGTCAGTTGGATATACGTACATATTTCTTCATCTCCTCTTCCTCCTCAATGGTTGCAAATCTGGATCTGCTTCAATCCAAAATTCAGTGAAAATTCAAACCCCTTAGAAAATTCTCAAAAAAATATATGTTGAAGTATTCGATACGCGTAATCTCATGGTGTAATTTGTTTTTCAATTGGAGGTATCGTTCGTCCTGGAAAATTCGAAACAGTTCCGGCCGTTCATAGATAATTGCTCGATTCAACGGTAGATCTGAGTTGATAGCTCGATCCGATGATGCTGCAGCGTAGATGAGGCTTTAAGGAGTTCATCCATACGGTTCACTTGGGTCGGAGGCGTGAAAATTCGCCGTGATGGGCTGTAGATGGCGTGCGACGCCGTGGGGCCAGGGAGAGCCGGAGGTGGCCGCATCTAGGCTATAGGGGCGGTTCTAGGAGGGGAGTTCGGCGGTGTGTCCCGATGGTCGTGGAGTTAGGTGTGGAGGCCGGCGTCGAGCAAGTTGGGTGGCGGCTAGGGCATGGATCTGTGCGTCTTCGTGTACAGGGGAGGGAGAGTGGAACGCACGTGACGTGGAAGAATGGTGAGAGTATTTTGTTTATTTTGTTTTTATTTATTTTGATTTTTCGAGCACGTTTTATCGAATAACTTTCACATACGACATCCGATTTACACGAAATTTTTTTTTGTTAGGATCGTAATTTAATTCCGGACTCGATGACGCTGGTTTGGACGAATTCCGAGACGGGCGAATTTTTGAGTTTAAATCGGATTTAAATTCGATTTAAATTCCAAAGGTGAGTGTTTTAACCCACTCACAATTACTAGAAGCTTTTATGTTTGTTAAATAAATTTTAGAAATGAATAGAAATTTATTTATGAGCTTTTGGGCATGTTATTTCATCCATATCTGTTGAATTGCATTTTTTTGAATTTAGCTGTTAATTTAAATTGATTGATTGCATATTAATTGGCTGTTAGAAATTATTGTTTGCATAAGAACTGCTAGTTAACAGTTATGTAAATTATTATTGAGTAAACTGTTAGATAAATAGTTGATAAATTTAATTTGGAAAAAAAACTGACAGTTATTACCTGTTGTATATGTTCATAGATATATACTGTTATTGATTGAAATTGGTTGATGGTTGCGATTGGATGATGGATGTTGTTGATGAATGAATGTTTATTGCATATCATTAAATTTGCAAATTTATCATGCATATTTCATTTTTCGGGATTGTGGTTTGAAATGATAAAACCGCAAAGTTTTATTTTTAAATTGCGGATTGAAATGATAAATATCCGTATCACTTGACCATAGGATAGAAAATTATATACAGGCACCGCGGTCTATATATAACTATTTTAATGTGATTTCTATGGTTTGGATGGAATACGGTTTATAATAATCTTAAATTTTATACTGTATAAATATTTTTCTTCCGTATTTATGTACATGAAAAGTTGGAAATTTTGAAATAAAAAGGTGTATAAATTCCCTTAGTAAAATGGAAGAAAATTTAGAAAATGGAGTTGGATAAATTTATATCATATGTTTAAATGTTAAGTTTGGAAATTTAAGATATGATATTTATAATTGGATTTTTCCCAAGAAAAAATTGAAATGAATATTCTAATATGAATTTGAATTGGAAAAATATTCTAATATAAATTGGAATCGAAAAATACATATGTTTTATTACTAGAAATTGGAGTTGTTTAAGGATTTATGTGAATATTCAAACTAAATAATAAACATTTAATTTGTTGAAAGAATATATTCCAATTTTAGTTTTTGAATATTAATACTCCAATGGATTTATATATATGGAAATTGAAATGGTTTTGGAACTTAAGAGTGATATCTAAATTATGGTTTTAACTTTAGATAAAGAAATATTTCCATAAAGCCCTATAACTTATTTCTTTACAAAGTGACAGTAAAGTTAAGCCTTTGAAATTCATATACCGTTGAATATCCAAACCATTTGAGTTTTAAAAGTTATGGTTTGAAATTATGGATTTCCAAAAATATTATGCTTTGAAATATTCGATTTTCAGATATTATGAAGTAAAGCCTTTTTATTATTGGAAAGGAATTATATTTGGGATAAGTGGTAAAATATGGTTTTGGGTTTTGGAATGATATCGTAATATTATGGTTTTGAAATGGATTATATTCTGGTTTTAAAAGTATAAACTGTTTTAAATAACCGCGGTGTTATAATAACGATGGGTTGGCAAAGAGACCGGGATCGGATATGGACATACTCTCTGTCGATACCGAAAACCACTTTGACTAACCGTGTACGCGGTGGAGATTCCAGAATGAAGTAGGTTGGTGGCGACGATTCCTGTAAGGTAAATACGTGGACCCGACTCCCGTGAGTTGGCATAAGGTGGCTAAAACAGGAGCGATCGACGGGTTAATGAGGTCATTCCTCTGATCGGACACTCCTCTTCGATATTACACTATGACTTTGGATTGATTCAGTGGCCACTTCTATTTTTTTGATTTGGGGAGTTGTTTCGAGGTGGGCGGTTGCTGCGGCTTCGCGTTACCATCGGCCCGGAAGCGTAATTGGTATATCTACCCTGGCATTGCCTAGTTGTGCCGTGTCACCTACCCTATCGCGCCTTGTACGAGTTTGGTTTTCTCCCGTAGCCCGTGTGGTATCCTCTAGTGGCTTCCCGATCAGGAGGGACTATGATATTGGATGGACTACTGGGACTATTACGTGTTAAGGGCTATATGGGTAACCCCTTAACGCTATTAAAAAGTAAGTTTATTTTATAAATAGACACTATTATAATAACGCAATATACTACATAGTAAATAGTTTAACGGATCCTTAGGAGATGTAAATCCCGAGCATCTCTTGAGTTACTGTACTCATATTTATTTCTGTTTATTTAACTCACATAAGATATTCTAGTCTGACTCGAGTGTTTTTGTCTTTTCAAATTCGCTCGGGTCAGTCCGAGCGTTTCAGGATAGCAGGTTTTAGCTTTGGAGGACGAAGACGAAGATTCAGTATTATTTTATATATAGTATTGCACTACACACTCTTTCTATTCCGCTGCATTGTTGTATTTGGTATGTGTAACTCTGATATTCATTGTATAAGAAAAATCAAGCTTTTGTAAACTGTTTATGAACTGTATACTTGTTACTATATTTTATCCTTCCGCTGTGAGATTCTATTTTGTTTTATTTCTTCTCTGTTTTTCTTATTTACCCCATAACAATCCGCCCTTGCGTATGCTTTGAATCGGCATGTGTGTCGTTTAAAGTGTGCGAAAAGGCGGGACGTTACAGTTGGTATCAGAGCTTTGGTTTAGCGATAAACCTTGGCTTTGTGGGGTTTGACTCTTTGTTAATAGGGTAGAAATATCCTATGGGAGTCGCTGAGTGTATATATGAGAGAGCGTACTTGTTAGTATTAATAAAAAATTTTGATATTGTGTTAATCTGTTCCGCTTTGTATTTATAAATTCTGGTTGATGCATGGGACGCTATGCCATCAATAGGGATTTCTAAACACTTAATAGGACAGGCCGACATAATATTAGTTTTTAATATAGGTGAATGAAATAATTTTGCCTATTATATTTTCCATATATAAAAATATTTTATAAAGATATATATATATTTTTTTTGGTTGCTATAGATTGGGTGTTAGGAAATAAAATGTTTATAATAACTGAAGCTAAGTGAAATCATAATAAACCCAATTTGGAGATTTTAGAACTTAAGTCCGGGATTTTTCCGAATTCGTTTTCAAAGAATTTATGAGATATAATGATTCGGTTTACAAGTATTTTCTTATGTAAATATTTAGCATAATTCGAAAAGAAAAAAACTGTTTAAAGAAGATTTTGGAAAATTTTTATTTTGTACTTTCTTCTCTGTCGCTGGAAAATAAATTCGGTGATGACGGCCGCATCATCGACTTTCATTTTCGAGTTTCGAAGAGGAAAGGCCACTGTAGTAAATTCTACTACAGATTTATTTTAGAACTTTCTAAAAATTTTCTTTTATTGTTCTAACTATAATTAGAGATATTGAGTAGTAAGAACTTATTTATCTATTATTTTGAAATAAATGGAAATTCAACTCGGTATTTAATTCTAAAATTTTCCGTTAACTAATTGAAAATTTTAGTGAAATAAAAGTTAGGTAATAAATGAATTGAAACCCCTAATTGAAATAAGAGAATTAATGCTAAGGATAAAGGAAGATAAATATTTTAACTTATGAATATTGGTAAAGACTTAGTGAATAATCAATGAATTAAAAGAATGGAGATTTAACTTGTATAAGGTTCAATTGCATTTCTTTAACATAAATAACTTACCCAAATATAAAAGTTGAAATGTTAAACAAGAAACTAGAATTGAATATTTTACAAGTAGGGATTTAGGAATAATGAAGTATTCAATAAATTACGGTTATAACAAGAATTTAATGGTATAAACTTAGGTTATAACTTTATTGAAAATAAAGTTAAGAATTAGTAATAGATGATAGGAACCTGAGTGTATAACATGAAATTCAAAATAAGAATTTATTATATGAGTATTCACTTAAGTATGTTTTATCTCCCCTATTCTAATATAATGGAAAGTAGGAAAATTTTAATGACCGCAATTCATAGTTAATGAATGTTATTAATGAGAATTCAAGGGAAATCTTACAAGTGAAGATATTCAAAATATTTGTTGTATTTAATGAGAATTTATTTTATAGACTTAAGTAATAAAAGGAAACTTAAGTAATAAAAAGGAAATACAAATATAATGAATTTGGTGATAATTGGAAAATAAACTTGTAAGAAACAAAGAAATCCCTCATAAATGAAGGAAAGAAAAATCAAAACACTGAATTATGAAATAAATGTATAATGAGATATTTTGGTGTTGATTTGAATTGTTGGTTGATGTATGGTTGTTAGGTAAGAAATTTTGAAGTTGTTGGATGGATAGATAATCTATCTTTGTTCCATCTAAGACTGTTGAGTAAAGGATGCACTTGATAGTTATTCTTCATTCTTACAACTTCAGAATTTGAACCCGAACAACTGATTGTTTGTTTGATTGAATGATTGTTTGTTTGTGGTGTGTGCTGTTTGTTAAAAATGTATGGTTGTTGCATTTGATTGAATATGAATGATTGAATCCACTTGAATAGTCCATTTTAAAATAAATAATTAACCTTTTAGATTTTATTAGTAAATACAGGTGATAGAAGCCACTGCTACTGCTTTGGTTCCTTAAAAATATAAGCGTATTGCCCGACAAATAGGTACGTTTTCGGATTACGTTTAAAGCGCTATTTTATATATTTTTCCCGTGTGGGATATTGTGTTTTGGATATATATGTAATATATTTGTATATTTGGATATTATATTTTCTCCAGAGTCCCTCCGTACAAAGGAGACTCTGCCGAAATTTTTCGTAAATTTTGGACTTAGAATCTTGTTAATAATATTTTTCCAACTTTGATAATTCAAGTATTAAAGGATATAATGATTCTAAAACTGTATTTCATTAAAGGAAATTAATCCAGTAAAATATAAGTTAATATTGGAAATAAGAGATATTATTTATTCTTTCTTCCCCCTTCTTTTCCTTTTCGGGGACGAAAAGTTTTGAGTGGGGGAGAGTGTAACGACCCGCTAAATTTATAATATTTAATAAATCAAATTTATATAATTTCTAATTTGGTTAAGTATAAAGGTAGAGATTTGGTATAGTGGTTGCAATTTAGTGTAACTATAAAATTTTATGACAATAGATGTGAATAATGTAAATTGTCACAACTTGATCTAAAGCAAAATTTTAAGAAACAAATAAATGTTGAATCTGTGAATGTTAGTTAACTTGAATGGTATTCATTAGTATAAAGGTGCAATTAGTATAGATAGTAATATTTAATGTCTGTAGTGAAAAGGAAAAGGGTCTAATAGAAACATAAAATTTATTTTATGTAAACAAAAGTATAGTTTTGAACAAATTTATGAAAATTGATAGAAACAGTGTTTGTAATCAGTTTGGTTATTTTATATTGAAAGATAGAGATGTGTAAATTCGTTAATGAATTTATAAAGGGAAGGAATGGTAAAAATGAAGAATATATAATAATAAGCATTTGACTCAATTATGGGAATTAAATTATAATAAATGGTCATTTAATAATTTAACGTTCTGTGAGTAATAATTGGGTGGAATCAGTACAAAATTTGGAAATGCATAAACCTCAATAAACATTCTAACTTAATACAATTATGCAAATGTAGGAATTAGTTATAAGAGTATAATTTTGAGTATGATAACTATTAGTATAAAATACCTTTATATTTGAAACACATTGTAAGGCATAATTAATTGAGTTGGGAAATTGAGAATGATTTCAAGGTATATGAACATTTGTGCTACTTAAATTAGAATTAACGCAGTAGCTAAATTTGTGAAATCTAAACTTATGGGACATAGTGTGTAAGATCTTTACTGATAAAAATTTACTTTACATGTAGTGTAAATTCCTAATACAATGAGACTATGGGTTATAGTAAAGTTTTAAAACAAGATTTTATCTATGAGAGTAAAGGAATGAAGGTAATTGGATTTTTGCAATTAAGGAAATTTAAACGTTTATTATTAAGTTAAGTGAGATTTAAGTTGAGTTTGAAAATATTTATGTATGTTAAATTCATGCATTCGGCTATAACGGATTTAATAATAAAAAGATGAAATGGTGAAATCAAGTGGATATAAAGGTGTCAATTTTACATTGAATTTCATATTCACCATAAAAAGTTAATTGACAACAAGAAGTTAATATAGGAATCAAACCTTATTTATTTATTTGGATTTGTTGAAATAGTTAAGTCCATAAATTAAAGTTAAAGCTAATTCAAATTTAGTTGGACCATGGTTGATACAACTTTAGAAAGCAAGATTTTATTTATAATTTGAATATTAAATCCAACAAATGGTATTTAATACATATAAAATGGAATTAAACGTAAATTATTACGTTATTGAATTTAGATTGGAATTTGTAAACTATTGAATGAATTTAATGGATTTATCAAACTGATAGTATTGAATTCATTAAGATTTGAATAAAAAAATAGTTAAGAGAAAGGAGGGAATGATATTTGAAAACATTGCAATAGAGTTTAATTAAGGATTTGACTTAAATAAATTAAGGCGAATAAATGGAGATAAAGTTATTAATATTTTGGAATATAACTTATGGTAAAAAGTTTATTTGAAATCAAAGGAGTTGGAATAGAAATCAAAAATATTTATCTAATTGGATTTAAGACAAGAATATAAGAGTATAGGAATTAATAATTGAGTTTAAGAATAAAGATTTTAATTTCCAAATAATAAGAAAGTGCGGATATTAACGCTGCAAATTAATATATTTATAAATTTTAATTCATAATCCAAGCTTGTTAAATCAATTGGAATTGATTGAATTATCTAAGAAATGAAATTTGGCCAATATTAGAAGTTGAAAATATAAAATTGGATTTTATGATTTATTTAATTGATTTAATAAATATTAAAAATAGCCATTTTTGTCACGGACTCGGATTTCGACGAAACCAGTTTCATCGGATCCGTATCGATGAATTATTATAGGATTTCAAATTTCGTATCGATCGGACTTGTCGTTTGATCGTACGGACGCGAAACGCCTTGAAATCAATTTTATTAAAATCAATTTGAAAATCAATTTGGAAATCTTGTTTTTAGCATAACTTCTTCATACGATCAAATTTGGACGTGAGACTTTTTCCATCGCGTTCAGAATATTTTTAAATACCTATCTGGATATATAGATTTAATAGATTCGGTTCTGGAGGCATAGCGGGCTTTTGGGCCATAGTTTGTTGCGTACGTTCACTCTTCTAGCCTATACGCTCTAACCTAACCCTAACTATAAATATACCATGGTAAACCCTAGCCTCCTTCCTACTGTCAGTTGGATATACGTACATATTTCTTCATCTCCTCTTCCTCCTCAATGGTTGCAAATCTGGATCTGCTTCAATCCAAAATTCAGTGAAAATTCAAACCCCTTAGAAAATTCTCAAAAAAATATATGTTGAAGTATTCGATACGCGTAATCTCATGGTGTAATTTGTTTTTCAATTGGAGGTATCGTTCGTCCTGGAAAATTCGAAACAGTTCCGGCCGTTCATAGATAATTGCTCGATTCAACGGTAGATCTGAGTTGATAGCTCGATCCGATGATGCTGCAGCGTAGATGAGGCTTTAAGGAGTTCATCCATACGGTTCACTTGGGTCGGAGGCGTGAAAATTCGCCGTGATGGGCTGTAGATGGCGTGCGACGCCGTGGGGCCAGGGAGAGCCGGAGGTGGCCGCATCTAGGCTATAGGGGCGGTTCTAGGAGGGGAGTTCGGCGGTGTGTCCCGATGGTCGTGGAGTTAGGTGTGGAGGCCGGCGTCGAGCAAGTTGGGTGGCGGCTAGGGCATGGATCTGTGCGTCTTCGTGTACAGGGGAGGGAGAGTGGAACGCACGTGACGTGGAAGAATGGTGAGAGTATTTTGTTTATTTTGTTTTTATTTATTTTGATTTTTCGAGCACGTTTTATCGAATAACTTTCACATACGACATCCGATTTACACGAAATTTTTTTTTGTTAGGATCGTAATTTAATTCCGGACTCGATGACGCTGGTTTGGACGAATTCCGAGACGGGCGAATTTTTGAGTTTAAATCGGATTTAAATTCGATTTAAATTCCAAAGGTGAGTGTTTTAACCCACTCACAATTACTAGAAGCTTTTATGTTTGTTAAATAAATTTTAGAAATGAATAGAAATTTATTTATGAGCTTTTGGGCATGTTATTTCATCCATATCTGTTGAATTGCATTTTTTTGAATTTAGCTGTTAATTTAAATTGATTGATTGCATATTAATTGGCTGTTAGAAATTATTGTTTGCATAAGAACTGCTAGTTAACAGTTATGTAAATTATTATTGAGTAAACTGTTAGATAAATAGTTGATAAATTTAATTTGGAAAAAAAACTGACAGTTATTACCTGTTGTATATGTTCATAGATATATACTGTTATTGATTGAAATTGGTTGATGGTTGCGATTGGATGATGGATGTTGTTGATGAATGAATGTTTATTGCATATCATTAAATTTGCAAATTTATCATGCATATTTCATTTTTCGGGATTGTGGTTTGAAATGATAAAACCGCAAAGTTTTATTTTTAAATTGCGGATTGAAATGATAAATATCCGTATCACTTGACCATAGGATAGAAAATTATATACAGGCACCGCGGTCTATATATAACTATTTTAATGTGATTTCTATGGTTTGGATGGAATACGGTTTATAATAATCTTAAATTTTATACTGTATAAATATTTTTCTTCCGTATTTATGTACATGAAAAGTTGGAAATTTTGAAATAAAAAGGTGTATAAATTCCCTTAGTAAAATGGAAGAAAATTTAGAAAATGGAGTTGGATAAATTTATATCATATGTTTAAATGTTAAGTTTGGAAATTTAAGATATGATATTTATAATTGGATTTTTCCCAAGAAAAAATTGAAATGAATATTCTAATATGAATTTGAATTGGAAAAATATTCTAATATAAATTGGAATCGAAAAATACATATGTTTTATTACTAGAAATTGGAGTTGTTTAAGGATTTATGTGAATATTCAAACTAAATAATAAACATTTAATTTGTTGAAAGAATATATTCCAATTTTAGTTTTTGAATATTAATACTCCAATGGATTTATATATATGGAAATTGAAATGGTTTTGGAACTTAAGAGTGATATCTAAATTATGGTTTTAACTTTAGATAAAGAAATATTTCCATAAAGCCCTATAACTTATTTCTTTACAAAGTGACAGTAAAGTTAAGCCTTTGAAATTCATATACCGTTGAATATCCAAACCATTTGAGTTTTAAAAGTTATGGTTTGAAATTATGGATTTCCAAAAATATTATGCTTTGAAATATTCGATTTTCAGATATTATGAAGTAAAGCCTTTTTATTATTGGAAAGGAATTATATTTGGGATAAGTGGTAAAATATGGTTTTGGGTTTTGGAATGATATCGTAATATTATGGTTTTGAAATGGATTATATTCTGGTTTTAAAAGTATAAACTGTTTTAAATAACCGCGGTGTTATAATAACGATGGGTTGGCAAAGAGACCGGGATCGGATATGGACATACTCTCTGTCGATACCGAAAACCACTTTGACTAACCGTGTACGCGGTGGAGATTCCAGAATGAAGTAGGTTGGTGGCGACGATTCCTGTAAGGTAAATACGTGGACCCGACTCCCGTGAGTTGGCATAAGGTGGCTAAAACAGGAGCGATCGACGGGTTAATGAGGTCATTCCTCTGATCGGACACTCCTCTTCGATATTACACTATGACTTTGGATTGATTCAGTGGCCACTTCTATTTTTTTGATTTGGGGAGTTGTTTCGAGGTGGGCGGTTGCTGCGGCTTCGCGTTACCATCGGCCCGGAAGCGTAATTGGTATATCTACCCTGGCATTGCCTAGTTGTGCCGTGTCACCTACCCTATCGCGCCTTGTACGAGTTTGGTTTTCTCCCGTAGCCCGTGTGGTATCCTCTAGTGGCTTCCCGATCAGGAGGGACTATGATATTGGATGGACTACTGGGACTATTACGTGTTAAGGGCTATATGGGTAACCCCTTAACGCTATTAAAAAGTAAGTTTATTTTATAAATAGACACTATTATAATAACGCAATATACTACATAGTAAATAGTTTAACGGATCCTTAGGAGATGTAAATCCCGAGCATCTCTTGAGTTACTGTACTCATATTTATTTCTGTTTATTTAACTCACATAAGATATTCTAGTCTGACTCGAGTGTTTTTGTCTTTTCAAATTCGCTCGGGTCAGTCCGAGCGTTTCAGGATAGCAGGTTTTAGCTTTGGAGGACGAAGACGAAGATTCAGTATTATTTTATATATAGTATTGCACTACACACTCTTTCTATTCCGCTGCATTGTTGTATTTGGTATGTGTAACTCTGATATTCATTGTATAAGAAAAATCAAGCTTTTGTAAACTGTTTATGAACTGTATACTTGTTACTATATTTTATCCTTCCGCTGTGAGATTCTATTTTGTTTTATTTCTTCTCTGTTTTTCTTATTTACCCCATAACAATCCGCCCTTGCGTATGCTTTGAATCGGCATGTGTGTCGTTTAAAGTGTGCGAAAAGGCGGGACGTTACATCATCTTTCTAATTCAAAAATTCAACCAAAGATTGATCTAATACAACCAAAAACATACCTGAAAACTTGAGTAAACTAGAAAAGTGAGTGTTTAAACTCACCTTAAGATTTATTTGCAGCCAATTAGCGGATTTCGCAAGCAAAGTAGGAAAATTTGGCATTGATTTGGAGTTAGAAACCTAAAAGAGGAGAAAATAAAAACATGCAAAGAAGAAAATGAAGTTACAGACAAAGCCAAATAAAAATCAGAATTTGATGTGATATTCTTCATTTCGAAGTTAATTACCTGTTGTAATTATCTTCAATTTGATTAAAATCAATAAATCTGTGAAAGATTGAAAGCCTAGGGTTTGAAAGAGGAATAGTTTCTTCTTTTTGTTTTCTGGTAAAAATGGACGTATACTGTTTTGAGGAAGAAGAAGCTTTCTCATTACTCTACTGGTTAGTGAACAAATGGGCTTGACCCAAAAGAATTAATTAGCCTAATAATCTAATTAACACTAAATTTAGCCTAACACTCTCATATTTACATAATACAAATATGTGTATTTACATGATTTCATCTCTACAAATTGTACAAACATATTTTTATGTTTCACAAACATTTTTTTTTCAAAAATTAAAAAGATAATTTAGCTATAAAAAAATATTTTTCATTATTAAAAAGCCTTATTTTGCTTAAATACACAATTTACACAATAATTCATATAAAACTCTATTTTTAACTCCAACAATTACATAAAAATTATTTTCTTGTGCAATAAAATATAACAAACCATTTCTTTCAACATTTTACAACCAAAATTTATTTTTAAACCAAATTTCCATTTTTAGTTATAATATATCACTTATTAAATGAAATGCTTCTTTTAAAAATATATAAAAGAAACGTTTGACAATAATTATCAAAATTATTGCATTTCTTTACATTAAAATCATGATTAGCTCATTTTTAACTTAATTAACCCAGTAAAGTTCCAAAACTTTATTTTCCATATTTTATTCCCCAAAATCCATTGTTTATTCCAAATAAGCAATTTAAACTATCCAACTTAATCTTACTTCACTATATTAAATCATATCTACCATTATAATTTAATATTTTCAGGAAATCTTCAAAACCAGGGTTATTACAATTAAGAAAGAAAGGGATAGAAATAGGAAGAAAGAGAAAGAAAGAACAACAACATCAGAATCTCACAGCGGAACAGAATAAAATATAATATATCACACAAATATTACATAGTTTTTACATATATCAGAGCTATACAGATCATACAACACATACTAGACAGTTATAAACTCATGTCTAGTTAACACAAGTCAATATACAATACAGAAAAACAGCTCAGAGATATCAACACAGCGGAACACCATATATATACATATATCTACAACGTAGAAGCCTCCTGCTCCATTGCTCCTCCAGAATTCGTCAAATCTAACCTGAATCCCTTGGCTACCCGCAAAAATTTGGGTACCCGAGAGTTTATGAAAATAAAAAAAACTCCGGGTCAGACATGGGTCTGGTATGAGTAAACGGTTTTAAAGTTGGTTAACTTTGAAAAACATTTGAAAATAAAGGTATCACGTAAGACTCCCCACAAATAAATACGGGTGAGTTTTTACCTTACGCTAACCAAAACATTTCATAGGAAATCCAGTGAAATTATAATAGTCTCTAGGGTTTTCAAGTAAATAGAAAATAGCCAAAATTGTTACATGATTAAATTCCAGCTACTAGCCACAAAAGTGGGTAATACAAATCAAAACCGTAGGGTCTCGTAGGGAAAATGGATTTCCAACAATGGCAGGGCTACTGGGGTATCGCCCGTCACAATACAGGGCCTAGATCACCGTACCGAGGATTACTCCCTTCATCCCCTGCAACACAAGGCCGGAACCATTCCTTACTGAACAGCCCCGAACAAGATAAACCCCGTGGTTGGCGCGACCAACCAATCACTAAGTCGAAATAAAAAGGGACATCTAGACAGGGGAAATATCTTGTCCTGCTTGGGCATGACCCACCTAACCTTGCTGCACCTCCCCTGTTTTAGCCATTCCCGGTTGATGAGGCTTGAGGCTGCGATTACCTTATTTGAACATATCTTAGAATGCTCATCGTCCGCCTGACGATGTGCTGAAAGCATTCAATCCATACAAGTTCGTTCCGGGTTCGAACGAAACCGAAGGCATTATCTCGTCACACTCATTTTGGAATCACCCTCAGAGCCAACGATGATAACCCTTGCATTCTGAAAACACCATCTCGATCTTCATATCAGGTTTCATGGCCTAACATTTAAATTGGATCGATGTGATTTTCGAAGAATCAAAATTGATTCTTCCGATCCAGGTCTCATCGAATCCAAACGCCATTTTAAGGGCCAAGTTGTCTAATTAACTTAACAGTTTAAATAATTTAAATTTAACAATTGAATTAACATGGCATTTATCACAGATAAAACATATACAAGCATCATAGATATAACACAGCATACCATAGAGTAACATAGAATATCATCACATAAACATCCAAATCAGATATTCAATCACAAACCAGACATTCTACATACACAATAATCCATAAGCAATCATTTGAAATTCAATGTAAAATTAAGTATATCAGGGTTAATCGCTTAACCCATTTTTATTGATTAACAGTTTATTTACTTATTTCCTTCCCAAACTATTTGAATCAATAGATCATTCATAATTAATTATTTATCTTAATTACTAAATAACTTATTTTATTTTACACTACTTAATTAATCAATTTTTAATTAAATTATTTTTCTTTAATTACTATTCTTTAATCATTAATTACTACCTTAATGGTTATTTAATAACTTGAATACTTATTTGTTAACTTCAATTTGCTTTATTAACCACTTATTAATCCTTAATTCTTAAGTAAATTACTTAATTAATTATTAATTCACAACTAGTTTATTTGATTAACCAACTATAATTTAAGCAATAATTATAATCTTATAATTACTTCAAATCTACCATTAATTATAATTTAAAAGTGATTATTCCTAATTACTTCCTGAAGTTATTGATTTTTTTTAGTTTTATTTAATTAACATTTTAAAGACTTATTTAAGTTCGGAGTTCAATTATATCACTAACTATAACTCAGACATTAATTAACTTTATGCTTAATTAAATTGATCATTGAATTACGTTAATAAATAGGAGCCTGTCCTTTCAAAGTATGGACCAAAATAATTATCCTGTATATAAGTTTTGAATTCTTGAACCTGTTAAACATTTTTTTTTTTAAAACAGTGTTTTACAGTTAAATTAAAACTGTTTACTTAGCTTACTAAAAGAAAAATGAAACTGCAGTTATCAAACACTGAGTACTACCCTGGGAAACTCACGCAATGCCTCGCGTCACTCAAACAATTCACCCGAGCACCTCCCTGAACCCTATCTTCTTCTCTTTTTAATTTTTTTTTCTTTAGGTTATAAACTGTTAAATTATAAACTGTTAAACGTTTACAAAAGAATGAACGCCAGGTCCTCAACAACTATCACGCGATCGTCTCGAGGCATCTTCCCTGAAAACTAAACACGACTCGAAGCACACCAATGACAGAAAAAAAAACACAACTCCACCTCCATCGCCACCGTGCACGTGCACGGTGGGTAGCCGCACCTCCAGCGGTAGTCACCAGCATCCATAAACCGTATTTTCCCCTCTCAACCATAATCGACTCCCAGAGATTCAAAAATAAGGTCGAAACCAAACAGTTTTACGAAAGCACTACAAACAAGTCCCTCGGCAAATTTCATTCGCGATCTTCGAACAAGCCACCGGAGTTGCCGCCGCTTCGCCCACACGACCTCGACACACTAAACCACCTACCCTCCAATTCTCGTGCAGCTCGGTCACGAAATGAGGGCGAACTCGATGATTAACAGAGAAGAAATAAACACCCAGTAAAATCCCTAATATGGTCTCGTGTTCCAAATTCAATAAATAGAAAAATAAATTTACATTTTTCCCGAGTTTATAGATGTATAAACTTGCTTCAATCCAAGTTTCATTAATTAAAAATAAATCAATCTCTTGAATTAAGCAAAAATGCAAATTTTCTTTAAACCCAAACTGCTTCTTGAATACAAAATTTTAAATTTTGATCTTTGTTTTAAAAATCCCATCTTGGAATGTTTATTCAAGATTAGAATCCAAACTAACAAATTTAATTACTCGAATTCCACCTTGATCTTCCCTTTACTGTCAAATTTAATATACAGTGTTTTATCTACTCTTTACACCTTCAAACATTTCCTCTAGGCCATGATTCTGGTTTAACCCAGTTTAATTAACTTAAATTATCAAGTTTAAATATAATTATAACGATGTAATTAAACTATTCTCTGCTTTTCTTATACAGCAGCTTGAAATGTTGAAGAATACATATATCAGAGCTTCAAATCTTTCAGAATATACAGCAACATAAAATTTCATAATTCATTATCAAACTTAAACTTAAATATGTATGTTTACTCCCTGAAAGATTTTTATAAACAGAGAATACCTGCAGTTCTGTTTAAACTCAAAGCTTAGAAATAAATTAGGTAAAAATGTCCTGAGTTTGATCAAAACATGAAGCCTGTACTAAGTTCTAAATCACAGAGCCACTCAAACATATGCAACTGAAATATAACCAAACAGTTTATAAAAGAGGATTGAACTGTTTCATTGACTTTAAAACTCTCAAAAATTAAGTTTACTCACCTAGTTACTGTTGAAACAGAGAGTAGTTGCTTGATGAAGAAAGAAAACTGTAGTTGAAATTTTGAATTCCTATAGGCCTCTTTTGCTTTCAACTGGATTGAGCTTGTAAATATGCAGTTTTGTTTATTTATTTATTTTCTTCTTCAGATCCTTGTTTAAGTTATGAAATGAACAAAATAGAATGATAAATACATCTATATAACCTTGAACAAGCTGTCTTCAGGAACAAGCTTTGACTTGGCATAAAATCTTGCAAATTTTATTTTATATATATGTACTAAAACCTGAAATGATTCAACAATTTCGGCTGGAAGATGTTTCATATAGCTTGAAATGACAATATGTTATGCTTAATTGAATGTTTGTGTTTTCATTTAAGTTAACACACAATTAATGTTTGATGACACAAACATTTGCACAATTGTTTTTGTATGCACCAATTAGTATTTGCGGACACTTCAATATATATAAAGATATTTGCAGGCTTGTTTGTACTAAAATGTTTACATATAGGTGTACACTTATTATGAGTTGCTGACACTACAATATATATGGAGATATTTGCAGATTTTCCATTTGTACAAAGATGTATTCATATAAGTTTACATTTTAATGCTTTGTAGACAAGTTAGTTTTGTTTAAAGATATTGCAAGTTTTCAACTGGACAGGTTTTATATATTTGTCTTTACATAGTTAACATTTTTATTGATAACTTATATTCTGAATTCTAGTACTTATGTTAATAACCAAATTTTATGTTATACTTATATTAAATATTTATAAGCTTATTTTATTTTAATTGTAAAAGTTGTTGTTAAAAACACTTCTCAAGTCTTATTTTTATTTAAAGGTTTAATCTTTCCAATATTTGATTTGTAATGTATTTGCACTAATGTATTTTGTATTTATATGAACATGATTGTGTTATTATACTTTTTATTATCAACTGCATTCATATATCTGGTATTGCATATTATTCATACATAACTTTTAATTTAATTGAATAATACAGATTAAATTTTTGAATATTGTTAAAAGAGTCTACTTTATAATTTGAAGCTATATTCCTTTATAATACATATACAACCAATAATATCCAAAATCTTATTTATTTATAAATTAACATCTTGTATTTTATTTAAATTTGATCAAAAACTTATTATAATAATAGGGTCAAAATTCCGGGATGTCACAGAAATAAAGAGAACGGGCCAAATAATAAAAAAAAAGGCCGGCCTTGTTAAAGAATAAAATTGGTTTTTGGGTTTAAAATTAGGGTTATTTTAATTTTAAATTGTTTTTTAATTGTATTTTATTTTTAAACCGTTTAAATTTCTAGTCGTGTGACTAGGAGACAAACTACGTGGCGTAGTTTGAGAATTCACAACTCAGTGGCTGAGTTGTGGCAGGGTTTTGAGCGTAGAGTTAGGTTTAGTCGATGGCGGGTGTCGCGAGCTTACGTGTGTAAGCGTCTGACTATCTAATTTCTAGTAGAAACCTTGGGGGCAGGACGTAGGCATGATTTTGCCGAAGTTGGGTAAATTCTGTGTTGTTCTATTTCTGCATTTTATTATTCTGCTATTTTTCTGTGCTGCTATTATTCTGTGATCTGTGTAGAAATTATTTATAAGCTTCCGCAATTAATTTTTATAATTAATACCATCACCCTATTCACCCCCCTATGGGATGAAATCGATCCTACAGAAACAGTTATTCACATCCTTGGTTATATCATTAAGGAAGCTATTTGACAACATTAAATCCATAGTTTACAAATTTACTAATTTATCTTAAGACACTTTCAACATTATAGATAAATTAATACTCATTTCTTAAATATGTTATGTTAAATTAATAACTTCTGAAATATTAATGACACTAATGATTTACTATTAAACCATGTGGTATATAAATAAACAATATTTTAAAGATTATATTCAAAAAGGAAAGGAGGGTAGATTCGGAAAAAGGGAATATAGGTGAATAAATAAAGCTGAGCAGATAAGGTAGGTTCAAAGGGATAGTATCGGGCTCGAATAGTTAAATCAAACCATAAAATTTTAATCTCAAATATTAATACAAATTTTCTTTGTTGGAAAAACCTTAATGATAAAATACTTTTATATCGAAACGAATTTTTCCTTTCAAAAATACTTTTATAACTCGATGTTTCAACAAGTTTATCCTCGTTTTTGCAGACTCTGGCCATGCGTTGATCAGGCGCAAAGCTAGAATTCTTCAAGTACTTAGTAGACCTGTTTCAACACCCAGTGAAAATACTTGAAAAACCTTAAAAAAACAGATATGGAAAGTACAATCCAAATAAAACAAATAAACCATAACCTTTGTCCAACCATGGTTCGCAAATACACAATGGTTACGCCTGGATCCCCCAGGAAACAATCCGTATCCATAAGCTTTCTCAGCCCTGCGAGTTACGCCATGATGACTAGTAGGGTGCAGGATTCACAATGGTTACGCCTGGGTCCCCCAGGAAACAATCCGTACCCCTAGGCCGTCTCAGCCAGGCAGTTTCGCTACTAATGCGACCTATACAGATTGCAGGATACATAATGGTTACGCCTGGATCCCCCAGGAAACAATCCGTACCCCTAGGCCAGACTCAGCCAGGCAGTTGCGCTATGCGGTCGCGAGAGAAAAAAAACCATGGGTTACGCACGGTGGGAACACTCGAGTATCACATCTAGAATACCAAAAATCAAAGAGAATAACATCGATGGAATGAATCCACAATGTGGCCACAAAGCGGATATCAAGCAGAATGCACTTTCCATATCTTTACTTCGAAAATATATATCATATAGTACCTTTTTAAATCACTTTCAAATATCGTACTTATATAAAGTCCATATATACAAGATTTCATTTCAAAATTGAATACTTTCCAAAATCAAAAGTATAACAAATCACATTTATATAGTCTTCGATAATATAATATTTCACTTCCCAAATTGAGTACCTTTCAAATCAATAGGTTTCAAACCAATTTCGTACTATACAAATCAGTTTTATATAAGTTCGACAACTCCCAAATCAAGTATTTAATAAATCAATTTTTTTATATAAATAGAGTTATACTAAATCAAATCGAAAACTCGAGGACTGAACACCGGTTCACTTCAAATCATTTCAAATATAAAAACATATATCTTTCGAATATCAAATCGTACTTCGGCACTCGAAATCAAAATTTAGGTTCACAAAATCACTCGCATAGCAAAGCTATTAGAGTGGCCTCTCCCCCACTCTGAAACTCGAAAATCAATGTCAATGATGCGTGCACTCATCATCAAAATTATTCTCCAGCGACATAAGTGAGTTCTGGACTTCCATTTTCTTGAAAACTTCTTTGATTTTTTTTTCGAAATCCTTGGAACTCATTTGAAACATTTCTTATTCGGAAAATACTTTTAAATCGTATTATTATTGTAGTTTCAAAGGAAGAGTTTGAAATTCATTCTAGTTCATTTTTAAATCTTAAAACCAATTTCAAAATACCGGAGTTCAATTCCTCAAAATTAAGATTCAAAATCCCTCAGTTATAAATCCTTTATATAATCGAATTCCTTATAAATTTCCAAAATTTCAAATCCTTTCAAAATTTCAGACTTTCATTTATAAAGATATATAATCCTTATCGAAAATATTTCACTTTTATATATAGGATAAAATCATACTTATCAAAATAATAATTTCGATATATAAAATGATTTCAAAAATGCAAACATACCCGATTTTCAAAGGGTGATTCAAGAATGGATTTCAAAACATAGATAGAGATTTGAATTAGAGGAACTCCAATCAATAGAATCCTGATTCGAAGATAGACTCAATCGAAGGTGAGATAATTAAATTTCAGAAATAGAAGATGAATATACTTATATAAATCGCGGGCGACCTTAACCGGGTCAACCATGACTTCAGGAATATAATCGATGCGGAATTCAAAAACAAATCGACATTCAATTGCCAGAGATAGAATTCGGCATATCAAGATATAGCAGCATCGTAAACCGACGATACAAAAATCTTCGGTGAATCGATGTCAATTGTAAAGGAGTTTTCACCCCGTTTACAAAACATTCAGTAGAGTTATGGGATACTCTAGAATCAAACGAATATAAATAGAAAGAGACAAGAATGAATTTCGGAACCGAGGGACATTCCAAAATTTAAGGAAATCGAGTCAAAAGGAAGAAATTCAACTCAAACGAAAGTGATTCTGTAAATAAATTTAGCATATATGCTAAGTTTTGCCTAGAGCCAAAGCTCTGATACCAACTGTAATGACCTGATATTTTCAACCATTCGCATCCACACATGTCGGACTTGAATTGCTAAAAATATCAGATCGTTAGTTGAAATTTGGCAATTCTTAACATCTACAGTAAATAAATCAATCACAGAATCACAGATACAGAGTAGTACAATGATACGCAACGGAATAAATGAATAGTAGTTCATGAAGCTACTATATAAACAAAGTTAGAAATAAAATACATCAGAAAATCCCAGATGCAGTAAAGTCTCCAGTACGGGCAGATGACTTCTCTGAACCAATCGACTGGATGACTGAAAGGACAGATAGCAGGATCTTCAAGCAAAGCTCTAACTTCGAAGGTGAGTCTCAAATGTTGTATCACTCAGTCAGACCCGAGCATAAAGCAAAACACAAAACACTCGAGTCAGGATTAACATTCTTATATCTATATATCCAACTCAAGTGAAATATCAACTGAAATATAATTAACTTAGAGGATATTTGGGATATCCATCCTCTAAGGATCCAAGGAACTATCTACAGGGTAGAAATATACACTATAACACCGTGGTCATTTCAATTTTATTTATATTTCAAAGTAAAATATCATTTTCATTTCAAATATCTCTTTTCCAAATTAGTATGTATATCCAATAATTTATGAAGTAAAGTATTTTTATTTCCTCAAACTTCACAAATCGCTTCAAAAATCAACTCGACCTTCCCGTTCAAATTTAATTAAATCAAAATTTATCAATTTCCATTCAATTTAGTTTCTGATTAAACTAATTCAAATTTTATCTATTTTAAATACGGATTTGAACAACAGAATAAACCATTTAATTTTCAATATAATTTGAAGTTAATATATTTCGGAGCTTTAAATATTCAACATTTCAAAGACTAAACTTTGATAGTTGCGTTTATCTCCCAACTTGACTTCACTATTATTTAGTTTTGAAATATTCACTTAATAAATTCAATGTTATTTATGTGACCTTAAATTTACATTTTCTATATATTATCTTCGATTTCTTTAGACATGAAACATCCATTAAATTTCTTAAATAAAAATTCAAGTTATAGGATCATATGTTAAAGTTTCGAATTTAATAGTTTCAAATTGATTTAACTAAATAAAATCCTTAACTAATGACAAATTCAAATAAGTCCCAAATATTTCTTCAAACCTTAGCTTATAAAATTTATTCCACAAATATATTTCAGAAATACAAATTTAATAAATCCTTAAACATATTTCATATTAATAAAATCAATCTTAATTAAATTATCTTAATATTAAATCTATATATAAAATAACATTTATATATAATACTTTAAATCAATATTCATTAAAACCATATATTTCTTTTCAAGACCATAGAAATTATTTTCAAAACATTCATATAGACCACGGCGTCGATGTAAAATTTTCTATTCTATGTACAAGGGATACAGATATTTATCATTTCAATCCGTAAGTTAAATATATACGGATGGATATCATTTCAACCCATAATCCCAAATTCAATTCAAATGAAAATCGCTTGGGTTTATCTTTTCAACCCATGACGAAATTCTCCAATTCTAAAATCCGTTCGGGTATGTATCATTTCAACCCATAGTGATTTTTATACTAACAAGGAACATACGGAGTGATAACAGATATGAAAATAATAATAACGACAGGCATATATCATCAAAAATAAATATAAACAATAGGATATGGTGTCATATCCCATAAGTGAACAGTTACAGATAATAGCACAACATCATATTTCATTTGTCGTTTCAATTTAATCAAATTTAAAAATAAAAGAATGTTAATCGTGAGTGATTGCTCACCTTTCGAGGCTAGAGAATACAGAAGATGACATGGATACGCACACTGATACGGACACTGAAATTTGAATTATAAATCCGCGCACGAATTTCAAAACAAAGTAGGATTGGCACAAATTGGACGAACGAGGCTGATAATCAAGAATTTATGAATTGAATCAGAATCAGTCTGATATATATAGAAATTTTTGCTATTTTAATAAAAATCAAAATTGCATCCCTAAGAAAAATTTAAAGTCGAATCATATATATATATATATATAATTTACCTTTTTTCATACATAAACCAATAGTTTTAACATTTGAAATAAAACATATATGTTAAATAAAAATCCTTATAATTTTTCCAAACCATTTTAATTTTTTCACATAGATCAAAATTTCTATTTACAAATCTAAGACCCAAACCACCCCATACGACCTATGTATATAATATCATTAAGATTTATATTTTAAAATAAGATTAATATATAAAACTTCAACAAATTACACTGTTCAAATCTCATTTATAAACTACTATATACATATGGTACAAAATCCACTTCATAATACAATTATAAATTTTAAATACTTTACCTATATATATAAACTATTATATAACTACCCATACATAAACAGTAAAGCCTATACACAGACTTATATAAATTTTAGACAACGGACGTACAAATTACTTATATAACTTATATTATAACTTATTTTATAAATATATATAATACTATAACCTGTGCAGACCGAAAGTATAAGTTAGAATGTAAACTTTATACAATATATATAAATAGAAACTAATATAACTATATATATATATATATTTTGTGAAAGCAACTGGTCTACACTAAAACACATATACACCCTTAACTTTTATGCAAACATGCATGCCAACTGAAATGAAAACTTATAAGTTAGAAAACTAACTCCATACATAAGTGTATGCAAAGTATATAGATATATATAAGGCCATAAAGATATATCTATAACTATTATAACTTTATATAAATATATGTCATATACGAACTTAGGAAAATAAACAACTTCAAAAATCCTATACAACTTCCATAATAATAAGATGTAAATTGACCTTCAATAAAAGTTATAAACCTGTTTATTATAAAACTATACATACATACATACATACATACATACATACATATATATATATATATATATATATATATA
Source organism: Allium cepa (assembly GCA_030765085.1). NCBI lineage: Eukaryota > Viridiplantae > Streptophyta > Magnoliopsida > Asparagales > Amaryllidaceae > Allium > Allium cepa. Next base: position 1,011,259,397 of record CM060945.1, on the reverse strand, counting down.
TATATATATATATATATATCATAACGGATTTACACAACTTATAAAATAAATCATACAATATGATTTGTAAAATATACATATATGGACTCAAAGTTAAAACAAAATGAATATAAATCTACTTGCCAATTATGCAGACTCCATTTGCAGATCCAACACAACTCAAACATATTAAATATGCATACACTTCTAGAAACAAAACAAACTTTTCAAAAAAATGGAAACCACGTTCGGTATATATATGTATTCAAATCCAACAACTTTATATAAACCACTATATGCATGCATCTTATATTTTTATACCACTATCAATATATCATAACTATACTCCATATAAACAAATATGCGTACCAACTTTGAATGCTAGAATATGCATCAACAGCATGTACAGGGGACGCGTATTGATAAAATCATCCATATCATAGCAAAATATAAAACTATATATAATATATTTATAAATAACACTTGCAAATAAAAACTTAACTTACCTATGCCTAGTTATGAGAACAATAGAGGAAACAGGGGAGGGTCGCTGCGTCTTCGATGGATATTGCGCAAGGGGAAGAGTAGGTTCGGTAGAGGAGCGGAGTTTGGAAAAGGTGAAGGAGAGGCTGAAATTTGTAGTGCCAGGCAAGTTTATATAGAAGAGGAAGAAACAATAGAGAAGGAAAGAAGAGAAATATGGGAAGAAGCAATAAAAAAGGGAAGAAAATATGAACAGAAGTAAATGGAAACGACTAAATAAAAGTGACCAAAGAAATAGCACAATCTCGTGCTATGATTCAGTGGAGGATTTAAGGCAAAATATTCACGTTGATTCATGACTATAATCAAAGCAATTAAAAGGTAGCACGTTTCAAATTTGAAAGGAAGGAAAGAGAAAAGTCACAATTCCGGAAAAATATCAAAGTAACAGCTACACATTTGTTCAAGAGCTATTAAAGCAATTTTTAAATCGTGAAGGCAACGTTACTCTGCGTTATATTTTTAAAATAAGAATGCTGAACGAAAATCGACAGTCAAATATGGTGCGGTGTAAATGGCAAGAGTCACGCTGATTACTGAATAAAATAAAATGAATAACCATTTATTTATTTATTTAGATGGTGGAAAAATGAAGAAATAAAAGGTCAGTGAAAGTAGGAATGAATATATTAGAAAAGTAACGATTCTAATAACAACGGTCATTTTAGATTAAGTTGAAAATTTTATAATAATTTATTACCGTGGCCATGGTTCAAAAAATTTTGAAAGCAAGGAAACGAAAAGGTCACAATTAAAGGTAAGCTTTAAATTTTTAATAAATACAAAAAGTATCTAAGTTTACACGTTTATAACTTTCCAGCTGTAGTATGTATATATAATGAACGGTCAAAATGAAAGAAGTGGAAATAGGGAGCGCAGGAAAGGAAAGGTTAGAAAAAAAAAATTTTCACCATTAAATTCCGGAGATAAATAAGGTAAGATACCTCTTTAATGAAATGTACAGCAACGGTCACTAGCTAAAATTTAGCTGAAAGTTTAAAGAAATGAGGGGAAGATGGTTTTTTTAAATTAATCACTTTCCAGAATTAATATGTCAATGGAAAAAAGGAAAGGAGATGAATCAGGGAAACGTAATATAACTTATATATAACTATTAAACGGATAGATGGAAGAAAAGGTGAGCAAGTGAGTAAAAGTGGAAACTGATTTATGAGCGAAATGGAATATGAGCTGTTGCCTGGGAAGAAAATGGAACAGTTTAAAAATTAAAGGCAATGGACTGCTGAAATTAAATGAGTATAAAACGTGTAAAAGTTATATACCGAAACGGCTATAAATTTCAATTATTATTATAAAACGGGAAATAACGAAAGGCAAGGACGATGATTTTAAAGTTTATTAATGGCTAGGAATGGGGAAGTCTATTTGTAAATTGGAAAAATTATTAAGCAATTGAAATTTTAACGGTAGAAAAAGTAACAGCTACACACTGTTTTAGAAACAATCAAAGCAATTAATAGCTTGATTGGGCAGCAAGAATAAATATGGAAGGACACGTTATAAAGGCAAAATGAACCGTTTGAAAAAAAATAAAAGAAATGATGGCAAATAAAACGGTGGTGCCTTGAATTTTCCAAAATAAATTATTTTATGAACATCAATTATTACTGACTTAAATTGAACAGAATCACCCCCTAAATATACTTTCTTAATTTTTGATGAAAATTTATCATTTGCCACATTTAACTATACGTAATCCAAATGTAAGATTTCATTTCAAAATATTATTATTTAAAATTTCTCGAAAATCAAATTTAATACGCCAAATAAAACCATTAAAAATTAACAAAATTTTACGGGTCGTTACAAATGGAGTCATGGAATATGGAATGTAGAATGGTTTCTCGAAGGTGACGGCTCGATGATAAAAGGAGTCGTTGAGTGGGGGATTGTGGAGTGATTCCTCCAAGATAATGGAAGCAAGTTGGAGTAGAAGAAAGGGCTTGAATACGCGTACTAAGGGTCATTGATACTCGAAGTGTTTTCTGTTGTACTCAAAGCAGGGGTATCATGAGGACACTCATGGGTATGTTGAAAGTTACCTTAGATCGGTTGAATAGATCCATTTATCCTGGACTGGGTGAATGGGTCTCGTATCAGCTTCAGCCTAAAGATAGTACACTGAAAACTGGGATTTTTGATTAGTCCCTGGTAGCAGAAAGGTCATACGAGTTATCATATATCTAGAGCGCATTGAGTGATAGTGAGGATTGTTTGATGGATGCTATGGTTGCTTCGGTTTCTTTCCCCATAGTCTATCACTCTAGGGTAGTCATTGGAGATAGGTATTGGAGATAGGGATACTTGGACACCCCTTGTTATGCTTAGTTGTATGACACCTTTATGTCACTTAAAGTTGCATATTATGTTGTTATGTGCTAACTCTTTAGTTGCGACTCATATACTTTTGTTCATTACTATATCGACTTGTATAGTATTTTGAGATTCATTTACCTCTCACAATAGACTATTGTCTGACTCGAGATTTTTTGCTTTTCTTCTTATATCTCGGATGCTCTTAAATGTGGAGACTAGATAGTAGGTCTAGGTGTGATGAAGTTGTTGTGTAATGGACGAGCTGAAGAGAGGTTTCTCGTATTATCTATGGATTTCTATGCTTATTCAGTTGTGCAACACAATGGAGCCTTGGTGATGCTTGCTTACTATTAGTATTGCGAGATAGATATATGAGTTTTCTTTATTGTATAAACTCTATCTCATGATGTATAACTTTATGTATCTGCACTATGATATTTTGATCACTTAGTTATTACTGTCTCTCCTGTTTTATAATTGTATATTATATTTTATTCCATGCGCAGTGAGACATACTACAAGTTCTATGATGTTTTTGTTTCATTTTAAACTTTGATGATTGATCCGCATCTATTGACATAATAGCAGTGCACTATCTTATGTGTATTGGGTGCCGGTGGTGTAGGGTGGTCGTCACATACACCACAACAAAATGGTATAATTGAAAAGAAAAATCGTACTCTACAAGAATGTGCATGAAATTTACTCATTAGCAGTAGTTGATCAAAGATTTTTTGGACTGAAGCTGTTGCTACTTCTTGGACTGAAGCTGTTTGGAAAGAGTCTAAAAGTCTCGTACTTTTGAACTTTTGCTTCTAAATGTTTTATACAAATACTAAATACCAATAAGGCAAACTCGATCCAAAAGCCGATGAAGGAATTTTTATTCGGTATTCGGGCTAAAGCAAAGCCTATAGAATTTTTAATAAACGAATAAATATCATTAAAGAGAGTGTACATGTCTCCATCTTTGATGATTCCAAAAATAAACGAGATAATGATGATGGGGAAATATCAGATATTAATCAAACTCTTGTTCTAGATAATAATATCAATAATAATGAAACTGTGAATACAAATAATAACATCAACAGTACTATTTTAAGATCATCCCTTAGAATTTTAAAAGGCTACCTAATAGACAATGTAATAGGTGACGTAAACACTCGAGTTTCTACTAGAAGTCAATTAAATCAAATGGGACATGCTGCATTTATTTTGAATACTAAACCGAAAAATTATAAAGGGACTGCTAAAAATGATTTTTGGATATTGGCAATGTTAGAGGAATTAAACCAATTTGAGTGTAATAAAGTTCAGGAACTTGTACCAAGAGAGGATAATCAATCTGTTATTGGAACAAAATGGATATATAAGAATAAAGCTGATGAAAATGGGAGTACTATTCGTAATAAACCTAAATTGGTAGCTCAGGGTATAATCAAGAAGAAGGAATTGATTATAAGGAGACACATGCCCCTTATAGCAAGATCAAAAGCTATAAGAAATTTACTTACTTTGGTGTGTCATGATAACTTCAAGTTATATCAAACGGATGTCAAAAGTGCTTTTCTAAACGGTTTTACTAAAGAAAATGTCAACGTTGAAGAACCACCCTTGTTTAAACATGAGAAGTACCCCGATCATGTTTTCAAACTTAGGAAAGCATTGTTGATCTAGAAAAAGCATCCCATGCTTGGTACGATAGACTTGTAAGTCATTTAATAAACTCTGGTTTTCAAATTGGACAAATGTACTCTACATTTTTTTTGAAGAAGGAAGATGATGATATACTTCATACAAATCTATGTAGATGATGTAATATTTGGATCTACAAATGAAAAATCTATGCAATGATTTTGTAAATATTATGAAAAATAAATTTTAAATATCAAATATAGAGAACTAAACCTTTTCTTAGGTCTACAAATAAAACAACTTGAAAATGGATTCTTTATGTACCGAGAAAAATATTGTAAGGAGTTATTAAAACATTTTCGAATGGATAACACATCAAGTAAACCAACTCTAATGAGAACAAGCTTGCATTTGGATAAGGTGAGAGCAATAAAGATTTTGATCAAAAATTATATCGTAATATGATAGGATTACCACTATATCTAACTGCGAGTAGACTAGACATTATGATGAGCATTTGTCTATGTGCTTGATTTCGAACACAGCCTAAGGAATCACGTCATTGAGCTGTGAAAATATTTTTATGTTACTTAACCAACACCAAAGACTACAGGCTCTTTTACTTGAAAGGAAGCTCATTTGAATTAAGTCTCATATAGTGATGCTGATTTCGAAGGCTTTAAAACGGATCGAAAGGGTAAGAGTGGCACCTATTACTTCATTGGTTAATATCCGGTTTCATGGTTTAGTAAGAAAAAAAAATTGTTTCACTATCGACTTTTAAGGATGAATATATTTCAATTGGCTTAACTTGTGAACAAGTGATATATATGCAAAAAACACACAAAGATTTTGGAAAAATAATTACTAAATCTCCTATATTGTGATAATACGAGTGCTATCAATTTATCGAAAAATCCCATCAATCATTCTGGAAATAAACATATTTATATTCATTATCATTTTTTTTGAGATAATGTAGAAATAGGCACTATTTTAGAATTCATTAATATCAAAAATCAAATTGTAGGTATATTTACTGAGCCTCTTTGTGACTTTACTTTTATAAAATTTTGTAGAGGTCTAGGGATTTGTTCAGTAAATGAATTAATATAATAGTATAAAGTAAATACGATTATATATAAATATGTTCATAAATTTTTTGTTCAAAATATAGTAATACTTTAAACAATATGTAGCTAGTACAATCTTGATTTTTTTTAAATTAACTTAGATATATATTGATTGATTGGTAGAAAATAATTCCGATAAGAAAAATTATAAGAATCTTAAAAACTAAGGATTTTTATTAATTTTCCAAAAGTTTCTTTGGTTTAAACAGACCTCTCTCTTTTTAGTAAGTTTATAAAATATTGAATGGTGAAACTTTTACCTAGCTAAACAAATGTCTCTCAACTTAGTTTATAGGCTCACCATTTAATCTGTATGTTTTTAAAGAATATTTACTGATCAAAACTAGATTAAAATCTTAAATAAATACTATACAATGTCATCTTCGGGACAACACTTCTTCTTACATCAATATAACTTCATCTCCCTCCAACAAGAATGAATATTCTCCAAATGGCAAGAAAGTTAGGCAATCACTTAAATTTGAAGGAGAACTAATGGTTGCGAATGATGACTGGATCGATGGTATTGCACATTATTAAGAGGAATCTATAAGATTGCAACAAGAAAGTATTGGGAACAACGTCGTTAAGGAGAATGTTTGAATATTATAGAGAAAGCCATATTGCATTTCTATAAGAAATCTCCAATGAAGAAAGCATTTGGTCCACTGGAAGCCCATCAAAAAGCTTATTTTTTCAAAGTAGCCTAGTTTATAAATGCAAATTATTAGTCCATCAAAATAACCATCAACTCCAATAAAAATATATGAACCATATCTTCAGAACTCATTAAAAACAGATAGGACCAGAGAAAGATTGAGTCCCTCAGTGAATTTAGATTAATTTTCAGCCTTCTTGGATAACTTCTCTATAATATACATACATACATACATATATATATATATATATGGAAGTAATTTTTTATATAAATCTTTATATATATGTAATACCTTATTGTATTTGCATTTCAATCTATATAAAAGTGTATGTGTGTGTGTGTGCATGTCTATAGGTTCTCATATATGGATACACATATAGTATAAAGTATTTAAACAAATTCAAATCTATAATAACAAAACACCCAAAATAGGCTTCAGTCGACTAAACAAAATTTCCCAGTCAACTAGACCCATATATGATTAATCAAAAATAAGCCCAGTCAACTAAAATTTGGTAAACAAGTAGTCTAAACTCAAACGAACTATCTGGATCCAAAAATTACTGGTTCGGTTGATTGAACAACATGGCTAGCCAACTAAACATAGCCTATTTTTAAGAAGTAGCAGACTATATTACAATACAACTGCCAACTCAATTTACCAATACTCTATATTTCCAAAATGCCATTCAATCGACTGAATTGGCCTATCTAGTTGATTGAAATGGGGGTTTTCTATTTTGAATTAGAAATAGTCATGCCTTTTCCTCAAACCATCACTTCACTTAACAAATTTCAAAACCCTAACTTTCTTCAAACTTCACAAGCGATTCATCGCACCAAAATAAAAGCTTCTCATTAATAAGAAAAGAACACATAAAGGAAAGGCTCCTGCTTCATCCTCTCATCCCACTCATCCAGAATTTGCCTCGGATGTCCAGATTTTCAAATGGTTAAACTGTAGCAAGGTCGCCTTGAAACATTTTAACAAATTATATGAAAAGAGAGTGTTTCAAGAAATATTTTACAAGATGTCCGACATTGAAGTCTTTGGTGTTGAGGCAATTGCTAGAAAGCACGAGTTCCCATCCTTGATTGATGCAAAAGAGAACAAGGTGAAAATTTATTTGTTTCTCGTAAAAATGTTTTATGCTAATCTATGTGGTGATTTTTATAAACCACATGATGATGGTTTCTATGAAGTAAGTTATTAGGAGTAGGCGTTGTTTTAACTATAAGAGAATTGGGGATAATTCTTAAGTGTTCTAATATTGGGCATGAATTAGATGATATTGATAACAATGATTTTGCATACAATCCAACTAGTTATTTATTTCGTCAAGATAGAATGACTAATATTTCCATAAATTTACATCCACAAGCTCAAACCCTAAATAAAATGGTAATTCATACCATATTGCCTCGTATAGAAAGTTATGAGAAAATGTACGACAATTACTACAAGATGTTGTATGCCATTTAGTCAAATAGAAAGTTGAATTGGGCTAGAATTATTCATGATGAGATTAAAAGCTTTCAAGCTCGCCATCGTCGCATGATGTTCCTTACATCATATTTGGCCAAGATTTTTGTTCACTTTAAGACAAATGTCGAGAGTATGCAAGATTTCATCTTACCAAAAATATTAGGTCGAAAACCAATATCTCTTTTGAAGCCTCCATCTAGAATAGAAATTGTTATCCAGCATTTTAACCTGGCTATATTAAACTATATATGCACGAGTTAGATTCGATTTCCATCAAGGCCGATGACTCCAGAGTGATGATAGTGGGGCCCAAAAGTCAAGTACAAATGGTAACATAAAGACAATGTTGAAGGAACTGGATGGATATGCAAGGCAGAGTGTTCATAATATGAACTATGGTTCAACACCCAGAGGGATTGGCATACATTGGCATCAATGATAGGGATCGACATATTCTAGGGCGTGAGAGCATTCCTACGAAAAAAAATTGATATCCCAAGATCCATAAGTCCAATGCATGTTAAATTTTATGAGCAAGACATGAGGATCCTATGGAGCCTGCCCCAGGGATCGTACCTCAAGGGGATGAAGTTGGAGGGATCGGTATACTTCCCTTGGAAGGGATTGGCAAAAAGCAGCATGCAAACGATATTGAAGCAAAGATCAAGAAATAACTCGAGCTTCACTGATCCAATTGGCATGAAATTTGAAAGCTAAGCGTATTTTAGCATAAGGAAGCCACCATAGGGATCACACCCCAAAATTCAACTAAAGAAGGGATCAGTGCCGATCCATTTTCTTCGGGAATTGAGCCATGCAACCCCTCCTATGGGCCCATATGCTTTTGAGGGTTCTTTTACCAAGTTTTCAGAGAGATATTTGGCCATCTTCGTATATAAATACCGGCTTGGTTGTTCATTTTCAGGACCTCATGCTAGTTTCTTTATACCCTTTTGTAACTAAGGATTTTGATCATATCCCTTTTGTACTCGGTTTATAAAGTAAATAATAAAGCAATCAATTCAAAGTGGATGTAGGCAAACAACATCGAACCACTATAATCATTATGTGCATGTTATTCTTTTAGTTAATTGTTGTTTCTTTGTTATTATCTACTTTTTCCATATTATTCTTTATTTAATCCTCTTCATAAAGTTTATATTGGGTGTTTGTGCCAATTTTCAATGCAACCATTTTGGTGCTTTTACTGAGAACCTTGATTCTCAGTTTATTATGATTCGTTTGTTGCTATTGGATTGCATAAATCCTTCAAAGGAGATCCGTATTTATCTTCAAGGAATTGCTCATACTATTCTAATTTACAAAATTTAAGCAATGCTATCAACAATTTGGAGGAACACTAGATCTACTCCTCTGAACATGGAAAGAAGCGAGACGCTAGTATCCAGCAAGGAGGCCCGAGCAGTCAACTAATGGATGTGAATGTCGAACCAGTTGAAATCCAGAATCCAACTGATTCTATTACAAGAGATGAATTCTAGAATCTGGTGAGAGAACTAATGGATAGCCATCGATAATTAAATCAGCAGATTCAGACTAATATCAACCCAACTCACATAGCAATAGCGAGGAAAAGCTAAGAGGGACCCTACCCCATACTCGGCATTGGAGAGTTCTAATTCATCGGACGAGTATCATAGGCATATGCATTGGAGAACAGATGGATATCACGTAGAAACTTCGGGACCTCAACATCCAGACTATCATGGTCTGCTAGGATCGATCGATGCCGATCCCACCTACATAGAAGGGAACTTACCTATGCACAATGGGATTCAAGTGGGAGTTGTTGCAGTCGATTTGGATGATGGAGTTCAGTTAAATATTGACCAAGTACTTTCCCGGAATGACGATGAAGTGAATTTACAAGATACACATTGGGAAGATATTGAACCAAGAAGGCATGGAATGGCCCGTAAACATCGACTGGACCATTAATGCGAGGTGGAACGCGATCACTGCTTGGCACCAACTAACTAAATGCTGGACATATCGGCTATGGTCAGACAATTAGTGGGAGAGAGTCGAGGCTTGACCAATGATGAATGGGGAATCTCAAGAATCCATACCCCATTCACTGATAATGTCCTACATGCAGAGTATCCAAGGAGGTTTCACATGTCGTCGATACCTGCCTACGAGGGAAAAACTGACCCCAGGCAACATATTATGAGATATGAGTGGCTGATGGATTCCACACGAGCATATGATGCAACCAAGTGTAGATATTTTTCCATAACTCTCTCTAGAATAACAACGATGTGGTTTACAAGGTTACCCCCATGGTCGATCTCTAATTTAATAATTTAGCAACAAGGTTTGTAGAGAAGTTCCGAATGCATGCAACTTGCCTCAAAGATGTAATGTCCCAGTCCAGCATGATCCAGGCTCGAGAGAATCATTGAAAGATTATTTAGAGAGATTCCACATAGCTATTATAGAAATCAGTAATCTGAATGACCATGCAATATTGATGGCTGTTACAAGAGGAAATGATCCAGAATTTGATTTTGGCTATTGGTAAGTCGGCAAGCCACCTGCAATGTTGGAATGCTTTTACGCAGGAGTGGCTTAGTATTTGAGGAAGGAGGAAGCTAGATACACCAAGAAGAAGAATGTTGTGGGACAAGTAGAGAGGCAGTACAGAGTAATATTTCAATAAAGCAGTTTGATGATAGCTCTAGGAAAGTTCAAGTGAATGTCAAGAAAAAACCGAATCAATAAAAGAAAGGCGGAGATAGGAGCTAAGAGCGAAAGAGTGATTCTAGAAGAGGGAAGCCTAGGATTCTGATGTTCAATACATACGCCCCACTAAATACATCCCTGGAGAATATCTATTTTTCTACCTACAATACCATGCGGCACAGGAAGTAAGTAGCCTCCAAAAGAATCAACAGAGGAGCAGAAACAAACTGGGAATATTGTTAGTCTTACGAATGCTATGGGCATAACACAAATGAATGTAGGCATCTCCAGGATATTATCGAAAGGCTAATTCAAGAAATAAAGTTATACCAGTTTGTGAAAACCCTACAGGATGGCGGGCAGGGAACATCTGATATCAACCGAGGACAAGCAAGATATAGGGCTGGGAAGCCTTCGTGGACTAGTGGAAGATTGGTGATCAATACAATAGTCAGAGGATCGCATCCGACTGATAAGAGTGGACATGAAGTAGAGTGCTATGCTAATGCAATTAAGCACATGGATTTTGAATGTTCTTCAAAACGGAAGATGGAGCTCCAGCAAAATTGTAGCATACAATAGTAGATGATATAGTGTTTAGAAACAAAGATGCGGACAAGGTGGAGGCCCAAAATTTGACCCAACGGTCATTTTAGCCATGATCGGTCCCGCTTTAGTGAGAAGAATATTGGTTGACTATGGAAGTTCTGTAAATATAATTTTCAAAAAATTCTTATAATCAAATTAGGATGGAAGCGAAGACTTGAGACCGTCTAAAGCCTGCATTCATGGCTTTAACTGTGCTGCAACTGAATATGTTGGTTGTGTTGAATTACCTGTAGAGTTTGGAGAAGGTGACCATAGGAGAGTGCAGATTATGCCCTTTGTTGTTTTGGATATTGACTCTCCATACAATGCTTTTTTGGGTCGACCGGCCCTAGCTGAGTTCCAGGAAGCTCTTGCCCCATGGTGCATAACTTTGAAGTTCCTCACAGATAATGGAGTCAGAGTTATTTTTGGTGATCAGGATGGTGGACGTGCCTAATATGTAGTTGAATTGAGGGATGCTCAATGAAAGGAGAAAGGTAGGGGTATAGGTAAGTCAGTCTGCATCCAAGCCACTGAAGATTGACAGCTAGTGCCAAAGCCTTGGCTTAGGCGCCATAGTCGGCTCTATAGAGATATAGATCTGAGAGATGATGAGGTGGAGCCAAAGAGACCAATGCTTCACTGGCTGAGCTAACGATTGATGTCATAAAGGAGGTGGATAGATTCAATGACAATAGGTTCATTCGCGATGCCTTCTACCTTATGTGGGTATCTAATCCTATACTTGCGAGAGAAGGAAATGGGAAGTGTTGGACATGTGTTGACTACTCGAACTTAAACAAGGCATGCCCGAAAGACAGTTTTCCCCTTCCAAGGATCGAACAGCTAGTAGACTCGACCATGGGACATGAATTAGTATCTTTCAATGAGTAATCAGGATATATCGAAATCTCGATGCATATTCTCGATCAAGAGCACACCAGATTTATTAGCGATGTTGGATTATATTGCAATGTGATGATCCCGTTTGGACTAAAGAATGCAGGAGCGACCTACCAGTGCCTAGCCAATAAAATGTTTAAAGATCAAACCAGAAAAATTATATAGGTATATGCACTTGAAGTCACGATAGTTTAGCGACCATATTAGAGACTTGGTAGAAATGTTTGACATCCTCCAACATTATAGAATGGAATCTTACAAGATCAGTTCGTTCCTTTTTCTCTGATTGATGGTAAGAACTTCATTTGGGTTCAAATCCTACCCGAACCAGGATCCGGTGAAAAAAATAGGATCACCTCTTATGGATTCGTTGAGAACGCTTCTGATCTAGTTCGTGGCCTATTAGAAGTAGAAGGCACTCTAGCAGAACCCTCATGGACAGAAAAGGATGATGAAGATTAATCCTCTAAAATTCTCCTTTGACATTGCATTAGGAAAATTCTTGGGTTTCATTGTTAATTCCTGTGGAGTCGAAGTCAATCCCAAGAAGATCCAAACTATTCTCAATATCCAAGTGCCAAAGGCTATTAAACAAGTACATAGCCTGAATGGGAATGTTGCTGCCTTAAGCCGATTCATTTCTAGAGCTACCGATAAATGCATTCCTTTCTTTGACTTGTTAGGAGAGGAAAAATTAATTTCCAATGGACATAGGATTCTAAAGACGCAAGACAAGCTTTGGTGAAGCTCTCAAAGAAAGCCCATATATTATCAAAGCCAATGGATCATGAAGATTTAAATATCTACTTAGCCATGTCTGCCGCGTTAGCTTGTGGGGAGAATCAAATCCAGAGATCGGTCTATGTTAGCAAGCAATTGAAAGGAGCTGAAAAGAACTATCCAAAAATAGAGAAACTGGCATACTGTTTGCTTATTGAATCATGAAACCTCCACCTTTACCTCTAGGCGCGCCCTATTAATGTTTACACCGACCAGCCATTACGATAGGTCCTACAACGACCTGAGATGTCTGGAAGGTTACTCAAGTGCAATATCGAGCTCATCCAATTCCACATCACTTATCTTCCTCGAAGGACTTACCAGGGTCAGGCACTGGTAGATTTTAAAGTAGAATTTACTATGCAAAATGATTTCCCGAAGAGTAGTGAAACCCTTACCAAATGGTGGGAGTTGTATATAGATGGAGCATTTAATGATCATTGTTCTAGAGCTGGGATTGTGCCTGTAATTCTTAAAGAACCATCAATTTGCTATGCTTTAAAGCTTGATATCCCTGCAACAAACAACGAAGCCGAGTATGAGGCTCTGGTTGCTGGACTTAAACTTGCTAGAGAATTGGAATAAAGTCTTTTGAAATCTTTTGTGACTCACAATTGGTAGTATACCAAGTCAAGGGAGATTACCAAGCTAAACGACAACAGCTTGCTCCACACCTTACCTAAGTCCAAGAGTTGTTGACTGATTTTGAGTACTACGACATTAACCACATTCCTCAAGATCAAAACAGAGAGGCCAATTCACTGAAAAAGTTTGCTAGCACCGAGGATGCACAATAGACGGGCTTGGATTCAATCAAAGTATTAAATGCCTCGAGTATCAACCTGATGGAAATCTACCGGGTACTAGTGACAGAGCCTGAGAGGGAATCGTAGACGACTCCGATTAAAAACTATTTGATACAGGGATTCCTTCCTAAACATTGGAATCAAATTCATAAAGCTTCATAATAAATCATACAGGAAGGAGCTATGTACAGAAGTGTTTTTCCATCCCCCTGCTTTGGTGCATCGCTCACGAGGAGATTAAACAAGTCCTAAAAGAAGTTCATGAAGGACAATGTGGCGATCATATTGGGGGGTGAACTCTAGCAAAGAAAATACTCCATTACAGATATTATTGGTTAACCATCAATCGAGACGCTATTGATTATGTAAGGCGATGCGACAAGTGTCAGATATATGCAAAAGTCCCAAGAGCTCCACCGATGGAAATAACATAAATGGTTAATCCATGGTCGTCTTCCATATAGGGCATATATATTATTGGTTCTTTACTAATCTCTAAAGGTGTTGCAAAGTACACCATCGTTGCAGTTGATTACTTCCCCAAATAGGCCAAAGTAGAACCACTAGTTACGATCACAATGAAGAAAGTAATAACTTCATTATCCGGAACATCATCTGTCATTTTGGTCTTCCACAAACTATTGTAACAGACAACGGGACTCAAGAAAATGGGCAATTTGAAGTTGTGGACAAAATCATAAAATCCATTTTGAAGAAGCATTTGGAAAAGACTAGAGGCAAGTGGGTGGATGAACTCCGAACAACACTATGGGCTTATAGGACCACCCATAAGTCCATGACTGACCATACTCTATTTGCCCTTGCTTACGGTTCCGAAGTTGTTATTCCCGTTGAGCTTGAAGTTCCTTCCCATAGAATGGCTTACTATGATCCTAGAACAAATAAAGATCTTCTCTTGGAATCTCTAGAAGTTATAGATGAGAAGCATGAGGAATCTGATTTGAAGGCAGCTGCACACCGACACCGAGTCGTCCGATATTACAACACTAAAGTCCAACCTAGAACCTTTGAAATCAACGATCTCATTTTAAAATGTGTTTTTCCTACCCTGTCGCTGATGTGCACGTAAATGTGCATATTTTTACCACCATATTTATTCTATTCAAATTAAATAAATGATCATATTGGGTATTTTAACTTGTTTTAACCAAAATTCATATTAATTCCAAATTTTCTCATATTCGTCTTCATATAAGGGCAAAATGGCCATTTGTGCGTGTATATTAATTTGGGAGAATTTAATTGGAAATTTCTATTATATTTTGTAGGAATTTAGCTTCTCATATTAGTGGGTTCATGAAGAAACATGCATGCACAAAATGGATATAAGGGAATGAAGATGGAAATAATTCAAAGTGAAGATCATGGAGGACCCCACCTACCCACCTACCTTAATGTACAAATTAAAGGCTAATGCACATGCTTATGGTGTTAATGGTTTCATGTACACTTAATGGGGGATTAAGACATGTTAATGATTACTTGGCCTCCACACTTCTTAAGGGGCATTTTGGGCGTTCCCCAAAAAGTGAATTAGGGTTTTAAAACTTGTATATATACCCCTTATGATTCATGTACTCCTCTTAGTCTCTCTTAGGCCTCCTTCTCTTTAGTTTAGTTTAGATCAGAAACAAAATGAAAGCTCCTCTTTCTCTTTTCATGGCTACTTAGCCATTTTTATTTTATGTAATCTTTTTTATTTTATGCAATTTAATACATGCTCTTTCCTTTTCATATTCATTTACTTTCATGTTGTAGTGTAGATCTCTTCTCTTTTATGCAAGTAGAATAATTTTTCCTTTCATTTTGCTCTCTTTTGCTCTTCTTTTTATTCAATGTTGCTTGCTACATTTGTTCATATGATGACAAATATGAGAGGCCAAACCCCTTCAATTTAAGGGTAATGAAGCTCTCTGATCATGCAGCTTCAACTTAATTTGATGTTTATGCTTTCTTTTTGTGCTTAATGGAAACACTTTAATTGGTTTAATGATGTTGTTTAGCTTTGCATTTGATAGTCTATGTTGTTCATAACAAATAGGCTATGCTTAAACAAACAAAACACAAATTGCCTCTTCATCTACATATGATTATGGCAAAGAAGTGATTGTTGAAATTTAAATTTGATGGCTTATATTTCTAATTAATAGTTAATAGGCCATGATTAAAATAGATTTTTCTTTCAACTTTGTTGTCATATTTTATGAGATTTAAAAGTGTATTAGTAGTTGTGTTATAGTTTGATGGTTTATATTGAGCTAATTAATAGCACAAATATACCATATTTATGATAAGCACATCAACTAATTCACTAATGACAAGAAAAGAGAGATCATAACTTCATTTTGTTGATTTATGTTATCTAGAGAGTGAAAGTTGCCTCTAAATTGTCTTAACACTCATATTTTTTATCAATTTTCTTTTGCTTGCTTTTCTTCTTTTCTAGTTTAACATTCTCTTCAACCTTGGTTTAATTTGATTGAATAGATTTTTAAAATCATCAATTTCCTGCGGATCGACCCGTATTCGCCGCGTGCTACATTCATACACCATGCGCTTGCGATTATTTTTATTTCTAAATTCTTCGACGGTTTCCAATCCGATAGAATTTCCGTCGACGAACAGTCGCATATGTATCCAACTTGGGAATGACCATATGTCATTAAGTAGAGGCTTGGAGAGGGAACTTTCAAGCTAGCGACTGTTGATGGCATTACACTCCCAAAGGCATAGAGTAGTGAGCATTTACGATGCTATTTCACTTAGTTTGTTTCTTTTTCATTCAGCTGTATTTACTTTCAGAATTTGCTCTAGCATTTGATTTTCTGGATATGTAATAAGACAAATTATGTCATTTCCTTCCATTTAGCAAATAAAGTTTTGAACTTCCATAATATCTATGTTTACTATAGCATTACATGTTAGTTACATTACAAAACTAACTAATGGCGGTATGTCTGAACAAGTTCCCAGAGTTTGGAACTTAACAATTACGCTAGTTCCCGATTGAATTAAACAAGATGAGCATGGTACGACCATTCATTGGGTAACTCTCGTTCTTAACCCAACAGACAGAATACATAGCAAGGAATGGGTGTGACTCGACCATCCGATGAATGAATAAATCCCATCGAGTGATGGGATTGAAATAAATCAAAAGCGATTGTGACACGGACAATCACTCGATAAATCAAACCCCTTACTTTGGGGGAAAATCAATCGGTTAAGGAAAGTATGATCCGACTATTTTTTGAAATAATTCTAAGGCCCTAGAGTGAAAACTGGTGTATAAACATAAATCGAATGTGAATTGAGCACTCATCATGAACTAACTCTAAATCCCCAGAGTGCAGACTAGAGAATAAGCATAAATTGGTTGTGAATCAACCACTCGCTAACCAATTGTTATTCCTAGAGTCTGGATACAAGTATAAATAAATAGACGAGAGTGGTTCGACCACTCACTATTTCGTGAACTCCGGCCTGAAATCGACAAGGGGAGTATAAACTCGCAAAGGATGGAGTTCGACCGTCCACCGTCTAATTTCACTAACCCGTGACTGGGAGAAGGAGTGTACACCCTTAAACCATTGAGTCCGATAGCACAACATTAGGGCTCAAACCCCATGTTTGGTACGACTCAAGGTCACGAATGCATGGAGGCCTTGGGATAGAATTAATGGATTATCATCCAAAGCAACGAGCAACGAATTACAAGTACATTGAATGGAATGTAATTGCTTAACTACTTAGATTACAATTCACATGTGGGTTCAACATAAAACAAAAAACTTTTATTCACATAATAAGCTTTGAATTGTGATACAAGTTTATTCATAAAATGGGTGTCGTACACTTACAATCATAGCTAACAAAAGAAAAATAGTTATACAAGCTATGCGTAAACAGAGTCAAAATGGTGGCTATTTCTTTTGTCTTCTCTCCTTTTTGGATTATCCGCGAGTGGCATCACCTAAGCTTTCTCCTTTCTGTTTCCATGATCCTTTTTTGCCTTTGGCGGACCTTTTAAAAGTAGGAGGGAGTTATTTAGAAATCGACCCGCCAGGTAGGACGACTTGTAATGAAATGAGTTTGGATCGTCAATATCCACATCAACGGGTTCAAACTTTGCTTGTTTCTTCAACAACTCCTCCCTCTTAATGCACTCCTTTAAGTTGAGCTCATAAGTGTGTTTGGTGGCACTGGTGATCATAATATTATCAGATTCGTCTAGCGGTAGCGGATCTTCAGCCTTATCGTCATCGAGTGCTCCAATGACTTGAGCATCGGCCCTTGGAGCATCCATGGCCACTGGGATCTAAGTTGATGTCGATAGTTGCTCCACAGTGTCACCACTTTTTGGAGTTTATTCGGGACCTGAAAGACTTATAGATTTGTGAAAACAGGAAAATAAGTCTGTGACTATTGGATATGAAGAATGTAATCGATCAAAAATGGAAGATAGAGCAGAATACATGCATGTAGCTGAATTTTAGTCGATGTCATGGTCCCCTTTCCAGAGTAGGGGTCAGCACTTTAGATTGATAACTGGGTATGTCTATATCGTAGCTTAGATCCTGTCCTGGGCAGAAAGAAACCGATGCTCCAGCTGCTTGAAAGGAAAAGGGGCCCTTGGGATCAAAGTCAGAAGATCCAGCATTATTTTTCCCTTTGTCAGAAGATGTTAGAATATTGAAGTATTGGAGTCTTGCGGCAGCAAGGTCTAGGGGTTCATTCCCACGAAGGATCTCCTGCACCATTTTTTTCATCTAAATCGGCTTCACCAAGGTCTCTCTTTTTCATTTCACCAATATACTCCTAGTCCTCGGCGAGTGACTCAAGATAACCCTCACCAAGAAAGCCCAGATCACGTGGAGAAGGATTTTAGCATTGTACTCAATGATTATGGGATCGAACATGTCCTTGATTTCATTCTGGCCGACTTTCTTAACATCCTCTATTTAGGCCTCGAGCTATTCTTTCATCTCATTGCGCCCCGCTTCCTTCCCCTCTTCTTTGAGGACTTCAATCTGAGCAAGTTTCTCATCAAGTTTAATCTTCAAAGTCCAGGTCTTAATAGCTTCTTTGCAGTATCTCTACGGTTTTTCTTAGGCTTCGATCTTCTCTTCCCTCTCTTTCTTAAGAAGCTCTTCAATATCCTCAATGCGGCAGACCAAGGTATTTTTATCCTTTCGTAAGGAATCTTTTTCCAAGGAGAGTGCACTGCTATAGTTGAGGGTAGCATCAAGTTTCTTTTTATGGGCAGCTTCCAGACAACTCGCCGCCTTAGATGTTTCCTTGGCACTTTTTTCTACTTCAGTTAGTTTTGATGTCAACTCCGAGATCTCATTATTTTGGTGCTTAATTATATCTTTATTGTGGATCAACTCTACTTGAGGCGATCTATCTCATGTTGTCGCTCAATAGATACCTTGGATATTTTTTATGCTAAGTGCTGGAACGATTCATGTTGCATGAAAACATCATTAACGCATGCTAGAGAGCTTGCTTTGATAGTCCTTGGGATTGTATGGATGGAGGGGAGGAACTTAAGCCCATCAAAACAAATCTTTAGGAAAATGACCTTAAGCTCGACCAATTTCTCTTTTGTGGAAGCTTCAGGAGCAGCTGTCGGTAAAGATGGATAAGAAGCAACGATTGGACATTTGCTCAACCTGCGGTCATGGGACTGCTTGGATCTAGATGAACCAAAATATTTCTCGGATGGTACGGGAGCTGGAGGACCATGTAAAGAGGTTTGATCACGACTATGCACAGGAAGATTAGTTTGAACTTACTAATGGGATGACCGAGATTGGGATTTATGTTTTGAAGATGATGATTCCCTCGATCGACAACTGCTTTCTCGATCGTTATCCCTTTCTCTATGCCTACTCAATTCTAAACCACATCTGGATCCAAATTGTGTCGAGGAGCCCCTTAAGTGATCAAAAGCTTGGAATTGAGACATCCAACCTGCAAAACCCAAATACTAGAGCACAAGTAACCATTGCACAAAAGATAGATGGAAATCATGTGGTGAAGTTCACGTGATTGTGAGTGTCCTAGTGCCCCACCAGCAGACCGATTGCTGCAGTCTTGCTCATGGGAGTTTTCACCCCGTTGCCGGTAGGAAGAATGCCGTCACCACTTCTGGTAGGAGAATTGGGACATCGATGTTGATGTTACGGAAGTCATAATTCATAATGTCATTAGGAATTTGGAGATCTGGAAACCCTTTCATCGAACTTTCTAAATATTACGAAGATGACTCTTCATCAATTGAAGTGATAACGAACTCTGAATCCTCAACAGTTTTTCTACTGTGAATCTTATATGCAAGCTTCTTTCTTCTCTTGGTAAGTGTGTTGGGTTGCGCGACATGTGATGGTTTGACCACAGGCGCTTAGCCTGTGCCTGCATCAGCGTCGCCAGGATCATTGATTTGGGTACCCCTAATTTGGTCTTCTTTGGCGTCATCTTGAGTCCCCACGGTTGAAGGTACGACAGCGTTATTGATAACACTTTCTTGTTTAACAGCGCTTCTTAGTAATGCAGCACTTCCAAGGAGCCCAATGCTATGGCCTTCTTCTAGTATGCTAAATAAAGATAACAACTCGTCGGTTACGAGGAGTTTGATGTCCCTATCTTTGACAGGGGTAGCATGAATTGCGGAGATCGCTCGTGAAAAACTACTACCCTCTGGATGTGAGCGGACACCTGTAGATATTCGGAGTGTCAGTTTCTCCAAAATATGATTCAGATTAGTGAATTTGAAAATGAAGCAAAGACGACACTTACATCCTTCCAACCATCACCTTGCAAAGCCAGGTCGACATCGTACGTAGAACCATTCGTGTTTGATAAGGTAAGGTTGTTCCAAGCATCGGTTAAGACTTGAAAGTTGAGTGAAGGCTCGAGAAAAACATAGAAAGGACTTCCTAATTGTCGTTTAAATTTATAAACGAACCTTATGTCCTCAAGAGTTGGCGGGCAGAACAGAATGTTCATGAATAGTAAAAAAGTTCCATGAGGATCTGTCTGGTTATCTAAGAGTATAGCGCCTTCTACAGCGTCGGGTATAGAACTTACATCTTCCATTGGGATGATGGGAACATCAAAAATAAGGTTGGCTAGTGGGCTAGAAATTTCTGTTTTTTCAGTTTGATAACCAAGGGAAAGCCTGCTATATACGGTAGTAGAAATTGACTCAGCTTCGAGATTGCTATGTTATGAGGCTTGTCTAGAAGACGTTGTAGTTAGATGCTCTAAACATTTGAAGTCCATGTCAACTATACTTGGTATATAATCGAGATTAGAAATATTTACTTGTCCCCTCGCGCTAAGTGTGAGCTAGTGTAGTGCAGTATGGTGCAGTGTGATGTGTTACAAAAATAACCATCTTAAAATAAAAAAGCCAAGTAAAATGACGAGGCTTTGGATTCCGACCAGAGTGACCGTCATTGCTGGCCGTCTCAACTGGCGAAGAGATTGATCAACTGTGTAAGCTTTGGGATCGACTATTGGCATATCAGAGTGTGAAATCTGTTAGTCAAGACCATATGCAAAGTTTTAGTTCATTTTCTAAGTTCCAAGGATTTGATCATTCAATTTCGAGTGCAATAATGAATATGCAAGTCTTGTTGTTCATTGTCGTCATATGTTCAAGTTCATTGAGATAGGATTAGTTGTAATTGCTCAAACAAGTGATTATGGATTAGATTTCAAGTTCAATTCAAAGTACATATATGCCAATCCCAAATTCCGTTCCATATTTAACAATCCCTATCCCAAAGCAACTCAACGGTTCCCTCTCCCAAACAAAGGGTGTGAACACCTTTCCTTAAACAAGATTTGCCGATCCCACCATGCTACCCATTTTCACCGATCCCTACTGTCCATTCATAAATTATCCTCCATGTTATTCAACTCCACTGTTCCCTCTCCTACTTAGCCAGTCCTACCGACCCCTCTACTTCACTATCTTCCACCAAACTTCTAGTACCAATCCTTTCACGTTAGTCCACTCTACTGACCTCTCCACTCCACTGTTCGTAAAATTCCTCCCATCAAGCTTCCACACCTATCCCTCTCCCACATCATCAAATGAGGGATCAGTATATCCATGCCATACAACAAATCCCATTTGATCCCTCCTCTACTCTCCCTTCTTCTTCGTCCTTACTTATTCTATCGAACCCATTCACATCCCACGACTTACCTCCATCAGGCCACTTCGACCACTGTATCATCACGGCATCAAGCACCATTGTAATTATCGAAGATATCGAAAATTATAAACTAGAAACCTACCACATGAGTGTATGGGTTAGAGGTGTGGGCGAGTGGTTTGGAGATATTCAAAATGGAAGGTGAGAGGAAGCAGGTTTGTGAGGCAGGTTGAAATGTAGAAGGATTTCATTTTGAAGTTAAGGGAAGAAGGAAAGGAGGATCAGATTTCGATAGAGGAATGAGAGGGTTTGGTGCTTTGAAGGATGGTAGAAAAATAAAGAAAGTAAGGTTGGAAAGAAGGATATTGGTTTACACAATACAGCGAAAGGGTTGGCCCACATTTTCAAGAAAGAGAAAAGGGATCTGCATAAAAGGTACCGATCCCTATGAGCACAGGGTATGGAAATGAGGGATTGGATAAACATATATCGATCCCAAATTCCATGAGTATGTATGCAAATAAATATAGGCATGGAAATTATTAAAAGCATGAACACACAAAATGCAATGAAAATTGGTGACGACCCATGAACATACGTACATGCCCAGGAGCCGACAACAAGAATGTGTATATGAATTTGTACGTGTATGGCCTAAAAGTTAAAATTTTGAAATCGACAAAAATTGCAATCAAACCTGAAGCCTTCAAGTTTGAGGCTGAATCGAATAACCAAAGCTTGTTAGTGTTATAGAATCGGACTTATCCATATCAACTGATGGAAAATAGCCTTGGATTTATACTATTGGAAATCGACCAAGCGTCATGACAATCAATGAGAAACATAGCACTTTGGAAAACTAATTCGACAAAGGGATAGCAACTATTCAGGAAGGAGGATGGATTTCATTCCACCGACTCTAACCTGCTTCAATTCAAAGTACATCATGTTCATCATAAGACGTACTTTGGGAGGCAAGTGTTATTTAAAATTTTAATACGGCTATATCAAACTAATTGCACGAGTTAGGTCTGATTTCCATCTAGGCGGATGACTCCAAAGTGATGATTTTGGGGCCCAGAAGTTAAGTACGAATGTTAACATGAAGTCAATGTTAAAGGAACTGGATGGATATGCAAGGCAGAGTGTTCATAATATGAACTATGGTTCGACACCTAGAAAGATCAGCATGGCTTCAATGGTAGGGAACGACATGTTCTAGGGGTATGCTAGCATTCCTACGAAAAACAATTAATATCTCAAGATCCACAAGTCCAATGCATATGAAATTTTGTGAGAAAGACATGGGGATCCTAGGGAGCTTACCCTAGGGATCACAGCTCAAGAGGATGAAGTTGGAGGGATTAGTATACCTTCCTTGGAAGGGATCAATAGAAAGCAGCATGCAAACCATATTGAAGCAAAGATCAAGCAAAAACTCTAACTCCACTGATCCAATTAGCATGAAATTTGTAGGCTAAGACTATTTTAGCATGAGGAAGTCATCATAGGGATCGCACCCTGAAATTCAACCAAAGAAGGGATTGGTACCGATCGCTCTTCTTTGCGAAATGGGCCATGCGACCCCTCCTATGGGCCCATATGGTTTTGAGGATCCTTCTGCCAAGTTTTCAAAGAGATATTTGGCCATCTTCGTCTATAAATACTAGCTTGGTTGTTCATTTTCGGGACTTTACACTGCTATTTTCTTTATACTCTTTTGTAACTAAGGTTTTAATCCTATCCCTCTTGTACTCATATTATAAAGTAGCTAATAAAGTAATCAATTAAAATTGGACATAGGCAAACAATGTTGAACCACTATAAATCGTCGTATGCGTGTTATTTTTTCAATTAATTGTTGTTTCTTTGTTATTGTCCACTTTATCCATTTTATTCTTCATTTAATCCTTTTTTTAAAGTTTTTATTGGGTGTTTGTGCTAATTTTTGGTGCAAATAAACCCTTGTGCCTTACAATGTTTATCAAGCTTGTGTAGCTTAAGGGAATATGGACCAATCCTCTTCTCAACCTCAACCAGAAGTTCAAAAAACCACACAACAAGAAATTTCTACGGAAAGTCAATGGCATTCAAAGGTCGATATGGAGCTTACACTGGTACAACCATCCAAGAAAGTTTTTTCAACTGCGACTATACTTAAGAACCATGAATTTTATTCAAACAACTACAAAAGTTGATAAAGCGTCAAAAAACATTTAAAAAGATGATGCTTGGATTTCTGGCGAAAATTTGGAACAAGCTTACTTCATGCTTTCGACCTACCTTTCCTCATGGTTCGGGGCTGGAAAGCTAGATGCTTCTTTTGGTTAGTAAGCCTTTTGTTTTGAATACCTTGGTGATGGACTTTGTTTTATTACTTGTGTTTTTCTCTTAGACAGTTTGTATTTGTGTTTGCATTTGTGAACTCATGGTATGGGTGGTTTAGTAGTGTTTGTGACTTGGCCCTTTTCGTATTTGTTATCATGTACTTGTTGTCTTTTTCTTTTAGTGTTGGTGGTCCAGTAATGCTTACGACTTGCATTTATGAACTATGATATTACGGTATTGTGTTTGTTAGTTTATTCTATTTAAACAAACATGCTATTCTATTGATATCTTATGTAAACATATGTTTGTGTTCCTTATGTGATTAGATGTGTTTAACATCTCATATTGAATATGACAATAATATTATATATGAATATATCTATGTTGTACTTTTACTATAATCATATAGTCATGTGTTATCTTCATCCCATACAATTTCTTCATATCATTATTAATTTCTCGCCTTTTTGTTGATGCCAAAGGGGGAGAAACAATCGACAAGTGGAGCATGTATTAAAGGGGAGAGATACATATGTGTATATTCAATACTACATATAGTTGTCATTATAAAAAATGGGGAGATTGTTAGAACCCAGTTTAATGTTTAATGATGACAACTGTATCTCTGTGTAAATCTTGTATGTTGGGGTATAACAAGCTACTAAATTGGAGAATCAAGGACAAGAATATGAAGGATCGTCTACATTTTAATAGCTATAAAAATATAGATCGTTAATCCAATAGTATGTATTCGGTCCTAGAATTGCATGTAAAATCTCCTTGGTTGTTTATATGCATGTACATACACCTGCATACAAATAGTTTAAAATTATCAAAGAGTTTTAAAAGGATTTGAAAAGCAAAGTTTATAAAAAACATAATTTTGACTACTCAGTAAATGGAATATGTAATGACCCAAAATTTACAAATAGTAAGGAAATGAAGAAAAGAGGTAGAAGAAGAAACAGAAATGAAACACAGAATCTGACATTCGCAGCAGATCAAAATATAATATCCAATAAAATAACAGTTATACAAGGAAAACTATATCAGTAAATTTACATTTTTAATACATCAGAGTTACAACATTTCACAATCACTGGACAGTTAAAATAATTTGTCCCAGATAATAATGATATATCACAGCGGAATACACTCCATACGATCCTACCATCCAGCTCACCTCCTGAGCTCCAGAACATCCTTACCTGAAATTTGTAATACTCGATCTGACCCAAGCATTACATCAAAGTAATACCCAGGTCAGGCTGGAAACCAGCGTGAGTAAACCCACATAACACGAAGACACCAAGCTATATAACTTTAATGAATTACCAGGTTAACTCGTACTTTTCTATGAGTTCTAACCTTGTTTAAGTCAAACATTTATCTCAAAACAATATCCAAGAATCGTTATCCATTTTATATATCCATGATGCTTAACTGACTCCATTCCAGCCTGTTTGCCTCTAAAGTCAAATTTATAGAGAATCGAAGTGGTTTCGGGTATTTACTGATACCCGACCCCGGTCTCTTCGATATCAATATCATCATAAATTCAAGTTGTTTGAGTGAATACAACTTAATATTAAATACATGATGACATATTAAAACAGCAATTCATCACAAATAGATATCTTACATTATCGCAGTTCAACAAATCGTTGCATATCACAGAGTATCACAAATCTCATATTAGAGATCTCAACCATCCAAGACATAATTAATCATCCATAAGCAAGATTAACTGGTTGTTCAATTCCTAATTAATTCAATTTAATTCCCAAGTAAATTAAATTAATTACCTCTACATCTTGCTTACCTAATATTAATTTATTACAAACCGTTTATCCTCATTTTAATTAATGAAATTAACTACCAACCTTTAATTATCAACGTTTAATTCTTCAATTAATTACACTAAGTAATTAATCCGTAAATACTTCCATTTAATTACTTACATCTAATTATTTCCATAAAGTAATTATCCTCTTTATTTAATTATATTCAGTAGTTATCCATTAATCACTTCCATTAAGTAATTATGACTTTATAATTACATTAAGTAATTATACTTAATCACTTCACAAGTGATTATTCTTAATTAATTAACTAATTAATTATCTTAAATCAATTACATTAATTATTAGTTAATAAATCTTTCCTTAATTCATGAACTCTCCCTTATATTTATTAATTATCCTTTAGTTATTAATTAATTAACCTTTAATTGTCTAATTATTTAATCTTCAATTAATTTATCTTTAATTAATTAATTATTCTTAATCATCAAAACCTTAATTTATTTAAAAGATAAGTCCTTTATCTTAATTAACTTATTTAAAATCTTATTAAATACACTTTTAATTAATTATCATAAATACAGTTATCTCACATAATTAAATTGCATAACTAGTGACCTATGTTAAGGGTTAAGTTAAACCTTGAAATTTCTTTATTTGTATTTCTATTCCAAATAAAATATTAACTTTAAATTTGATAAAACTCTTGAAATTTG
The DNA here is from genome assembly GCA_030765085.1 of Allium cepa. Classification (NCBI taxonomy): domain Eukaryota; kingdom Viridiplantae; phylum Streptophyta; class Magnoliopsida; order Asparagales; family Amaryllidaceae; genus Allium; species Allium cepa. The sequence continues at coordinate 1,011,232,802 of CM060945.1, read as the reverse complement.
CTTACATTAATTCCATTTATCATAAAGGAAACTCGGCCCAAAGGAATTAACTGGCCCAAAGCCCAATCTCCCTCCTCCTTCTTTTAATAAAAACTGTTAATACTAAAGCCCTACTCGAGTTTAACCTGACGTTTCCCCCACGCAAACCCGAGTCTTTCCTCTCGACATTCCTTCCCGATAAAACTTCGAGATCATCATCGGGCTAAAACCAAGTTTTTTCCCGAGACTCCAATCCTTCACAACCCTCCACGGATATACGACGACACACGTGCACGTGCACGCTAGATCCGGCCAACTCCAGCCCTTGCTCCGACCGTCATCAAATCGGCGATAACCCCACCATTGTTTCCCATAACCCAGAAACCTGGAACTATCATTAATTCAAAATCGAACAATTCGACCAACAATGGAATCAACATTATCGTCCAAATTCTTCCCGCTCCGCTGCTACCAGCCACTAGGACCCATGGCCTCTCGTCTGAAGGTTCATCAGCACCCCTCTACCTTTCCCCCCTTCTCCGGGCTCACTCGACGCCATCCAGCCACCAGAATATGCCGCGAACTTCCCTCGCCCAAAACATGACCTAAAACCTTATTCCGGCATTGTCGTGCCACCTCGAGTGTCCTAAAACCAAACCCCTATTTTTTCCTACAATCACTGATCCACGACCTTCCTCCAAACATAACCCCGCCGTCCACAACCCATGTGATCATCAGAAATTGACCAAATATCAATTTCCTTTCAACATGAAATATCACAATATATACAAATTTAAAAATCTTGAGATTATTATCCAAATTCCTCATTTTCCAAATTGAATCAAACTATAAAGTCAAAACATGAAATTTAAACAATCGAATTTCAGGCTTAAATTAATTTTCATTGAAATCCCTTGTTTTTGAGATAATTGCTAAATAAATTTACTGGGAAACATTTTTAAAATTTAGATATCATGATTACAATCAGAATTTCTTCAATCATCAATGTCTGGAAGTATTTGAGTGATGAGTTAAGAATTTTTGAAAGGATTTGATGGTCTGAAGTTCAAGAACAAAGACCAGGAGTGCTTTACACAGTCATGCACACATATAACACAGCAAATCAAAACTTTAAATTAGGCAACACATTAATACAACCATGAAAAACATGTTTGAGTTATTTCTATGATTAATTATTGCATGCACAAATTTACAGATATTTAATCTTTAAAAGATTTATAATCACTCACAGTTTAAGGAAGAACAGAGGAAATTAGATCAGATCACTTACCTGCTTTGAACAGAGAAGCCAGAATTTGATTTAAAACTGGAATTGCTTGGAATCCTTTGAAGACTGAAAATTTGTTGAGATGATCTTAGGTAGTTGATTTCTTGATACTTTGATTAGCTTGATTCTAGATTGAGATCTTTACTTTTATTTCCTGGTTTTGAATTTTGTTTTTAGTTACTTTTTTTTCTTCTTATACCTGATTTTAGTTTTACTAGCTTTTGATTTCTTGTTTCTTTGATAATGAAAATAAAAGTGTAAATGAAGAAGGATTAGGAAAGTATATCTCATATTTATCTTTTTATTTATATTTTTTTTCTATAAAGACACTTGTAAATTTTACTTACAAATGTCATTTGCATGTAATATTTGATTTACACTTGTTAAAATGCAAGGTGAATTTGTTTACATTTGTATTTATAAGGTACCTAATATATTTATGTATTTTTATATAATACACTTTATTAAATTTTATTCTTATTCATGCCTTATGTATTTATTTACTAATTAATAAGTTCTTTTCTAAATCTAAATAAATAAAAATTCTTTTAAAGAAAATAAATAAAAACCAATTATAATCACAATAAAATCAAACATATAACATATTTTAAACCAAAATATATTTAACATATACATCTACCCTTTGAACCAAATTTAAATTTAATTCAAATACAATTTAGAATCCAATTTGAAATTAACTTACACAAATATATTTACTTAAATAAACACAAATTCAATTTGTTTGAAAATAATAATATTTCTATTTAAAATCTTCTTACATCCATGTGTGTGTATATATAAACAACCATTACTAGTTGTTTCAAAAGATAATTTGTCAAATTTTAAGTAATTATATTAGGAGATTATCAAATATTTATCCAGAGATTTGAAATCCAATTTGTATTATATTTTCAAATTCACTTACATAACCAGATATCTTTCATTATTAGAATTTTTTTATCTGTTCAATTGAATAAACTAGTTAATTATCCAGTCACCGGATGTTCAAAAATCCGGGTTATTACATTCCTCCCCCCTTTGAATCTTTTCGTCCTTGAAAAGGCACGAAGCTAGAATTTAATTTAATAATTTAATATCAGATAGCTTATTCTTTGATCATTTGTAAAACACTTTTTAAAATCTATATAATATAACCAAAATACTTTTTACAGAAATACTTTTTATAACTCGATGCCTCAACAAGTCCATCCTTGTTCTCACAGAAATTCGGTCATACAATGATCAGGCATAAGACTGAAAATCTATAGGTACTCGGTAAACCCATTTTCAACATCCAGTAAAAATACTTGGAAAATATTTTATTGAAAATATAGAAAACATTTTTGAAAATATTAGAAATATCTTTGGTGATAATGCTCTAGAAATCATCACCCCCATCCATGGTCACAGTTAACCACATGGCTACGTTGCATCGTGGCAAAATCCATAGATAACTGTAGGCACTCCGTGCTCCTTGATTACGCCATGGAACCCGCTACAGATCGTAGTTACATCCTGGGTTACATTGCCATCATAGCAAAAGTCCATGTAACTGTAGGAATCAGTGCCCTCGAATTTCTATGCCAAAAAAATTGAACTTCTCCATTCTCACTTAGGTCGCAGACTACATCAGTTAAGTTCCAATATAGCCTTAGGCTCTCACAGCCTCTCGACTTTCGCTATGTCTTCATAGATCGTAGTCTACCGATGTAAATCAAATGTAGACTGTTGGCTCTAGGTATCACACACGGCTTTCGTTATATTACCATAGGTCGCAGTCTATCGATATAAAATCAAATGTAGACTGCTGGCTCTCAATAGCACACACAACTTTCGCTATGGTCTGCAGTAAATCGCAATGACATCGTGCTACACTACCGTCACAACATAACCCAATGTCTCTGTAGGCATCAGCGCCCTCGACTTTCGCTACCCACTACACATAATCCATAGGAACTAGTTTGTCCAGACTCCTCAGAGGATCAAATATAGAACCCCCTCTTAGGGTTCAAGGCAGTACAACCATGTGGCACTCCTGAGAAGTTCATTTTAAGGGAGCGCCTTTTTCCCTAGAGCCAATCTCAAAAAACTTTATACTATACTCTTATAGTATCTTTCAAATCATACCCTTTATGATTTCATCAAAATCTCCTTTACATAAAATCAATTCCCAAAATCGATAATTCTCAAACTAGGCTTTCCAAATTTCCAAAATTGATTTTTCCAAAAATCAAAAGCCTTTCCAAATCCGTAGACCCCAAAAACCTTTCCTCAAAATCATTCTCATAAGATCCTTCATATATGTGTGTGTGTGTGTATATATATATATATATAACTTTAAAAATGTATGGATCACTTCAAACTTGTATAAATTCCCTTTTTATACTTCAATTACTTTCCAAAATCCTTTTCTTCTGGCTATAGATTCAACAAGGGGAGTTTATTAATTATGTATATAACTTTGTTTACGACAAATATTCAAATTTGATTACTTTATGAAGTTACTTACCATATTACTCACTTCCATAGAGTAAATTTCTACCATAGAAATATCCAATTTCCATTTTTATTTCATCATATATTTCATAAAATATACTTTTCATTACCAAAAACCATTTTACAGTTCTTATCCACAAATTTTCAATATCACTTTCTTTCAAACCCGTACGATGTACTATATCATCCGTACGCAATATCAATTTGATCGCTCGCTCAATCACATAATTTCTCTTCCGAACTAGTATCGTCCACCCGACTTCCTTGTGCGGACTTAGATCTGGTTTCTTGATCAGAAACCATCATTCTCCTTGCATAGCCATAACTATGATAGAGAATATCCAGAACCTAATCAACAATCCATATCCAGGTTCGCCGTCGAAAATCAAGTGAAATGTAACGACCCGGGATTTTGACCATATTATTATAATAAGAATTTAATCTAATCTAAATAAAATACAAGTTATTCATTTATGAATAAATAAGATTTTTGGGCATTTTCCAATCATATATGTTTATGAAGGAAATTTAGATTGAAAAGTTAAAAGAGATTCTTTCAAAAATATTTATAATAAAATTAATTTATTAAACTAAAATTAAAGGTTCCATATTATTAATATTTGATACGATACGTATGTAAATGTAGTCAATGATAATAAAGTTTAAAATAACTCAATTCTATCCATATTAAATATAAATATAAAATATATTAATGCAAATATAAGTTATAAATCAAATATTTGAAGCTTAATCTCTAAATAAAAATAATTTTATAAATATTGAACATAAATAAAAACAATTTATAGTTATAAACATAAGTCTATAAACATAAGAAAACCATAATATAAACATAAGTATAAAACCATGATATAAATATAAGATATAAATATAAATGTAAACAATGTAAATACAAACATATGAAATCAGGCAAAGTAAGAAAAATTAGAGTAGTGTTTAAAATTTGTTAGATTAGATGCAGTTTTAAATTTCAATGTTAAACCCTAGTTTTGAATGGGTTTAAGAATTGGGTCAGTTTGAGGAGAAGGATGGATCGAGTGCTTTGATCTTTTGAGGATCGGTAGATGGTGTGTGGTTGAGTTCGAGGCCGGAATTGGGGAAACTCAGATGGTCGGGTTGCTCTGAGTTTTTCAAGTTTACAAAAACCTGTAGTTTCTGTTTAATTTTTATTTTATTTTAAAATCTCTGAAGTTTATTGATTAGGAAAGTTTAAATTCAAGTTTTAAATTCAAAGTTTGAATTTTTGAATTTAAGTTAAATTTAAAATCTCAGCTTTTAAATAAAAATAAAGTTTTTAAAAACTAAACTTAATTTACTATTTTAATTTGGTAAAATAGTTTAAACCTTTTAAATATGAAGTTTCTAAGATATGAGTAAGATTTGAAGTTTTATTTAAATCTGGAGATCTAAAAGTAAAATTTGAATTTCAGTTTTTGAAATATAAAGAAGGTTTAAATTTGAGTTTTAAACTAAATGTAAACCGAAGTTATTAAAATTTTGAAATGAATTTAACTTTAAAATTTTATAGTACTTGTTTGTTTGTCTTGCAATTTAAAAAGTTTTAAATTATTTAACTTTGCTAAGTTTAAATTGTTTTTATTTTAAACTTGTATTTAAAATGGAATTTAAAGGTAATTTTCAAAAGTACTTTGTTTTAAATAAAATTTGTTTTTAAAAAAAACAAAATTAGAAATGTTTTATCTTAAATTAATTAAGATAAATGGTTTGAAAATTTATTTAATGAATAAGGCAATTAAGGAATATTTAGTTAATTTAATTAATTATTGATTAAGGTTTAATGAATAATTGATTAATGATTAATCAATTTAAAATTAAGATCATTAATTAGATTTTAAATTAATGATTAATGAATTATTAATTATGTAATTAATTTTTAATCAAGGTCAATTAATTAAATAATTAGACTTTAATTAATGGATAATTAAAGATAATTTAAATTAATCTAAGATAATTAATTAATGAAATAATAAAAGAATGGTTAATAAAGGTCATTAACCAGGATTATTTAACAATTAATTAATATGGTTAATTTTAATAATTAATTAGATTGATTAATTTAATAATAATCAATTGTGAATGGTTTAAGTGTAATTACTTTATGAAGTAATTACGAAATTAATTACTTAATGTAATTAATTTAGTTTAATATGATTGTTTATTATAATTAATTAAGTTTAATTAAGTTTAAACACTTGGGTTTTATAAATAATTACTTTATGTAATTAATATTTTGGAAATTACTTAGTTAAGTAATTGATTAATAATTACAGGTTGTAATTAAGTGGAGATGTTTAAGAAAGAGGTAATTTGGGTTAATTATTTAGTAATTAATCAAGGAATTAACTAATAAATTAATTAAAGGATAACTAATTTGGTTTAATATAGTAATTAAGTTAGCTAATAATAAATGTAACTAATCTGTGATGATTAATAACTAGAAGTTAATTACTTAAGGTAATTAATTTAGGAAGATAATTATTTAAATATAATTAAGGATCATTAATTATTATAACTAATGAAGTAGTTAAAGTTGATTAATTATGATTAATTAATCAATGATAAAAATTAAAGGTAATTAATTAATGAAATTAATTAAGGATTAAGATAATTAATTATAATTAGTTAATTAATTGAAGTAATTAAAGGTTAATTACTGTTTGGTCGAGAATGATTAATTTGTGAAATTAATTAAGGATAATTACATGAATGTAATTAAGGATAATTAATCAAGGGTGATTAATTAAGGTGATTGATAATGAATGATTAATTGATTGTAATCAATTAAACGATTGGGTAAACAAGATTTATATTGATGAAGTAATTAATTTAATTTATTTTAAATTAATTAAAGATGGAGTAATTAATTTAATTCACTTTAAATTAATTAGAGTTTGGAGATAGTTAATTTAATTCATTTTAATTAATTTTATTGTGATGAGTAAATCATTGCTTATGTTTGAATGGATGACATTGATGGTCTTGGATGCTTTGTGATCTTAGTAATGAGATAAGTAATGTTGTGTGGTATGAATGCTTGGTTGCATTATGATGATAACTTGGATTATCTATTGTGATGGTGATATATGGATTATATATTTTGATATTGATAATATGGATTACCTGTTATTCGATATGTTGATTATCAATTGTGATTTGTGAGTTATCTATCTGTGCGTATATAGATAATTGAATTATTTTAAACTTTAAAACAACTTGGACCTAAAAGACATGCTTTGAATTTCGATGAGACCGGGATCGGGTTTCTATATTTGGATATCCGAAAACCACATCTGTAACAACCCGTAAATTTTCGATAATTAAAATAGCTAATTTAATAAGATTTCGTGATTTAATGTTAGAAAAAAATTTGTAATTCATTTGGAATAATAATAACTGGAATGAATTGCAACAATAATTATCCAAATAATTATTTACGGATTGAATGGAGTTCCAATCTAATTGAATTAACTCAAATGTTATAACTTGGTTATAAGGGAATATATGGAAAAACAAATGTAAATAAGAGAATAAGAATTGTGAATTATTTAGGTAGAAATACAAATTTTAATAGATTGGTTTCGAAGATTTGAATAGTAATAAGTATTGAAAAATAAATGCTACTTAGTGAATGCCTTTGCAATCAATAGTTGGATAGGATAATAAATGTTTAATTCATTGGGTATAATAGAGTAATTGATTGATAGGTAAAATCTATTTAAAATCAAATAATTGAATATTGAACAGGTAAATTGTTTAAAGTAAATATTTAAAACTTATTGAATAATTGAATAACTGTAAAATGGAAATAGTGTTCTAAGATGTGAATTGGTTTTAAAAGTTGAATCTTATAAGTTCAATTTCAAATATTTCAAAGGATCATGAATTATTGGATAATCAAAATTGTTTAAATATAATATTTGGAATTTATTGAATAATTGAATAACGGGTTTAATATGATTAAAAATGATTTGTAGAATTTTATTTTATCATATTAAAGTTAGAATGATGTTGTAGAACTTTTAAAATCGAATTAAAAGTCAAACTATGAAAATTGAATATTTTAATATCTAATTGACGAGTTAAAATAGCCATTTTTCAAATAGTCTCGGATTTCGACGAAACTTGTTTCATCTGATCCGTAATGTTAAATTATTGTATGATTTCAAATTTCATATCATTCGGATTTACCGTTTGTCCGGGGCAAGCCAAAACGCATAGAAATTTGTTTAATCGGTTTAATTTAAATTTGATCATTTATTTCCGTAACTCACACATATGATCGAATTAGCCTCCGAAACACGTTCCATTGTGTTCGACATGCGGAGTAAACCCTAGAAACCGGTCACCGCGTGAGATTTGGAGTTCGAAAATCGAGTGAATAGTGATTTTCAGTAGAAATTCTATAAAAGGACCCTCCATCATCCATTTGCACTCTCTCTCCCAGAAACCCTAGCCGGCCGCCACTTTTGTTTTGGACGACCCGAAAATCGCCTCCTTCTCTCTCAATTTTCTTCCAATCCGTAAAGCGATTCAACAAATCTTCAACTACAATATTGTAGATCACAACGAGATCTTGTGATCCAACGGCTGTGATCGAATTTGAGTGCGTGGATCGTCAGCGATTTGCAATTGAACGCCTCGCGTTCGTACGTGAATTTCATCGTGGAGATGAGGCCGAGCTTCACCGTTTTGCGTGCGTGGGTAGCTCTCGTCGAGAGCATCGGAGTGGAGGTCGTCGATCATCCTCCGACGATGTGGTGGAGGAGCGTCGTTCAAAGTTTCGAACGTGATGGATGGATTCGTGTGCGTCATTGGCCTGGGGAGAAGAAGTAGTAGGCGGCTGAGATTTGAGGGATAGCAGTGGACATTGGATAGGAGATGTCAAACCCCATAAACATCTCTTGAGTTATTGCACGCACGTTGACACTGGATAGGAGATGTCAAACCCCGTAAACATCTCTTACGCCGTTACACTCATATTTATTTACGATTGATTTAACTTACATGAGGATATTTTAGTCCTGACTCGAGTGTTTTGTCTTTTCATTACGCTCGGGTCAGACCTGAGTTTTTCAGCTTATTGAAGATCTATTCTGGAGGACGAAGACGAAGATTTGGTATTCTATTACTATTATTATCTTTACATCATCCTATCTGCTGCATTATTCTATTTGTCCAGGTGTATATGTATAACTCTGATAAATGTTGTATAAATAATGATCAAAGTATAGTAAACAGCTTCATGAACTGTTTATTTGACTATTATATTTTATCGTTCCGCTGCGAGATTCTGTGTTGTTTCATTTCCTTTATTTCTCTTTCTTTTCTTTTCTTATTTACCCTAATAACCTTCTGCCCTTTTGAATTGTTTAGAATCGGCATGTGTATTCGATCGTCGGTTTAAACGGTCCAAAAAGGCAGGTCGTTACAGTTGGTATCAAAGCTTTGATTTAGCGATAACCTTAGCTTTGTGGGGTCTGACTCTTTATAAATAGCGCAGTAATACCCTATGATGAGTCGCTGAGTGTATATATATGAGAGAGCGTATTTGTTAGTGATACAAAATGTTTTATATTGTGTCGTTTGATTTGTTAAATGGCTTATGAATTCTGGTCAATGCGAGTAATTAACGTCATTGATAGGAATCTCTAAACACTTAAACAGAACAATTCGACATAGTATGGTTTTGAAATTGGGTAAATGAAATAATTTTGCTCTAATTATATTTGGTATATAAAGAAAAATTTCCAGAAATAATTGTGACTTATCTAGCTTACTTGGTTGTTAGGAATGATAATATTGGTTATTATCATTAATTGGATATTGTAATTTAATAAATAAGGTGAATTACAAAATGAACAATGATAAAACAACTTATGGAATACTTTAAGAAAGTAAAATTTTGTAAGAATAGTTTATAAAGGTGACTTATAAATTAAAATAGATTTAAATTGGAAAATATTGAATTTAAGACCCGGAGATTTTGAAAAATGGTTCTCAAAGTTTTGAAGAAATATATAGTAATATTAGTTGAAAATTGTTTATGGAAATATTTTGAAAGGATTTTTAAAAGAAGGAATGAATTCAGTACTCCTCTCTTCTGTAGCTGGAAAACAATTTCGGTGATGACTGCGCAGCATCATCGACGTTCATTTTCGAGTCTCAAAGTGGGGAAGACTTCAAAGAAGCTTTGCTTTTCTTCGAAATTATTTGGATAAATGGGTTTTGGTTTAAACTCCAAAGGTATGATTTGATATATTAAAGATATAAGTGTATATATTTATTTCAAACGATTTGAAAAGAACCGGGCATTTAAATTTCTAAGTTCTGTTAATTGATAATTTTCAAATTATTTGAATGAAATGTGAATAATCAGAATTTATAAAATAAGAGGATTAAGATATCTAAGCTTATTGTTTTGGGAAAACTTTAAAGTTGAAAGGAGAAGAGGATTTAAACAAATTAAATTTGTGAACATTCTAATTAAGTAAAATGACATTCTATAAATTTGTATAATACCAAATTTGCATTCTAATAACATATAATATGACTTACCAAATAAAAAAAGAGTTAAAATGATGTTTTGGATATGTAATGAGATATTGTACAAATAAACAGAACCTGAAAGTAATTGAAATATACAAGTAAGGAAAACTCAAAAAGGAATTAAAATGTATATAAATGGAAAATTTTGATTGTGATAAAAATTATATATACTTAAATATAGCATGAAAAGGTAAGTGAACTTAAGAAAAGGCCATTGAGTCAAGCAATGTCTTTGTAAACTGGTTATAGACTTTAAATATAAATTGGCAACAACAAAAAATATGTGAAGATAAATTTGTAACTTTTGAGATAACTATAAACTAAGAAAAGTCATATATAAGAAGTTAGGCTTTTATGGAATGACTATAAATTAAAGTGATGATTAATAAAATGTTCCGCAAATAAATTGGTTATTAACTGAAACTAAATATGAAGTAAATATAAACAAAAGAATTTGGTGTGGCTAAGAATCAATTGGAATTGAAAGAGATCAACCAAATTGAATGTAAAACTAATAATTTGGTTATGTTGGGTATGATTTGGTTGTTATATGATTGTTAGTTGATTGTATATAATTCATTAAGTGTTAATGAAATTGAAAGCTATAAATCATTGAAATCAAATTGGAAGTTAAATGAATTTAAATAGAATTTAATTTGATTCAAATTGGAAGTGAACTAATGTAAACATAAGTTAGTGAATGTTAACTAATTGAATCGAGAATGAATGTTAGTAAAATCCAACATTAATGAGTCAACTGTGATTAAAATTGAAAACCAAGTCAATAAATATTGATGAGAAGTGAATTTATATTGAGTGGTTATGGACTCGTTGGATGATAGTTGGATGATAATTAATTTGGTGGATGCATTTGTTGTTTGTTGCATTTGCTATGTTGGCACATGTAGTTGTTATGTTGCTATATGGTGTATATTGATATTATTTTCATATATGCATGTTTCTCACGGTTTGTTGAGTGTTTAGTAGGTGCGGATTGCGCTTGCTTCGCATTTGGAGCTCGCTTTCGCGCTATATTAACCGTATATGCTCGCTAATAATATATAAGGTACATATCTCGGATTACATACCGTACTTTTACACTTTTTTCCCTACGGGATGCCTCATCACTTGATGAGATGTATATTTGTGATATATATACTGTCATTTTTTTTCCGGATCGAGCCGCGCAAAGGAGACTCTGCCGAATTTTTTCGTAAATCCGGGTGTTAGAAAACTTTTCAAGTTTTAAAATTTTACAACTTGTTTGATAACTAACTTTTAAAGTTAGAAAGCCGTTCAGAGTAACTTAGTGGAAGCGTAGTTATGACTTTATAAATGGAATTTCATTGTTTTATAAGTTGGTAACTTTGAATAAAATATATCTAATGCTGAATTCTATACTTAGTTCCTTTTCCCTTCTTTTTCCTTTTCGGGGACGAAAAGTTTTGAGTGGGGGGAGAGTGTAACAACCCGTAAATTTTCGATAATTAAAATAGCTAATTTAATAAGATTTCGTGATTTAATGTTAGAAAAAAATTTGTAATTCGTTTGGAATAATAATAACTGGAATGAATTGCAACAATAATTATCCAAATAATTATTTATAGATTGAATGGAGTTCCAATCTAATTGAATTAACTCAAATGTTATAACTTGGTTTTAAGGGAATATATGGAAAAACAAATGTAAATAAGAGAATAAGAATTGTGAATTATTTAGGTAGAAATACAAATTTTAATAGATTGGTTTCGAAGATTTGAATAGTAATAAGTATTGAAAAATAAATGCTACTTAGTGAATGCCTTTTCAATCAATAGTTGGATAGGATAATAAATGTTGAATTCATTGGATATAATAGAGTAATTGATTGATAAGTAAAATCTATTTAAAATCAAATAATTGAATATTGAACAGGTAAATTGTTTAAAGTAAATATTTAAAACTTACTGAATAATTGACTAACTGTAAAATGGAAATAGTGTTCTAAGATGTGAATTGGTTTTAAAAGTTGAATCTTATAAGTCCAATTTCAAATATTTCAAAGGATAATGAATTATTGGATAATCAAAATTATTTAAATTTAATATTTGGAATTTATTGAATAATTGAATAACGGGTTTAATATGATTAAAAATGATTTGTAAAATTTTATTTTATCATATTAAAGTTAGAATGATGTTGTAGAACTTTTAAAATCGAATTAAAAGTCAAACTGTGAAAATTGAATGTTTTAATATCTAATTGACGAGTTAAAATAGCCATTTTTCAAACAGTCTCGGATTTCGACGAAACCTATTTCATATGATACGTAATGTTAAATTATTGTGTGATTTCAAATTTCATGTCAATCGGATTTACCGTTTTCCCGGGGCAAGCCAAAACGCATAGAAATTTGTTTAATCGGTTTAATTTAAATTTGATCGTTTATTTCCGTAACTCGCACATATGATCGAATTAGCCTCCGAAACACGTTCCATTGTGTTCGAAATGCGGAGTAAACCCTAGAAACGTCGGTCACCGCGTGAGATTTGGAGTTCGAAAAATCGAGTGAATAATGATTTTCGGTAGAAATTCTATAAAAGGACCCTCCATCATCCATTTGCACTCTCTCTCTCTGAAACCCTAGCCGGCCGCCACTTTTGTTTTGAACGACCCGGAAATCGCCTCCTTCTCTCTCAATTTTCTTCCAATCCATAAAGCGATTCAACAAATCTTCAACTACAATATTGTAGATCACAACGAGATCTTGTGATCCAACGGTTGTGATTGAATTTGAGTGCGTGGATCGTCGGTGATTTGCAATTGAACGCCTCGCGTTCGTACGTGAATTTCGTCGTGGAGATGAGGCCGAGCTTCATCGTTTTGCGTGCGTGGGTAGCTCTCGTCGAGAGCATCGGGGTGGAGGTCGTCGATCGTCCTCCGGCGATGTTGTGGAGGAGCGTCGTTCAAAGTTTCGAACGTGATGGATGGATTCGTGTGCGTCATTGGCCTGGGGAGAAGAAGTAGTAGGCAGCTGAGATTTGAGGGTTAGCAGTTGACGGCTGAGATTGATTCTGGGTATAAATTTAGAAAAGAAATTGGTAAATTATATTAATTTAGATTGTGTAAACTTTAAAATAGTGTATCTCTTTCATACGAGGTCGAAAAATTACAAAATGAATTGCGACGGGTTTGTTTTGTCGAATACTAAGCAATGGAGCTGGATTGGAATCGTTTGGAGCTAGTGGAAATTTCAGGTAAAATTAAACGCTTGTTTAATTTTATTCGAAATAAAACGCTGGAACTACATTGAAATCAAGGTGAGTGTTTTATAACGCTCACAACGTACTGAATATCTTTATGCTAGTTAAATTTGACATTATGAAGTGTTATGAATTTTATTTGTCGTTGTTTGATAACATTTAATTATCATTTGAATTCACCGTTGAAAATTTAATTGACAGTCAAATTGAAATTAAAAATTGAATTGCGATTAAATTACCTGATATTGATAACTATGAAATTGCCGTGAATTGTATTGTCTATTGGATGATGTATTTCGATGGATGCTATTGGTTGATATTTAAATGTTTGGATGTTTATTTGCTTATATATATCCTGTTATGCATACATATGACACTGTGATTTGATTTAAGTGATATATATTCATCCCTGACATTTAATTGAAATAACTGATCACTTGGCCATAGGGTAGAAAATTATATACGGACACCGGATTGGCTAAATTAATAATTTTTAAAATCGTCGATTTGAAATTATTTAAATGTTTTGATTTAAAAGTTATAAATAGAAATCAATTTATAGAAATCGAATTTATCAGAAAAATTGAGTTTGGAATGTTGAAATAAATTTTAGTTAAAGGAAATTGTTAAATAATTTAAGTTGAGACATTGGGATTAAAAATCGGGATATGATTGAATTTTGAAAATTTATTTATTTTAAAGATTGAACATTATTTCGAGCTTTGAGTATTACTAAGTAAAAGTGACATAAAAATGATATTTTGAAATTGAGCTTGAAATTGAATCATATTTGAAATTTGGATTTAAATTTGAATATTGAAGGATAATTTTGTTAAGTGTTATAAATTGATTTTTTGAAAATCAAGCTCCAAATCGATATAAATTGAAAATTGAATTAATTGAAGGTGAATGTGGAATTGAATTAATTTGAAGTCAAAGTTGACATTGATTTGAATTGAAATCAAAATTGAATCGGTAGAATGGAAATGGAAATTGATTTGAATTGGGAAGTTATAATTGGAATGGTTTGGTTTTGAAGCTGTTTCATTTTGTTTTCCAAATTACTCGGTTATATAAACCATTTTTAAATACTTAAACTATTTTAACCTACATTAATTATATTAAATTAATTTATCTATTTGAAATCCATTTAAAAAAAATTTAGGTATTTTTAACTATTTTAATTATTGAAACTACTTTTAAACTACTTAAAACTATTTTTCTAAAATTTCAAGCTAGTCAATAAGGTGAAATGTTTATGTTTAAATCTTGAATTTAAATACGACTTGAGTTAAATGCAGTTGCAACCTAAATTGAAATTCGAAATGATTTTGAAATCGAAATGAGATATTGAGGCAAAATGATTTTTGAAACGGAATCTTACATTTTGAATAGATATGATGATGTTTGAAATGGATTTGATTTTTGAAGCGAATATGGTATTTTGATATCAATTATGAATCGATTTGAAATGTAAAAGAGCCACCGGTGTAATAATACGTAGTTATTAAAGAGACCGGGATCGGATATGGACATACTCTCTGTCGATACCGAAAACCACTTTAATAACTATTATACGCGGAGTGTTGATCCAGAATGAAGTGGATGGTTTGGTGAACGCATTGACTGAAGAAAGAGAACGATATTGGATGACCCCTAACATGACTAAAATAGGAGCCGCGCCGTGCCATTGAGGTTCGCCATCTCTAGCGGACACACTTCTTCGATACCATATCTATTACATTTGTGATTCGATTTGGGTGCACCCCTTGATTTGGGAGTGTTGTTTCGCGGTGTTGGGGTAGCTGCTGGCTATGCTCAACATCAGTCCGGATCACGCAACTACTAGTATCCTAGTTGGTATCGCCTCATGTACCTTGTCATACTGATTATCCTATTCGCGACCACTACGTTTTGTTTTGTGTTATACCTATGGGGTACCATCTGATAACCACTTGTTTACGGTGCTGTATAGACTATGGCATTATAAAAATGTGTTAAGGGGAATTATGGTAACGCCTTAACGCTATTTTAATACTTTTACTTTAGTGTAGACAAATTATAATAGCGTGTTGTACTACATAGTAGATAGTTTAACGGATCCTTGAGAGATGGAAAATCCCGTAACATCTCTTGAGTTATTGCACGCACGTTGACACTGGATAGGAGATGTCAAACCCCGTAAACATCTCTTACGCCGTTACACTCATATTTATTTACGATTGATTTAACTTACATGAGGATATTTTAGTCCTGACTCGAGTGTTTTGTCTTTTCATTACGCTCGGGTCAGACCTGAGTTTTTCAGCTTATTGAAGATCTATTCTGGAGGACGAAGATGAAGATTTGGTATTCTATTACTATTATTATCTTTGCATCATGCTACCTGCTGCATTATTCTATTTGTCCAGGTGTATATGTATAACTCTGATAAATGTTGTATAAATAATGATCAAAGTATAGTAAACAGCTTCATGAACTGTTTATTTGACTATTATATTTTATCGTTCCGCTGCGAGATTCTGTGTTGTTTCATTTCCTTTATTTCTCTTTCTTTTCTTTTCTTATTTACCCCAATAACCTTCTGCCCTTTTGAATGGTTTGGAATCGGCAAGTGTATTCGATCGTCAGTTTAAACTGTCTAAAAAGGCGGGTCGTTACAGTTGGTATCAGAGCTTTGGTTTAGCGATAACCTTAGCTTTGTGGGGTCTGACTCTTTATAAATAGGGCAGTAATACCCTATGATGAGTCGCTGAGTGTATATATATGAGAGAGCGTATTTGTTAGTGATATAAAATGTTTTATATTGTGTCGGTTGATTTGTTAAATGGCTTATGGATTCTGGTCAATGCGAGTAATTAACGTCATTGATAGGGATCTCTAAACACTTAAACAGAACAATTCGACATGGTATGGTTTTGAAATTGGGTAAATGAAATAATTTTGCTCTAATTATATTTGGTATATAAAGAAAAATTTCAGAAATAATTGCGACTTATCTAGCTTACCTGGTTGTTAGGAATGATAATATTGGTTATTATCATTAATTGGATATTGTAATTTAATAAATAAGGTGAACTACAAAATGAACAATGATAAAACAACTTGTGGAATATTTTAAGAAAGTAAAATTTTGTAAGAATATTTTATAAAGGTGACTTATAAATTAAAATAGATTTAAATTGGAAAATATTGGATTTAAGACCCGGAGATTTTGAAAAATGGTTCTCAAAGTTTTGAATTAATTTTATTGTGATGAGTAAATCATTGCTTATGTATGAATGGATGACATTGATGGTCTTGGATGCTTTGTGATCTTAGTAATGAGATAAGTAATGTTGTGTGGTATGAATGCTTGGTTGCATTATGATGATAACTTGGATTGTCTATTGTGATGGTGATATATGGATTATCTATTTTGATATTGATAATATGGATTACCTGTTATTTGATATGTTGATTATCAATTGTGATTTGTGAGTTATCTATCTGTATGTATATAGATAATTGAATTGTTTTAAACTTTAAAACAACTTGGACCTAAAAGTCACACTTTGAATTTCGATGAGACTGAGATCGGGTTTCCATATTTGGATATCCGAAAACCAAATCGATCCAAATTAACGTTAGGTCGTGAATCAAAGTGGAGCTTTGTGAATACTCGAGGTGTAAGGACTATAAGTCAGTCTAACTCTGTGGGTGATTCCGTGATGAGTTTGATGGAATAGTACTTCTAGGTTCGAGATGGTGATTCAGAGTGCAAGGGTTATCGTCGTTAACTCTGAGGGTGATTCCAAAACGAGTGTAACGAGTTAATGCCTTCGGTTTCGTTCGAACCCGGAACGAACTTGTATGGATTGAATGCTTTCAGAACATCGTCAGATGGACGATGAGCATTCTAGCTGATGTGTCCTACAAAGGTAATAGTAGCCTCAAGCCTCATCAACCGGGAATGGCTAAAACAGGGGAGGTGCAGCAAGGATTCGTGGGTAGCCCCCCACTGGAGAGCGAGATTTACCCCTATCTAGAGGTCCCTTTATATTCGGCTGTGTGGGTGGTTGCTAGCTACAACCATGGGGTTGTCTTGTTCGGAACTATTCAGTAAGGAATGGGTCTGGCCTTATGTTGCAGGGGAGCGGGCGTACTCCTCGGTACGCTGATCTAGGCCACATACTATGACGGACGGTACCCAAGTAGCCCTGCCATTGTATGGAATCCAAAATCCAATAAGTGCCGTACGTATTAGTTGTGCCCAACTATGTTGGAACGTGAGATGTAAGCATTTCAGCTATTTCTGTATTTTACTTGAAAACCCTAGACACTATTATAATATCATCAGATTTCCTATCAAATGTTTTGGTTAGCGTAAGATAAAAACTTTTCCATGTTTATGTGTGGGAAGTCTTATGTGATACCTTTCTTTTCAAAAGGTTTTTAAAGTTAAGAAACTTTAACCTGTTACTCACACCAGACCCATGTCTGACCCAGAGTTTATCTTCTGTTTTCTTAAACTCTTGGGTACTCAATTTTTATGGGTAGCCAGGGGATTCAGGTTAGGATTCAGGTTAGCTTTGACGAATTGTGGAGGAGCAATGGAGTAGGAGGCTTCTACGTGTAGATATATGTAGTTTTCCGCTATGTAGATTTCTCTGAGTTGTTTCCTTGTACTGTATTAAGTTGTATAACTAGATAGGTATTTATAACTGTCTAATATGTAATGTATATCTGTGTAACTCTGATAATGGTTGTAAACTATGTAATGTTTATGTTATTAATATAATTTATTTGTTCCGCTGTTTAGATTCTGATATTGTTTCTTTCTTCTCTTCTTTCTATTCTTTTTTCTATCCCTTTCTTTCTTAAAAATGATGCGATTTTATGTGGTAAGAAAGTCGGGTCATTTCAGCTGGTATCAGAGCATTAGGTTGAGTGAATACCTAGGCTCTGTAGTGGTGTCTTTCTTGAGAGAGCGTACTTGTAATATATATATATTTCTACCTATCTGTTGGGTTACCTGTTCAGGTTTTCCAATATAAGTTATAAAGGTAGATGGGGTAGTAGTGTGTGTAACACGACTACCATTGGTTGGAGTTTGAATGTTTGAGGTTGGAAGTGTTCTGTCGAGACTGTAGACCTAATACCGTCTCGAGTGAGTTCTGTAGTGATGAAGGACTTCATTGATCTCTGAAGGTAACATGTTAAAGTTCGAAGTTAATTCTTTGAAGTTGGAGGTGTAACGACCCGCTATTTTGGACCATTCAAATCGACAATAAAACAGTACATGTCCGACTTGAATAATTCAAAATACCGAATTGTTAATAAAATTTGGCAAAACTTAAAATATACAGTAAATAAATCAATCATAGATCACTTACACAGAGTAATACAATGCAGCGGAATAGATAAAGAATAGTAGTTCATGAAGCTACTATATACCTCAGAGTTAGAAATAAAATACAACCGAATAGTTCAAATGCCATGAAGTCTCCAATGCAACAGATGGCTTCTCTGAACCAATCAACTGGATGACTGAAGGGATAGATAGCTGGATCTTCAAGCAAAGCTCCAACTTCGAAGTTGAGTCTCAAATGCTGCATCTCTCAGTCTGACCCGAGCGTAAAGCAAAACACAAAACACTCGAGTCAGGATTAACATTCTTATATCTAT
This sequence comes from Allium cepa, assembly GCA_030765085.1. Taxonomy (NCBI): domain Eukaryota; kingdom Viridiplantae; phylum Streptophyta; class Magnoliopsida; order Asparagales; family Amaryllidaceae; genus Allium; species Allium cepa. Next base: position 1,011,213,545 of record CM060945.1, on the reverse strand, counting down.
AAATCTAACTCAAGTGAAATATCAACTGAAATATAATTAACTTAGAGGATGTTTGGGATAACCATCCTCTAAGGGTCCATGGAACTATCTAAAAGATAGAAATATACACTATAACACCGTAGTCTTTTCAACTTAATTTATACTTCAAAACCAAATATCATTTTCACTTCAAATATCTCTATACTTCCCAAATAGTATTTTTATATATTAAATAATTTGTACAGTAAAGAAATTTCAATTCCCTCAACTTAACAAATTGTTTAACATCAACCCGACCATCCCATTTAAATCTATTTCAATCTCAATTTATTAATTTAAATTCAACTCAATTTCTAAAATAACCACTTCAATTTTATCGATCTCAAATTCGGATTTGAAATCACAAAATACCCTTTATGTTCAATATATTTCAAAACTTTAAATATTCAACGTTTCAAACTAACTTTTTAATCAATTTAGTTTCTAAATAATAAATTCAACTATACTGATTTCAAATACATATCTGAATCTCAAAATAAACCATTTAAATCCCAATATAGTTCAAAGCTTTAATATTTAATTAAATGTTCAATTTAATAGTTCCATATAGATCTTGATTTAACCTCATTATTATCTAGTCTTAAAATAATCCCTCATTAGATACAATATCATTTAAGTAACCTTAAATTACATTTTACTCAATATTTTCCTTAATTTATTTAAACGTGAAATATTCATTAAATCACTTAAATAAAAATCCAGTTACAAAATCATACCCTTAAATTTCCCATTCAAAAATTTCAAATTGATTTAATTGAATAAATCCTTATTTAAATACCATTTAGATAAACCCACATTTATCTCCCAATCTTAGTAAATTGCAGAATACTTTTGGAATAAAATTTACATAAATATTTAGCATAATTTATGTATTAAATCAAATTTTGACTAAATTAAATATTATTAAATCTATATATCATTACCCTTTATATATAATTTTTTTTTAAGGATTAACATTTAATAAGACCATATATTTCTTTCCAAAACAATGAACTAAATTTCAAAATATTTATATATATGGACCAACGATGTCTGTATATATTTCTTATCACATGGTCAAGTGTTACGGATATTTATCATTTCAATCCGTACACTAAATGTATACGGGTGGATAGCATTTCAACCCGTAATCCCAATTCAATTAAATGAAAATCGCTTGGGTTTATCATTTCAACCCATAACGATTTTCTCCTATTCTAAAGTCTGTTCGGGTATGTATCATTTCAACCCATAGTGATTTCTATACTAACAGGGAACTTGCAGAGTGATAACAGACATGCAAATAATAATAACAACAGGCATATATCATCAAAATAAATATATAAACAATAGGATATGGTGTCATATCCCATAAGTGAATAGTTACAGATAATAGCATATATAACAATTTAAATAACTACAGCCTCGTATTTCAATTGTCGTCTCAATTGAAATCAAATTTAGTAAATAAAAGAATGTTAATCGTGAGTGATTTCTCACCTTTCGAGGCCAGAGAAAAAGAAGTGAGTTATGAAATCCAGATCCGAATTCCAAAACAAAGCTAGATGGACACGGTTCAATGATCAAAGCTGATAATAGAAATAGACGAATTCAAATCAGAATTGGATCAAGGAAGATAAATAGGATAAGTGAGCTTATATACAACTAGCCAACATATGCAGACACAGTTTATAAAATATGCAACAAAATATGCATGCCTCGGTTAATATATATACATAGGTGTGCAGACCGACTATATTAATATAACCATATATATACTATATAACATTTCCTCTACCGATTTGTATATGACTATACATATGACTATACTTAAAATCAAAATACACATCCCTTAAAAAAAAATCCAACGTATATCAGTCAGTGCAAACAACCTTAAGGCTGACATGAAATAAACTTTTGAAAGCATATACTGTTGAAATTATAAAATATTGATATAACTTATACTGTAAAACTACCATAGAAAATTTATATATATACCTACATTTAAATATAACTTATGTAAATTGTTGAAAATAAAATAAAATATAGTACGGTAGACTCTAAAATACTAAAACAATCATAAAAATATATATATTATAAATTGACCTATCAAACTTGTACCCACCAATTTTATATAATATATATACCAAAACAGTAACGAAAATTGAAATACTATTTTTAAATATCTAACATATGAAAGCTAATAAAATAACATATTTTATTATAGTTGAAACTGTTATAACCAAATATATAAAACATATAAAAATACGTATATTAATAGAAGGCTGCCAAACTTATACCATATATACCGTAAGCTATCAATAGTAAAATAAAACACGTATATATATATATATATATATATATATTTAACTTATCAACTAGTTAGTAAAACATACGTATCTAAAAGCCGTACAATAACTATATGCTAACAAAAATCAAAAACTATATACCGTAAAATCTTAAAATAATATACATAATACAGTATAAATATATACTAACCTTTATACATGAACAGAAGTTAAATATTTATATACACTTTTATAAATATAACAATTATCATATATATACTATTATGAAATATATTGTTATTTTTAAAGTTCAACTGTTAGGGAATTCAAAATCCCCATAGTTGCAGTAAACATATAAAACAAAACTTATGCACAATCTATATTGTTCTTAATATATAAAATAGACCTATATCAAATAAAATGCGTACTTACTTTTAAAAACCAGAGAGGAAATGTTTTGCCAACTAATGCATGCGGCCATGGGGAGGAGGCAGGCCAAGGAAAAGAGAGAGCTCATGCTCAGGTTTGGAAGAAATAAGAAAAGATGGAGGGGAGACGAGAACAGGCGATTTTTAAAGGAAGAATGCATGCGTGATTCAAGCAACATGACATGGCGAAGGGCATTCTTCATGCAACAGAGAAAATGCTAGTTTCTTAAATATAAAGGTAGGTCTGCATCTGATATGTGAACGTGCTATATGACTTTATATAATATTTACAAAGCTCTCTCCTCTTTTAATATTAATTTGACGGCAACGAATAGCCTACAGAGAGAAAAGAAGATGCAATCTGTGCTATACTATATATATATATATATATATATATATATATATATATTCCTAGAAACACGGAAACGAAGAGGTAAAAGAGGGAAGAGATAGAGGCGTATAAATGAATGGTAAATAAATTTAGATTTCAAATGAAATAAATGGAACGGTTGAGATTAAAGTATGGATGTAAATCCTAGAATAATAAAAAGCAACGGTTATATGTTGATTAAGAAAAATAATTAAAACAATTAATGGCTTAAATGGGGCAGCATGTTTCAAAATTTTGAAATGCAAAAGAAACGTACACTATAAATATAAAGTTTTCAAAAGCAAAAGAAACGTAAAGCTGTCCATTAATTCATCAAAACGTTATTTAAGTAATAAATTGAAATGGAAAAAAAAGTAATTGTAAAGGTCAATAGTTGATTTAGCTATACACTTAAAGCAATAAATTTTTGTTTGTTTGTACAACACATAATGAGTTTTGAAAGTCAAGGATATAAAAATGGATAAAAGGAAAGAAATCAGGAAATTTTTGTGAGCAATAGCTTTCCAAGGAAAGGTAGGCTTACATTATATATGCATGCTGAGATGATTGGGCACGTTCAAAATTTTGAAGCAATGAAGGAATTGGAAATAAATATAAAATGAAAGAAATTTGAAAAGTCCGTAGCTATGATTTAGCCAAAATTTATTAAAGCCATTTACTAGGAAGGTTGGAACCGAAATAATAGGGAGAGGAAGGCACATTAAATTTGATGACAAAGTTGTGTTCGGATCTATAAGCAAGTGGTTTATATATTATAGGCCTTATGAAAGCGAGGGAAGGAACGGATGCTACTAGCTTGATGATTTGAGATTCTTTCAAGCGTTAAAAACAAAAATAAAGAAAGACCAGAATAAACGCACCACCATAAATATAAATATACGCTTCAATTGCAAAAGAAACGTATAGAGAAAATTATGGGTAGTGGGAAAGGTAAAGTCAGTGCACGAAACTACAAGGAATAATAAAAGCAAGGTCGATGATCTCAAATTTATTAATGGTTACGAATGGAAAAGTCTACCTGGATTGGAAAAGTATTAAGCAATAGAAATCTTTAACGGTAGTAAAAAGAAACCGTTACGCACTGATTCAGAAATCAATTAAAGCAATTAATAGCTTGAATTGGACAGCACGTTTTCTCAATTAAATAAACTTCCATAAAATTATTTGAAAATTTACAACCTGCTATATTTAAATATACGTATTCTAAATATATAAACATTTTATTTAAAAATTCAATTATTATAAGATTTCACAAATATTTAATTAAATACGTTATAGAATCAATTAAAATTGTTAAAATTTTCCGGGTCGTTACACTCTCCCCCACTCAAAACTTTTCGTCCCCGAAAAGGAAGGAGGTAGGAGAATAAAACAACCAGAAAAAAACTAGATTGAAAGCCAAGATAAACAATAAATTTTAAAACTATATAAATTTTATTTAAAATATTTATTTGAAAATTTCATTTGAAATTAAATTTTCTTTAATATTTAATACTTCTCAAACTCCTTTGTAAACAATTATTTACATTATTACTTTATTTACAAAGACTATTGAAAATATTAAATCCAAAATTTATGAAATTTTTAATTTATCTCAAGATACCTTTCAAATATTATCAATAAATTAATAATCATTTTCTTTAAAGATGTTTTATTTAATTTATAACTACAAAAATATTTATAACACTAAAATTTTATATAAAACAATGTAGTATACAAATAAGCAATATTTAAAAGATTTATTCAAAAAGGAAAGGAAGGTAGATTCCGAAAACGGAATATAGGTGAAAAATGAAGCTGAACAGACGAGGTAGATTCAAAAGAATAGAATCGGGCACGAATAATTTATTTCAAACCATAAGAATTTTAATTTCAAATATTAATACAAAATTTCTTTGTTGGGAAAAATACTTTTATAATAAATACCTTTATAATAATACGTTTATATCGAAATAAATCTTTCTTTCGAAAATATTTTTATAACTCGATGTTTTAACAAGTTTATCCTCGTTCTTGCAGACTCTGGCCATGCGTTGATCAGGCGCAAAGCTAGAATTCTTCAAGTACTTAGTAGACCTGTTTCAACACCCAGTGAAAATACTTGAAAAACCTTTTTAAAAACAGATATGGACAGTACAATCCAAACAAACAACCAAACCAAAACCTTTGTCCGACCATGGTTCGCAGATACACAATGGTTACGCCTGGGTCTCCCAGGAAACAATCCATATCCGTAAGCTTTCTCAGCCCTGCGAGTTACGCCATGATGACTAGTAGAATGCAGGATACACAATGGTTACGCCTGGATCCCCCAGGAAACAATCTGTACCCCTAGACAAGACTCAGCCAGGCACTTGCACTACTATTCGCGACCTACACAGATTGCAGGATACACAATGGTTACGCCTGGATCCCCCAGGAAACAATCTGTACCCCTAGGCAAGACTCAGCCAGGCAGTTGCGCTATGAAGTCACGAGAGAAAAAAAAACCATGGGTTACGCCACGGTGGGAAACACTCGAGTATTACATCCGGAAAACCGAAAATCAGAGAGAATAATATCGATAGAATGAATCCACGATGTGGCTGCAAAGCGGATATCAAGCAGAAGGCACTTTCCATATCTTTACTTCGGAAATATATATCATATAGTACCTTTTCAAATATTTTCAAATATCATACTTATATAAAATCCATATATATATATATAAGATTCCATTTTCAAATCGAATACTTTCCAAATCAATAGTATATCAAATCATACTTATATAGACTTCGATTTATAAAAAAATTCTCTTTCCAAATTGAGTACCTTTCAAATCAATAGATTTCAAATCACTTCATACTTATACAAATCCATTTTATATAAGTTCGACCACTCCCAAATCAAGTGCTTAACAATATAAGAGTCTCAATTTCAAATCATTTCAATATCAATTCAGTTTCAAAATCATATAGGATTTCACCAAATTTTCTTCCAAATTAAGTATCTAAATTTCAAAGTTCCCAAAATAATAGGTTTAGAAAATTATCCAAGTTTCCAAATTAAAATAATTCAAGTCAAACAAATTCATTTCCAAAATCACCATATAAGTACTGGTTTCTAATTTCAATTTAATTTCAAAACCAAATATTTTCTCAAAATCAATTATACTCAAAATGGTTTTCAAATTTATAATCATCACTTTAAAACTTTTAAACTATCTATTTCTATTAGAAATATCCAATTTACCTTTCTGAAAACCATTAATTGAAATCAAATTTTTTTTCCAAAACATTTCAAAACTAAATTCCATATTAGTATAATTAAAAATAGTCATATTCACTTGCTTAACAAAAGGTTTCAAACTTACTTAAGACATACTCTTCAAAACTAAACTTATATGCTTTATCAAAAATTTTATAATTTTCGAAATTTCTTAGTTTAAAACTTTTAAACCTTGATTTGAAAGTGCTCGAACATTCAAAATAGTCGATGAAATCAAATTTCAAATCTAAGAGTTGGAAATCAATTTTTTTTTAAATAGGGTTATTACTAGTCAAATTGAAAACTCGAGGACTGAACACTTGTCTCACTTTAAATTGTTTCAAATATATACATATATCTTTCGAAAATATCAAATTATACTTCGGAATTTGAAATCAAAAACGGTTTTACAAAATCACTCGCATAGCAAAGCTATTAAAGTGGCCTCTCCCCCACTCTGAAACTCGAAAATCAATGTCGATGATGCGTGCACTCATCACCGAAATTATTCACCAGCGACATAAGTGAGTTCTGGATTCTATTTTCTTGAAAACTTCTTTGAAATTTCTTCAAAATTATTGGAATTCATTTGAACCCATTTGAAACATTTCTTATTCGGAAAAATACTTTTAAATCGTATTATTTTATTATATTTTCCCAAAATCTTAAAACCAATTTCAAAATATCGGAATTCAATTCTCGAATTTCAAATTTAACCCTTCAGTTATAAATCCTTTTTTACATAAATCACTTTCTTTTAAATTTTCAAAATTTCCAATCCTTTCAAAACTTTTATATATAGAATAACATTTCTTGTTCGTTTTATATATAGGTATATAATCCTTATCGAAAACATTTTCACTTTTATATATAGAATAAAATCATAGTTATCAAAATAATAATTTCGTATAAAACAATTTCAAAATACAACAAACCCGATTTTCAAAGCATGATTCAAGAATGGATTTCAAAAAAAAGATAGAGAATTAGTTTAGAGGAACTCTAATCAATAGAATCCTGATTCGAAGATAGGCTCAAACAAGGTTAAGAAAATCAAATTACAAAATAGAAGATGGATATACTTCTATAAATCTCGGGCGACCTTAACCGGGTCAACCGTTACTTCAGGAATATAATTGATGCGGAATTCTAAAGCAAATCGACATTCGATTGCCAGAGATAGAATTCGGTATACCAAGATATAGCAGCATCGTAAACCGAGGATACAGAAATCTCCGGTGAATCAATGCCAATTGTAAAGGAGTTTTCACCCCCTTTACAATTCATTCCGTGGAGTTATGGGATACTCCAGAATCAAACGAATATAAATAGGGAGAGACAAGAATGAATTTCGGAACCGAGGGACATTCCAAAATTCAAAGGAAATCAAGTCAAAAAGAAGGGATTCAACTCGAACGAAAGTGATTCTGTAAATGAATTTACCATATATGCTAGGTTTTGCCTAGAGCCAAAGCTCTGATACCAACTGTAACGACCCGCTATTTTGGACCATTCAAATCGACAATAAAACCGTACATGTCCGACTTGAATAATTAAAAATACCGAATTGTTAGTAAAATTTGGCAAAACTTAAAATATACAGTAAATAAATCAATCATAGATCACTTACACAGAGTAATACAATGCAGCGGAATAGATAAAGAATAGTAGTTCATGAAGCTACTATATACCTCAAAGTTAGAAATAAAATACAACCGAATAGTTCAAATGCCATGAAGTCTCCAATGCAACAGATAGCTTCTCTGAACCAACTGGATGACTGAAGGGATAGATAGCTGGATCTTCAAGCAAAGCTCCAACTTCGAAGATGAGTCTCAAATGCTGTATCTCTCAGTCTGGCCCGAGCGTAAAGAAAAACACAAAACACTCGATTCAGGATTAACATTCTTATATCTATAAATCTAACTCAAGTGAAATATCAACTGAAATATAATTAACTTAGAGGATGTTTGGGATAACCATCCTCTAAGGGTCCATGGAACTATCTAAAAGATAGAAATATACACTATAACACCGTAGTCTTTTCAACTTAATTTATACTTCAAAACCAAATATCATTTTCACTTCAAATATTTCTATACTTCCCAAATAGTATTTTTATATATTAAATAATTTGTACAGTAAAGAAATTTCAATTCCCTCAACTTAACAAATCGTTTAACATCAACCCGACCACCAAATTTAAATCTATTTCAATCTCAATTTATTAATTTAAATTCAACTCAATTTCTAAAATAACCACATCAATTTTATCGATCTCAAATTCGGATTTGAAATCACAAAATACCCTTTATGTTCAACATATTTCAAAACTTTAAGTATTCAACGTTTCAAACTAACTTTTTAATCAATTTAGTTTCTAAATAATAAATTCAACTATACTGATTTCAAATACATATCCGAATCTCAAAATAAACCATTTAAATCCCAATATGGTTCAAAGCTTTAATATTTAATTAAATGTTCAATTTAATAGTTCCATATAGATCTCGATTTAACCTCATTATTATCTAGTCTTAAAATAATCCCTCATTAGATACAATATCATTTAAGTAACCTTAAATTACATTTTACTCAATATTTTTCTTAATTTATTTAAACGTGAAATATTCATTAAATCACTTAAATAAAAATCCAGTTACAAAATCATACCCTTAAATTTCCCATTCAAAAATTTCAAATTGATTTAATTGAATAAATCCTTATTTAAATACCATTTAGATAAACCCACATTTATCTCCCAATCTTAGTAAATTGCAGAATACTTTTGGAATAAAATTTACATAAATATTTAGCATAATTTATGTATTAAATCAAATTTTGACTAAATTAAATATTATTAAATCTATATATCATTACCCTTTATATATAAAAAATTTAAGGATTAACATTTAATAAGACCATATATTTCTTTCCAAAACAATGAATTAAATTTCAAAATATTTATATATATGGACCAACGATGTCTGTATATATTTCTTATCATATGGTCAAGTGTTACGGATATTTATCATTTCAATCCGTACACTAGATGTATACGGGTGGATAGCATTTCAACCCGTAATCCCAATTCAATTAAATGAAAATCGCTTGGGTTTATCATTTCAACCCATAACGATTTTCTCCTATTCTAAAGTCTGTTCGGGTATATATCATTTCAACCCATAGTGATTTCTATACTAACAGGGAACTTGCAGAGTGATAACAGATATGTAAATAATAATAACAACAGGCATATATCATCAAAATAAATATATAAACAATAGGATATGGTGTCATATCCCATAAGTGAATAGTTACAGATAATAGCATATATAACAATTTAAATAACTACAGCCTCATATTTCAATTGTCGTCTCAATTGAAATCAAGTTTAGAAAATAAAAGAATGTTAATCGTGAGTGATTTCTCACCTTTCGAGGCCAGAGAAAAAGAAGTGAGTTATGAAATCCAGATCCGAATTCCAAAACAAAGCTAGATGGACACGGTTCAATGATCAAAGCTGATAATAGGAATAGACGAATTCAAATCAGAATTGGATCAAGGAAGATAAATAGGATAAGTGAGCTTATATACAACTAGCCAACATATGCAGACATAGTTTATAAAATATGCAACAAAATATGCATGCCTCAGTTAATATATATACATAGGTGTGTAGACCGACTATATTAATATAACCATATATATACTATATAACATTTCCTCTACCAATTTGTATATGACTATACATATGACTATACTTGAAATCAAAATACACATCCCTTAAAAAAAATCCAACGTATATCAGTCAGTGCAAACAACCTTAAGGCTGACATGAAATAAACTTTTGAAAGCATATACTGTTGAAATTATAAAATATTGATATAACTTATACTGTAAAACTACCATAGAATTTATATATATACCTACATTTAAATATAACTTATGTAAATTGTTGAAAATAAAATAAAATATAGTACGGTAGACTCTAAAATACTAAAACAATCATAAAAATATATATATATATTATAAATTGACCTATCAAACTTGTACCCACCAATTTTATATAATATATATACCAAAACAGTAATGAAAATTGAAATACTATATTTTATATATCTAACATATGAAAGCTAATAAAATAACATATTTTATTATAGTTGAAACTGTTATAACCAAATATATAAAACATATAAAAATACGTATATTAATAGAAGGCTTCCAAACTTATACCATATATACCATAAGCTATCAATAGTAAAATAAAACGCGTATATATATATATATATATATATATATATATATTTAACTTATCAACTAGTTAGTAAAACATACGTATCTAAAAGCCGTACTATAACTATATGCTAACAAAAGTCAAAAACTATATACCGTAAAATCTTAAAATAATATACATAATACAGTATAAATATATACTAACCTTTATATATGAACAGAAGTTAAATATTTATATACACGTTTATAAATATAACAATTATCATATATATACTATTATGAAATATATTATTATTTTTAAAGTTCAACTGTTAGGGAATTCAAAATCCCCATAGTTGCAGTAAACATATAAAACAAAACTTATGCACAATCTATACTGTTCTTAATATATAAAATAGACTTATATCAAATAAAATGCGTACTTACTTTTAAAAACCAGAGAGGAAATGTTTTGCCAACTAATGCATGCGGCCATGGGGAGGAGGCAGGCCAAGGAAAAGAGAGAGCTCATGCTCAGGTTTGGAAGAAATAAGAAAAGATGGAGGGGAGATGAGAACAGGCGATTTTTAAAGGAAGAATGCATGCGTGATTCAAGCAACATGACATGGCGAAGGGCATTCTTCATGCAACAGAGAAAATGCTAGTTTCTTAAATATAAAGGTAGGTCTGCATCTGATATGTGAACGTGCTATATGACTTTATATAATATTTACAAAGCTCTCTCCTCTTTTAATATTCATTTGAGGGCAACGAATAGCCTACAGAGAGAAAAGAAGATGCAATCTATGCTATACTATATATATATATATATATATATATATATTCCTAGAAACACGGAAACGAAGAGGTAAAAGAGAGAAGAGAAAGAGGCGTATAAATGAATGGTAAATAAATTTAGATTTCAAATGAAATAAATGGAACAGCAGAGATTAAAGTATGGATGTAAATCCTAGAATAATAAAAAGCAACGGTTATATGTTGATTAAGAAAAATAATTAAAACAATTAATGGCTTAAATGGGGCAGCATGTTTCAAAATTTTGAAATGCAAAAGAAACGTACACTATAAATATAAAGTTGTCCATTAATTCATCAAAATGTTATTTAAGTAAAAGATTGAAATGAAAAAAAAAAGTAATTGTAACGGTCAATAGTTGATTTAGCTATACACTTAAAGCAATAAATTTTTGTTTGTTTGTACAACACATAATGAGTTTTGAAAGTCAAGGATATAAAAATGGATAAAAGGAAAGAAATCAGGAAATTTTTGTGAGCAATAGCTTTCCAAGGAAAGGTAGGCTTACATTATATATACATGCTGAGATGATTAGGCACGTTCAAAAATTTTGAAGCAATGAAGGAATTGGAAATAAATATAAAATGAAAGAAATTTGAAAAGTCCGTAGCTATGATTTAGCCAAAATTTATTAAAGCCATTTACTAGGAAGGTTGGAACCGAAATAATAGGGAGAGGAAGGCACATTAAATTTGATGACAAAGTTGTGTTCGGATCTATAAGCAAGTGGTTTATATATTATAGGCCTTATGAAAGCGAGGGAAGGAACGGATGCTACTAGCTTGATGATTTGAGATTCTTTTAAGCGTTAAAAATAAAAATAAAGAGAGACCAGAATAAACGCACCACCATAAATATAAATATACGCTTCAATTGCAAAAGAAACGTATAGAGAAAATTATGGGTAGTGGGAAAGGTAAAGTCAGTGCACAAAACTACAAGGAATAATAAAAGCAAGGTCGATGATCTCAAATTTATTAATGGTTACGAATGGAAAAGTCTACCTGGATTGGAAAAGTATTAAGCAATAGAAATCTTTAACTGTAGTAAAAAGAAACCGTTACGTACTGATTCAGAAATCAATTAAAGCAATTAATAGCTTGAATTGGACAGCACGTTTTCTCAATTAAATAAACTTCCATAAAATTATTTGAAAATTTACAATCTGCTATATTTAAATATACGTATTCTAAATATATAAACATTTTATTTAAAAATTCAATTATTATAAGATTTCACAAATATTCAATTAAATACGTTATAGAATTAATTAAAACTGTTAAAATTTTCCGGGTCGTTACAGGATGAGTAGAGTTGGATCTGTCGGTAAGGCAGAAGCAAGTGATGGTATTTTGATAGCTTAGGAAGTAGTAGCTACGTGATGAGATGCAGTGACTATGGATGTTCTCGAAGATGTTTTCTTTGGAACAAGTTAAGGAGGTGAGTCTGCTTCAGCGTTGTGGCTGTGTTCAGCCAGTGTTTGTGTTTGGTTTGAAGTCCGAGTTTTTCGCAGAGCTTTGATTTGGAAATCTTTGGCATTTGTGGTAGCAAGTGCAGCTTGGAGTGTTCTCGGTGTTGGCAAGAGGTCTTCTGGCTTAGCAGTTTTTCTAGAATGGAGTTCAGAAGCAGTTGAGTGAGCCTGTTTCTTCGATGGGTTGGCTAGTTAAGTGTAAGCTGTTCTGTTTGGTAAAGGGAGAACAGGTTTTCTTTGGATTTGGTTTGGGTGGATCGCAAAAGTGACTTGCGATTGTTTGAGTGGTCTCTTGGATTATCTGAGTTTTTCTGAATGTCTTCAGAGAAGCCAGAGTTTTGTTCGCATCTTGAGATTGAGTTTTCTTATCGACTAGGATTCCAGGAATGGTTCCGGTGGTTCAGCTTTATAGTAGAATGGTTCCAGGAGATTGAGTTGGTGTAGCGGCTCAGAATTTTGGAGGAACTTCTGAATTTCTCTTATGGTCTGTTGAACCATATCTCTGGGGTGTGTTGTTGAGTTGTGCTCGTGTTCTCCTTCAGCATTCTCTTGTACTTCGGATCAGAGTTGAGCAGCAGAAGCAGTTGGGAAGTGTATCTGCTTTTCTTTTCCCGGACATGAGAAGTGAGTTGTTTTCATCTGATGTTTGAAGAGTAGGATTTGATTATGGTTGATCTTGAGGAGAACATTTTGTTATGTTGATGGGTCTAGTTGTTTATAGAGGCATCAGTAAAGGTTAAGCTGATCAGTAAGGTTGTAGACAACCCAGGATCGTCTGAAGATTTTTGTGGATTTGAGACAAAGGAATTTGGATTCTGAAGTCGGAGATTTAATTTTGGATAAGTTTTCTCCGATCAAAAGTGAGCTATAAGATTGGGTAAGTCTGAGAAGTTAGCTCTGTAGAGTTTTGGATCTTTTCTGTGATCTTGGAGAATAAGTGATTGATCTATAGGATTGGATTGCCAGTTTGGATAACTGGAATTCGATGAGTTTCACGTATCTCTGAGGGAGCACGTGTATGATCTATCTCTGGTTGTGGAACCAGCAGTTTTGGAGTTTTGGTTGTTGTGTCAGACTCGTCTGTAGTTTGATATTTTGTCTAGTGTAAAGATATAGTTGAATAGGAGCTTTGTAGCTTCATAGTATTGATTATTTGAATTCTATAGAGCGAGTATCCCAGTATATACATATATATATATATATACACACTTGGGGAAACTCGAAGAAATTTTATCCAGAATTTGTCTGGATAATTAGATTTGTTTGATTGATTGAATTGGTTGCTATGGTTGTTAGCATATGTTTAATATATGCTTGTGTTTTAAAATTAAATCTTTAATGAGATTATTAAATTACCTTTGTTTAAAATTTCGGGGACGAAATTCTTTTAAGCGGGAAGGATTGTAATATCCCGGAATTTTTAACAATATCAATTTAATAATCTGTTCTAAAAATTAAATTGATATTGATATTCTGTTAATAATAATTCAAATAGATTTAATAATCATCTTCAATAAATATTTAAATTGGTTATTTTATCTTTTAAAAATAATAAATTGATTTCTATTTACAATATAAATATATGGTTTATATTTTAAATAGATTAGCATTGTTTTAATTTTAATAAATAAAGCATATTTTCTAGAATTTGTAGTAATTCGAAAATTTGTTTTTATTTAGTATTTAAGATTTCCAAAGTTAAATAAATAAATCTTGGTTTAAATTTAATAAGAGAATCATGTTTTAAAATTCTAATATATACATTTTAATTTGGAAATTTGATTTAAATTAGTATTGAGTTTTTAAAACTATTTAATAAATAAATATATGATTTTAAAATTGATAAGAAAAATACTAAATGTTTAAATTAAATTGGCTTGAGTTTTAAATTTAGAATTAAAATTCAAAAGGGTTTTATGGCTTAATAAAATAGATATTTTATTAATAAAAATATAATTTCTTTTAAAATAATTTTAATTCAATAATTAGATATTTATAAAATAATAATAGTGAATTGTCTTTTTTTTTTGAGAAAAATGTGTGATCCTCTATCATGAGAGGAGAGCACACATGGAATACTATATATATAACTAAAAAATGGAGCTGCCAACATGCCTGACAGGTGGCAAGTCTAAAACAACAATAAAAATAAAGCAGTAGAAACCCCTCGAATGAGCTCCGACAAAGCCACCGCCCATTACACCCTAGTATCGAGCTCCGGCAAGGCCACCACCCAATACTAAAGTGTTAGAGGTATCTAACAAAAGGAAGAGCACCAAACTGAAAATCAGAAGAAGACCAAGAGACAAGACAGGAGCAATCCGCGTCTCTGAGAAGAGCCATCCAGCAAGTCTGAAAAAGCTAAATGCTATCCAGCAAACCTGATAAGAGAAGAACCCGCATCCAACCTAAACAACACCTGAAATAGAACTAGCAAACAAATAAGAGAGAAACACATATATGTATATAAATAAAATTTATATACATATATGTGTGTATAGAAACCAAAAGAGAGAACTAAAGCTAGAATAATCAGACACAAACAAGAAACTAATTATGATCCTAGAAAAGAAAGAGAAATGTGATTTAAAGAATTATTAGAAACAGTATAATTGGAGTTAAGATTAAATGAGTTAATATTATTTCTAACCTTATTAAGATAGTCCTTAAAGCAATTATTTTTAGCTAATTTATATTTAGGATTAGAAATCCACTTTAAGCAGAAATTTGAGATTAAAATAATCAATTTGTTATTTTGTTGATAATTGTTATTAAAAATTCTTTGGTTTCTTTCAAACCAAATATACCAACAAGAAATAATGAATAAAGAATCAAGCAAATATCTAAAATCCTTATTAAACATGAATCTAAAAGAATTCCAATAAAATAAGCAATCAGAAATTCTAGAATTAATATGAAACTCAAAAATATTAAGGATCTTAATAAGAATAAAATAGGTATCCAAACAATCAAAGTAAATATGATTAATATCTTCAAAAAATGTGTTGCAAAAAAAACATTTATTGTCAATACTAATATTTTTCTTTTTTAAAAATTCAATAGTATTTAACTTACCATGAATGATGAGCCACATATGAATCTTAGATTTAGGAGGAGCATTAGACTTCCAAATGAATTTAAAACAATTGACAGAAACCCCCGAAAAGTTGATAAATTTGTAAAAGGAATTAGAAGTATATTTCTTACTCTTATCCCAATCCCAACTAATAAAGTCATTATCATTGTCAATATAATAAAGATTAAGTTTAGCATAAAGCAAGAAAAGATGTCTAAGAGTAGGTCCTTCTAAAATACAATTAAAATTAAAAGTCCAAGGAGGATCACTATCAGAATTGAAAACATCAGAGATTAATGCAAATTTGAAATTACAAATATCATATAAATCTTTAAACTCAATCTTAAGAGGAGTAGTAGAAATCCAACTATCATGCCAAAAAGAAGTACAGTTACCAGAATGAACAATAATATTTAAACCCAAGTTAAAGATATTACTGCATTTTAAAATAGATTTCCAAAAACAAGAAATATTTCTAAAACTAGAAGAACTAATATGGTATAAATTATAACTACCATTGTAATAAAAATTAGATATAATATCTTTCCAAATGGCCTTATCACTAATGTCCCTGAATTTCCATAACCATTTACCAAGAAGAGACAAATTCATATTATGTAAATTAATGACTCCTAAACCACCCTCTTTTTTAGATTTACAAACAGTATCCCAATTAACTAAACATTTAATACTACTATTGGGGTTATCACCGCTCCAAAGAAAATCCCTTCTAATTTTATCTATTTTATCTATCACCCAGTCGGGAAACAGATGCATAGACATCCAATATATAGGAAGTGCTGATAAGACAGAATTAATCAAAACCAATCTACCTGCTCTAGATAGAAATCTAACATTCCAATTATTGATCCTATTTTTAATCTTATCAATAATAATTAACCAATCATCATGTTTAAGTTTCGAAGGTCTAATAACAAAACCAAGATAGTCAAAAGGAAAACTCATAGTTTTACAATTTAACGTATTAGCAACTAAATTTTCTACATTATCAATATCATTTAAAATTAAAACGGAACTTTTATCAAAATTAATTTTTAAACCAGATAATAATTCAAAACTATAAAGGATAAATTTAAGAGCAATAATATGTCTAGGGTGATGGGAGGAAAAAAGCAAAGTATCATCAGCAAATTGAAGGACAGATAAGCCAAAAGAAGAAATATCATTACCAATGGCACCCAAAAGGTTATTGCTAACGGCATTTTTAATAATCTTAGAAAAAACATCACCAGCAAGATTAAACAGAAGGGGTGATAAAGGGTCTCCTTGCCTTAAGCCTCTCTTAGATTGAATCTTATTACCAGAAACACCATTAACCATAATACAGGAGTTACCCGTTTTAAGCAAAATAATAATCCAATTAATCCATCTATTACTAAAGCCTCTGGCACGGAAAATTTCTATAAGGAAATCCCAATCAACCGAGTCGAAGGCTTTAGCAAAATCTAATTTTAAAATAGCACAAGTTATATTATTTTTACAACAAAGATTAATATATTCTTGAACAACCGCAACACCATCAGTAATATTCCTGCCTTTAATGAAAGCAGATTGCGAACAGTCAATGAGGTCATTCATTTTTAAACTAAGCCTATTAGCTAAAACCTTAGAAATAATTTTAACAGAGCAGTTCATCAAAGAGATGGGCCTAAAATCTTTTAAAGTATTAGCGCCCACTTTTTTATGTAATAAAATAACATTAGCAAAATTAAAACGACCTAATTGGAGATTACCATTATAAAAATCATTGAACAAACACATTAAGTCTAATTTTAAAACATCCCAAAAAGATTGATAAAAGAAAATAGGAAAACCATCCGGACCCGGAGATTTGTCTCCAGGTAAATCAAAGATGGCTTTACGAATTTCCTCAATAGTAAAAGGGGCATCTAAATCAGAAAGATTAATGTTAGAGGAAGATGGGTAAAGATCATTCCATCTAGCACTAACTCTATGCTTAATTTTGGTGCCAAAAATGTCTTTGTAATAATCAGTAAAAGCATTATTAAGATCTCTTTGATCAACTAATTCCACATCATTAACTAAAATGGAGTTAATTGTATTACTACGTTTTCTATTATTAGCTAGATTGTGAAAGAATTTAGTGTTATTATCACCTTCATTTATCCAATGAAAATTAGATCTTTGTTTCCACATAACTTCCTCTTTTTCAAGAATAGAATAGAGATCCTCTTTTAAATTATTAAGAACATTCCTTTCACCAATATTTAATTGTCTAGATTCTTCAATTCTATTAAGTTTAAGTAATTCATTAAGAATATTATCCTTTTTAATTTTAATATTACCAAAAACATTTTTATTCCATTTTTTAAGAAAATACCTGAGGTTTCTAAGTTTAAGCACAAAAATTTTAGCAGAATTACCATAATACTTAAGGCAAAAATAATTCATAGAAGACCACTTATTAATGACTAAATTAGAAAAATCAGGTTCTAAAAACCACATTTTTTCAAATTTAAAAACCTTATTCAAAAATCTATGACTATCACAAGTAAGGATAATGGGACAGTGGTCAGAAAGGGTAAAAGGTAAACCTGAAACTCTACATATAGGGAATTTATCCTCAATATCATCACAAACAAAAAATCTATCTAAAAGAGCAAAGGAGGGAGACTCTCTATTATTACTCCAAGTAAATGATCTATTGGATAGAGGAATTTCGATCAAATTACATTGAATAATAAATTGATCGAATTCCTCCATAGCCAAATAATCACCTTCCCGAGGAGAACGCTCCCCAAAAAAACGAGTCACATTAAAATCACCCCCTAAAATCCAAGGACCAGGGGCAAAAGACCTAAACTCGAGGCATTCATTCCAAAGAATCCGCCTCTCAATTTTAGAATTAGGCCCGTAAACATTAGAAATATTAAGAAAAGAGTTATCAGAAAGATTAATTAAGATAATGTGTAAAGAGTGCTGCTTCTTAATACACTGAAGTAATTTAAAGAGATTATCTCTCCAACCAATCATAATGCCCCCAGATGAGCCCATTGAGGGAAGAAATGCCCAATTTCTAAAACGAAAACCACCCAATCTTCTAAAGAAACGAAAATCAGGACATTCAATTTTGGTCTCTTGAAGAAGAGCAATGTCAATAGAAAAATCTTTAAAAAAGATTCTAACCTTATCACATTTACTGAGGTCATTCAAGCCTCTAATATTCCAACTAATGACTCTCATAAACCCATAGATCTAGCCCTATCAAGTTCTTTACTTCTAATAAACTCACGATCTAACTCAATATCAGAAAAAATAAAAGCAGAGCTACTAGCTAACCGTCTAAACTCAGAAGCAGATAAATCACCAAGCGCATAAGAAGAGTAAACACTACCAAAATCAAGATGCATACCAGAGCCTGGTTCCAAAACACTGCTCACAGTGCTTGAACCAGGAAACTCACCCGCTGACTGAGAGCGACTGCCTCTAATCCTGACACTGCGACGAACCAAACCACTCGAAGAAACATGCTTTCTACGCCTACCTCTCTTCGAAGTAGCAATAGAAGGCACTGAACTACCAAAAGCCTCAACATTCATAGCAGATAATAATCCATCAGATCCCTCACCTCCATCAATAGTATCAGTAGAATCCACACAAGCCACAGCACTAACATAATCCACTTGAGAATTGGTCAAACTCGGAGAAGCAAATGAAGAAATATTAACAACAGGAAGAAACTGGTCTAAAGCTTTGACCCCAGCTGAACCAGAGAAACACACCAAAGTAGACTCCCTAGGCAAATAGGGAAATTTATTCTCTGAAAAACAATCAACCTGTTCCAAAGAACCATGTGCTTCATGCACAACATGCAATGAATCTTTATTTGGCAAAATCTCATCAAAGTGCGAAACATCATCAACAGACAAAGCCAACATATCATCTGAAGGAGATTCATCTGATAAAAGCCAATCAAGGGGAACTTCAGAATGATGCAACAGCAAAAACTCATCAACTGTGGAAGATACATCATCACCCTCTAAAAGAGTAACATCAACCCAGCTACTGATATCAAATAAATCAGAACAACTCGGTGACACTGAGACCACAGGCAAATCGATAAACTGCCTCACTGCCAACTCTTCAAAACACACAACATCATTATGGAGGAAATGATCACTAACTGGAGCAAGAGACTGAAATTCGAAAACAGAACAAATAGGAGACCCATCACAATCCAAACATTTGCTACCTAAAATATCAACCGAGGAAAGAGCTGAGAACTCTTTAGACTGAACACTATCAACATCAATTATATCCGAGCATTCAGAGACAGTATCTGGATCAAGACATGCATATCTGTTGCTAGTGGATATCTTGAAAGGTTCCAGAAAAGAAGAAGTACCTTTTTTGGAATTAGGATGAATAAATCCACTAAAAAAGATGTTATCCAAAGATGAAATACAGCGGTCGACATCTGGATCAGATAAAATGGGATCTAACCTTACAGAATCTTGAAAAAATGCAACAGAAGCCAGCTCTGACTCTGGAGAAGCCGAGTAGTCCAAAGTGTCAACAAGCGTCTCTGTATCTCCACTAAAATCTTGATCTCCCTTATCAGTATTTGGGGAATTAATATTGTTAAAGTGAGATAAAAGATCGTCAAGTAAATTCAAACCATCAAAACTCTTGTGTCCAAGATTACTGATTAATATACCTCTCAAGTTGATGAAATTGAGAACGAACAAAAAACCATGCTTTGCCAAAATATCAGAAGGAATGGAAGCATTCAATGAGGAATCAGTGGTACCAAAATAAATCTCTGGATCTCCAAATTTAGCTTTATAACCCTTGCCAAAGTTTGGGGCATTAACAACATTAAAATGAAGAAGCAATGCTTCCAGGAGATTAAAACCTTCAAATCGAAACTGCCCTAAATAGTCGTTAATAAACCTTTTCAGAAGCATGATTTTAAGCACAAACTGAAAACCATTTTCAACCAAGAAATCAGACGAAACCGAAGAGGACGATAGGATCAAACACTTATCACTCTTATGACCAAAATTGCCGCAGCTGAAACACCTAATAGGATCTCGGCACTGGGATGCGAAATGTTTACTGTCTCCACATCTATAACAAAAAGATCCGTTTTTTTTAGAATCAATCCATCGGTTGAAAGAGAACTGAGGTTTCGCATCTCGCAAAGAATTCCCAGGCAAAAAATCTTTGACCACTTGAGCATAGGAGCGACGATGAAGTGAATCAGGAGCGGTAGCCTCAGAGATAATAAGCGAAGGAAAAGAAAGCGACGGGAAGAACTGAGATCTTGGAGAAAGGAAAGAACATGAAGAAGGAGCAGACATGGCTGCTTTCCCCTTAAATAGTTTTTGAAAAAAAATTGCAATTGTTATTTCAAAATTAAATTTCTATATACATAACTTGATTTGAAAATAATTGATTTTGAATTTAATTTGAATTTAAAATTCCAAGTATAAGTCTTATTTGTTTTAATTTCTATATGTATAGGTTTTATTTATAAACATGGTTTGTTTTTATTTCATTTATAAATTTATACACATATTCAAATATAAACTAACAACTTAAAATTAGGCTAACATACACATTAGTTTGTAAATCAAGTATTAATTATTTTAAAGAGACAAGTGTTGCATTTTTAAGCATTAATTTAACAAGTGTTAAAAGACTAATATAACAAATTGACAAATGTATAAAATTTGTACAAGTGTAAATTTTTCTTTTTTTTCTTTTATTTGATAAATCTGAAAATTTCATTTATATAAGCTTGCATCTTCATTCATATTGCTTTTTCATTTTCCTTAATCAAAAAGAAACTTCAAAACTATTTAATTCTAAAATCAGTAACTCCTCATTGTCAAAATTCCTGCATATTCAACACCAAATCAAGAACACCTCTTCAAAAATCAAAATCATCTTCATAACCAAAATCAAATAGATATCATTCTTGTTTCTGGAATCACAACTGCATATCAATTCAACATGAAGTAAAAAAGAAAAAAAAAAGAGATCAGGCCTGCATTCTGTTAATCTGGAAATGAACGTACTCTGCATGCAACTGCATTCATTCTTTTGAAATCAAAAAGCCTGCAATATTTTTCTACAATCTGGAAAGAAAAAGGGGCATCTGCATTCATTCTTCTAACTTGATTATTTTAAAAGAAGCCTTAAACTCATCAAGTAGAAATTGGAATCATTGATGTCTGCTGCAAATTCAAAAGAATCTGGGATTTTGTTCTGCATATAAGATCTTCAACAAAATTCAAAGCTTTTCAAATATAAAGCTCCGCTTTCTTCCAAAAAAAATGAGTAAATTTGAAATTCTTAAACTTTATATAGGTTGCATGTTAAATGTTTGAAAAAAAAAATGTTTCTTATCATAGATTAGAATTAAAAGTTATGAAGTGAAGTGTTTGACTGCCTGAAGTTTTAATTAAAACTTAAGCAAGTAAGTTAAATTACAGGATGATTGCCTCTGTAAAACCAGAAACATCCATGCATGTTAATTCAAACCAAAATTAAATGAGTTAATTTTGTATTTCAGTATCAGTAAAAAATAGTATCAATTTAAACTTATTTTTAAATCAAGTATTAGGATTTTTAGAGTTTAGTTTAAGTAGCAGTTAGTTCTTGAACTGAAAATGAAACTTGTGCAATTTCTTGTGATCTATGACTTGAGTAAGTTTAGGGATTCTTCTGAGTGGTGAAGTAGGTATAGGAGATTCTGAGAAAAATCAGAATAGTTTTTAAAATTTGTTAGATTTGATGCAGTTTTCAATTTCAGTGTTAAACCCTAGTTTTGAATGGGTTTAAGAATTGGGTCAGTTTGAGGAGAAGGATGGATCGAGTGCTTTGATCTTTTGAGGATCGGTAGATGGTGTGTGGTTGAGTTCGAGGCCGGAATGGGGGAAACTCAGATGGTCGGACTGGCGAACATTCACCGTTGACAGGTTTTGAGCAGAAACCTGTTACATTTTCCAGGTTTGGGTTTTTAGAGCTTGAATTTGATTTAGGGGATGGTGGTTCGATTTGATGATTGTGGAGGGTTGCGGTGTCATCCTCTGGGTTGTTGAGATCCTCGGCGGCGACTAATGATGGCCGGAGTCGCCGTGCATATGCACGGTGATGTTGTTTCAGATGGAATGTTTTGGGTTGGGTTTGTTGCAGGGAAGATTTTGTGTTTGCTCGAAGTAGTGGGTGTATGACTCGAAGAAGGCAGGCATAAGACTCGAAGTGGTTTTTGGGGTTCTCGGGTTGCTCTGAGTTTTTAAGGTTTACAGAAACCTGTAGTTTCTGTTTTATTTTTATTTTTTTTTAAATCTCTGAAGTTTATTGAATAGGAAAGTTTAAATTCAAGTTTTAAATTCAAAGTTTGAATTTAAGTTAAATTTAAGATCTCAGTTTTTAAATAAAAATAAAGTTTTTAAAAACTAAACTTAATTTACTATTTTAATTTGGTAAAATAGTTTAAACCTTTTTAATATGAAGTTTCTAAGATATGAGTAAGATTTGAAATTTTATTTAAATCTAGAAATCCAAAAGTAAAATTTGAATTTCAGTTTTTGAAATTTAAAGAAGGTTTAAATTTATTAAAATTTTGAAATGAATTTAACTTTAAAATATTATAGCACTTGTTTGTTTGTCTTGAAATTTAAAAAGTTTTAAATTATTTAACTTTGATAAGTTTAAATTGTTCTTATTTTAAACTTGTATTTAAAATGGAATTTAAAGGTAATTTTCAAAAGTACTTTGTTTTAAATAAAATTTGTTTTTTAAAAAAAAATTTAGAAATGTTTTATCTTAAATTACTTAAGATAAATGGTTTGAAAATTTATTTAATTAATAAGGCAATTAAGGAATATTTAGTTAATTTAATTAATTATTGATTAAGGTTTAATAAATAATTGATTAATGATTAATCAATTTAAAATTAAGACCATTAATTAGATTTTAAATTAATGATTAATGAATTATTAATTATGTAATTAAGTTTTAGTCAAGGTTAATTAATTAAATAATTAGACTTTAATTAATGGATAATTAATGAAATAATTAAAGAATGGTTAATAAAGGTCATTAACCTTGATTATTTAACAATTAATTAATATAGTTAATTTTAATAATTAATTAGATTGATTAATTTAATAATAATCAATTGTGAATGGTTTGAGTGTAATTACTTTATGAAGTAATTACGAAATTAATTAATATTGTTTATTTTAATTAATTAAATTTAATTAAGTTTAAACACTTGGGTTTTATAAATAATTACTTTATGTGATTAATGATTTGGAAATTACTTAGTTAAGTAATTGATTAATAATTATAGGTTGTAATTAAGTGGAGATGTTTAAGAAAGAGGTAATTTGGGTTAATTATTTAGTAATTAATCAAGGAATTAACTAAAATATTAATTAAAGGATAACTAATTTGGTTTAATATAGTAATTAAGTTAGTCAATAACTAATGTAATTAATCTGTGATGATTAATAATTAGAAGTTAATTACTTAAGGTAATTAATTTAGGAAGATAATTATTTAAATATAATTAAGGATCATTAATTATTATAACTAATGAAGTAATTAAAGTTGATTAATTATGATCAATTAATCAACGATAAAAATTAAAGGTAATTAATTAATGTAATTAATTAAGGATTAAGATAATTAATTATAATTAGTTAATTAATTGAAGTAATTAAAGGTTAATTACTATTTGGTTGAGAATAATTAATTTGTGAAATTAATTGAGGATAATTACATGAATGTAATTAAGGATAATTAATCAAGGGTGATTAGTTAAGGTGATTGATAATGAATGATTAATTGATTGTAATCAATTAAATGATTGGATAAACAAGATTTATATTGATGAAGTAATTAATTTAATTTATTTTAAATTAATTAAAGATGGAGTAATTAATTTAATTCACTTTAAATTAATTAGAGATTGCAGATAGTTAATTTAATTCATTTTAAATTAATTTTATTGTGATTAGTAAATCATTGCTTATGTATGAATGGATGACATTGATGGTCTTGGATGCTTTGTGATCTTAGTAATGAGATAAGTAATGTTGTGTGGTATGAATGCTTGGTTGCATTATGATGATAACTTGGATTATCTATTGTGATGGTGATATATGGATTATCTATTTTGATATTGATAATATGGATTACCTGTTATTTGATATGTTGATTATCAATTGTGATTTGTGAGTTATCTATCTGTGTGTATATAGATAATTGAATTGTTTTAAACTTTAAAACAACTTGGACCTAAAAGACACGCTTTGAATTTCGATGAGACCGGGATCGGGTTTCCATATTTGGATATCCGAAAACCACATCGATCCAAATTAACGCTAGGTCGTGAATCAAAGTGGAGCTTTGTGAAGACTCGAGGTGTAAGGACTATAAGTCAGTATAACTCTATGGGTGATTCCGTGATGAGTTTGACGGAATAGTACTTATAGGTTCGAGATGGTGATTCAGAGTGCAAGGGTTATCGTCGTTAACTCTAAGGGTGATTCCAAAACGAGTGTAACGAGATAATGCTTTCGGTTTCGTTCGAACCCGGAACGAACTTGTATGGATTGAATGCTTTCAGAACATCATCAAGTGGACGATGAGCATTCTAGGTGATGCATCCTACAAAGGTAACCGTAACCTCAAGCCTCATCAACCGGGAATGGCTAAAACAGGGGAGGTGCAGCAAGGCTTCGTGGGTAGCCCCCATTGGAGAGCGAGATTTACCCCTGTCTAGAGGTCTCTTTATATTCGGCTGTGTGGGTGGTTGCTAGCTACAACCACGAGGTTGTAACGACCCGTTAAATTCAATGATATTAAATGAGTCAATTTGATATGTTTTCTAATCTAATTTAAATTGAAATAGAAGTCTTAGGGTTTTTAATGGAGTAAATGTAGGGGTTAGCTAGTAACTGTAATTAAAGGTAAATAATTTAAATGTTTATATGACATAGATTGAAATAACGAAAATTTGTGTTTGTGGTTATAAGTCATAATTAGTTGATTAAAATGGTATTAATGAAATAATAACTGAATTTAATTGCAATATATAAACATCAGAATAATTTAATTGGTGGATTAAATTTGTTAAAGTTCATAAGTTTTGTAATTTAGTTTAGTAGAACTTTAAATTATAAACGAAGATTGAAATAAACGATAAATTTAATTATGTAAATGGTGACTCAAGACCTAGGTTATAGGAATTGGAACATAATCCAATTTGAATTAAGTAGAAGAAGGATTTGGTTAATAGGTAAGTTATTGTTCAAGGTATTGAATAAAAACTTGGAATCCAATCATAATTAAATGATAATAACGTTAGTATTAGAGAATAAATATATTTCAATGCAGTACCCGAATGAACGGAATAAAATGAATATATATTGAATAGAAATGAAATGTAAATTGGCACATTTGGTTGAAAGTTAATTTTAAGAAACATATAAATGTTGAATTTGTGAATATTAATATAAATATTAACTTGAATGGGATTCATTAATACAAAGATGTAATAAGTGTAGATAGTAAAAATTTAATGGCTGTAGTGGATAAAAAAATCTAGTAGTAACATAAAATTTATTTATATGGAAAAAGAGTATAGATTTGAACAAATTTATGAAAATTTGATAAGAACAGTGGTTGTAATCAGTTTGGTAATTTAATATTTGGAAGATAGAGATTGTGATTCAATTAAGGGAATTAAATTATAATAAATGGCCATTTAATAAATTCAACGTTCTGTGAGAAATCATAATAGTTGTGTAAAATGTGTACAAACTTCGATTTGGAAATTTATTGGATTTATAACGGTTTTGGTATTACATTTATGAGTTTAAAAGTTATTCCATTTTGTAAAGTAATAAAAGCTTATTTAGGTGACTAGAATTTAGCGTAACGACTATTGTGTGTTACCTATTCTTGTTGCTTGTTAATTTAAATTTTGGGAATCAAATTCAATTTATCCGCCAATTTACCGCAGTTAAAGTGAAATGAATTGGTGAATGAGTAATGTTAAATACAAATAAGATGTAACCAAGAAAAATCCCATTTATAATAATTTATGTAGAATAAAGTAAAGAAACCAGGAAATGAAAATGTGAAATTGTGGATGCAATGAGATCTTAAGTAATAATAACTTTGTTAGGTAAGTGATAACGGATTTTTTTTTTGTATAACCAAATAAAGATCCAAATTTATTTGGAAATTAATTGCAATCAATTGAATTTATTGCAATTAAATGGATTTAATATTTAATAGTTATGTAATTATTATTTGGAAGAAATTGGAGTTATTTGTAATAAGTATGAACCTAATGTTAATTTTTCTTATAGGATTGACAATTGATATGGAATGAAAAGAAGAAAATTTGGGTCAGAAAAAATTGGAATTTATGCATAATAAAATGGATTCTAACGTTAAATACTACGTTATTGAGATTTAAATTAGACTTGAAGAATAATGATGTGAATCAGGAACTAATGTTTATGGCATCTTTATTTTAGGTGAAAGTTGAGAATATAAAGATTTAAAAATCTAAAGTATGGGTTTTGAGAATATAATTTATAAAATTCTTAAATATAAGAAAGTGTAGGAATTAACATTGCAATTAATATACTGTCAACTTTTAATTCACAGCTAAGCCTGTTAAATCTTTTCAATTGATTACGAATCATATAAGAAATAAAATTTGGCCAATTTTAGAATTTAATATAAAATTTGGATTTTTATAATCTATTTAATTTATTTAATGAATATTAAAAATAGCCATTTTGGCCACGGACTCGGATTTCGACGAAACCAGTTTCATCGGATCCGTATCGGTGAATTATTATAGGGTTTCAAGTTTCGTATCGATCGGGCTTGTCGTTTGATCGTACGGGCGTGAAACGCCTTGAAATCAATTTTAATAAAATCAATTTGAAATCAATTTGGAAATTTTGTTTTCAGCATAACTTCTTCATACGATCAAATTTGGACGTGAAACTTTTTCCATCGCGTTCAGAATATTTTAAATTACCTATTTGGATATATAGATTTACGAAATTTCGTTCCGGAGACATAGCGGGCTTTTTGGGCCTTAGTTTGTTTCGTACGTTCATCTATCTAGTCTATCTACTCTAATCCAACCCTACCTATAAATATACAGTTATAAACCCTAGCTCCATTCTATTGTCTATTTGACGTACGTTCATCTTCTTCAAGCTTCTCTTCTTCTTCAATGGGGGCTAACCCTAGATCCAGTCAGTTCAAAAAAAAAATTCAAATTTAAAAAAAAAAAAAAAAAATTTCGGATCTGCAGCAGCTTCTGGTCGCGCTTCGGATTTCAGGGGAGAAAACCCTAGAGCAACTTCGGGTCAGGAAGAAAATGACTCGGGTCGCTCCGGGTCGTTTTGGCGAAAACTCCAAGCAAGCACCGGGGAATTGAGGCGGCGCACCGAAGTCAAACCCAAGTCGACCCAGGACCAGAATTTTCCATTTTTCAAATTTTCATAACTTTTGCATACGAGCTCGGATTCACGCGCGGTTTGTTTTGCTGGGATCGTATCGGAATTTCTGGCGTTTTGACGCTGGTTTGGATGGATTTGGAGACCGTCAAAATTTTGAGTTTAAACTGAATTTAAATTCGATTTAAATTCCAAAGGTGAGTGTTTAAACCCACTCACAACTACTAGAAGCTTTTATGTTTGTTAAATTAATTTTAGAAATGAATAGAAATTTATTTATGGGTATTTGGCATGTTTATTTTATTCATATCTGTTGAATTGCATTTATTAAATTTAACTGTTAATTTAATTAATTTATTGCGTATAAATTTACAATTAAAATTTATTTGTTTGTATATGAACTGCTAGTTAACAGTTATATAATTTATTACTGAATATAGACTGTAGATTAATAGCTGTTAAATTTAATCTGAATAAAATTGCCAGTTATTACCTGTTATATATTATCAAATATAAATTGTTATTGATTGATATTGCTTGATGATTGTGATTGGATGATGGGTGATGTTGATGGATGTTTTATTGTATATCATTAAATTGCAAATTATCATGCATATTTCCTTTCATTCGGGATTGTGGTTTGAAATGATATATAACCGCAAAATTTTATATTTTTAAATTGCGGATTGAAATGATAAATATTCGTATTACTTGACCATAGGATAGAAAATTTTATACAGGCACCGCGGTCTATATATAACTATTTTAATGTGATTTCTATGGTTTGGATGGAATACGGTTTGTAATAATCTTAAATTTTATATTGTATAAATATTATTCTTCCATATATATACATATGAAGTTGAAAATTTTGAAATTAAAAGGTGTATAAAAATCTTTATTTAAAAATGGAAGAAAATTAAGAAAATGGAGTTTAATAATTTATATCATATGTTTAAATGTTAAGTTTGGAAATTTTAAGATATGATGTTTATAATTGGATATTTCCCAAAATAAATTGAAATGAATATTCTAGTATAATTTGAATTGGGAAAATATATATATTTTATTACTAGAAATTGAAGTCTTATTATTTATGGATTTTTTGTGAATATTCAAGACTAATTAATAGAACAATTGATCTGTTGAAAGAATAAAATCCAATTTTAGTTTGAAATATTGTTACTCAAAATGGGTATACGTATATATAAATAAATTGAAGTGGTTTTGGAACTTGAGAGAGATAATATAAATTTTGGTTTAGACTTTAATAAAGAAATGTATTTGTAAAGCCATGAGAACTATTTTCTTTACAAAGTAACATTTAAGTTAAACCATTTAATTCATATACCGTTGAATGTCCAAACCATTCAAGTTTTTTTATAGAAGTTATGGTTTTAAATTATGATGTTCAAAATATTATGATTTGAAAATATTTGATTTTCAGACGTTATGAAGTTAAAGTATTATGATTTTGGAAAAGAATTATATTTGGGATAAGTGATAAAATATGGTTTTGGGTTTTGAAATGATATCATATTCATGGTTATGAAATGGAATGTTTATTCTGATTTTTAAAGTATAACCTATTTTTAAATGACCGCGGTGTTGTAATAACGATGGGTTGGCAAAGAGACCGGGATCGGATACGGACATACTCTCTGTCGATACCGAAAACCACTTTGACTAACCGTGTACGCGGTGGAGATTCCAGAATGAAGTAGGTGGTGGTGACGTTTCCTGTAAGGTAAATACGTGGACCCGACTCCCGTGAGTTGGCATAAGGTGGCTAAAACAGGAGCGATTCTCAGGCCAATGAGGTCATTCCTCTGATCGGACCCTCCTCTTCGATATTATACTTTGATTTTGGATTGATTCAGTGGCCACTTCTTTATTTTGATTTTGGGGAGTTAGTCCGAGGTGGGCGGTAACTGCGGCTACGCGTTTCCACCAGCCTGGATAGCAATTGGTATATCTACCCTGGCATTGCCTAGTTGTGCCGTGTCACCTACCATACCGAGCCTTTACTACGAGTTTCTATTTGTGTCGTACCTATGGAGTATCCTCTGGTAGCTTCCCGATCAGGAGGTATTACGGTACTGTATAGACTATTGGCATTATTTGTGTTAAGGGCTATATGGGTAACCCCTTAACGCTATTAAAAAGTAAGTTTATTTTATAAATAGACACTATTATAATAGCGCAATATACTACATAGTAAATAGTTTAATGGATCCTTAGGAGATGTAAATCCCGAACATCTCTTGAGTTACTGTACTCATATTTATTTCTGTTAATTTAACTCACATAAGATCTTTTAGTCTGACTCGAGTGTTTTTGTCTTTTCAAATTCGCTCGGGTCAGTCCGAGCATTTCAGGATCGAAGATTTTAGCTTTGGAGGACGAAGACGAATAATCCGTATTATTATTATATATAGTATTGCACCACACTCATACTGTTCCGCTGCATTGATTGTATTGGTATGTGTAACTCTGATATTTATTGTATAAAGCAAATCAAGTGTTTGTAAACTGTTTTGAACTGTATATTTATTATTATATTTTATCCTTCCGCTGTGAGATTCTGTTTTGTTTTTATTTCTTCTCTGTCTTTCTTATTTACCCCATAACAATCCGCCCTTGAGTATGCTTTGAATTGGCACGTGTGTCGGTTTAAAGTGTGCGAAAAGGCGGGATGTTACAGAGGTTGTCTTGTTCAGAACTGTTCGGTAAGGAATGGGTCCAGCCTTGTGTTGCAGGGGAGAGGGCGTACTCCTCGGCACGTTGATCTAGGACACGTACTATGACGGACGGTACCCCAGTAGCCCTGCCATTGCATGGAATCCAAAATCCAATAAGTGTCGTACGTATTAGTTGTACCCAACTATGCTGGAACATGAGATGTAAGCATTCCAGCTATTTCTGTATTTTACTTGAAAACCCTAGACACTATTATATTATCATCGGATTTCCTATCAAATGTTTTGGTTAGCGTAAGGTAAAAACTTTTCCATGTTTATGTGTGGGAAGTCTTACGTGATACCTTTCTTTTCAAAAGGTTTTTAAAGTTAAGCAACTTTAACCTGTTACTCACTCCCGACCCATGTTTGACCCGAAGTTTATCTTCTATTTTTTTAAACTCTTGGGTACTCAATTTTTACGAGTAGCCAGGGGATTCAGGTTAGGATTCAGGTTAGCTTTGACGAATTGTGGAGGAGCAATGGAGCAGGAGACTTCTGCGTGTAGATATATGTAGTTTTCCGCTGTGTAGATTTCTCTGAGTTGTTTCCTTGTACTGTATTGAGTTGTATAACTAGACAGGTATTTATAACTGTCTAGTATGTAATATATATCTGTGTAACTCTGATAATGGTTGTAAACTATGTAATGTTTATGTTATTAATATAATTTATTCGTTCCGCTGTTTAGATTCTGATGTTGTTTCTTTCTTTTCTTCTTTCTATTCTCTTTTCTATCTCTTTCTTTCTTATAAATGATGCGATTTTCTGTGGTAAGAAAGTCGGGTCGTTTCAATCTCAATAATGGATATATTACCACACTTCGTTTCTTCATTCATTTAAAAAATCCCGTTCACGATTAAAGATTATTAATAACAATAGGATGATATCATCCAATTTATTTTAAAATATCCATGCATTTTCACTTTCCAGATCTCAAACCCATTTTGTGATCACACAAACTCCCAATTCAAATCTACCATTTAACTTCCCAAGTTAAATCCCAATTTCATTTTGAAATTACCAATTCAGGTTGTTTGTTCTAAACTTATTTAATTTTCCCAAAATTAATCTCACTTTAATTTAATCCAGACAACTTTACTCAATTTGAATTCCCATTCAAATTTTAAACTTCAGATTAAAAATCTTCCCACTTAAGTTTAAAA
Source organism: Allium cepa (assembly GCA_030765085.1). Lineage (NCBI taxonomy): Eukaryota > Viridiplantae > Streptophyta > Magnoliopsida > Asparagales > Amaryllidaceae > Allium > Allium cepa. The sequence continues at coordinate 1,011,181,201 of CM060945.1, read as the reverse complement.
ACTTACTTCACTTTGGATTTCACATCACATTCCAAGGAAAATTCAAAACTTAACCTTTGATTTTATTCAAACATACATATTTATTCCTTTACATACCAAGTTACTTTAATTTTTAAACCACCTTTGGTTTTAAATTCAAAACAAATTCCTTTAAAATTTTCCAAACTTTTCTTATTTAAAATAAGATCACATTCAAAATAGTCTGAATAATATCATTTCTTTTAATATTTTGAAATCAATTTCACATGTTCCTAGACTTAGGATTCAAAACTTCACAATTTAAAACACACTTCAATTTATAAGTTATACTTATCTAAAAGTTTTCTTCCCTAAAACTTTTTCATTTTGCTTATCAATATTTACCAGAAAACAACATCCTATTGTTAAACACAATAACCATTCTATATTATAGTTTGGAACCAAATTCTAATTCATCTTATCTTTATAGTTTATTTATTTAATTCCAATATCCAACAACCAATTTCTTTATATATTGGAAAAACTCTTTCTTTATATATCAAAAGATAAACTTATATAAAAAAATTATTTACTTTTGAAACCATTTTAAAACCCATTTTATAAGAAAATAACAAGCATGCTCTCTTATATATGTGTACACTCAACTTATTCTAGGGTACCATTGACCATATCCTTAATGAGTATCCCCCACCAAAGCCAAGGTTCTCGCTTAACCTTCAGCTCTGATACCAAATGTAATGACCTGAAATTTTCGATCCGAAAATTTCAGATAGTTCAGAAATGAAGAAAAGAGATAGAAGAAGAAAAAGAAATGAAACACATAATCTCACAGTCGCAGCGGATCAAAATATAATATCCAATAAAATAACAGTTATACAAGGAAAACTATATCAGTATATTTACATTTTTAGTACATCAGAGTTACAACATTTCACAATCAGAGTTACAACATTTCCCTAGATAATAACAATATATCACAGCGGAATACACTCCATCGTTCCTACCATCTAGCTCGCCTCCTGAGCTCCAGAACGTCCTTACTTGAAAATCGGTAATACTCGATCTGACCCGAGCATTACGTCAAAGTAATACCCAGGTCAGGCTGGAAACCAGCATGAGTAAACCCACATAACATGAAGACACCACGCTATATAACTTTAATGAATTACCAGGGTAAATCATAATTTTCTACGAGTTCTAACCTTGTTTAAGTCAAACATTTATCTCAAAACAATATCCAAGAATCATTATCCAGTTTATATATACATGATATTAACTGACTCCATTCCAGCCTGTTTTCTTCTAAAGACAAATTTATAAAGAATCGAAGTGGCTTCGGGTATTTATTGATAACCGACCCCGGTCTCTTCGATATCAGTATCATCATAAATTCAAGTTGTTTAAGTGAATACAACTTAATATTAAATACAGATGACATATTAACACAGCAGTTCATCACAAATAGATATCTTACATTATCGTAGTTCAACCAAACGTTGCATATCACAAAGTATCACAAATGTCATGTCAGAGATCTCAACCATTCAAGACATAATTAATCATCCATAAGCAAGATTAAATAGTTGTTCAATTCCTAATTAATTCAATTTAATTCCCAAGTAAATTAAATTAATTACCTCCACATCTTGCTTACCTAACATTAATTTATTACAAACCATTTATCCTCATTTTAATTAATGAAATTAACTATCAACCTTTAATTATCAACATTTAATTCTTCAATTAATTACACTAAGTAATTAATCCGTAAATACTTCCTTTTAATTACTTGCATCTAATTATTTCCATAAAGTAATTATCCTCTTTAATTAATTATATTCAGTAGTTATCCATTAATCACTTCCACTAAGTAATTATGACTTTATAATTAAATTAAGTAATTATACTTACTCACTTCATAAGTGATTATTCTTAATTAATTAACTAATTAATTATCTTAAATTAATTATCTTAAATTAATTATGTTAATTTTTAGTTAATAAATCTTACCTTAATTCATTGACTCTCCCTTATATTTATTAATTATCCTCTAGTTATTAATTAATTAACCTTTAATTGTTTAATTAATTAATCTTCAACAATTTATCTTTAATTAATTAATTATTCTTAATCATCAAAACCTTAATTTATTTAAAAGATAAGTCCTTTATCTTAATTAACTTATTTAAAATCTTATTAAATGCACTTTTAATTAATTATCATAAATACAATTATCTTACATAATTAAATTGCAACACTAGTGACCTATGTTAAAGGTTAAGTTAAACCTTGAAATTTCTTTATTTATATTTCTATTCCAAATAAAATTTTAAATTTAAATTTGACAAAACTCTAGAACTTTGCTTACATTAATTCCATTTATCATAAACGAAATTTGGCCCAAAGGAATTAACCAGTCTAAAGCCCAATCTCCGTCCTCCTTCTTTTAATAAAAACTGCTAATACTAAAGCCCTACTCAAGTTTAACCCAACGTTTTCCCCATGCAAACCCGAATCTTACCTCTCGACGTTCCTTCTCGATAAAACTTCGAGATCATCATCGGGCTAAAACTAAATTTTCCCGAGACTCCAATCCCAAACAACCCTCCACAGATATACGATGACACACGTGCACGTGCACGCTAGATCCGGCCACCTCCAGCCCTTGCTCCAGCCGTCGTCAAATAGGTGATAACTCCACCGTCATTTCCCATAACCCAGAAACCTAGAACTATCATTAATTGAAAATCGAACAATTCGACCAACACTGGAACCAACACTATCGTCCAAATTTTTCCTGCTCCGCCGCTACCAGCCACTAGGACCCAAGGCCTCTCGTTTGAAGGTTCATCAACACACCTCTACCTTTCCCCCCTTCTTCGGCCTCACTCGACGCCATCCAACCACCAGAATATGCCACGACCTTCCCTCGCCCAAAACATGACCTAAAATCCTATTTCGGCATTGCCGCGCCACCTCCAGTGTCCTAAAACAAAACCCCTATTTTTCCCACGATCACCGATCCACGACCTTCCTTCAGACATAACCCCGCCGTCCACAACCCACGTGATCGTCAGAAATTGACCAAATATCGATTTCCTTTCAACATGAAATATCATAATATATATGAATTTAAAAATCCTTAGATTATTATCAAAATTCCTCATTTTCGAAATCGAATCAAACTATAAAATCAAAGCAAGAAATTTAAACAATCGAATTTCAGGCTTAAATTAATTTTCACTGTAATCCCTTGTTTTTGAGATAATTGCTAAATAAATTTACTGGGAAACATTTTCAAAATTTAGATATCATGCTTACAATCAGAGTTTCTTCAATCATCAATGTTGGAAGTATTTGAGTGAGGAGTTAAGAATTTTTGAAAGGATTTGATGGTCTAAAATTCAAAAACAGAGACCAGGAGCGCTTTACATAGTCATGCACACATATGACACAACAAATCAAAACTTTAAATCAGGCAGCACATTAATACAACCATGCAAAACATGATAGGGTTAGTTCTATGATTAATTATTGCATGCACAAGTTTACAGATATTTAATCTTTAAAAGATTTATATTTACTCATAGTTTAAGGAAGAACAGAGGAAATTTGATCAGATCACTCACCTGCTTTGAACAGAGAAGCCATAATTTGATTTAAAACTGGAATTGCTTGAAAATCCTTCGAAAACTGGAAAGCTGTTGAGATGATCTGAGGTAGTTGATTTCTTGATACTTTGATTAGCTTGATTCCAGATTGAGATCTTTACTTTTATTTCCTGGTTTTGAATTTTGTTTTTAGTTCTTTTTTTTTCTTATGCCGATTTTAGTTTTACTGGCTTTTGATTTATTATTCTTTGCTAATGAAAATAAAAGTGTAAATGAATAAGGATTAGGAAAGTATATCTCTGATTTATCTTTTATTTATACTTTTTTATATATAAAGACACTTGTAAATTTTACTTACAAATGTCATTTGCATGTAATATTTGATTTACACTTGTTAAAATGCAAGGTGAATTTGTTTACATTTGTAATTATATTGTACCTAATATATTTATATATTTTTATATAATACCCTTTATTAAATTTTATTCTTATTCATGCCTTATGTATTTATTTACTAATTAATAAGTTCTTTTCTAAATCTATATAAATAAAAATTCTTTTAAATAAAATAAATAAAAACTAATTATAATGAAAATAAAATCAAGCATATAACATATTTTAAACCAAAATATAGTTAACATATACATCTATCCTTTGAATTCCAAATTTAAATTCATATTCAAATACAATTTAAAATCCAATTTGAAATTAACTTACACAAATATATTTACTTAAATAAACACTGATTCAATTTGTTTGAAAATATAACATTTCTATATAAAATCTTCTTACATCCATATATATATAAATATAAACAACCATTACTATTTGTTTCAAAAGATAATTTGTCAAATTTTAAGTAATTATATTAGGAGATTATCAAATATTTATCCAGAGATTTGAAATCCAGTTTTCATAATATTTTCTAATTCACTTACATAACCATATATCTTTCATTATCAGAATTTTTTTATATGTTCAATTGAATAAACTAGTTAATTATTCATTTACCGGATGTTTAAAAATCCGGGTTATTACAGAATAGTTTTCTCAGTCGGTTGAGAAAACTATTTAATCGACTTATGGCACTCTAGTGAGAACACTATCCGGTCGACTGAACTTCCTTGTTTTATTATACCTGTTTATTTTTAAAATTCCTACGTAATTCAAGTTCATATTCAATAGACTGACTTTCTATGCTCAGTCCACCGATCAATTCTGTAATGGCTATTTTTAAAATACATCTTCAAAAGTAGTGATTGTTCGAAACATCTCTGCGAATAGAAATGGTTGTGATTGAATGGTTGCAACTATTTAACGAATCTCTTTGGTATATATATATATATATATAGCACTACCAGAATTCATTTCCAACTTTTATAGTTCTATATTGCTTGATCTCTTCTCTCTTGAGCACTAGTCAATTCTAAAAGCATTTAAATAACATTTGATTTACTTCCATTATCACTAAGCACGCATCGTGAATCATTAAAGATTATAGGAAGATTTGTGCTAGCAATCAAAATCTATGTTTAGAGAACACAAGCTTGTCTACTCATAATCCTTTATTATATTGCCTATTCCTCTAGGCAAAGTGAGGGTAGTTGGTTAGAGGAAATTCCGAAAGAGGGATTCGGAACTTGATGTAGGACGGGAGGTTTGAACCAGTATTAAATCCTGGTGTGACTGCTTTTATTTTCTTTACTTCATTGTACTCTGCTTACTAATATTTCTTAGTATAGACTACTTTAGTTAATATACATATATAAGCCATATTACATAAGATCCGCGTGCACTTTCACCGACGACTTGTCATATACACCAGCGTTGGGTTATTTTGATAATGACCATGTGCCATATAAATCTTTCACTCCCTAAGGGAATGACCTTGCATCTATATGCCTCTTGATATTAAGACAACTATCGCCCATTATATTAGTCACATAATCTTTATAATAAGGCAATGACCACATGTCGGATACACTATGATCTATTGTTTAAGCAACAATCATTCCTTCATATACACCTAACAACCTATCTTTCGTTAAGCTAACAACCTTCTGTCATATATGTCATCCCGTTTATCCATACTTAAAGGTTCTCCTACACATATCAATACAAATTCTTCTAGCATTGTAAAATTTATGGTAACTTTCCACATTTATCATTTAGGCATCATACAAGTCAAGATAGCGGTAATCATTTGTATTGGCCCAAAAAGGTCAAGGTTTAATTTATGCATGCCATAGGCATTTAGTTGACTGTCTAAGTTCAATCAATTAACCATTCACATGTTATATTTTTTCTACGTCTACTAATCAGTTGAAGTAAAAGGCATCAGTCGATTGTTTGTTTGTTCGGTCGACTGATGAAGCTTACTCAATTGACAATAACGTCCTTTCTTTACACTATTATCTTTCAGCTACTTATGTAAATATTACATCGATCGATGGGTTTTGGTTAATTGAATATTTGCCTATTTATTGTGTTTTGGCGTTTTAATATATTTTTTGTTCACCCAATCGTCGAACTTCATTTTGACAGTAGGTTTATTCTTAATTACAATATAGAAAGGTTATACTACATTTCTATTGGTTATCACCCACTCTTCTGTTTGTATTTAATGATTTCACTATTATATATTGTTCTTCTTCTACTCCATCGTCTTCTATAATTATCAATTCAATTATTTATACCAAATCCAATATATATTGTGTTCATTGTCAATTTACTACTTATCTATTCTATTTTATTATTAATTAGGTTAATTATCTTTTCACATAACTTGTCTATATTCTTTCAATCATTCTTATTTTTATCGATATAGCTCTAATCAAATTTCAATAGCCAATAATTACCTCTAAACCCAATTTACAATGTTTATGTACCCGTTGTATATGTTTAAAGATTATTTTCATATAAAACGTTCAATATTTATTTATTATCGATAATCAATAATGAATTAAATGTATGAATATAACTATATATCAAAGGAAATAGAGTCTTATTCATAGTTTAATCCAAATAGCTTAGATATCCTCTTTCCTTCTTACCCTTTAGAATTTCCTTAGCTTCTAAACCATGTAAAATTCCAAGATGTTTAGTGATTTGAGAAGTTCCCTATTTTATCTTTTATTTAGACTATTTATTTATTTATTTAAATTGATTGATAATTATTGGTTTCGTTATAAATCTAGGATTTGTTTAGATGAGGACGAGAAGATGAAGAAACGTACTCTTCTTCTGGATTGGGAAGGTTTATACACATACATTAATTGTATTAGTGAGTCATTTACCCTTATTAGCCCATTTCATTTAATTTATTCTTTTGTTTGTAACTTACACTTCATGAATCCGGCTCAAACTTATTTTTAATGAAACTTAACCAAAAATGTACTCTCTATGCAATAGTACAAGTTTCAACCTTTGATTCTTTCATTTTTTAAAATTCATATTTTGTGCTTTTTAGTAAATTACCATTATACCCTTTAACTAAAATATTAGAGCACTACTAAAATTTATGGGGTCTTATAGGACAGCAGTTTTTTGACTTGCATTTCAAATATGTATAATCATGCAATTCCACTTATATTCAGTCTTATAACAAATGAAGGATCGACGATCCAATTTGGGTTGAGCTTCTTAGATAAATTTTTTTAAGGACTCTATCAACTTCTTGTTATAAAAGGTATACCAAATTTGGTTGACGGTTCGATATTTCCATGTAATAGGAATATACTTTGGTATATATTCAAGGCATGATATATTACAAAATGATATCTTACCACAGTCACATCATGGACCAAGCAAAATTTCTGAAATGCTTTGTGGGAAACTGATAGTTCCTTTTGGACTTATATGACAACTTCATTCTGATCTTATCCATTTTTTGGTTAAATCTCTAAGGTTGGTCGAAACTTTATCTTGTGACTTCGTAGTCTAATCTTTTATTTATTTAATTCTATGGATATAATTTGGACTCTATCAGTTCTTCATCATCTATAACTTTTTCAATCATATATGCAAACCTACATTTTCGAGGGGAGTTATGTCACTTCCCTAACTTGTGTATCCTTTAATGACTTTTGATTACAAGGAATTTATTTTATGGCTTTGATTGTTAAGCTCATGCTAATTATTCCTTTATAATTTTTAAGACTTTCGATCGTACGATAATAACTACCTAGCCAAAACACACACATACACACATAGATATGTATGTATGTATGTATGTATGCATGCATGCATGCATGTAGTGGCCTCCTCTATGTATGCAAAGAGTATGACATGTAGGCATATATGCAAAATATTCTAAATTTAATAAACATATAATTTTATATGAATTCAAGTGCACCTCATATCGTATTAAACTATGTGCATTACACAACTAGTGGTACAAGTGTAAAGCGTTTCCAAGGTAATATAATCCTAGTTTTTAACATATTATATCCTAGCAACCATGCACATAAAGTTGAACAATCGATTCAAATAATCCAAAACAATCATATATGGCCATTAAACATCCGAAAGAAATTTCCTAACCTAATAAATCTAAATAATAAAATGGAAATGTACTATTGAAGAGTTTAGGATGAGGAGTATGACTCTTCACCTATGGTTCCTAAATGCTTTCTACTAGTTCGTTTCCTTATCATACTCGAACCAACATTACCGCTTCTATTTGAAGTCTCATTAGTCCATGCTCTACTATATGAATAGGTCCACGAAGTGCGATGGATTTTTGACTTCACTTTCATATCGTCTAGATGATCTGGCTTAACTATAAGAGCTGAATCATGAACATACTTCTACAAATGTGAAAAATAAAAAACTTTGTGAAATCCTGCCAACTTTAAGGAACCTTCACTCCGTAAGATAACTTCAGTATTCTCTATTACTGTAAACGGCCATACAAGGCAAGGTGTTAGCTTCGTCAAGCTACCAAATTTCATAATATGCTTTAGTGGCGATACCTTCACAAACATTATGTCAACTACTATGGATTATAACTCTGTATTCCTTCTACCATCATAAGACTTACTTTGTAGTCTTCATCCATTTTCTTATGAGCTATACTTTTTCTTAAGTACCTCTGATCATGTTTGGTTTAAGTATAACCCTGTTACTTGCCTCCGACCAAAAAAGGGATTTGCACTGCTATTCATATAAAGCGTAAATGGTACCATGCTTATGCTCGCCCGATAGTTGTTATTACAGGTAACCCCTCTATTGGTAAATGACCTTCTCATGCTCCACTGAAGTCAAGAACACAGACCCTCAATAAATTCTACAATACTCTATTCACTGTCTCTGTTTGTCCATCTATCTATGGGTGATATTCGGTGTTAAGATTCAACTTAATCCGTAAGGAATTTTGAAATCTCTCCAAGGCTCACTAGTAAATAGTGGATCTTTATTTCATACTATGCACATTAAAATCTTGTGCAATCTAACGAGTTCTCTAATATATAAGGTAGCCAACGAGGTTATTGTTTGCATACTCTATACTGTAATAAAATGAGCGCTTTTAGTCAAACGATCAACAATGACCCAAATACTCTAATTTCCTTTTCTACTCCTAAGTAAGACTCTTTAAAATCCATCAATATGTGTTCCTACTTCCACTATGGAACACCTAAGGGAAGTAATAGACCACTTGACTTCTTTTGCTTTTGTTTGATTGTTTGATAAGTCAAGCATCCAGCAACATAATTTTCCATTTGCATCTTTACCCTTAGCTAATAAAAAACATTTCCTTCTCCATATACATCTTGTTTCTGCCAGGATACTCATTATAGAACATTGAGAATCTTACGAAATCTGCTCAATTGGCTCTCTAATCTTCAATACACATAAGCTACCAATTCTCCTTACACATCCCTTGTATTAATAGTGTACCCATCTAAATTAGAAGACATCTCTCCTCTCTCCAACTAATCCATGACACCTACCAATACCCCTTCATGAATCTGACCAGTGCCAATATGATCTATCAGTGTCGGTCTAACCCTTAAAGCTGCCCACAAACCAGAAACAAACTCTAATGATGGTCTGAACTCAAATCCAAAAATAAACTCTTATTGACTTCGCTCCAACAACATGGAAATCAATGTTGCATGATATTCGCTTAAATCATTGGCCACCACGTTCCATTTTCCAAGGGTATAAGAAACATGAAAATCTTATGAAGCTAGAAACTCCATCGACTCCTGCTATCTAAGATTTAAATCCTTCTAAGAAAATAAATATTTGAGAGAATTATGATCTATATACAACTCAAATCTCTCTAACAAATAGTGTCTTTAAGACATAAGTACAAAATAATCGTCACTAACTCAAGATCGTGAGTAGGATTATTTCTCTCATAGGTCTTTAAATGACATCTAGTATTTGCTTCTACTATGCCTTCCTACATCAACATAACTCTAAGCCTAGTACTAAAAGCATCGTTATATGTAGCAAAAGGCTTAGTGCCATCTATGATCATCAATGGTGGTGGATTTCTTTCCATTGTCCTTGGATGCCGGCGGCTTGTTAGTATTAGAAACCACCTCAAGTGCATAAGCCTGGACAACTAGTTTAGTCTTACCAAGGATGGGGATTAATGCTTCATTCATCCAAGCTGGTTAAAATTGAAGCATTTATTCTTCCCTATATTGACCCTGTTGTTCTAGACAACATGTCCCTACTTATGGCATTTACTACATAGCACATTTCTTAAATTTCCCTTGTCTCCCATTCATTCCTAACTCTATGCGCTTCACTAAACCATTCTCACTATTACTCTCCTTCTTTGGATCCTCTTTACTTGTACCTTTAGAAATGGTAGTTTACAATGCCTTGCCATCAGACTCTCATATGTAGCACCTATAGGAACACGACTAAGAGCCAAATCTTTAAGTGGTTGCCTCAACCCCTTAGGAAGCTTCATAGCCTTTTTTATTTGAGTATTCATAAGATCTAACCCAAACTAAGCCACATATTAAAATGATTCATATACTTTTTCACAAATATATATCCTTGCTATAGATGGATAAAATTCTCTAACATAAATCCTTGCTCAACTATGGAAAAGAGTATAGTTTCAAAACGCTTATTGAAATCACCCCAATTTATATCCTCCTCATCAGTCTCTACAACTACATTATCCCATCAAAGTAACGCCTCTCTTTGCAAATGTCAAGATGAAAGTTATCTCCTAATAACATCCTCAAATCCAACACAGTAAAGATTCTCTTATATGTAAGTTGCCATGCCTTCTTATCCATAAAAGATTCAATCCACACCTTAGGCTTTCCACTCATACTAATAAAGTCCATGATTGGTTGATTGACGGGAACTTCTCATTATGTCTGATGCATAGGCGCATCCAGATTGACACTAATCTATGCTCTAGTCTGAAGATACCTATAGAACTAAAGTGGAACGATCATAAAGACCCCTCTATAGCTACATCCCATGTACCTTCTGTAACGACCCGGAATTTTGGGCAATACCGATTTAATAATCTGCAATAATAATTTAATTGATTTGATAATTTACTTTATAATTTCAATTTAAATTGGTGAAATTAATCTTTTAAAGAATAACAAATATTTAATCTGGTAAGTGTGATCAATATCTTTTAACAATTTAAAATTTGATAAGAATTGTTTTTCAAAAGCTAATAAAATTTTATTCTATTTCTAATATATATGTTTGATATATATTGTGAATGGAAATATCTTTTGTTTTAAATTAAAAATTGAATTTTCAAATTGTAATATATGTAAGCATATGTTATAATTTGATATTGTTTTGAAATTTTTATCTTAATCTATTAATAAATTATATATGAATGAATATTGTAATTGAAGCTTTGTTTTAAAACATAATGTTTTTCAAAAGATAATTTAAAGATTAATTTAATCTGTTTCCAAAAATATAGGATAATTGTTATTTAAATAAGATAGTTTAAAAATGATTTAAACGAGCTTTGTTTTTTTTTCTTTTATAATGTTTAAAGTTTTAAATGGTTATAGATGTTTATGTATAAGTTTTAGATTTTTTTTAAATACATGTATAAGGAATTTGTTTATATTTTAATTAGTTTTAAAACATTTTTCTTTTAAAGGTAAATTTATATTTATAAATGTAGGCATTTATTTATAAATTAACTTAAATAAGTAAGTTTATATTATCATTTAAATGAAATAAAATTTTATTTAAAATGCTAAAATACATGTGTAAACATGTTAAGGCTCTCTAAACACATGTAAGTAAATTAAGCAAGCATATGACATTTGTTTGAATTTAAGGACAAGTGGCAACATTCCTATTTTAATTTTTAATAAATGTCTTTTAAGAAAACAAGCTTCTTTCAAAACATTTTATTTCTTTCAAATGTTAATGGAAAAATCAGAAAACAAATTTCCAAAATCTGAAAATAAAATCCAAAAGTAGATCTGAAGTTCTTCTCAACATAGTAAAATCTGTAATTTCAAATCCTAAAGTGTAAAGCCTACATTTGCAAATGCAATTGATCTTCAAAACCTCAACCTGCATTTCAAAAGACTTCAACCTGCAACAATTAAAATCTGCATTTCTTCAAACTGCATTCAAAATTAAGGGCTGCAGCAAGTTTCAATCATTTTAAAGCATAAAATTGGAAACATGCAAGGGTTCAATTGCTTCAGCAAAGAAAAACTCAAACATGCAATTGCAGGAATCAAAAACAGGTCTTCTGTTCTGTGTTCTGCATAAATAAGAGGTGAGTAAATCTTCATTTTAAAAAAAACAGATTTGAACCTGATGTTTATCTAGATTTGTGTGACTATTTATAAAGTAGTTCGGTATAAATTTGTTGCACAGATGATTGCAAGTTTGTATAAATATTGATATGTATGTATGTGTCTGTAATAGTTATGCTCTGTTGAATTATAGGTAGTTATCATTCAAACTAATTCAAATCTTTCAAAAACAAACATTATTTGGCTTTGATAATTTAATGGTAGTTGTAGTTAATGGATGGTGACTGTTTTAAAAATCAATTCAGGAGTCTATTGCAGTAAATAAAAATTTACAGAAGAATTTTGAATTTTGGTTAAAAATTTATTACCTTAAATTCAAAATTTGAATACATATATGAAATTTTGATGTAAAATCAAGAATTTAGATATGAAGTTTGTAATATTTAGTGTGATAATTTATTCGAATTTTGGGTTTGAACTTTTCTGAGTTTTTGATGAATTGCCGTCGAATTGCTTGATGAATGGAGTTGAAATTTGGATCGAGGCTAGCTTATAGATTGTTGACATAGGGAAAAATACCAGAGAATTTTTCCTATGCTTGATTTGTTCGAAATCAATCGAACTAGGGTTTATGCTAGTTTTGGGTTTCGTCTTGCAACAGGGGATACCGCGACTTGTATGGTGGACCGTGGGCATTCACGACTAGGGTAAGGGCAGCGTGGAGGTTGCGACGATACTTCGGAGTGATTGTTGGAATTCCGGTGGTTGTTTTGGCCGTTGGCGATGTGGGGTTGTAGTTTGAGCTTCTGCAAATTTTTGGGTGATGGGTCAAATTTCAAATCGTATTTGGATTTTTGATTCTGGGTTGAGATTGAGGTTGTCGGCGCCGTTTGTGGTTGGTCCACGATCAGGAAGTTGATCAGTGGACGGTGGCTCGGTTGCGCACGTACACAAGTGTACGTGTGTACACTGGAGACGGTGGTTTGAGTTGGGAATGGGAGTTTTGGGGAAGATGATGAGTATCGAGGTCGACTCGAAGAGCTTCTCGTATTTACCTGTAGTCGACTCGATGCAATAAAGAATGGTGAGTGACTCGAGGAGAACACGGGGTTCATAGGGTGGGTAGCTCGAGTTTAGGAGATGCCTTTCTGATTTGTACTGTGTAGTGAGGTGAAGTTTCAGAATTAACTTGTTGAATAAATAAATAGAAATCATGTTTAAGATTTTATAAAAGGAAATAGATTTGCAAGTTAAAAACTGGTGGTTTGAAACAAAATTAATCGAACTTTTAAAAGGTGTAAATTGAATTTATTTTTAAATTTAAATTGGTTAAAATGATTTCTTATTGGAAGTAATTTAACTTAATTTTGAATTTTAAATTTAAAAAAAGGAATGTTTTGCATTTGAATATTGAATCAAGTCTTAAGTTAAATTTTAAAGAAGTGTTCAAAAACTTAAGTTTCAATTTATAATGAAAATTAATAGGTTTAAATTAGATGTTTAAAGTATTTTAAATTTTAAATTTAATTTCTAAATGCCTTATTTTCAAATAAGGTTATTATTAAAATTTTGAAATTTAAAAAGAATAATTTGTTGTTAAGATACTAAAATTTGATTTAAATTCAAATAGAATATTTATAAAGATAAATATGATTAAATTATTTTGTCATGAGCTTAGGAGTACTTAATAAATATGATTTGTTAATTAAGATTAATGAATTTTCAATTTATTTAAGGATTTTGAAATATAAGAAATTAATTAATTAATTGTTTAATTAATTTTAAATAATTAGTTAATTATTTATTTAATTTTAAATAACCACTTAATTATGAATTAATTAAAAGTAGTTACTTAATGAAGTAATCAAGAGTTAATCTTTGAACATAATTAAGAACGAAAGTAATTAATTATGGAAGCAATTAGTAGAGGTTACTCATGCAGTAATTAAGGTTGAGTGATTATTGGGTGATCATTTAATGATATTAATTAAGAAATTGATTAATATAATTGTTTAAGGTTAATTAGTTATGGAGTAATTAATTAGTTAATGAATTAAGATTCATTTAATGATGGAATTAATTATTTTTAAGAAAGTAATTAAGATTTATTAAAGGAAGAAATTAGAGATAATTACTTATGTAAGTAATTAAGAGTTAATTACTTAACTATTTTAGTTAACCAATTAATGTGATTAATTAATTAAAGAATGAGATTGATTTAAAATTAATTACTAAGCAATTAATTAAAATGAAATTAAGTAATTAATTAAAATGAAATTAAGTAATTAATTAAGGATTAATTGTTACTTTAAATTGATTAATAATTACTTAATGAAGCAATTAAAGAATTATTAATTATAGTAATAAATCAGGGTTAATATAATTAATTAAGATAGTAATTACAAATTGTTAATTACTGTTTATGATTAATGAGATGATTAATTACAAGTTAATTATTTAATTAATTAAAGGATTATTAATTAACAAGTTTATTAATTAATTAATGAAGTAATTTAAGTAATTAATTTAAATATGATTAATTAACTGTAATTAATTAAGGATTAATGTAATTAATTATAGTTAATTAATTAATGAAGGATCATTAATTATTGTAATTAATGATAGTAATTAAAGGTTAATTACTGAATATGGTTAAGGATAATTACTCGAATGTAATTAAGTCGATTTATCAAGGAAGATTAATTAAAGAAGATCATTAAGAGATGATAATGAATTTGATTTGAAATAAATCAATAATCCAAGTGATTAAAGGATAATATTTAATTTAATTAGTGGTCAATTAAATTTATTAAGAGTTAATCAATTCTGCTATGGGTGATTGATTAATATTGAATGGTTGATATTGAGTGATTGATATTGGATGTTGAATGATATTGGATGATTGATATTGGGTGATTGGTTGATATTGGATGATTTGGATGACTATGACATTTGTGATATGCTGCTTTGTGAAGATGAATATTGATATGAATTATCTATTGTGGTAATATGATTCATCTATCTGTTTATATCATCATAAATATAAGTTTAATTGTTAAACCCTTAAGTACAACTTGGACATTAAAATGGCGTTTGGTTTTGATGAGACCTGGATCGGGTTTCCATATTTGGAATCCGAAAACCACATCGATTCTAATTAAATGTTAGGTCGTGTATCCAAGTGGAGCAAGTGAAGACTCGAGGTGTAGGGCTATACGTCAGTATAATTCTGTGGGTGATTCCGTAATGAGTTTGACGGAATAGTACTTATAGATTCGAGATGGAGATTAGAGTGCAAGGGCTATGGTCGTTGACTCTGAGGGTGATTCCAAAATGAGTGCAACGAGATAGTGCCTTCGGTTTCGTTCGAACCCGGAACGAACTTGTATGGATTGAATGCTTTCAGCACATCGTCAGGTGGACGATGAGCATTCTAAGATAGATATGTTCTATAAAGGTAATCGCAGCCTCAAGCCTCATCAACCGGGAATGGCTAAAACAGGGGAGGTGCATCAAGGCTTCGTGGGTAGCTCCCACTGGAGAGCAAGATTTACTCTTGTCTAGAGGTCCCTTTTTATTCGGCTGTGTGGGGCGGTTGATCCGGACAACTGCCGGGGTTGTCTTGTTCGGAACTGTCCAGTAAGGGATGGTTCCGGCCTTGTGTTGCAGGGGAGTGGGAGTACTCCTCGGTACGGTGATCTAGGCCACGTACTGTGACGGGCGGTACCCCATTATCCCTGCCATTGATGGAAACCCATTCTTCCTATGAGACCCTACGGTTTTGTTTGTATTACCCACTTTTGTGACTAGTAGCTGGAATTTAATGAATGTAACAATTTCGGCTATTTCATATTTACTTGAAAACCCTAGACACTATTATAATATCACTGGATTTCCTATCAAATGTTTTGGTTAGCGTAAGGTAAAAACTTTTCCATGTTTATGTGTGGGAAGTCTTACGTGATACCTTTTCTTTCAAAGGATTTTCAAAAGTTAAGCAATCTTTAACCCGTTTACTCACACCAGACCCCTGTCTGACCCAAGTGTTTATTTTATGTTTTATTAAACTCTTGGGTACTCATATTATGTATGAGTAGTCAAGTGATTCAGGTTTGCTTAACGAATTCTGGAGGAGTAATGGAGCAGGAGGCTTCCACGTAAAGTTATATATATTGATTCCGCTGTGTTTGGTATCTGTTTCTTCTGTTGTACTTGAGTTGTATAATTAGACAGATGTTTATAACTGTCTAATATGTGTTGTTTATTGTGTACTCTGATGTATTATGATACTGTGTAATATTTTATGTGTTATATTATATTTTATTCGTTCCGCTGTGAGTTCTCTGATGTTGTTGTCTTTCTTCCTTCTCTTTCTTTTCTTCTTCTATCCCTTTCTTTCTTCAAGATGAAGTGATTTCCTGGAGATAGGAAGTCGGGCCGTCACATTTGGTATCAGAGCGTTAGGTTGAGTGAATACCTAGGCTCTATAGTGGTGTCTTCCTTGAGAGAGCGTACTTGTAATTTTTGTATATAACTATATATATATATATATATTTATATCTACCTGATCTGTTGGGTTATCTGTTCGGATTTTCCAGCACAAGTTTTAAAGGTAGATAGAGTAGTGGTGTGTGTTTGTAACACGACTACCACTGATGGAAGAGGTCCATATGTTGAGGTTAGAAGTATTTGTCGAGACTGTAGACCTAATACCGTCTCGAGTGAGTTTTGTTGTTTGGAGTAAGGATTTCTCTTATATCCGAAGGAAATCTTTTGAAGATTCAGAGTTTATCTTTGAAGTGTAAGTTTGGATTTCGCTCGGGTGAGCGAATTTTTCTAGAGTTTGGATTTGATGGAAGAGCAGAAGTAAGTGATGGTATCTTGGTAACTGCATGATGAGATGCAGAATCCATGGATATTCCAGAAGATGATTTCTTTGAATCAGTTTTAGAAGTAGTTAAGGAACAGTCTTTACCTGCCTCAGGTAAGACACGTCTGTGTAGAAGTTATCTGGATTTTCAGTAAGAGAGATTGGCTGTTCTGGAATATGAGACTAAGGTCTATGAGTTTCTTCGCTTCGGCATGGTCTCATTTGTCATTTTTTTTAAGGAGAGTGAGGTGTTGATGCTTGGTTTGGAGCCCGAGTTTCTTTTGGGTTGTCTGCATCTCGAAGGTCTTTTGTGTGGTTTGTAGATGGTTTTGGTTTTCGAGAAGCATTTGGATTAGAATTCTTTAATTAGCTGTGGTAGCAGTTTCAGTTCGAAGTGTTCGGTGTGCTGACGAGAAGGTCTTTTAGCTTTGTAGTATCATCGAAGTAGAGTTGGAAGCAGCAATGTTGGTTGTTTCTCCGATTGTTCGGGAATCTTAGTGGTTCTTCTATCAGCAGCCCGGAGCAGTTGGTGGAAGTTATCTTGAAGAATTAACCTTGTTTGGAAAAGTTTAAAGTTGTTCTAATTGGTAAAGAGGGGACAGTTTCTTTGGAATTCGAATTAGGTTGGATCGCAAAAGTGATTTGCGATTGGTTTGGAATTTTCTTGAGCATTCTTTTGTTTGAGACAGAGGATTCTCATGAGGAAGTAGGAGCTGCTGGAGTAATCAGAAGATTATGCATCTGGAGTTGAGTTCCATATTGTTTTGGTTCCAGAAGTGATTATGGTAGCTAGCCCGGTTGTAGGATGGTTCTTGGAGAAGTAGAGTTGGTGTAGCAGCTCAAGAATTTATTTTTGGAATTTGGATTTGGTTAGATCTAGCTATTGAGTTGGATTCTACTGTAAGGTTGTGTGACTGAGTCAGGTATGTCACTCATATTTTTATGGATTTGATGAACAAAGTTTCCCGGATTTAGTGGATAAGTTGTATTCGTGTTCATCAACAGTATTCTCCTCTATTTCAGAATCAGAGTTGTGCAGCGGAAGCGAGCTAGTAGCTATACAAGGAAGGAAATAAGTTCTGTTTTCTATTGCTTGAGTAGTAGTGTTTGTGCTCTGGATTTCGACGGATTATAAAGACTTTTCTATTGAATAGGATCCAAAAGCTAGTTTGCTTTGGTCTAGTTGTTTCTGGAAGTATCAGCATAGGTTGAGCTGATCAAGAAGAGATTGGCAGCCCTGGATTGTCTGTCGAGTTATACACATATGAGATAAGGAATTTGGAATTCGAAGTTGGAGACTTCATTGTTGTTAGGATTTCTTTGGTTAAGAGAGCAGAAATTGAGTAAGATTGGTTGGTTAGTGCTATGGCATTTGAGATTTCTTATCTGTGTTCTGATAAGATAAGATTTGTTGTCTATGAGATTGAATTGCCAGTTTGGATAGCTGGAGTTCATTTTATTTCACATACCTCTGAGGGAGTATGTGTATGATTCATCGATTGATTGTTGAATCTGTAATTCAGTTGGAATTGGATGTTGAGCTGGATTTGAGAGTAATCTGATGTTCTGTTCAGATTGATGAATCTAGAGATGAGAGGAGCTCTGGATTTTGGTAGTATAGTTAGTTTGTTAGCTTCTGTAGAGCGAGTCTACCGGTTATTTTTACTTGGGAAACTCGATATAGTGTTAGAAGATTTATTCTAATTTATGTCAGGATAATTAGTTATGTTTGTTTGTGTGATTGATTGCTTTGGTTGATAGTAACTGATTGATAAGTATGCTTTGCTAATTGAATTAAAATCTTTGCTGGGTTATTAAATTATCTTTTCTTTTAAATTCCAGGGACGAAATTCTTTTAAGGGGGGAGGATTGTAACGACCCAGAATTTTGGGCAATACCGATTTAATAATCTGTAATAATAATTTAATTGATTTGATAATTTACTTTATAATTTCAATTTAAATTGGTGAAATTAATCTTTTAAAGAATAACAAATATTTAATCTGGTAAGTGTGATCAATATCTTTTAACAATTTAAAATTTGATAAGAATTGTTTTTCAAAAGCTAATAAAATTTTATTCTATTTATAATATACATGTTTGATATATATTGTGAATGGAAATATCTTTTGTTTTAAATTAAAAATTGAATTTTCAAATTGTAATATATGTAAGCATATGTTATAATTTGATATTGCTATGAAAATTTTATCTTAATATATTAATAAATTATATATGAATGAATATTGTAATGGAAGCTTTGTTTTAAAACATAATGTTTTTCAAAAGATAATTTAAAGATTAATTTAATCTGTTTCCAAAAATATAGGATAATTGTTATTTAAATAAGATAGTTTAAAAATGATTTAAACAAGCTTTGTTTTGTTTTCTTTTATAATGTTTAAAATTTTAAATGGTTATAGATGTTTATGTATAAGTTTTAGATTTTTTTTAAATACATGTATAAGGAATTTGTTTATATTTTAATTAGTTTTAAAACATTTTTCTTTTAAAGGTAAATTTATATTTATAAATGTAGGCATTTATTTATAAATTAACATAAATAAGTAAGTTTATATTATCATTTAAATGAAATAAAATTTTATTTAGAATGCTAAAATACATGTGTAAACATGTTAAGGCTCTCTAAACACATGTAAGTAAATTAAGCAAGCATATGACATTTGTTTGAATTTAAGGACAAGTGGCAACATTCCTATTTTAATTTTTAATAAATGTCTTTTAAGAAAACAAGCTTCTTTCAAAACATTTTCTTTCTTTGAAATGTTAATGGCAAAATCAGAAAACAAATTTCCAAAATCTGAAAATAAAATCCAAAAGTAAATCTAAAGTTCTTCTCAACATAGTAAAATCTGTAATTTCAAATCCTTAAGTGTAAAGCCTACATTTGCAAATGCAATTGATCTTCAAAACCTCAACCTGCATTTCAAAAGACTTCAACCTGCAACAATTAAAATCTGCATTTCTTCAAACTGCATTCAAAATTAAGGGCTGCAGCAAGTTTCAATTATTTTAAAGCATAAAATTGGAAACATGCAAGGGTTCAATTGCTTCAGCAAAGAAAAACTCAA
This sequence comes from Allium cepa, assembly GCA_030765085.1. Classification (NCBI taxonomy): domain Eukaryota; kingdom Viridiplantae; phylum Streptophyta; class Magnoliopsida; order Asparagales; family Amaryllidaceae; genus Allium; species Allium cepa. The sequence continues at coordinate 1,011,160,920 of CM060945.1, read as the reverse complement.
ACATGCAATTGCAGGAATCAAAAACAGGTCTTCTGTTCTGTGTTCTGCATAAATAAGAGGGGAGTAAATCTTCATTTAAAAAAAAATTAGATTTGAACCTGATGTTTATCTTGATTTGTGTGACTATTTATAAAGTAGTTCAGTATAAATTTGTTGCAAAGATGATTGCAAGTTTGTATAAATATTGATATGTATGTATGTGTCTGTAATAGTTATGCTCTGTTGAATTATAGGTAGTTATCATTCAAACTAATTCAAATCTTTCAAAAACAAACATTATTTGGCTTTGATAATTTAATGGTAGTTGTAGTTAATGGATGATGACTGTTTTAAAAATCAATTCAGGATTCTATTGCAGTAAATAAAAATTTATAGAAGAATTTTGAATTTTGGTTAAAAATTTATTACCTTAAATTCAAAATTTGATTACATATATGGAATTTTGATGTAAAATCAAGAATTTAGATATGAAGTTTGTAATATTTAGTGTGATAATTTATTCGAATTTTGGGTTTGAACTTTTCTGAGTTTTTGATGAATTGCCGTAAAATTGCTTGATGAATGGAGTTGAAATTTGGATCGAGGCTAGCTTATAGATTGTTGACATAGGGAAAAATACCAGAGAATTTTTCCTATGCTTGATTTGTTCGAAATCAATCGAACTAGGGTTTATGCTAGTTTTGGGTTTTGGCTTGCAACAGGGGATACCGCGACTTGTGTGGTGGACCGTGGGCGTTCGCGACTAGGGGAAGGGCAGCGTGGAGGTTGCGACGATACTTCGGAGTGATTGTTGGAATTTCGGTGGTTGTTTTGGCCGTTGGCGATGTGGGGTTGTAGTTTGAGCTTCTGCAAATTTTTGGGTGATGGGTCAAATTTCAATTCGTATTTGGATTTTTGATTCTAGGTTGAGATTGAGGTTGTCGGCGCCGTTTGTGGTTGGTCCACGATCAGGAAGTTGATCAGTGGAAGGTGGCTCGGTTGTGCACGTACACAAGTGTACGTGTGTACACTGGAGACAGTGGTTTGAGCTGGGAATGGGAGTTTTGGGGAAGATGATGAGTATCGAGGTCGACTCGAAGAGCTTCTCGTATTTACCTGTAGTCGACTCGATGCAATAAAGAATGGTGAGTGACTCGAGGAGAACACGGGGTTTGTAGGTGGGTAGCTCGAGTTTAGGAGATGCCTTTCTGATTTGTACTGTGTAGTGAGGTGAAGTTTCAGAATTAACTTGTTAAATAAATAAATAGAAACATGTTTAAGATTTTATAAAAGGAAATAGATTTGCAAGTTAAAAACTGGTTGTTTGAAACAAAATTAATCGAACTTTTAAAAGGTGTAAATTGAATTTATTTTTAAATTTAAATTGGTTAGAATGATTTCTTATTGGAAGTAATTTAACTTAATTTTGAATTTTAAATTTAAAAAGGGGAATGTTTTGCATTTGAATATTGAATCAAGTCTTAAGTTAAATTTTAAAGAAGTGTTCAAAAACTTAAGTTTCAATTTATATTGAAAATTAATAGGTTTAAATTAGATGTTTAAAGTATTTTAAATTTTAAATTTGATTTCTAAATGCCTTATTTTCAAATAAGGTTATTATTAAAATTTTGAAATTTAAAAAGAATAATTTGTTGTTAAGATACTAAAATTTGATTTAAATTCAAATAGAATATTTATAAAGATAAATATGGTTAAATTATTTTGTCATGAGCTTAGGAGTACTTAATAAATATGATTTGTTAATTAAGATTAATGAATTTTCAATTTATTTAAGGATTTTGAAATATAAGAAATTAATTAATTAATTATTTAATTAATTTTAGAAAATTAGTTAATTATTTATTTAATTTTAAATAACCACTTAATTATGAATTAATTAAGAGTAATTACTTAATGAAGTAATCAAGAGTTAATCTTTGAACATAATTAAGAACGAAAGTAATTAATTATGGAAGTAATTAGTAGAGGTTACTCATGGAGTAATTAAGGTTGAGTGATTATTGGGTGATCATTTAATGATATTAATTAAGAAATTGATTAATATAATTGTTTAAGGTTAATTAGTTATGAAGTAATTAATTAGTTAATGAGTTAATATTTATTTAATGATGGAATTAATTATTTTTAAGAAAGTAATTAAGATATATTAAAGGAAGAAATTAGAGATAATTACTTATGTAAGTAATTAAGAGTTAATTACTTAACTATTTTAGTTAACCAATTAATGTGATTAATTAATTAAAGAATGAGATTGATTTAAAATTAATTACTAAGTAATTAATTAAAATGAAATTAAGTAATTAATTAAGGATTAATTGTTACTTTAAATTGATTAATGATTACTTAATGAAGCAATTAAAGATTTATTAATTATAGTAATAAATCAGGGTTAATATAAGTAATTAAGATAGTAATTACAAATTGTTAATTACTGTTTATGATTAATGAGATGATTAATTACAAGTTAATTATTTAATTAATTAAAGGATTATTAATTAACAAGTTTATTAATTAATTAATGAAGTAATTTAAATAATTAATTTAAATATGATTAATTAATTGTAATTAATTAAGGATTAATGTAATTAATTATATTTAATTAATTAATGAAGGATCAATAATTATTATAATTAATGATAGTAATTAAAGGTTAATTGCTGAATATGGTTAAGGATAATTACTCGAATGTAATTAAGTCGATTAATCAAGGAAGATTAATTAAAGAAGATCATTAAGAGATGATAATGAATTTGATTTGAAATAAATCAATAATCAAAGTGACTAAAGGATAGTATTAATTTAATTAGTGGTCAATTAAATTTATTAAAAGTTAATCAATTCTGCTATGGGTGATTGATTAATATTGAATGGTTGATATTGAGTGATTGATATTGGATGTTGAATGATATTGGATGATTGATATTGGGTGATTGGTTGATACTGGATGATTTGGATGACTAGGATATTTGTGATATGCTGCTTTGTGAAGATGAATACTGATATGAATTATCTATTGTGGTAATATGATTCATCTATCTGTTTATATCATCCTAAATATAAGTTCAATTGTTAAACCCTTAAGTATAACTTGGACATTAAAATGGCGTCTGGTTTCGATGAGACCGGGATCGGGTTTCCATATTTGGAATCCGAAAACCACACCGATTCCAATTAAACGTTAGGTCGTGTATCCAAGTGGAGCAAGTGAAGACTCGAGGTGTAGGGCTATACGTCAGTATAACTCTGTGGGTGATTCCGTAATGTGTTTGACGGAATAGTACTTATAGATTCGAGATGGAGATTAGAGTGCAAGGGCTATGGTCGTTGAATCTGAGGGTGATTCCAAAATGAGTGCAACGAGATAGTGCCTTCGGTTTCGTTCGAACCTGGAACGAACTTGTATGGATTGAATGCTTTCAGCACATCGTCAGGTGGACGATGAGCATTCTAAGATAGATATGTTCTATAAAGGTAATCGCAGCCTCAAGCCGCATCAACCGGGAATGGCTAAAACAGGGGAGGTGCAGCAAGGCTTCGTGGGTAGCTCCCACTGGAGAGCAAAATTTACTCCTGCCTAGAGGTCCCTTTTTATTCGGCTGTGTGGGGCGGTTGATCCGGACAACTACTGGGGTTGTCTTGTTCGGAACTGTCCAGTAAGGGATGGTTCCGGCCTGGTGTTGCAGGGGAGTGGGAGTACTCCTCGGTACGGTGATCTAGGCCACGTACTGTGACGGACGGTAACCCAGTAGCCCTGCCATTGATGGAAACCCATTCTTCCTATGAGACCCTACGGTTTTGTTTGTATTACCCACTTTTGTGGCTAGTAGCTGGAATTTAATGAATGTAACAATTACGGCTATTTCATATTTACTTGAAAACCCTAGACACTATTATAATATCACTGTATTTCCTATCAAATGTTTTGGTTAGCGTAAGGTAAAAACTTTTCCATGTTTATGTGTGGGAAGTCTTACGTGATACCTTTTCTTTCAAAGGATTTTCGAAAGTTAAGCAATCTTTAACCCGTTTACTCACACTAGACCCCTGTCTGACCCGAGTGTTTATTTTCTGTTTTATTAAACTCTTGGGTACTCATATTATGTATGAGTAGTCAAGTGATTCAGGTTTGCTTAACGAATCCTGGAGGAGCAATGGAGCATGAGGCTTCCACGTAAAGTTATATATATTGATTCCGCTGTGTTTGGTATCTGTTTCTTCTGTTGTACTTGAGGTGTATAATTAGACAGATGTTTACAACTGTCTAATATGTGTTATTTATTGTGTACTCTGATGTATTATGATACTGTGTAATATTTTATGTGTTATATTATATTTTATTCGTTCTGCTGTGAGTTCTCTGATGTTGTTGTCTTTCTTCTTTCTTTTCTTCTTCTATCCCTTTCTTTCTTCAAGATGAAGCGATTTCCTAGAGATAGGAAGTCGGGTCGTCACACCTTCTCTAGTATCGCTATCCATCTAAACTATTTTAAAATGAGATTTATTAGCAACTTCCCTAAATAGTACATACATATAGAAAATAAAGTGATGTGTGCATATGTACATCAATTTTTCCAACTTGTAGTTGTATACAAAAATACAAATACACTCTCCAAATACATTCTGTGACGACCCAGGTTTCCGACACCAGAAATCCGTATCATCATGAAGAAAGCAAGGGGTGAGAAAATAGAAATAATAGAGAAGAAAGAACAACAACATCAGAATCTCACAGCGGAACGAATAAATTATATTAATCACATAAGTACGTACATATTATACAACATCAATCAGAGTTATACAAACAATACATCACATACTAGACAGTTATAAACACCTGTCTAGTTAATACAAGTCAATTCACAATACAACTCAAGCAATACGACCCAGAGATACCAACACAGCGGAAATATATGTATATCTACAACGCTGAAGCCTCCTACTTCATTGCTCCTCCAGAATTCTTCAAAGCTAACCTAAATCCCTTGGCTACTCGTAAAAATATGAGTACCCGAGAGTTTAGGAAGAAATAAACTCCGGGTCAGACATGGGTCTGGTGTGAGTAAAAGGTTAAAGTTCCTTAATTTTGAAAATCCTTTGAAAACAAAAGGTATCACGTAAGACTCCCCACAAATAAACATGGGTAAGTTTTTACCTTACGCTAACCAAAACATTTGATAGGAAATTCAGTGATATTATAATAGGTCTAGGGTTTTCAAGCAAATAGAAAATAGCCGAAATTGTTACATTCATTAAATTCCAGCTACTAGACACAAAAGTGGGTAATACAATCAAAACCGTTGGCACTTATTGGATCGTGGATTCCATACAATGGCAGGGCTACTGGGGTACCGCCCGTCACAGTACGTGGCCAAGATCAACATACCGAGGATCACTCCCGACCCCCTACAACACAAGGCCGAAACCATTCCTTACTGAACAGTCCCGAACAAGATAACCCCGGCAGTTGTTGCAATCAACCGCCCACACAGCCGAAAAATAAAGGGACATCTAGACATGGGAATATCTTGTCCTGCTTGGGCATGACCCATCTAACCTTGCTGCACCTCCCCTGTTTTAGCCATTCCCGGTTGATGAGGCTTGAGGCTGCGATTACCTTTAAAGAATACATTTCTATGAATGCTCATCGCCCACCTTACGATGTTCTGAAAGCATTCAATCCATACAAGTTCGTTCCGGGTTCGAACGAAACCGAAGGCATTATCTCGTTACACTCATTTTGGAATCACCCTCAGAGTTAACGACGATAACCCTTGCATTTTGAATCTTCATCTTCACTTCAGATTCATGACCTATCGTTAATTTGGAATCGATGTGGTTTTCCGATGACCAAATATGGAAACCCGATCCCGGTCTCATCGAGATCCAAAACGTATCTTTTAAGGCCAAGTTGTCTATTTAGTCTTAACAATTCAATTCAATATTATCAATATACACACAGATAGACAATTCACATCTCATAATAGATAATCACATTATCATCATAAACAGATAGTCTGTATCATCATCCAAACAGATGATTAAATATTATCATACTTAAACCAAGCATCCATATCACATAGATATTACTCATGTCATATCTGAATGCAAAATCATTAAATGAAATATCAATATCATTCATCCATAAGCAATGATTTATAATCATACCATTTATAATTAATTTAAAATGAATTAAATTAACTACTTCTATCTCTAATTAATTTAAAGTAAATTAAATTAATTCTTTATCTATAAATCCTGCTTATACAATCATTAATTAACTATAAATCAAATTAGTTAATCATCCTCTAAATATTTATCTTGATTAAACACCCTTGATTAATCATTCTCTAATTACAATAAGTAATTAGTCTTTAATTAATTTTACAAATTAATTATCCTAAATTATTCATAGTAATTAATATTTAATTACTTTATTTATTAATTAAATATAATTAATTACATTTATTCTTAATTAATTACATAAATAAATCACCACATTATTAATTATTCCTTAATTAAACAATTCTTAATTACATCATTAATTATATTAATTAATGATCTCTAGTTATATTTAAATTAAATTACTTTATTTAAATTAATTACATTAAATAAATAATCTTTAATCAAACACAATTGTTAATCACCCTTGATTGATAACAATCTAGTAATTAACCCTTAATTACTTATATAAATAAATAAATTAGTCCATAATTAATTATCTCCACTAATTAATCCCTTGATTAATAACAAAAGTAATTACCCAAATTCTCCATTAACAAATTATCTTTCACTAATTACATTCAGTAATTTTCATTAGTTACTTTCCTAAGTAATTCCACTTCGTTAATTACATTAAGTAATCACACTTAACAATTTAACCAATGATTATCTTAAATTAATTAAACTAAATTAATTAACTTAAACTAATCACATTACTTTAATTAATTACATTGAGTAATTAATTCCTTAATTACTTTCATTAATTAATTATACTAACAATTCCACAAATGATATAAACGCTTAAGAATAAACATTTATTTCCTTACTCATTTCACTTATACTTATTCCATTTCAAATTATTTAATTAATTAATCATTTCTTAATCAATTATTGAATCTTAATTATTTAATTAATTACTTATTTTACTTTACACCATTTAAATAATTACTTCTTAATCATGTTATTTAACTTTAATTAACCATTCCTTAATCATTAATTATTAACTTTAATTATTAATAAAACTTAATTTCCCATTTATTAACTGCTAATTACTTAATAAATCAATTATTAATTCTTAATTAAATTACTTAATTCATTAACTATTAATTCATTTATTAATTAACTTTAAGCAGTTAATTACCAATAAATTTATCACTTCATTATTAATCAATCTAAACTCTGATTACCGTTATAAAGCAATCAGTCCTAATTACTTTCGAAAATAGTTAATCAATATTAATTTGTCATCTTAATTAACATTTAATAGTTCTTCTTGGAAATTTTGAAAATCGAATTATTATTAACCATAAACTTAAATGTTAATAAAATTTATAGTTAACTTAAAATAATTACTTAATTAAGTTAATAATTAAGTATTAAAACATTATTAAAGTATTAACTAAACTAATAAGGACTTGTATTACATTTTAACTCAACAGTTAAACCTTTATTTAGCTATAGTATTTAAAACTTGTAGAAAACATGTTACTTAACTTCACTTTCAATATACATCACTGCAATTCTAGGATAACTCGAGTATCCCTGGTTAAAACTCGAGCAATACGTTCACCTGTACCCGCTTCTCCTTCTCCCCTCTTTTGTTTTCTTCTTACTTTCCAGTAAGTTAAGAGTTTAAAACTTAAGTAAAATTAAAAGCAACAGGCTCCCTCATTAACACGCTGACACAACTCACCCCGTACACATGCACGGCGGCGCGCGAGGCTCTGATCATCTTCCAAGATCATCGGCATGTCCCAAAATCCACAAAGACGCGAAAACCAAGCTCGAATCACTTTCAAAGTTTACAAATTGAAATTTGGTCGTTTTGGTCGAAAAACTGAAGCTTACACGGTCGACAAAACGACCTCGCCACCGCCGCCGAGACCACCTGAGACCCTCAACCTTTGGCCACACCTCGACAACACGCCAACGCTCCATTTCCCAATTGCTAGTGACACTCGATCGCGAAGTGATGACGAACTCACCACGTTTATAGTCAAGTTCAAAAACTCGATTAAAACCCTAACTCGGCCTCGTTCTTCAAATTCACACAATAGAAAAATTATTTCACATTTTTTTCAATATCATAGATGATCATACTATCTTCAAATCAAATTTCAACCTTTATTCATTCACCAGTAATTGATTAAAATGCAATATTTGTTCACATTCGAATTGCTCTGAGAATACTAAGCTAAAAATCTTAATTCTAGTTTTGAAAAAAATCATATTTTGCTGTAGGAATTTAAACTATGAACTTGACTTAATATTTTACAACTGTCCATTTTATCAAGTTATCATTTGATGCCTGTAAAAAAAAATAACAGTGATTATATTTTACAACAAAGTTCAGCCAGCTTTTAGAAATCTAAATTTAAGTTAAACATCTTGTTTAGTTGAAAAGCTTAAAGCTTTAAAATAATCTGTTGAGAATAAATTGTAATTGGAAGAAAATATACAACCTGTAACAATCATCAGAGGTGTACAGAGCATCACAAACATGTATTCAAATTGAAGCATATATATAATCCAGGTTATGTATAAATCTTGAACTATTTTAAATGAACTTAAAGCTTATATATTTTTTGTTTACGCACAGCAAATGAAAAACAGAGCAAGTTTATAATGAAAGCAGTTTGAATTTGCAGGCTTGAAATATACAGAAATTTCATCTCACAAACACCCAGAGAAAAATGAATATATAAATATTCACACAACATATTTAAGCATTCAAATATTAGCATGCAACAGATTTTAAAACTTAGGTAATTTTAAAAGTGTTACTCACCATTGTTGAGAATTGAACAGAGCATTTTATTTTGAAAAGCTTTGAACTTTAAAAACTGAGAATGGCCTTGCTTATGATCTCCAAATATTCTTGCCTTTGTTGAGTTGCAAACATTATTCCAGTTGTATAAATGGAAGCATTTGTTATTATTTCAGATTTTCTATGTTGAACGAATGAAAATAAGTATAGATATATAGAAAGAAATGTTAGGATGGGGGAAGGTGTTTACTGGGTTAAGAAACTTTGCAGGTACTACTATTTGTGTTTTGTTTTATCAGGCAAGATTTTTGTTAGGGAGGCTGAAAGGATGATTAAAACAATTCGAATAGAGTTTGTTTAAGCTTGCATTAAATGTTTAAGTACTTTATGTACATGCATATATTATATTTTTACTTGTTTAGATTTTTCTTGCCTGCATACTTATCTTACAACATATTTATCTTGCTTTATTCTTTAGCCTGCATACCTATTTGCAGCTACAAATGTACCTTGTTTTACATTGCTTTTATTTTATTTTTCTAAATTTCCTACAGGTTGACTACACTTTCTTATGCCTGCGTATGTTTTGTTGTACTTTAGGTCTCCTATAAATCTTATTAGTACATAGATATTTTTCTTACTTATTACTTTGCTTTGCATTTTATTCCTTTTTCTTGCCTGAGTCTTTATCTACAAGCTATCAGCATTTTATTTTTACTTTACTTTGTTATGTTTTCTAAACTTCCCATACCAGATTCTTTTACCTGATTTGTTTTTATACTTCATGTGTATAGTAAAGTAAATACAAGGTTGTTTTAGTCACTTGTATTGGTTTGTTACTTAACATATGTGTTTCTTTTTATTTCTCTTTTATTTTTGTACTTGTTTTAATATAAATAAGGTGTATTTAATTTTAAACATTTTTAAAAGACTTACTTTATTTTAAATTTACAATCATAGCTTTTTCAAAATATGTGTATATGTATAAACATAAGTTTAAAATAACAATTCCTATTTATTTAAAATCCATTGTAAAAATATTACATTATTATTATTGTTTTTTTTTTAAAATAACTCATTATTAAAATAATTTATAAAAGAAATTATCACTTAATTACTTATTTTCATCAAGCTATATTTAGAAAGAAAATAAAACAAACTTTTATTTAAATTTAGACTTAGGCTAGAATACTTTTAAACAAATAATTTTTATCTTAAGTAAATAAAACATATTTTTATCAAGCTATACTAAAAGAAAATAAAACAATCTTTTTGTTAATAAATTTTAAACTTAAACTTAAGCTAGAATAAGTTCTAACTATAAAACATTTATCTTAAGTGTTTAAAACCATACAGTTATTTATTTAATAGCTTAATACTAAATTAAATCAAATTTCCAATTTTCAGAAATATTAAAATTAGAAAACATGTCTTTATTAATTAATTTAAAACAGAGCTTATCTATTTATAATATATACAAATATATATATATATATATATATATATATACTACAAATAGAAAACAATTTACTAGCGTCTAAAAGATAAATCATCAGTTAAATATTTATTTAAAGGAGATTATTAAATCAATTTAAATCTTATTAACAATTATTATCAAATTAATTTAATTTTTACACAGATTATTAAATTTATATTGCCAGAAATTTCCGGGATATCACATTCCTCTCCCCTTAAAAGAATTTCGTCCCCGAAATTTAAAACAAAGGTAATTTAATAATTCAATTAAAGTTTTAATTTTAAAACACAAGCATATATCAATCATATGCTAACAACCATAGCAACCAATTTATCTAATCAAACAAATCTAACTATCCAGACAAAATTCCGGATAGAATTTCCTCGAGTTTCCCCAAGTATAAATACCGGGTTACTCGCTCTATAGAATCCAAACAACCAATACTACTAAGCTATAGAACTTCCACTCATTTAGATCTACAACTGAACAGGATATCAGACTACAAACAAGTCTGACTCAACAACCAAACCTCCCAGAACTGCTAATTCTACAACCAGAGATAGATCTTACACGTACTCCCTCAGAGATACGTGAAACACAATGAATTCCAGTTATCCAAATTGACAATTCAATCCTGAAGTCCAAACACTTATCCAAAATCGAATCTCCGATTTCAGAATCCAAATTCCTTCGTCTCTTATCCACAAAACTCTTCGGACGATCCTGTGCTGCCTACATCTTTCCTGATCAGCTCAACCCTTGCTGATGTCCTTAGAAAAAATACTGAATCAAAGACAATCCAACAAAATGATCTTTCCAATATCAACCAAACTCAGAACACGAACTCTATTCCACAATCAGAAAACAGAACTCACTTCTCTCATTCGGAAAAGATAAAACAGGTGCACTCCAAACTGGCCTCAAATCCTGAAAAATTCCCTGTAGAACTCTCTAATCCAAACACTGCAACATCCAATTGCTTCCAAACCAAAACAGCTGCCACCATGCTTCCACTACGCATCTCTGACTGAGCAGATGAAAATACTAATGACGAACACAAGTAAATTGAACAACACATCCCAAAAATAGGGTTCAACAGATCCATAAAACTCAGAATTGTCTCCAAAACCCGAGCTGCTTCACCAAACTCAATAACCATCCTATTACTAGGCTGAACCATCGGTACCACTTCTGAAATCCAGTCGATACCAAACTCAACTTCCAGATGTTAGCAAATCTCTGACTTCCTGAAGACATCCAAAAAATTCTGAAACATAAGAGAACACTCAAACTATCGCAGGTCACTTTTGCGATCAATCCAGCCTAATTCCAAAGATACTGCTCTCTCTTTACCAAACAGAAAAGATTACACTTAACTAGCCAATCCATCGAAGAAATGGATCTACTCTGCTGCTTCTAAACTCCACTGCTGACTCAGAAGCCAAAGACTACCTAACTCAAAGCTCTTCGAGAAACTCGGACCTCAAACTGAAAAGAAACACCCAGCTGAACACAGCGACAACACCGAGCAAACACTCTTCCTTAACTTGTTCCAAAGAAACATCTTCGGAGATATCCATAGTCACTGTGTCTCATCACATAGCTACTACATCTTGATGTCAAGATATCATGTCTGGCTTCTGTCCAACCGACAGACCCAAACTCTAGCTCAACCAAACTTACGCTTCAAAATGAACTCCGAATCTTAACAGATTTCCTTCAGAGATCAATGAAATTCTTACACCAGGAAAGCTCACTCGAGACGGTATTACTTTTACAGTCTCGACAAATACACTTCCAACCTCAATCATTTAAACTCCAACCATCGGTAGTCGTGTTACGCACACCACTACCCTATCTACCTTTATAGCTTATTGGAAAACATGAACATGTAACCCAACAATAGGTGTATATATATATATATATATATATATATATATATATATATATATCAAAATTACAAATACGCTCTCTCAGGAAAGAAATCACACAAGAGCCTAGGTATTCACTCAACCTAGGGCTCTGATACCAACTGTGACGACCCGGGTTTTCGACACCAGAAATCCGTATCATCATAAAGAAAGAAAGCGGTGAGAAAATAGAAATGATAGAGAAGAAAGAACAACAACATTAAAATCCCACAGCGGAACGAATAAATTATATTAATCACATAAGTACTTACATAGTATACAACATCAATCAAAGTTATACAGACAATACATCACATAGTAGATAGTTATAAACACCTGTCTAGTTAATACAACTCAATTCACAATACAACTCAAGCAATACGACCCAGAGATACCAACACAGTGGAACTATATGTATATCTACAACGCTGAAGCCTCCTACTCCATTGCTCCTCCAGAATTCGTCAAAGCTAACCTGAATCCCTTGGCTACTCATAAAAATTTTAGTACCCGAGAGTTTAGGAAAAACAGAAATAAACTCCGGGTCAGACATGGGTGTGGTGTGAGTAACAGGTTAAAGTTGCTTAATTTTGAAAATCCTTTGAAAACAAAGGGTATCACGTAAGACTCCCCACAAATAAACATGGGTAAGTTTTTACCTTACGCTAACCAAAACATTTGATAGGAAATTCAGTGATATTATAATAGGTCTAGGGTTTTCAAGTAAATAGAAATTAGCCGAAATTGTTACATTCATTAAATTCCAGCTACTAGCCACAAAAGTGGGTAATACAATCAAAACCGTTGGCACTTATTGGATTGTGGATTCCATACAATGACAGGGCTACTGGGGTACCGCCCGTCACAGTACATGACCTAAATCAACGTACCGAGGATCACTCCCGACCCCCTACAACACAAGGCCGGAACCACTCCTTACTGAACAGTCGCGAACAAGATAACCCCGGCAGTTGTTGCAATCAACCGCCCACACAGCCGAAAAATAAAGGGACATCTAGACAGGGGAATATCTTGTCCTGCTTGGGCATGACCCACCTAACCTTGTTGCACCTCCCCTGTTTTAGCCATTCCCGGTTGATGAGGCTTGACGCTGCGATTACCTTTAGAGAATACATTTCTTAGAATGCTCATCGCCCACCTGACGATGTTCTGAAAGCATTCAATCCATACAAGTTCGTTTCGGGTTCGAATGAAACCGAAGGCATTATCTCATTACACTCATTTTGGAATCACCCTCAGAGTTAACGACGATAACCCTTGCATTCTGAATCTTCATCTTCACTTCAGATTCACGACCTATCGTTAATTTGGAATCGATGTGGTTTTCGGATGACCAAATATGGAAACCCGATCTCGGTCTCATCGAAATCCAAAACGTATCTTTTAAGTTCAAGCTGTCTATTTAGTCTTAACAATTCAATTCAATATTATCAATATACACACAGATAGATAATTCACATCTCATAATAGATAATCACATTATCATCATAAACAGATAGTCTGTATCATCATCCAAACAGATAATTAAATATTATCATACTTAAACCAAGCATCCATATCACATAGATATTACTCATGTCATATCTGAATTCAAAATCATCAAATGAAATATCAATATCATTCATCCATAAGCAATGATTTATAATCATACCATTTATAATTAATTTAAAATGAATTAAATTAACTACTTCTATCTTTAATTAATTTAAAGTAAATTAAATTAATACTTTATCTATAAATCCTGCTTATACAATCATTAATTAACTATAAATCAAATTAGTTAATCATCCTCTAAATATTTATCTTGATTAAACACCCTTGATTAATCATTCTTTAATTACAATAAGTAATTAGTCTTTAATTAATTTTACAAATTAATTATCCTAAATTATTCGTAGTACTTAACATTTAATTACTTCATTTATTAATTAAATATAATTAATTACATTTATTCTTAATTAATTACATAAATAAATCACCACATTATTAATTATTCCTTAATAAACAATTCTTAATTACATCATTAATTATATTAATTAATGATCTCTAATTATATTTAAATTAAATTACTTTATTTAAATTAATTACATTAAATAAATAATCTTTAATTAAACACAATTATTAATCACCCTTGATTAATAACAATCCAGTAATTAACCCTTAATTACTTATAAATAAATTAATTAGTCCGTAATTAATTATCTCCACTAATTAATCCCTTAATTAATAACAAAAGTAAAATTCTCCATTAACAAATTATCTTTCACTAATTACATTCAGTAATTATCGTTAGTTACTTTCCTTAGTAATTCCACTTCATTAATTACATTAAGTAATCACACTTAACAATTTAACCAATGATTATCTTAAATTAATTAAACTAAATTAATTAACTTAAACTAATCACATTACTTTAATTAATTATATTGAGTAATTAATTCCTTAATTACTTTCATTAAGTAATTATACTAACAATTCCACAAATGATATAAACGTTTATGAATAAACATTTATTCTCTTAATCATTTCACTTATACTTATTCCATTTCAAATTATTTAATTAATTAATAATTTCTTAATCAATTATTGAATCTTAATTATTTAATTAATTACTTATTTTACTTCACACCATTTAATTAATTACTTCTTAATCATGTTATTTAACTTTAATTAACCATTCCTTAATCATTAATTAATAACTTTAATTATTAATAAAACTTAATTTCCCATTTATTAACTGCTAATTACTTAATAAATCAATTATTAATTATTAATTAAATTACTTAATTAATTAACTATTAATTCATTTATTAATTAACTTTAAGCAGTTAATTACCAATAAATTTATCACTTCATTATTAATTAATCTAAACTCTGATTGCCGTTATAAAGCAATCATTCCTAATTACTTTCCAAAATAGTTAATCAATATTAATTAGTCATCTTAATTAACATTAAATAGTTCTTCTTGGAAATTTTGAAAAATCGAATTATTATTAACCATAAACTTAAATGTTATTAAAATTTATACTTAACTTAAAATAATTACTTAATTAAGTTAATAATTAAGTATTAAAACATTATTAAAGTATTAACTAAACTAATAAGGACTTGTATTACATTTTAACTCAACAGTTAAACCTTTATTTAGCTATAGTATTTAAAACTTATAGAAAACATGTTACTTAACTTCACTTTCAATATACATCACTGCAATTCTAGGATAACTCGAGTATCCCTGGTTAAAACTCGAGTAATACGTTCACCTGTACCCGCTTATCCTTCTCCCCTCTTTTTTTTCTTACTTTCCAGTAAGTCAAGATTTTAAAACTTAAGTAAAATTAAAAGCAACAGGCTCCCTCATTAACACGCTGGCACAACTCACCCCGTACACATGCACGGCGGCGCGCGAGGCTCTGATGATCCTCCAAGATCATCGGCATGTCCCAAAATCCACGAAGACGCGAAAACCAAGCTCGAATCACTTTCAAAGTTTACAAATTTAAATTTGGTCGTTTGGGTCGAAAAACTGAAGCTCACACGGTCAACAAAACGACCACGCCACCGCTGCCGAGACCACCTGAGACCCTCAACCTTTGGCCACACCTCGACAACACGCCAACGCTCCATTTCCCAATTGCTCGTGACACTCGATCGCGAAGTGATGAGGAACTCACCATGTTTACAGTCAAGTTCAAAAAATCGACTAAAACCCTAACTCGGCCTCGTTCTTCAAATTCACACAATAGAAAAATTATTTCACATTTTTTTCAATATCATAGATGATCATACTTTCTTCATATCAAATTTCAACCTTTATTAATGGATCATTCACCAGTAATTGATAAAAATTCAATATTTGTTCACATTTGAATTGCTCTGAGAATACTAAGCTAAAAATCTTAATTCTAGTTTTAAAAAAAAAAAATCATATTTTGCCGTAGGAATTTAAACTATGAACTTGACTTAATATTTTACAACTGTCCATTTTATCAAGTTATCATTTGATGCCTGTAAAACAAAATTACAGTGATTATATTTTACAACAAAGTTCGGTCAGCTTTTAGAAATCTAAATTTAACTTAAACATCTTGTTTTGTTGAAAAGCTTAAAGCTTTAAAATAATCTGTTGAGAATAAATTGTAATTGGAAGAAAATATACAACCTGTAACAATCATCATAAGTGTACAGAGCATCACAAACATGTATTCAAATTGAAGCATATATATAATCCAGGTTATTTATAAATCTTGAACTATTTTAAATGAACTTAAAGCTTATAAATTTCTTGTTTACGCACAGCAAATGAAAAACAGAGCAAGTTTATAATGAAAGCAGTTTGAATTTGCAGGCTTGAAATATACAGAAATTTCATCTCAGAAACACCCAGAGAAAAATGAATATATAAATATTCACACAATATATTTAAGCATTCAAATATTAGCATGCAACAGATTTTAAAACTTAGGTAATTTTAAAAGTGTTACTCACCATTGTTGAGAATTGAACAGAGCATTTTATTTTGAAAAGCTTTGAACTTTAAAAACTGAGAATGGCCTTGCTTATGATCTCTAAATCTTCTTGTCTTTGTTGAGTTGCAAACATTATTCCAGTTGTATAAATGGAAGCATTTGTTATTATTTCAGATTTTCTATCTTGAACGAATGAAAATAAGTATAGATATATGGAAAGAAAAGTTAGGATGGGGGAAGGTGTTTACTGGGTTAAGCAAATTTGCAGGTACTACTATTTGTGTTTTGTTTTATCAGGCAAGATTTTTGTTAGGGAGGCTAAAAGGATATTTAAAACAATTCGAATAGACTTTGTTTAAGCTTGCATTAAATGTTTAAGTACTTTATGTACATGGATATATTATATTTTTACTTGTTTAGATTTTTCTTGCCTGCATACTTATCTTACAACATATTTATCTTGCTTTATTCTTTAGCCTGCATACCTATTTGCAGCTACAAATATAACTTATTTTACTTTGCTTTTATTTTATTTTTCTAAATTTCCTACAGGTTGACTACACTTTCTTATGCCTACATATGTTTTGTTGTACTTTATGTCTCCTATAAATCTTATTAGTACATGGATATTTTTCTTACTTATTACTTTGCTTTGCATTTTATTCCTTTTTCTTGCCTGAGTCATTATCTACAAGCTATCAGCATTTTATTTTTACTTTACTTTTTTATGTTTTCTAAACTTCCCATACCAGGTTCTTTTACCTGATTTGTTTTTATACTTCATGTGTATAGTAAAGTAAATACAAGGTTGTTTTAGTCACTTGTATTGGTTTGTTACTTAACATATGTGTTTCTTTTTATTTCTCTTTTATTTTTATACTTGTTTTAATATAAATAAGGTTTATTTAATTTTAAACATTTTTAAAAGACTTACTTTATTTTAAATTTACAATCATAGCTTTTCCAAAATATGTGTATATGTATAAACATAAGTTTAAAATAAAAATTCCTATTTATTTAAAATCCATTGTAAAAATATTACATTATTATTATTGTTTTTTTTTAAAAATAACTCGTTATTAAAATAATTTATAAAAGAAATTATCACTTAGTACTTATTTTCATCAAGCTATATTTAGAAAGAAAATAAAACAAACTTTTATTTAAATTTAGACTTAGGCTAGAATACTTTTAAACAAATAAGTTTTATCTTGAGTAAATAAAACATATTTTTATCAAGCTATACTAAAGGAAAATAAAACAATCTTTTTGTTAATAAATTTTAAACTTAAACTTAAGCTAGAATAAGTTCTAACTATTAAACATTTATCTTAAGTGTTTAAAACCATACAGTTATTTATTTAATAGCTTAATACTAAATTAAATCAAATTTCCAATCATCAGAAATATTAGAATTAGAAAACATGTCTTTATTAATTAATGTAAATCATAGCTTATTTATTTATAATATATACAAATATATATATATATATATATACTATAAATAGAAAACAATTTACTAGCGTTTAAAAGATAAATCATCAGTTAAATATGTATTTAAAAGGAGATTATTAAATCAATTTAAATCTTATTAATAATTATTATCAAATTAATTTAATTTTTACACAGATTATTAAATTTATATTGCCAGAAATTTTCGGATATCACACATTCTTAACTTATAGAAATCGGTCAACCTAGGCTTTGATATCAATGTCACAACCGACCATCCATTGCCTTCTTTCTTTATGTCTAAATAGATGCACAAATCCCAAAAGCTGTAAAAGGTGAATCTTTAGGGTTAGGAATGAGATAAACAGTACATAGAGCTACTACTTTAACAACACGTTCTGAACTCATAATGTAATGAATAAAATATAATAGAACTCATAAAATAAACATCTAATGTAATCTAAACATAACCATATATGTTATTGCATAAATCCAAATAATACTTCAGAATACGATATTTTATATAACATAAGTGTTGGATAGTAATAACAAATAAATAGCTAAAGAACTCCTCTCCATTTTCTATATTCACGTCTAATATTCCCTAACCTTTGTCAACCTAGCGTATATAGGAAGTAAATAAATATAGAGGGGGTCAAACATAAGTCTAGTGAGTGAGAAAATACATCTAAGAATGTAACTATATCATACTAACAAAACATCATTGAAGAATAATACTACTCTTATCATTTAAGCGTTCTTAATTAAATCTTTTTCCCATCTTCATATTATATGAATTTCTAACCATTTTGATTATATCATCTTATATCCATGGTAGATATACCTAACATAGAAAACTACATATAGAGTTAATATTCCATTTTTGTTCCATTGGAAACAACAACTAGTTATATACACCGCCATTAGATCATTAGAAAATGACCTTGTGTTCTACATCTTTTGATTTTTAAGGCAACGACCTTACATCGTATATTCCACGTGATGTCAAGGTAAACACCATTCATTATATTTTAAAAAAAAATCAATATAATAAGGCAATAACCATATGTCATATAAACCATGGTCTATTGTTTACATAACGTCTGTTCCATTGTATAAACCTAATAATCTATCTTATGATAAGGCGAAGACCATCCATTGGATATGCCATCCCGTTTATCTATATGTAAAGGTTTGGCAATGCATATCAACACATGTGTTCCTAACATTGTCTGTCTTATGGTGTTATTCCACATTCACCATATAGGCATCATACAATGCTCTAACACTGTTAATAAGTCAAGACAAAGTAATCAAGTTCATTTGTATTAGCTTTATAATAACTCGTATTTCTTGATAATTTAAATAATGAAATAAAATTAATAATCAAAATCATCATTTTTCAATATTTTTAATTTGGAAATAAAATTAGCACTATTGCGAACATTTATTTTTTTCCAATGTGCATCGTATATTTTTTGTCCGAACTGAAGTTTGGAAGAGGAGCTATTGACGTTTTAGTGAATTAAAAATTTGAATTTTAAATGGGATAGACACAATGTTAGCTTAAATGGATACTTTTCTTGGCTATAAATAACAGTCCATTTCTCACTTTTGAAATTTTAAATTCACTTTTTATATATGTACTCTTTCTCTTCTTATTCCTATCTCAAAAATCTGAATCCCCCTTAATCCAAATCAAAATTATATCTCAAATCTTAATGAAAATCTAAAAATTAAATATCAGATCGAAGAGTGAATTGAGGGCTAATTTCGAACAGTGAGCATTTTGGGAAAATCAAATCATTATGAATGGCTTGCATCTAATTCAGTGTATAACTATTCAATTACTCGCAGTTCCAGGATTGTTATTGCTGGTGAGTTAGAGTTTGGAATTGTTTGGATGAATACTACAATATTATACTAATTTCAATGATAAAATCTGAAATTAAAATGGAGTTAGAATGTATAATCAATATGAATGGAGATTTAACAATATTTGGCCAAACAATAAAGTATTGGATTTTATGTTAGTGGTATGAGGCTAATAATCACATGGAAATGCATAATTATTTTGAATTGAAGTTTCAAATAATAAATTATGCGAACCAAAGAATGAAATTTTGAAATTAAATGAATATATATATATATATATTATGAATATATATATATATATATTATGTATATATGATTATATGTAAAGAGAGGCACTTGAAGTGAATTTGAGACATAAATGTGTATAACATATATTCAAACTGCTATGTTAAAACCACATAAATACTTTATAATGACTTTCAAAGATATTTTCATATATTTTAGAGAATTTATTTGAGTTATAATATCAATAAGAATTTATTTCAAAGAATTTATTTCAAAGATATTTTCATATATTTTAGAGAATTTATTTTAGAGCCTTTGGAGAGATGAAATCAATAAGAAAGATCTGAGTCAGCTCATAACAACGACACAACGTGAAAACTCATATATCTCGAGTCACAGCCCTTGGAGAGATGAAACTCTCGTCTGAAAGATCCTAAGATATAGAAATAACAAATCAATAATAAATAGGCCGTCTACCTAAGGAGGATATGGGGTTGATCATACTTTGGACACGGTCTCAGGTATAATCTCATCTACACATAGTATATGTCTATCTACTACCCACATACATACACAAACATCCACAAATACCGGAACCAGGCGGGAGACTGACAACGCGTCCGCTTGCTCTAGGAGCCACATGTGGTCCATATGACATGACTCCTATAGTCATTGGTTACAATTACTTCTCCCATAGGTATTGTGATAATGATCCACCATAGGCTCGACAACGCATAGACACTTCGGCCATGACTGCCAACATGTGCCCCTATCTTGTAATTGACTGCTGACCTATGCAATAAAAGGGGCAACCAACTATCTATCTTGCGATGCGCATTAAATACTATAAACAACAATGGTGTCGTGAATCTAGGGTGCGACCCCATGATCATGCCACCATGGTGGATACTGGCCAATCTGGTTCACTTCCGAAACATAAAGGGAGTCGATCTAAGGTAGACAAATATAATGTACACAAACTATGTGGCTAACTAGTAGCCTCCATACGTGCTCACCGTAGAGAGCCACAAACACACAGCATCAACGTACCCCCGTATGAGTGTCATCCACGAGCGAAGAATAAATGAATAAATAACACAAAGGCATCCCATACCATTGTGTATTACCAGTCCATTTATTCAGTGCTCATACATCACACTCGCTCCTTTCATATTCTATATAATGAGTCCAAAGAATAACTGGAAAATTGTTACTGAAAGTCCCATACTAGACGGTATCACTAAACCGTTTATTCAGATTTCTCGTCACATAGAAATAATTCTCATAAATCAAATAGAGAGATGTCATCACCATATCATATTAAAATATTATCCAAGTCGATAAACAAAATTATATCAATGGACATTCGTATGATCCAATTTAATATAGAAGAAAAGAATGATTGGAAACCAATATAAAAGTATATTTATACAAATAAATATAAGTAAACAAATCAATGTTTAAGAGTAAATCATTCATAGCATATAATTTTTTATGACAAAATAAATACTAAGAAATGAGTAATAATCTTGGTCACATTGTCTCGGAGAAGGGTTTGTTAGTTGATCCAGATAAGATTGAAGCTGTTAACAATTGAAAAAGAGACCAAGGACAGTGTCTAAGATCATAAATTTTCTTGGACTTACTAGCTATTACCGGAGATTCATTAGGGATTTCTCGTGTATAGCAGCGCCTTTGACTAAGCTAACCAAGAAGGATGTAAATTTTATTTGGTTTGAAAAACGCAAGGAAGCATTCCTTAATTTAAAGCATTTGTTAATCAATGCACCTGTATTAGTAGTTCCAGATGGGAATCAATGGTTAGTGATTTATATAGATGCATGTGGAATTGGGTTAGAAGCTATGTTAATGCAGAAAGGTAAAGTTATTGCCTATGCCTCATGATAGATTAGACCGCTTGAAGTGAGTTATCCTACTCATGATCTAGAGTTGGCAGTGGTGATCTTCGCACTGAAAGTATGGAGACATTATCTCTAAGGGAAGGGATTTGAGTTATAAACAGATCATTAGTCCTTTAAATACTTAATTTCTTAGAAGGAGTTGACAACAGAGGTGGCTGGAGTTTTTAGCAGCTTATGATTTTGGTAAAGAGTATACACCTGGAAAAGAGAATAAAGTAGCAGATGCACTTAGCAGAAAACATCAAAATATGGTGTTAGCTATGTTAATGGAATGGAAGGATCTAGAGCTTTGACTACTTGTAGCATGCAGTTAAGATCCACAACTAGTTCTAGTCAAGGCACTGCCATGTTGTCTTGCTTGGAAGTTCGGCTAGTTCTGATCGAAAGAATTGCTTCCAAGTAGAAAGAGGATCCGTTTTAGCCGAGAGGATTAGAAGGCTTCAGGTTGGATCGGAGATTAAAGATCTAAAAGATTTTAATCTTGACCGGAGAGGATGGTTGAGAAAGAAGGGATAGTTGTGTGTTCCGAATGTTTAGGACTTAAGGAGAAAAGTTCTTAGGGAATGTTATTGATCCAAATTTACGATTCATCCAAGGGGAATCAAGATGTAGGACATGAAGACGATTTTCTACTGGAAAGGTATCAAGAGAGATGTTGGATTATGGGTAAAGCAGTGTGTGAACTGTCAACAAGTGAAGGCCGAACATTAGAAGCCGAGTGGGTTACTTCAACCTTTGGAGATACCAGCTTGGAAATGGAATTCGATATCCATGGATTTTATAGACGAGTTACCAAGGTTGAATCGAGGAAATGAAAATATATGGGTCATAGTGGACAGGTTGACCAAGAGTGCCCATTTCATTCCAATCAAATCAACTAGGACGACACCTATCCTAGATGAATTATTTATAAAGAACATAGTTAGACTACATGAGATTCCTTATAGCGTAGTCAGTGACAGAGATGCTTTGTTTACTAATGAATTCTGGAAGAGTATATAAGGAGTGTTGAAAACCGAGCTTGAGATGAGTACTTATCACTCACAGACAGATCAGCAGACAGGGAGAGTCAACAACGTACTCGAGGATTTGTTGAGAGCTTATGCTCTAGGACTACACCTCAAGATGCCACCATAGGCCTCACTTTTGGGCCTCTGCCTCCGTCACTCCGTCTGACCCTCCATATAATGCCGAGGCACAACAAATGAAAAAGACAAGCATGTTATCTCCTATTCTAGAGGGGAATTCAGAAGGCACTCCTGCCCAAACAGAGCCTCGGTTTAGTGGAGGTATCTCAATGACCTTACCCATATTTGAGAGAGCTCAAATGACGCTGGTCGATGTCGTTAATCTCTCCTTTCATGTTTCTCTAGTTCCACGTCAGCCTCACATCGCTTCGCTCCCTGAGGAGCGTTCCCAGCTAGGACAACGAACATCCATGACAGAATCAGTGGTCATGACTACTTCTGAAATGATTCCAAGTGCTCTAACTAGCGAAGCTCCCAGTCTTTGGGCACAAATAATTTATGCTTTGCAAGAGGAGGACACCAATGAATTTTAGTGAGTCCAGATTGATGAGAATGTATTTATGATGGGATTTTTGCGGCCTCTTACAGGGCCTACCATGCATGAGGTGTTAGAAAAAAGAGTTCTACTGGCCAAGGAGAATAAGTAGGATAAAGTTGAGTTCATTTTCCTTCCTCCATCAATAGATTTACTTGGCAAGACTATCTTTGCTCTAGTGACTCTTCCCTCCAGGAACACTCAAAATGTGCCCGTTAGATCGTCTTAAAGCATTCACCAAAGGCTAAGGAGGAGGCAAGAGAAAAATAGATGAGGCTGGTATGCACTCCTTCGAAGAGGGGAAGAAGAAGAAGCATAAGAAGTGATTATCCATTAGCTTTATACTTTTTCATTGTATAGCAATATGACTTGTTTTGTCTTAGGCCAGCTTTGTGCAGGTTCAGCCCCCTCCTTTTGTTTTGAACGTTATGTTAATAATTTTGATTTTTCTTCAAATTCTATGTTGGCTTGTCTACCTTATGAGAAATGCATTTGGTATTTTTGTTCATACATGTGTGAACCATTCCTCTATTGCCATTTAGCCGGGTTATCAGCATATTTTATTTATCTTTTAACCAAGCTCCATTTAGTTGTAACAATGATCTGCATTGCACTGTGTTGGTCATAAAATACTTGATGACATAAGGTCCTCTCTAGGATTTGGCCGAACCTTTATCACCTAACAAAGTGTTTTGAACAACCCTACCCGGAATGTTTGTCTCCGATTGAGCCTAACTTTGGGCATCTGTAACAACCTGCCCTTTGTAGTACTCAAAAGTATGCGTCTTACATCATTGCGTGACTTTCGTATAAAAAAAAAGACAGATCATCAGGGTAAAATTAGACTAAAAGATTAAATCAAGGCATCGATAAGATCTCACAACGGAATGACAACATATAATATACAAAATATACATGAACATAATAGAATAACAATATATAAGAAACTATACTAGCGGAAGCAACTGACAAATAAATATCAATATAGAATAGTTAGATACATCAACTCCAAAATAAACATGAAGTTTTGAATAAATATCTTATACAACAGTCTCGTATATAAATAACCGGTCTGTCATGTACAATAATATAACGATCATGTATATATCAAAACATTGATGCCACACCTCCAAAATGCTCCAATTGCGCACTTTGTTAGCATATCCCCAAAAGCCTTGGCTCCCGAACTACTCAATCAAGTACTCGAGAGTTGTCATGATGTATGCAGACAAAGACAAAAACTCGGACCAAACATAAAGTCTTGTGTGACAGGAATTATCTCAAAATACAATATATTAAAAATATATACAAATAAAGTGGAACTGCTAAATCACACCCGACCCACTCCACAAATGTGGCACAGAGAAAATCCAAACTGCCTATAAACAAGTACAGTAAATCCATCTCAAAAATAGGGGATCATACCATAACCTGCTCTTCTCTTGTAACAGCAAGTTACCATCTTCTTTTGCACTACACTAGCCAAAAACTACTAATAATATAGTAAAATATACTATGATCGAACCGTGATCTGAAAATAGTGACCACTATAGCTAAGATTGATAAGATACGCCTCAACACGTATGGTTACTACCGTTAAGACCAAACAAATACGCTATAATATGTACGGTCACTACTGCTAAGACCAAACAGGTATGCCTCAATGCATATGGTCATTAGTACTAGGACCAAACGGTTATGCAACAACGTGTAAGGCACTACTGATAAGACCAAAAATTCATAAGATTACGAACGTAGGACCCAAAAACATCCAAACGATCACAACAAGATAAAGTTATTCACACTCTCTCTTTGTTCGTAATGAGTGTGTCATGGCCATCAACTACACTCTAGGTACACCACAACAAGGTCAACACTTGGGTAAGTCACATTAGTCCATACTTTTGGTGTGCCATAACAAGTCATCACCTAAAAAATCGTATATTACTCTAAGGTTGAAACCTTAGAGTATGGACTCACTCTCTATATATAGCATATGGAATAACCATACACGGCTCTTGTCGCCATAGCCCAAAAACCCGCTGGACAACTCTAACAAAACCCCATACTAACCAAATTGCATTCCAAATGGAATGAATGACCTCAATGTCAAATTACTCCTCAGATCTACCCTCCTGGTCTACCTCAAAATCTATGGTTTTGGAATACGTGCCATGGTGGGTCCTACGTGGGCCCCAAAATCAAAGTGCTCCAAAATCCACCAAAATTTAAGAAGTTGTATCCTATAAAAAATGGTGAACAATGGTCCAAATCTCACCACAAAATGATTTCGTTTGCAAAAGTTATCGCATTTTGAAGTTTGCACAACACATAGTAGGTCAGCCGACCGAAGGGCCATTCAATCAACTGAACCAAGGCCGAGATGGACTTTTTCCTATGGATTAGTCAACTAAATGGACCAGGCTAGTTGAATAAATCGAAAATTTCTAGGAAGTGAATCTATGTATGGAGTAGATTCACCAAACATATGCCGCTTCATGCTTTGTTTCCTCCGACGCTTCGCCCGATGAGTTGGCTTGCTACTAAAACCTGCCTCCATCCCATTAGACATCTATCGAGGTTCATTTGTTGACATTTTAGAAGTGAATTACATTAGTAACTGAAAACTATCTTTGATACCAAAATCCACTCTTTGCACGAGTGGAGTTCCACGGGCGATTATGGCGACCCGGCTTCCTCTATCAAGCCAAAACGACATACCCAGCCTTATGCATAGCCTATACGTGTGTCGATGCACTCATTTTTGTAAGCCTATGCACACATTCTCATGTAACACAAAACCAAACAAAAATTACATTTCAGACATCATCGGGATGATTGCCCGGTCCGGTATAATCTCATGCAACTTAGAACAAGCGATACTCGCTATTGCTACGTGAAATGCCCGCAACGAACTTGTAATCTATTATATATCTATATAAACAAACTATCACACACAATTCTAACTACAATACTATCTTTTTTTTTAATTTTTGCTTAGCTCCAAATGCGCATATACGTATACCCGCTCATGCACATATACACATACGTATATTCGGATAAGTAATTTAATTATTACTTAAATCAAAACTTACTTTTATTTACAAAACATCTTCAGTAAAAGTGAAATATCTCCTTATATCATTTTATAAAATCATAAACCATTTTATAAAATATCTTTCCAGCTTATAATCACTTAATAACATTTAAAATACTTAATCACTTAATTAAAAATCAAGTATTCATTTTTTTACTACTTTATAAAATTTCATATCTATTTTATAAAATATATAATTCATTTATAAAATTGTGAAACCATTTTATAAATACTAATTAAGGCTTATAGGGTCTTTAATCACTTTAATAATAAGTAGAGAGTTCACAAATATCTTAAATTAGCTTACTAACCTTTTGCAAATCAATTTAAATGGGTTAATTGATATTTTCTAATGGTGTGCACATCATTACACTACCTACCCCTAAATCAAATAATTACATTACAACTAATCATACAATTAACCCAAATCAATTCTAGGGCTAACTAACTATTTTCAAACATAGTTATTAGAGTCTTAAACAATTAATCAGTTAAGGAAACATGTTTATAATACAAACATAAATCCAAATCAACTCAAACAATCTCCAAATCACTTCATATAATTCTATAATCATCAATAATCAAATATATGAAGCATAACACATAAATTAGTAAGGAAAATCATCCCAGTCATCTTAATTAATCCCAATCCAAGCTTTAATCACTAAGAACCCAATTCTTGTTTACTTTAAATTTTGAAATGCATAAACTCCGATCCAAGCCGATTCCTTCATGTGTTTTGTAGGGAATTGGAAGAGAGGAATTGTGGTGACTTTATTTGATTTTAAGAAATTTATTTAATGGGTTTAGGGTTTGGAGATTAAGGAGGTGATTAAGGGGCGATTAGGAGGCTATTAGAGAAAGTGGAGAAGAAACTAACGTGAATGAGAGACAATGAAGGAAGTTAACCACTTATAGACAACTAATGGGCTAAGCCCCAAATCTCTATATCTGGCACTAATCATCCCCGAAATCGTTGACTCTCTAAATTCTGGATGCGATTTCGGACTCAATGGAAAAGGTTTAGGGACCTAATTCCATCAAATATAAAAGCAAGCTTTTGGATCAATCTACGAATCGAACGTAGGCTACCAATTAAAATTCCCTCAATCGAAATATATCAATGCTCATACTCATTTGGATTCGCAACGTCAATTCAGACTAACCAGATGTGGTCTCAAGTCCTAATTTAGCCGTATGCGAAAAGTCACATTTTAGACTTTCAATTCAATAACGACTTAATATTTAAATTAACTATTTAAATACATTATCGTAAAATATGTGATTGTTACATTCTTCCTTCCTTAAAAGGATTTCGTTCTTGAAATTCATACGAGTATGAAAAAATAACAAAACTGACCAAACTTCCTAAATCTTATTTTCGAATTTTTTTAATAATACCTTCCTATATGCTATCAGCACTTTGGAACACCTAAATTAAAATGCATCATAGCTAGGAAATATGCAATGACCTATGTGTAACGACCCGTTAAATTAATAATATTAAATGAATTGAATTAATATAATTTCTAATCTAATTGAGAATAAATGTAGAAATTTGGTATAGTAGTTGTAACTTAGTGTAACAATAAAATTTTATGACAATAGATTTGGATAATGTAGATTGTCACAATTTGATTTAAAGTTAAATATAAGAAACTGATATAAGGGTTGAATTAGTGAATATCAATAAAAAGATTAAGTAGAATGAAATTCATTTAATATAAAATAAATAGTGGAAGACTTACATTGGATTGTAAAATGGATAGTAACTAAATAAAAGGTGACCGCTGAATAAATCAATGCAATAAGTGTTGATAAGGAAATTTAATGAATGTTGTCAATAATAAATGGACTTAAGATAGTAATAAAATTTGTTTTGCCTATGTAAATTTTATGTATTGATAAGCCATAATTAAATTTGAAATTGGCAGTAAATAGGGGATAAGTTGACTAAGGCAATTAGTAATTTAATAAATGAATGCATAGTAAGTAAGTGGAAATGTATGCATAAAAATATTTTCATATATGGGATAATTACAAAAGTTTACCCATTTATCTAATGTATATAATTGAATCTAAATTTAGGGCAACATTTTGTTATTGATGATATAAGTGAATTTGAATAAAAGGGTAAAAATTATGTAGATTTAACATGTATTGAGTATATAGCTAAGAAGGGCATTAGATGTAAATGAATCTAAATTAATGTGTCTAGTCAATAAAGGAGAACTTTAAGGGAATAAATATAAATGAATGTATTTGGGGAATGGAGTCCTTTTATATGTTGAATAGTATAACATTGTTATTAAGAATGAACGTTACTTTAGTAATTATTAATATGGTAACGGAAGAGTGTGTAAATTTTATAGTAACGTAAAAACGTATTGTAAGATAATAATTAAGTGTAGACTTATAAAATATATTTATGACAACAAATTTGTAAGCTATTTATTCTATTAGTTGTTAAGTTTTATTTATGTGTAAGTTAACAATATTACAATTCAATTGAATACAGTAATTTATGCAAACAAAAGATGAACATTTGGAAGTATTACTGTAGTGATATATATATAAGAAACGGTAACTTTGTAGTTGGGGAATAATTGATTTATTTGTGAGTTGTAATCAAATAGAGTCAAATTTATTAGAATTTATTGCAATTTAGGGGATTAATTGCAGTAACCTTTGAAGATTTATTCACTAAAATAATTGACGATGGAAATTATATGTAAATTTGCTTTTAGTTAATATAAAATATCCAGAGGGCTAGAAATGACACAAATCTACTAGTTTAGAAATTTACAATAAAAAGTGGTAAGTAATTTTTCTAAATATTTAGATAGTAGGAAGATGTAGATTTAGATGGAATTTATTATTTAACTATTTCATAAGTTGAGATCTAAGTTTAGAATTGAGATTTTTAATGTATAGATATTGAGCCAATGTTAGTTTCATTAAATTGACATCAATAACCTTGAATAATAGAAAGAAAGTGAATTTAATAAATTTAATCAAACTTATAATGTTGAATTTATTAAAATTGGAATTAATATTGAAGTTAAGAATTCACATTTGAATTGATGAATAGAATAACTATTGACACTTAAATTGTTTAGAATTGGAGTAAATAGTTAAGAAAATTTAAAGGGAAAAAATTTGGTCAATTTTTGAATTTAGATGTAAAAATTGGATTTTTGTAATTTATTTAATTTATTTAATGAATATTAAAAATAGCCATTTTGGCTACGGACTCGGATTTCGACGAAACCAGTTTCATCGGATCCGTATCGGTGAATTATATAGGGTTTCAAGTTTCGTATCGATCGGACTTGTCGTTTGATCGTACGGGCGTGAAACGCCTTGAAATCAATTTTAATAAAATCAATTTGAAATCAATTTGGAAATTTTGTTTTCAGCATAACTTCTCCATACGATCAAATTTGGACGTGAAACTTTTTCCATCGCGTACAGAATATCTTAAAATACCTATTTGGATATATAGATTTAATAAATTCAGTTCCGGAGGCATAGCGGGCTTTTTGGGCCATAGTTTGTTTCGTACGTTCACTTATCCGATCCATCTACGCTATCTCTAGTCTACCTATATAAGCACGGTTATAAACCCTAGCCCCATTTTATTTTCCCTTTTGTTGTACGTTCATTTCTTCATCTCCTTCTCCTCCTCAAATGAATGCAACCTAGATCTACCACAATTCAAATTTCAGTGAAAATGCAAACACTTTAGAAAAATTCCACAAAAATATATGTTAATGTTCTCGAGGCACGTAATCTACTGGTGCAATTCGTTTTCTGTTTTGAACATTCGTTTGACCAGAATTAATTCAAACAGTCCGTGACCATTCATCATCGTCGTCGCAAACTTCGTCGGATCGTCAAACCTTTTCTTGGTTTTGTAGAGTGGACGATGGGGATCGCATCTATATGGTTTTTGTGTCGATTCAACGGTTAGATCGTCGTAGATCTTCGATTTGGGTTTTGAATTACATGGGCGGCTGTTGCTGGGAGCACTGATTTTCGTGCTCGCGTGGCCGTTTGGAGGAAGGCGGTTCGATTTGGGATGATGAGCTTGGCCGCGATAGCCTTGTTTGATCGGAGACGAACGTGAAGGTGGCGAATTCTGGCAGCTGCGTTCAAACGTGGGAGGGGTTCACGAATGCATAGGGTTTCTAGAAGGGGGCCGCGTGCGTTTCTGGGAATAGAAGGAGTGACGTGGCACATATATTTGTAAGTGATGAATGTGTGTCGTTTTATTTATTTTCAATTTTGAATTCAATCATCATTTTTCGCCATAACTTTCTCATACGAAGTCGGATTCACACGAAATTTCTTTTGTTAGGATCGTAATTTAATTCCGGACTTGATGACGCTGGTTTGGACGAATTTCGAGAAGGGCGAATTTTTGGGTTTAAATCGAATTTAAATTCGATTTAAATTCAAAAGGTGAGTGTTTTAACCCACTCACAACTACTAGAAGCTTTTATGTTTGTTTAAATTAATTTTAGAAATGAATAGAAATTTATTTATTAGTATTTGGCATGTTTATTTTATTCATATCTGTTGAATTGCATTTATTTAATTTAACTGTTAATTTAATTAATTTATTGCGTATAAATTTACAGTTAAAATTTATTTGTTTGTATATGAACTGCTAGTTAACAGTTATATAATTTATTACTGAATATAGACTGTAGATTAATAGCTGTTAAATTTAATTTGAATAAAATTTCCAGTATTACCTGTTATGCAGTACCAAAATAATATTGTTATTGATTGATATTGATTGATGATTGCGATTTGGATGATGGATGATGTTGATGAATGGATGTTTATTGTATATCATTAAATTGCAAATTATCATGCATATTTCATTTCATTCGGGATTGTGGTTTGAAATGATATATAACCGCAAAATTTTATATCTTTTAAATTGCGGATTGAAATGATGAATATCTGTATCACTTGACCATAGGATAGAAAATTATATACAGGCACCGCGGTATATATATAACTACTTAAATGTGATTTCTATGGTTTGGATGGAATACGGTTTATAATAATCTTAAATTTTATATTGTATAAATATTTTTCTTCCATATATATATACATATGAAGTTGAAAATTTTGAAATTAAAAGGTGTATAAAAATCTTTATTAAAAATGGAAGAAAATTAAGAAAATGGAGTTTAATAATTTATATCATATGTTTAAATGTTAAGTTTGGAAATTTTAAGATATGATATTTATAATTGGATTTTTCCCAAAATAAATTGAAATGAATATTCTAGTATAATTTGAATTGGGAAAAATATATATATATTTTTTTACTAGAAATTGAAGTCTTATTATTTATGGATTTTATATGAATATTCAAGACTAATTAATAGAACAATTGATTTGTTGAAAGAATAAAATCCAACTTTAGTTTGAAATATTGATACTCAAAATGGATATACGTATATATAAATAAATTGAAGTGGTTTTGGAACTTGAGAGAGATAATATAAATTTTGGTTTAGACTTTAATAAAGAAATGTATTTGTAAAGCCATGAGAACTATTTTCTTTACAAAGTAACATTTAAGTTAAACCATTTAATTCATATACCGTTGAATGTCCAAACCATTCAAGTTTTTAGAAGTTATGGTTTTAAATTATGATTTTCAAAATATTATGCTTTGAAATATTTGATTTTCAGACGTTATGAAGTTAAAGCATTATGATTTTGGAAAAGAATTATATTTGGGATAAGTGATAAAATATGGCTTTGGGTTTGAAATGATATCGTATTCATGGTTATGAAATGGAATGTTTATTCTGATTTTTAAAGTATAACCTATTTTTAAATGACCGCGGTGTTATAATAACGATGGGTTGGCAAAGAGACCGGGATCGGATATGGACATACTCTCTGTTGATACCGAAAACCACTTTGACTAACCGTGTACGCGGTGCAGATTCCAGAATGAAGTAGGTGGTGGTGACGTTTCCTGTAAGGTAAATACGTGGACCCGACTCCCGTGAGTTGGCATAAGGTGGCTAAAACAGGAGCGATTCTCAGGCCAATGAGGTCATTCCTCTGATCGGACCCTCCTCTTCGATATTATACTTTGATTTTGGATTGATTCAGTGGCCACTTCTATATTTTGATTTTGGGGAGTTAGTCCGAGGTGGGCGGTAACTGCGGCTACGCGTTTCCACCAGCCTGGATAGCAATTGGTATATCTACCCTGGCATTGCCTAGTTGTGCCGTGTCACCTACCATACCGAGCCTTTACTACGAGTTTCTATTTGTGTCGTACCTATGGAGTATCCTCTGGTAGCTTCCCGATCAGGAGGTATTACGGTACTGTATAGACTATTGGCATTATTTGTGTTAAGGGCTATATGGGTAACCCCTTAACGCTATTAAAAAGTAAGTTTATTTTATAAATAGACACTATTATAATAGAGCAATATACTACATAGTAAATAGTTTAACGGATCCTAAGGAGATGTAAATCCCGAACATCTCTTGAGTTACTGTACTCATATTTATTTCTGTTAATTTAACTCACATAAGATCTTTTAGTCTGACTCGAGTGTTTTTTTTTCTTTTCAAATTCGCTCGGGTCAGTCCGAGCGTTTCAGGATCGAAGATTTTAGCTTTGGAGGACGAAGACGAAGAATCATTATTATATTATTTATAGTATTGCACCACACTCTAAATTTCCGCTGCATTGATTGTATTGGTATGTGTAACTCTGATATTCATTGTATAAGTAAAATAAATATTTTGTAAACAGTTATCATGAACTGTATATTGATTATTATATTTTATCCTTCCGCTGTGAGATTCTATTTTGTTTTATTTCTTCTCTGTTTTTTTTCTTATTTACCCCATAACAATCCGCCCTTGCGTATGCTTTGAATTGGCACGTGTGTCGGTTTAAAGTGTGCGAAAAGGCGGGATGTTACAGTTGGTATCGGAGCTTTGGTTTAGCGATAAACCTTGGCTTTGTGGGGTTCGACTCTTTGTTAATAGGGTAGTAATACCCTATGGGAGTCGCTGAGTGTATATATATATATATGAGAGAGCGTATTTGTTAGTATTAATAAAGGATTTTGATATTGTGTTAATCTGTTCCGCTTTGTATTTATAAATTTTGGTTGATGCATGGGACGCTATGTCATCAATAGGGATTTCTAAACACTTAATAGGACAGACCGACATATTATTTGTTTTTAATATAGGTGAATGAAATAATTTTGCCTATTATATTTTCTATATATAAAAATATTTTTATAAAGATATATTTTGGTTGCTATAGTTGGGTGTTAGGTAATAAAAATATTTGTAATGAATTAAAGCTAAGTTGAATTTTAATAAATCAAATTGGAGATTTTAGAACTTAAGTCCTGGATTTTTGAAATCTTCTTTCAAAGGATTTATGAAATATAATGATTTGGTTTATAAATATTTTCTTATATAAATATTTAGTATAATTTGAAAGAATTTGTTTAAAGAGGATTTTGAAGAAAATAAGTTTGTACTTTCCTCTCTGTCGCTGGAAAATAATTTCGGTGATGACGGCCGCATCATCGACTTTCATTTTCGAGTTTCGAAGGGAAAGGCCACTGTAGTAAATTCTACTGCAGATTTGTTTTGAAATTATTTAAAATTTTAATTGTTTAAAGGTAATTAGAGATATAAAAGTTGTAAGAAATTAATTATCTATTATTTTAAAGTAATTTTGGAATTTGACCCGGTATTAATTCTTGAATTTCCATTAATTAGTTGTAAAAAACAAAAAAAAACAAAAAAAAAATTTAGGTTAGTAAAATAAAGGTTAAGTAATCAATGAATTAAAAGGGTTGAGATTAAACTTGTATAAGTTCTTTTGCTTTTTCTTTAACATAAATAACTTACCAAGTATAAAAAGTTGAAATGTAAATTAAGAGTGGAATAGAA
This sequence comes from Allium cepa, assembly GCA_030765085.1. Taxonomy (NCBI): domain Eukaryota; kingdom Viridiplantae; phylum Streptophyta; class Magnoliopsida; order Asparagales; family Amaryllidaceae; genus Allium; species Allium cepa. The sequence continues at coordinate 1,011,125,949 of CM060945.1, read as the reverse complement.
TATTATGCAAGTAGAATTTTTGGAAATAATGAAGTATTCAATAAATTATTGTTATAAATAAGAATTTAATGGTATTAACTTAAGTGATGATTGGAATTTTACTAAAATTAAAGGTTGTATTATTAATAGGTGATTTTAACCTTAAGAAAGTAAAAAAATGAAATTCCTTAATTTATAAAGTTTGATTGTAGGGTTATTAACTTAAGTACGCCTTAATTTCCCCTATTCTAATATAATGGAAAGTAGGAAAAATATAAATGACTGCAATCCATAGTTAATGAATGAGTAAAATCTTTCACTTATAGGAATGCAAGTTATAAGGTTAATAAATTAAGTGTAAGTAGAGGGTTACTGTAATTAAATATAATGGAAACTTCAACATTAAATAAATGAATGAGATTAAAGGTAAGTCGAAATTGTAATTTATAAAAAAAAATATATTAATTAAAGGAATGGAGAAGAAACTTGTAAATTTTCACTTACATTCTTAAAACATACATAACTTACCATATAATAAAAAGTTGCAATGTTAGTAGGAAAATGTAAGGGGAAATCTTACAAGTGAAGAGTAAGGTAATAAAGGTATTCTATTAATTTGCTATTATTAATGAGAATTAATTGTATAGACTTAAGTTAAATTGGAAATTTTACTATAAGTAAAGGTAAGTAGTATAAATAGATGATAGAAACTTTAGTAAATAAATTGGAATACAAATATAATGTATTTTGTGATAAATGGAAAATGAAAATTTGTAAGAAATAAAGAAATCACTCCATAAATGAAAGAAAGAAAATCAAACCATTGAAGCATGAGATAAATGTATAATAAATAAATTTGGGTGTTGGTTTAAATTGTGTTGTTTGATTTATGTTGTTGGGTAAGAAATTTGAAGTGGTTAAATGAATAAGTATCTATCTTTGTTCCATCTAAGATTGTTGAGTAAAGGATGCACTTGATAGTTAATTTCATTTCATACAAATTTCAAGTTTGAACCCAAACAACTATTTGTTTGATGGATTAAATGGTTGCTTTGTTTGTGTATGTATGTTGTTTGTAAGGTTGATGGTTGTTGAATTGTTTGGTTGATTAATGATTGAATCCACTTGAATAGTTCACTTTAAAATAAATATTTAACCTTTTAGATTATATAAGTGAATACAGGTGATGGAAGCAACTACTACTGCTTTTGGTTCCAAAATAATAAGCGTATATTGCCCAACAAATAGGTACGTTTTCGGATTACGTTTAAAGCGCGATTTTTCCCGTGTTGGGATATAATATTTTGATAATATATGTAATATATTTGTATATTTTGATATTATATTTTCTCCCGAGCTTCACCGTACAAAGGAGACTCTACCAAAAAAATTCGTAAATTTTGGACTTAGAATTTTGTTGAATATTTTCCAAACTTTAATGATTTAAGTATAAAAGGTTGTAATGATTATAAACGGGTATATTTCATTAAAGGAAATTAATCCAGTAAATTATTGTTTATAAGTTAATATTTGAAATAAGATGTACTGTTTATTCTTCCTTCTTCCTTCTTTTTCCTTTTCGGGGACGAAAAGTTTTGAGTGGGGGAGATTGTAACGACCCGTTAAATTAATAATATTAAATGAATTGAATTAATATAATTTCTAATCTAATTGAGAATAAATGTAGAAATTTGGTATAGTAGTTGTAATTTAGTGTAACAATAAAATTTTATGACAATAGATTTGGATAATGTAGATTGTCACAATTTGATTTAAAGTTAAATATAAGAAACTGATATAAGGGTTGAATTAGTGAATATCAATAAAAAGATTAAGTAGAATGGAATTCATTTAATATAAAATAAATAGTGGAAGACTTACATTGGATTGTAAAATGGATAGTAACTAAATAAAAGGTGACCGCTGAATAAATCAATGCAATAAGTGTTGATAAGGAAATTTAATGAATGTTGTCAATAATAAATGGACTTAAGATAGTAATAAAATTTGTTTTGCCTATGTAAATTTTATGTATTGATAAGCCATAATTAAAATTGAAATTGGCAGTAAATAGAGGATAAGTTGACTAAGGCAATTAGTAATTTAATAAATGAATGCATAGTAAGTAAGTGGAAATGTATGCATGAAAATATTTTCATATATGGGATAATTACAAAAGTTTACCCATTTATCTAATGTATATAATTGAATCTAAATTTAGGGCAACATTTTGTTATTGATGGTATAAGTGAATTTGAATAAAAGGGTAAAAATTATGTAGATTTAACATGTATTGAGTATATAGCTAAGAAGGGCATTAGATGTAAATGAATCTAAATTAATGTGTCTAGTCAATAAAGGAGAACTTTAAGGGAATAAATATAAATGAATGTATTTGGGGAATGGAGTCCTTTTATATGTTGAATAGTATAACATTGTTATTAAGAATGAACGTTACTTTAGTAATTATTAATATGGTAACGGAAGAGTGTATAAATTTTATAGTAACGTAAAAACGTATTGTAAGATAATAATTAAGTGTAGACTTATAAAATATATTTATGACAACAAATTTTGTAAGTTATTTATTCTATTAGTTGTTAAGTTTTATTTATGTGTAAGTTAACAATATTACAATTCAATTGAATACAGTAATTTATGCAAACAAAAGATGAACATTTGGAAGTATTACTGTAGTGATATATATATAAGAAACGGTAACTTTGTAGTTGGGGAATAATTGATTTATTTGTGAGTTGTAATCAAATAGAGTCAAATTTATTAGAATTTATTGCAATTTAGGGGATTAATTGCAGTAACCTTTGAAGATTTATTCACTAAAATAATTGACGATGGAAATTATATGTAAATTTGCTTTTAGTTAATATAAAATATCCAGAGGGCTAGAAATGACACAAATCTACTAGTTTAGAAATTTACAATAAAAAGTGGTAAGTAATTTTTCTAAATATTTAGATAGTAGGAAGATGTAGATTTAAATGGAATTTATTATTTAACTATTTCATAAGTTGAGATCTAAGTTTAGAATTGAGATTTTTAATGTATAGATATTGAGCCAATGTTAGTTTCATTAAATTGACATCAATAACCTTGAATAATAGAAAGAAAGTGAATTTAATAAATTTAATCAAACTTATAATGTTGAATTTATTAAAATTGGAATTAATATTGAAGTTAAGAATTCACATTTGAATTGATGAATAGAATAACTATTGACACTTAAATTGTTTAGAATTGGAGTAAATAGTTAAGAAAATTTAAAGGGAGAAAATTTGGTCAATTTTTGAATTTAGATGTAAAAATTGGATTTTTGTAATTTATTTAATGAATATTAAAAATAGCCGTTTTGGCCACGGACTCGGATTTCGACGAAACCAGTTTCATCGGATCCGTATCGGTGAATTATATAGGGTTTCAAGTTTCGTATCGATCGGACTTGTCGTTTGATCGTACGGGCGTGAAACGCCTTGAAATCAATTTTAATAAAATCAATTTGAAATCAATTTGGAAATTTTGTTTTCAGCATAACTTCTCCATACGATCAAATTTGGACGTGAAACTTTTTCCATCGCGTTCAGAATATCTTAAAATACCTATTTGGATATATAGATTTAATAAATTCGGTTCCGGAGGCATAGCGGGCTTTTTGGGCCATAGTTTGTTTCGTACGTTCACTTATCCGATCCATCTACGCTATCTCTAGTCTACCTATATAAGCACGGTTATAAACCCTAGCCCCATTTTATTTTCCCTTTTGCTGTACGTTCATTTCTTCATCTCCTTCTCCTCCTCAAATGAATGCAACCTAGATCTACCCCAATCCAAATTTCAATGAAAATGCAAACACTTCAGAAAAATTCCACAAAAATATATGTTAATGTTCTCGAGGCACGTAATCTACTGGTGCAATTTGTTTTCTGTTTTGAACATTCGTTTGACCAGAATTAATTCAAACAGTCCGTGACCATTCACCATCGTCGTCGCAAACTTCGTCGGATCGTCAAACCTTTTCTGGGTTTTGTAGAGTGGACGATGGGGATCGCATCTATATGGTTTTTGTGTCGATTCAACAGTTAGATCGTCGTAGATCTTCGATTTGGGTTTCGAATTACATGGGAGGCTGTTGCTGGGAGCACAGATTTTCATGCTCGCGGTGCCGTTTGGAGGAAGGCGGTTCGATTTGGGATGATGAGCTTGGCCGCGATAGCCTTGTTTGATCGGAGACGAACGTGAAGGTGGCGAATTCTGGCAGCTGCGTTCAAACGTGGGAGGGGTTCACGAATGCATAGGGTTTCTGGAAGGGGGCCGCGTGCGTTTCTGGGAATAGAAGGAGTGACGTGGCACATATATTTGTAAGTGATGAATGTGTGTCGTTTTATTTATTTTCAATTTTGAATTCAATCATCATTTTTCGCCATAACTTTCTCATACGAAGTCGGATTCACACGAAATTTCTTTTGTTAGGATCGTAATTTAATTCCGGACTTGATGATGCTAGTTTGGACGAATTTCGAGAAGGGCGAATTTTTGGGTTTAAATCGAATTTAAATTCAATTTAAATTCAAAAGGTGAGTGTTTTAACCCACTCACAACTACTAGAAGCTTTTATGTTTGTTTAAATTAATTTTAGAAATGAATAGAAATTTATTTATGAGTATTTGGCATGTTTATTTTATTCATATCTGTTGAATTGCATTTATTTAATTTAACTGTTAATTTAATTAATTTGTTGCGTATAAATTTACAGTTAAAATTTATTTGTTTGTATATGAACTGCTAGTTAACAGTTATATAATTTATTACTGAATATAGACTGTAGATTAATAGCTGTTAAATTTAATTTGAATAAAATTTCCAGTATTACCTGTTATGTAGTACCAAAATAATATTGTTATTGATTGATATTGATTGATGATTGCGATTTGGATGATGGATGATGTTGATGAATGGATGTTTATTGTATATCATTAAATTGCAAATTATCATGCATATTTCATTTCATTCGGGATTGTGGTTTGAAATGATATATAACCACAAAATTTTATATCTTTTAAATTGCGGATTGAAATGATAAATATCCGTATCACTTGACAATAGGATAGAAAATTATATACAGGCACCGCGGTATATATATAACTATTTAAATGTGATTTCTATGGTTTGGATGGAATACGGTTTATAATAATCTTAAATTTTATATTGTATAAATATTTTTCTTCCATATATATATACATATGAAGTTGAAAATTTTGAAATTAAAAGGTGTATAAAAATCTTTATTAAAAATGGAAGAAAATTAAGAAAATGGAGTTTAATAATTTATATCATATGTTTAAATGTTAAGTTTGGAAATTTTAAGATATGATATTTATAATTGGATTTTTCCCAAAATAAGTTGAAATGAATATTCTAGTATAATTTGAATTGGGAAAAATATATATATTTTTTTTACTAGAAATTGAAGTCTTATTATTTATGGATTTTATATGAATATTCAAGACTAATTAATAGAACAATTGATTTGTTGAAAGAATAAAATCCAACTTTAGTTTGAAATATTGATACTCAAAATGGATATACGTATATATAAATAAATTGAAGTGGTTTTGGAACTTGAGAGAGATAATATAAATTTTGGTTTAGACTTTAATAAAGAAATGTATTTGTAAAGCCATGAGAACTATTTTCTTTACAAAGTAACATTTAAGTTAAACCATTTAATTCATATACCGTTGAATGTCCAAACCATTCAAGTTTTTAGAAGTTATGGTTTTAAATTATGATTTTCAAAATATTATGCTTTGAAATATTTGATTTTCAGACGTTATGAAGTTAAAGCATTATGATTTTGGAAAAGAATTATATTTGGGATAAGTGATAAAATATGGCTTTGGGTTTGAAATGATATCGTATTCATGGTTATGAAATGGAATGTTTATTCTGATTTTTAAAGTATAACCTATTTTTAAATGACCGCGGTGTTATAATAACGATGGGTTGGCAAAGAGACCGGGATCGGATATGGACATACTCTCTATTGATACCGAAAACCACTTTGACTAACCGTGTACGCGGTGGAGATTCCAGAATGAAGTAGGTGGTGGTGACGTTTCCTGTAAGGTAAATACGTGGACCCGACTCCCGTGAGTTGGCATAAGGTGGCTAAAACAGAAGCGATTCTCAGGCCAATGAGGTCATTCCTCTGATCGGACCCTCCTCTTCGATATTATACTTTGATTTTGGATTGATTCAGTGGCCACTTCTATATTTTGATTTTGGGGAGTTAGTCCGAGGTGCGCGGTAACTGCGGCTACGCGTTTCCACCAGCCTGGATAGCAATTGGTATATCTACCCTGGCATTGCCTAGTTGTGCCGTGTCACCTACCATACCGAGCCTTTACTACGAGTTTCTATTTGTGTCGTACATATGGAGTATCCTCTGGTAGCTTCCCGATCAGGAGGTATTACGGTACTGTATAGACTATTGGCATTATTTGTGTTAAGGGCTATATGGGTAACCCCTTAACGCTATTAAAAAGTAAGTTTATTTTATAAATAGACACTATTATAATAGCGCAATATACTACATATTAAATAGTTTAACGGATCCTTAGGAGATGTAAATCCCGAACATCTCTTGAGTTACTATACTCATATTTATTTCTGTTAACTTAACTCACATAAGATCTTTTAGTCTGACTCGAGTGTTTTTTTGTCTTTTCAAATTTGCTCGGGTCAGTCCGAGCGTTTCAGGATCGAAGATTTTAGCTTTGGAGGACGAAGACGAAGAATCCGTATTATATTATTTATAGTATTGCACCACACTCTAAATTTCCGCTGCATTGATTGTATTGGTATGTGTAACTCTGATATTCATTGTATAAGTAAAATAAATATTTTGTAAACAGTTATCATGAACTGTATATTGATTATTATATTTTATCCTTCCGCTGTGAGATTCTATTTTGTTTTATTTCTTCTCTGTTTTTTTTCTTATTTACCCCATAACAATCCGCCCTTGCGTATGCTTTGAATTGGCACGTGTGTCGGTTTAAAGTGTGCGAAAAGGCGGGATGTTACACTATGCCATTCCATATTCCTAAAAAATTCATACCTCTTTTTAAGAAAGCTTCTCACTACTTAAACGCCGATCTATGAAAATAAGCATTTAAATAGCTATACATCAGCTCTTAAGTACCTAATGTACTATACTAAAAGGATTGCTCAAACACAGAATTCAAACATGTATAACCTCAGTGTAGTAACTGGTGCTACTATAGTTATGCACGATAATCAATTGGAGAGTAAGCTCAAGTGAGTCAGTATCAAAATAAACCACTGACTCCGAGTCACATCAAATGGCAGAGGACTCATATAGATCCTATCTCGCCCCATAGCAGGCATGGTGATATGCGACCTATTATAGATAGCTAAGATAAAAATTGATACCCGTCATTACTTAAGGGTGGAGTCAACAATGGACGCTTATCGCGATCCAACAATACTAGATAAACATGGCTAGTATGCTAACGTACCCAAACATCTCTCTCGATCGAATAATAGGCATGACCACTAATATAATGGTCTACAACGCCACCAATATAAGGCCAACACATTGTATGATCGCTAATATAAGATCGACTTATACACAGTCACTAATATAAGACCGATACGATGAACGGTCATCGATATAAGACTGATACAATATATATAACCATACATACCCCGGATTAAGCCCCTGAAGGTAGGATTCCACCATTGAAAATCAAAGACTATAAGCGGAAAGAAACCTCAACAGCGGATAATGATAAGCATAAATAATTAGCATTCAAATTATCAAACATGCAAGCAATAAAATCAGCCGTAATAAAAAAAATTAGCCAGCATCAAAGTCAAACAACAACAACAACCAAGATGGAAACAAGCAATAATAAGTAGCAAACAATAGTAGTAACAACAACCGCAAGCAACAAAACAAGAATACTAATAATTAATATTTAAAAGAATCTACACCAACATGCTCGGTAACCATCAAGAGTCAGCCATGCATGTTGAAACATAAACTCCAATGAGACCGTTTGACATTCAAGAGGAATAAAAACCTAAGTTGTGCAACTCCTTTCATGAATATAACACACAAACAACTGCTACACCTCTCGGCTATAAAGAGGAAAACCTATACGATATGTAGGATCATCGAATCTCAAAACTCAAACAAATCCAGTAATTAGTGCCTCTACTTTCCTTTTTCTTCCGAACAAAACTCTTTCTCCAAAGGAGGATACTAATTAAATCATCATTAAACGAAGATTTACAATTTCCTACGGTTTGCTCGGGTTCAAATCCACCTCAACCGCACAATGTTAATAAGAATAATATACTAAGTGCACTATGATGCTTGCCTAGGCAAGCATCATCTCGTCACTTAGAAGATTATCCAAATCACCACAAAGCTAGTCAAGAAATCCTTCCCTAAGCTATCATACACAATAATTTTACTATACTAAAATTTCATAATTTCTAAAGATCATTCCAAATGACACAATACTCGTTCCAACCTTTCGCTTACTCGTAAGATTTCTTTGTTAAATTAGGGTCGACCACTTTACTCCATCCGTGTGAGCTCTGATCTGGTTCCTTGAGCCAACTATGAAAATCTCCTTGCAAGACTAAGGTCATGCTTCAAAAACTTCTCAGTCATCCTAAGAACCCGACTCAAGGGCCTGTCTATCAGAATCAAGTGACGAACCCTATCCTAACTAGTGCAAATGACCTAAAAATCTATGCTCAAACTACTGGTTAAGAATTGGTACGTGAATGGACCAATCTTTAGAAAATATCCCTTTTGGTACATGGGATTACTCCCATCACCTGATGTTTACTAACACAAAGGATAACAATTATAAGACGAACGACTCTAGAAAGACGTCTATAAGTCATCTACTTAGTCTCTGCTCATTATTGGGAATCCACTGAACCATTACCTAGATATAAATCCAAGTCACACTTCATCGACCGAACCCACCCAACTTGAAATCTTGTGCATCAAGTTCGAATGGTAACATTTCGGTCGCTTCACCTCAACGTTACAGCTAACGTGACATATACAAGGTTTATCCCTACCAAAGGATTTATCTATAATGAAATATGTCAATTTTAGCCTATCTACCAAGTAACTAGCAACAGACAAAAATATACTGCTTAAGTGTCGGATGGAATAGAAGTGACTTTCCAGAAATATAGCATAACTCACTACATAAGCTCCTTCTAGTTTTTTTGACCCGTAAACTAGCTAAGGCTCGGTAATGCCTGAGAGGCATAAGCCATCATCACCTACAACCCTTCAAAAATGTAGGACAATCCTTCTTCAAGTGATTAAGTCGATTGCAAATAAAGAACTCATATTTCACTCTAGTTGGAGACATTTCATATCGAAACACCACTCATATGCCACAAGAGTGACATACAAGGCTAGCTTTTCTTTTTCGAACAAGCTCGATCTTCCTTGTATCATGGTTATTATGCTTCGGTTGGATTTTTGGTTGCTTTCCACTTTTATTACCCAAATGGTATGTCATGGGCATTCTCTTAGAGGAGAACCATCCCAACGAGATATTCAAAAGTGGACCTTGATTGGGATAAGGCTAGATAATGAACACCCAAGCAATGCTTAAGACCTAAAGCAAATCTCTTTGTCCACAACAACGGAGGACCCACTAACTCAAATCCTTAAAACAAAAGGTTGAACCAATCAACACTCCTTCACTGATAAGCTATCCGCTCAGAATGGATGGATACTCAAGCTTCATGCTCTTCTCAATCTCAGAAACAAATTGAGAACTTAAGCCAAAAGCCTGAACAAATTTTGAATCATAGTTCTGCTTATTAGATACAAAAACACAACATTCTACCCAGCCAAAGTCTCCCTTCTCTAAATTGTCAAGAAACGATCTCACTTATGAGAACACTCCCTAAACTTACATCGATGGAAGATTTCTTATGCATGTGCCCAAGATCGTGTCTTAGCAACAGTATCAGGACCCAAATATGGATCCCCTCCAATGCTGAGGAAATTCTGGCACTAATTTAAAGAGTCTAAAGCTGGTGAAGTAAAAATACTGATGCCCAAAGGGCCACACCACTTCTGCTACAAACCGCAATCAGCTGAAAATGTTCACGAGTGACAAAACATCTTTTGCAATAGCTAAACAGCCTCTGAACTAATCAGGCATATCAGACTGCCTATCTGTAGTCACTCTTGTATTTCATCTGCTCATATGGATAGACCGACGGTAATACCTTAGCACGTAGTGGTAGAAACATTTAAGTTCAAAAGAAAAGCGGTGTATACAGTATTATATAGTAGAAAAATACAAGTACGCTCTTTGAACGTATCTCCTAGTACCGGATGGATTAGCTCAATCTATGGGCCTAAGCTCTAATGCCAACTATAACAACCCGCCCTTAGTAATACCTAAAAGGATGTGCCTTAGATCATCGCACGACTTTCGAATACCACAAAAGAAAGATTATCAAGGTAAAATTAGAACAAAACATTAAATCAAGACATCGATAAGATCTCACAACGGAATGGCAACATATAATATATTGAATATACATGAACAAAATAAAGTAACCATATATATAAGATACTGCATCGGTAGAAACAACCGATAAGTAAATATTAGTACATAATAGTCAAAATACATCGACTCCAAAATAAACATGAAATTTTAAATAAATATCTAATTCAACAGTCTCGTATATAAATAATAGGTTTTTCATGTACAATAAAATAACAAGTATGTATATCTCAAAACATCAATGCCACGCCTCCAAATACACTAGGTGTGCATCTGTTAGCATATCCCTAAAAGCACATGACTTTCGAACTACTTAGTCGAGTACCCGAGAGTTGTCATGACACAAGCAGACAAAGATAAAAACTCGGGTCAGGCATAAAGTCTAGTGTTAGGGGAATAATATCAAAATACTATATATTAAAACTATATACAAATAGGTAGGAACTACTAAATCACATCCGGTGCTCTCTACAAAAGTGGCTCAGGGAAAATCCAGATTGTCTATAAACAAGTATAATAAATCCATCTCAAAAGTAGGGGATCATACCATAACACGCTCTTCTTCAGTAACAACAAGTTAGCATGATATCTTCCATTGCACCATACTAGCCCAAAACTACAAATAATATAGCACAGATATACTATAATCAAACCACGATCCCAAAAAAATGATCACTACCATTAAGATTTATAAGATACGCTACAACCCATATAGTCACTGCTGCTAAGATCGAATAGGTACGCCACAATGCATATGGTCGCTACCGTTTAGACCAAACAGGTACGCCGCAATTTATATAGTCACTACTTTTAAGACCATACAGGTGTTCTACAACAATTATGGTCACTGCTGCTAGGACCAAACACTCGTAAGATTACAAGTGTAGGATCCAAAAATGACGAAGGGATCACTAGGAGATAAAGCTATTACCGGTCTCTCTAAGCCATGTAGAGTGTGTCATGGCCATCAAAAACACCCTAGGTACACCACAACAAGGTCGATACTTGGATGTCATCTATGGTAAAGAGATAGCACTAGGTGGTGTCGCAACTCTTCTAGAGGTTCCCATGCAGTTTCATTAGCCATGACTTTTCTAATAGCTCACATTACCCCATACCCTTGGGTAAGTCACATTAGTCCATACCCTTGGTGCATCACAACAAATCAACACCAAACAAATCACATATTACTTTAAGGTTGAGACCTTAAAGTACGGACTCACTCCGTATATAACGTATGGAATCACCATGCACGGCTCTGGTTGCCACGGATTAAAACCCATCAGGAAAATCTAAAAAACACCATACTAACCTAAATCGCATGTTAAATGGAATGCATGACCTCAATGCCATAGTACTCCTCAGATATACCCTCCCGGTCTATCTCAAAATCTACGATTTTGGAATACGTGCCTAGGTGGGTCCTACATGTTTCCCAAATCAAGTTACCCCAAAACCTACCAAAATTTCACAAGTTTTATCCCTAAAAGAATGGTGAATAATGGTTCAAACCTTACCTGAATCTGACTTCGTATACGGAAGTTATCGCATTTCGAAGTTTGCATAACACATTGTAGGTCAGCCAACTAAAGGGCCATTCAGTCGACTGAACCGGGGCTGAGATGGACTTTTCCTCTAGACCAGTCAACTACATAGACAAGGTTTTCCTATTGAACTGACAGTTTTCACCCAATTAGCCTAGGCAGGGAGTAGATTCCCCGATCGGATGCCAATTTGTGCGATGTTTCCTTTGTTGCTTCGCCCGATGAGTCGTCTTATTATTAGAGCCTGCTTCCATCTCATTGTACATATACAGAGGTTCATTTGTTGAAACTTTGGAAGTGAATTCCCTAAGTAATCGAAAACCAAGTGCGATACAAATACCCACTCTTTGGATGAGTAGATTTTTGTGGGCGATTATGGCGACCTTCCTTCCTCTAACATGCCAAAATGATATACCCAGCCTAGTGCGTAGCCTATACATATGTCAATGCACTCATTTGTGCATGCCTGTACATCCAAGTTCACACAACATACAACCAAACATATGTTATATTTTGGACTTCACCGAGATGATTACCCAGCCCAGTATACTCTCATGCAACTTAACATACGCGAGAGTCGCTACGGCTATGTGAAATGCCCATAATGGACTATAATCAATTATAATCTATGTAAATAAAGGATCAAACAACAATTCTAACTACAATACTATCTTTTTTTACTTTTCCCTTAGCTCCATATGCACATATAGGTATACCTGCTCATGCATATATACGTATGCGTATATTCAGATAAGTAATTTAATCATTACTTAAATCAAAACTTACTTTTATTTACAAAACTTCTTCAATAAAAGGGAAACACCTCCTTATGTCATTTTATAAAATCATTGACCATTTTATAAAATATCAGACTAGCTTATAATCACTTTATAGAATTTAAAATAACTAATCACTTCATTAAAAATCAAGTATTTACTTTTTTCTATTTTATAAAATCTCATTTCAATTTTATAAATTAAATAATTCATTTATAAAATTGTGAAACCATTTTATAAATACCAATTAAGGCTTATAGGGTCTCCAATCACTTTAGTAAAAAGTGTAGAGTTCACAAATACCTTAAATTAGCTTAGTAACATTTTGTAAATCAATTCAAAAGGGTTAATTTATATTCTCTAATTACGTGCATATCATAACACTACTTCATTAATCCTGAATTAAACAATAACATCACAACTAATCACCCAATTAGCTCAAATTAATTCTAGGGCTTACTAACTACTTTCAAACATAGTAACTATGGTCTTAAAAATTAATTAGTTAAGGGAAACATGTTTATAACACAAACATAAACCCAAATCAACTCAAACAATCTCCAAATTACTTTATATAATTCTATAATCATTAGTAATCAAATATATGAAATATATCACACAAATTAGTAAGGAGAATCATCCTACTCACATTAATTAAACCCAAGCCAAGCTCTAATCACCAAAAACCTAGTTCTTGCTTAATTTAAATTTTGAAACGCATATCAATACCCCATCCAAGCCAATTCCTTCACAGGTTTTATAGAAAATTGGAAGTTGGAAATTATGGTGATTTTTATTTGATTTTAGGAAAATATATTTAATGGGTTTAGGATTTGAGGATTAAGGAGGTAATTAAGGGTTCATTCAACAAAGTGGAGAGGAAACTAACGTGAATGAGAGATAATGAAGGGAGTTAGCCACTTATAGGAAACTAATGGGCTAAGCTCTAAATCTCTCCATCCGGCACTATTCATCCCTGAAATCATCAACTCCAAGCATATTGAAACCTTATATTCATTCAAATTCTGGATGTCATTCCAAACTCAATGGAAAAGTTTGGAACTTAATTCCATCATATAAAAAATTTAGCTTTTGAATCAATTTACAAATCGAACACGGCTACCAGCTAAAAATCCATCAATCATATAGATGCTTATACTCATTTTGATTCGCAAAGTCAATCCGAACTCAACGGAAGTGGTCTCATGTCCTAATTTAATCGTATGAGAAAAGTTGTATTTTAGGCTTTCAATTCAATAACGACTTAATATTTAAATTAACTATTGGAAAATATTACCGTTAAATATGCGATTGTTACAGCTTCACTTGGATTTGATTACTTGAGGTGGTGGCTTGAATATCCTCTTTTAGGATATTTGACTATGACTGTGGTTGACTCTGGGCACTGATCGAGTTTTGGATCAGAACTTACCTAACTCTAGGTAGCAATATTTGGTTATGCCACCCTTTGGGCTTGGCATCAGTGCTCTGCCAAATTCCGGGCACGAGCTGATAAGGCGAACAGTCTCGTTCCACTCACTTTTTTTTATACTTCTACCCTCAAGTCAGAGGTTAAAAGAGTTAGTTAGCATTTATCTCTAGACATCGAGGATGGTTTATTTCATAGGCCCGATCATGGACCGTAGAAGCTCAATTTGTACCTAACTTTGGATACCGATATACCTGTATTATGCATATGCAGATTCATTCACATTTACTATAGTTCACAATTCTATAGTTAGACAGAGATAAAGTTACAGATTCAGGAAGTAATTTCATTTTGTATATACAAAATGATATATTCTCTCTAGTTACATCAAACTTGACTAGATTTTCACAAAGTTAGATCTCAAATGAAATAGCGTCGCAAGAGTTTGTTATTCCACGCTTAGGGAAGTGAAACCCCGTCTACTGTCGCCAGCTTGAACGTTCCATCTTCAAGCTTATGCTTAATTGCGAACAGACCTCCCTAGCACGGGATCTTATTCATGGGGCCTAAGAAAATTCGTTTGAGAACAAGGTCACCAATTTCAAAGGTCCAGCTCTTGATCATGGTGTTGTAATATTGGGCGACCCATTTTCGGTGAGTGGTTGCTTTCACATCAACTTTATAACTCTTTGCATCGATCATGTCAAGAGATCCTAGAAAGAGTTCCTTGTTCATTCTGGGTCTGTAGTAAGTCACCCGATGAGAAGGCACTTTGAATTCAACTGGAGTCGTAGCCTCCAATCCGTAGGCTAAGGCGAACGGAATGTGGCCAGTCGTGGATTTGTGGGTTGTTCTATAAGCCCAAATTGCTAATGGTAATTCATCGACCCACTTTCCCTTGGCCTTCTCAATCGCTTCTTCAGAATGGATTTAATGATTTTGCCCATAGCTTCTACCTATCCATTTGCTTGCGAGTGTTTTATGCTGCAAATATCTTCTTAATATGATACCTACGGTAGAAATCTTTAAGTTTGGGGTTATCGAGTTGGGGTTTTCCATCAAAGATAATCGTTTATGGGACTCTAAACCGACAAATGATATTTTTGACTGCAAAATTGATCACTTTTTTAGTTGAGATCATGGCTAGCAGTTCTGCTTCAGCTCACTTTGTAAAATAGTCAATAGTAACAATTGCATACCTGATGCCACCTTTAGACATTAGTAGCACAGCAATGATGTCAATACCCCAAACAGTAAACGGTCAGGGAATGAATATCTGAGCTATCTCCATTGGCGGGGCTCTAGGAATCTTTGAGAACCTCTAGCTCTTGCCACATTTTCTAGTGTAGTTAGCCGCATCTTAGTTGACAGTTAGTCGAAAGTATCCAGCGCGAAGAATCTTCTTTGCTAAGGTTTGTCCCTTGGTGTGATCACCGTAAGCTCCCTCATGAACTTCTCTACAGACTCGCTTGAATTCTTCATTGGAAAAACACAAAAGCAAGGGGATTGAGTATCCCTTCCTGTATAGCACTCTTTCTTCAATAATAAATCTTGAAGCTCTGCAAAGGAGCTGCCCTCGCTCTTTCTTTCTTTTGGAAATGATTCCTTTCTACAAGTAATTCTTATTGGAGTCATCCACGACTCCTTTTCAGACTTAGACTCCAAGATCCAATTGACATTCATTTGGTCGATGCTCGAAGCCGAAAGCACTTCCTTAGGGACTCGGCCTATGAGTTGCGCATCCCCTGATCTAGCCAACTTGGCTAGCGAATCAGGCTTTTTATTCTCTTCTATGGGAATATGCATTATCGTGTGATACTCGATGTTAAATATGCAACTTAAGAGCTCTGCTCAAATAAGGAACTAGTCTTGCACCTTGCCTAAAACTCCTTCCTTACTTGACGTGCCACCATTTGAGAGTCATAAAAGATTTTGAGTCCTAGATCAGTGCCTTATATTCTGCTTTATTATTTGTCAAGGGAAAGTCGAGTCTTAGGGCATAACAGATTCAATGCTCTTTGAGGTTTACTTGCAACACACCTGCCCCGAATGAATGCTCATTGGATGCACCATCATGTACATCATCCATCCAACATCCTGCTCTCCACCACTCTTCGAAGTATCATCTAGCGTAGTGTACTCAGCTATGAAATTGACCAATGCCTGACCTTGGATTTCCCTTTGAAAATGATAAGTACTGTCATCTTGGCTCAATTCAATGTTCCATTTCAACAGCCTTCCAGAAGTCTCAGGTCACTGTAGGACCTGTCTCAAAGGCTAGTTGGTAGGAACCATGATTGAATGATCCTGGAATTATAGGAAGAGTTCTCTCAAAGCGATCGATAGGCGGTAGGCTTGGCTTTGGGTAATTCCTCTCTGCCCCCATCAGCTGCTTGTTAATGTAATACACTGGCCTGGCCTTTGGATTCGAGACTGCTCACGCACTAGTGTGACACTCAAAGCATGCACCGATATAGCCAGATAAATAAACAAATCCTCATCTTCCAATGGCTTTGATAGGATGGAAGGCCTCTCTAAGTGATCGACTAGAGCTTGGAAAGCATCTATACACTCCTATGTCCAAGTAATGTTCCTCTTCCCTTTCTTGATGATGTTGAAGATAGGGATTCATTTATTTGTTGCTCTAGAGATAAATCTTCCCAAGGAAGCAACTTTCCCATTCAGGCTCTAGACTTCCTTGATTGAGTTTGAGGCTTCGATGTTCCTTAATGCCTAAATCCTCTTTGGGTTGGCTTCTATCCCCTTCGAGTTTGCTATAAAACCCAAGAACTTCCACAATGCAACCCCGAATGTACACTTCAGTGGATTGAGCTTCATTCTATACTTGCGGAGTACACCAAACATCTCTACCAAGTCTTTAACGTAGTTAATTGATCGCTGGGACTTCACATGCATACCATCTATGTAGACTTCCATTAAATGCCCAATTTGCTTCTTGAACATTGAGTTCACTAGCCTCTAGTAAGTTGCACTAGTATTTTTCAAACCAAACGACATAATGAAATAACTATACAGTCCTAGATTAGTTATAAAGCTCATGTGTTCTTGGTATAGGATGTGCATTGAAATTTTGTTATAGTCAGAGTAGGCGTCCATGAATGACAGTAGTTTGTGTCCAGCAGTCAAATCCACTAGTTGATCAATCTACAAGAGCAGGAAGCTAGCTTTTGGACATGCCTTATTTAGATTGAAATAGCCAACATACATTCTCCATTTCTCATTGGACTTCTTTACTAGGAATGGATTGGATACCCATTTCGAATATAGAACATCGTGGATGAATTAGTTTTTTCCAGCTTATCCACTTCTTACAGTGTAGCGGATCTCTCCAGACCTAGGCTGTGGCATTTCTGTTTCATAGGAACTCATTGGGATTCACATTCAATGTATGGCATAATTTCTTCGACGATTTTCGACATATGTCAAAATGTGTCCAGGGAAACATATTTAGGTTCACCAAAAGAAAACCGGTTAATTCTTTCATCATCCTTATGCCTAGTTGAGAACCAAACTTTAAGACTCGTATATGATTGTCCTGACTAACTAGGATATTGATCGTCAACTCCACGAGAGCCGCCCTTGCATCCTCTGTCTATTTACTTGGTTCCATGTCCTTATGGAACCGACTATGCTACTCGCGCCAGGGCTAAGGCGGTAGTTGCTATGCGTCCAAAGATTTGATGCATAGAGTCTTCTCCACGTCATTTCCTTTCTCACGTCGCCTTGCCTCATTTAACTCCATGACATGGCATTCATGTCAAAGCCCTAAGCCTCCTTGCACAACTCCCACTCCATTCTCTACCGGGCTTCTCATCATCAAAAACCATGTGGCAATGGCTGCTCAAAAATCAGCTAGGGATGTTTGGCTTCGAAATGTATTCCAAGAAGAATAAATATCCAACATGATGAAGGTCACATCCAGCACTCTCTTACGGAAACCTTCTCTTAATACCACTGGTAGGTCTATACATCCAACAGTCTTTGTTGCCGTACTGTTAAATCCCTGGATATGAGATTTGTATGATTTTAGATCCTTTCCATCCAACAACATATGGTCATAATCCTTCTTACATAGAATGTTGACTGAATTGCCATAGTCAACCAGCACCTTTCGTACAATCGCCGACCCAATCATGGCTGATATCACCAAGGGATCCAATGTTTGGACTTCGACTCCATCAACATCCCTATTTCAGAAAACAATATCATCAGTCATAATCTTTAACTGCTTTGCTGGAGCTCCATCTTCGATGGCAAAGAAACTCTCAGTCACTGCATGTTTAAAGCTCTTATATATCTTTCCATTCCATTCCAGTTCTTCTCTATTGGATAGGGTTCACCTGCAATTGTATTAATCATTAATCTCTTATCAAGTCTCCTGGGCTCATCATCACTAGGGCCGAATAGTCCTCGTTGGAACAACTGTCCTGGGGGTTATAACTTCCTTGGCCGCCATCTTGAGGGGCTTTCACAATCTATTGCAATTTCTTCTTACTTATCAGGTCTTTGATCACATCACGTGTCTACACTCATTTGTGTTGTCACGTGGGTTTCATTAAACCTACAGAACTTTCCAGATTTCTTCTCCTTCTCAGTCGACCCCCTCAGAGCCAACTTCTTATATTGCTCGGTACCCTGGGTCACAAGGTATATATTTCAATCGAATTGTTCAGCTGGGTGTAACTACCGTGTTTCAAAAATCTAGGGCATTTCTTAGAATCAAACTTTCGATCTATGGCCCCATCATCATTCCTTCTCTGGTCACCACTTTTATTCTCAACGTTAACTTTAACATTCCCGTAATTCTCTTCGGATTACTTCATAACAACCTTGCTCTGAATAACTTCAGTCGACTTCCCAAAACTGACCTTCCTATTATTAGTACTTGCCTCTTACAAGTACAAGAACTAGTTCGCACTTCTATAAAATATATCTATCATCGGCAGGGGTTTGATCTTCAACCGTCTTCTGAAATCGGTATTGAGAGGAATCCCCCTTATCAGTGCCATCGAAATGATGTCTTCCTACACATTGCTCCCTTATCGGTGCCATCAAAAAGATGTCTTCCTACACATTGCTCACTTTTGTTACGGCCATATGGATTTTGTTCAAGAAATCTTTCAGCGACTTTCCCGTCTCTAAGAGGTTCGAAAACGACCTCACGTCTTTAGGATGGTTAGTTTGTGGATGGAATTGCTTGATATACTTCTATGCCAACTAATCAAACCATGATATGGATTTCGATGGATGCTGGGTGAACCACATCGTCGTAACCCCTTCAAGGAAAATTGGGAGACAACAACATCTAATAACATAGGTCTCTCTGGCTGAATCCATATGTCATTCATACTTATCAAATGCTACCTTGGATACGTCCTTCCATTGTACGCTGGATTCGTCGGCATCACAAACCTCCTAAGGTATTCTTCACATAGTACCTGCTCGAAAAATGGATTCCATCTAGGAGAAGAGCTCCATTTATCGTTACTCCGGTGTTGGATTTCATTCACCAATTTTCTCACCATCTTAGCCAAGTACTTCAGTTCTGTAGGGTCCACCGGATGGCGGTAATCGTGGTCCGTCCTGAGTGTTTTGCCCGAGAAACGTTCTTGGCTAGCCCAAAGTACCTGGGTTCTCCCGACTCTAGGAAACCATTCGCCTAATAGTCCTGTTTGTTCAGTTTCACACGGTGAATTGACATCAGCCGGCTGATTTCTAGCATTCTAGCCATCAATAATGCAACCAGCTATACCCTACGCATTATCTTCCAAAATGTCAACTTTCTCATTCATCAGATCCAGAACACTTGGTACGGTATCGACCCTTGCTTGTGGTTTGACACTGATCCCCAGCGTCTGGTCTCGACCAGTTTATAATCTCTTCTTTGAAGAATTGGTCTCCTTTCTAAACATTTTTGCTTTCCTTCTCTATGCCTTTGGCCTAATGACGAGGAATTATCACACTACAAAGGCGTCAACTCGTTCCTGCACCATCGACCATGGCTAAATTCATTCAACAAACTCAAGCTCTCCTACGTTTGTCGTTTCACCTTATCGTGTCTCTCTTGTAGCTTGTCATTCATGTGCTTTATCATATAGTCCATTTCAACCCTTGTTATCACCTTCGAGTGATTCGAGACTTAAGTACCGTTGGTTGTGTAACTTCTTCCAAATGTTGAGAGCCAACATTCTCAGCATCATTCATTGGTCTGGAAGTGGTAGATCAGTATCTTCGTGGGGACATCATTTAAAATATATTTCCATAAATTATATTAAAATCTAAGTAGCCCATAATGCTAAAACAAAGCAAATGGATCGATATTTCAGATTAAAGCAATCCAATAGTAGGTTATTGATCAAAATATCCTGAGAATGACATTCTCAGTTAAAGCAGCAAAACGTTTATACCATAATATGGTGCAAATACCAAGAGATTATAGTAGAGAAGAAAGATGAAGAATAATAAATGAAAATGAAGTAAAAATGATACACACAGAGTTTATAGTAGTTCAGCCAACTAATGCCAATGTCCACTTTGCTTTTTAATTGATTATACTATTGTTTACAACTTTGTTCTTATAGATCAGCATGGATCCTTGGAATTACAAAAAAATTGCAGGAAATTAGTAAAAAAATATCCTTTAAATTATCACTACCCCTCTATTTATAGTTGTAAGTCATCAGGAATTTCTCCACCGCGATTGCGTCCACGTTCCCCATATCCACCAGCAGTTGAGCACGAAAAGATCATGGCTATATCAGCAAATATCATGGATTGGTATCGATCCATAGGCATGGATCGGTACCGATCCATAAGGTTGACTTATGGATCTCTTCCATTGCCTTGCATAGATGCGACTTGTTGTTAGCTTCGTGTTTTCCATCTTGATTGTTCTATTCGAAGCTTGTTTCTGGATCGACTGCTTGGTTCAGTGATGGAATGGAGTTCCTAACTTTATGTGCTTGGGAAACACGATAGCAAATTGCATGCAATCGATATTCTGAAGCTTG
The DNA here is from genome assembly GCA_030765085.1 of Allium cepa. Lineage (NCBI taxonomy): Eukaryota > Viridiplantae > Streptophyta > Magnoliopsida > Asparagales > Amaryllidaceae > Allium > Allium cepa. The sequence goes on along the minus strand of CM060945.1, from coordinate 1,011,104,586 downwards.
GAGTGGATTGATGTCACCATGGCTTGGAAGTAAAGGGGTTAAAGGGTTTCAAATGAAGTTTTTTGGATTGATACTGATCCATAGGCATGGATCGGTATCGATTCATCACTTTGATGGATAAGTGTTGTCGTTAAATGGCCATTCATTTATCTTGTGATCTTGTTTACACTTGGTTCCTGGGCTCTTTAGCTATCTCTCTTGGCTCACTGCCTCAATAACTTTCAAGTCTATTAGTCGAGTTCACTCGAATCTGGCCTGGTCAAAAGGCGGGACAATGTTGATCCCAAAATGGACAAAAATAGACTGTAAGGAACTTGTGAGACCTAAATCTTGTATATAGCGGTTTAAATAAAAGGAAATAATAGAAATAAAGCAGAGAGACACAAGATTTCATAGTGGTTCAACAATATATGGTCTACATCCAATTTATTGCTTTATTTCTTATAGATTTGATGTAATTTGTCTGAGACTACCAAAGATTTGAAAGAGAATAAGTCTCAAGTACAGGGGGTTGAACGGATTCTAAGTCCTAGAATAGCCCAAGCAGCTGCCTTGGCGAATCGTATGGAGATAGAAGATGATGTAAAGAAAAAGCTTCTACGTAGTGATGGTAGAAACTGGATCATGTTTTGATTGCTCTATGATTTGTATTTATAGGCGAAATAGTCGTGTTTGGCGAGAAGTTGAGTTATAGTAGAGTCATTATGTCGGCTCAAAGGAGTTTCAAAAATCGTGGGACCCAACAAGATTTACAAACATGCCAGTACCGACTTGTTCATGTCGGTGCCAACTTGTTTTTATTGTTCTAGTTTGGTTAAATTCTTTTACGCTTTTCTTCTTTCTCTATTTTAAGGTGTCCTATGTGGTATTCATTGACTGTTAGTTGATTTTTGTGATCTTTCATTCATTGCTTAGTTTGCTTGTTGTTTTAGCTATTAACTCTTCAAATCTTGTAATAGGTTGTCTAGAATCCTTGGAAATCACTTGGGCACACATAGAAGAGGTAAACAATCACTTATGTGAAATTGGACGGGTTGGATATGAAGCATGATAAGTCGGCACCAACATAAATAAGTCGGTACCGAGCTCTTCCTTTAGTGTATTTTTGAGTGATTTTTCTCCAAGATATTCCTTTGTTCTGTCAAAATGTGCCTTCAAGATTTCAAGTTGTTTCATCTTCATTTTGACGATCTAACTTCTATTGATTTCTGCTTGGTTAAAACCTAGTTAACATTTGCCGCCTAAAGTTGCTTTCGTTGAAAACAAAGTGTGCTCTAGATTGGATCTAGCCTGGAATGTTATTTTATGATTTCCTGTTAACCGTTTGAATGTCGTCCTAAGATCCTTCTTTTATCTGGCTTTGATTAATCAATTTCTATTAATTGTCTGCTTCATTTTCTGTTGACATTTCTTTTCCTTACATTGGCAATGTAATCTATGTACCAAAGTTCACGTGCTACTTTAAGTTGTCAAGTAGGTTGATTGTAATGAGTTTGAACCAAATTGGGGGAATAATAACATGTCGGTACCGGATTAAACATGTCGGTATTGACATGTTGACTTGAGAAAATTTACCATTTTTCTTTATAAGTTAGTTGTTAACTATTCTCTTCATGCTTTCATTCCTCTTGTTCTCTACTGACCTTTCCTTTATCGAGCTAACTTCAGCCATCAACCATCATAGCTGCCATCCTGCTTTCGTATTTCCCTCAACTGCCACCACCTCTCAAAGCAACTCTCCACCGCCCAGCACCATCGTCACTTACAGAATTGCTGTTCAAAGTTCTCAGACCTAACCGAATTTCAAAACCTTAGGCCAACTTGAAAGTTGACTCGATCTAAAGGTTGGTATTGGTGTTGGTAGATCTCATGACAGTAATAGTGATGGTGATGATTTCGTTTTGATTGATTTTAATTAGGAAAGAGATAGTTGACTCCTGGCGTGTTGACCAATGGAAAATTTTGATTTTTCCTTGCTTAAGGATGCTTGATTATATGGAGAAGTTTGATTCTTCGACGTTGGCTATCTTTTTTCGTTAAATCGGTCAAGTCCCAATCGCCAAATAGATTCTGATACAATGATTAACCTTGAAATCGAGCATACTGGATGACATTATCATACCGCCTTACTTTTTCCATATTTCTAGTGATCCTGAATAGATAACTTTCCATGTCGCTTCGAACAACGAGTCCCTTATCAATTTTCATCTATAACAGGTAAGTTCGAAAAGAAATAATTCTAATGTGTGATGCGACTTTTTTCATGTGTAAGTGAGCTTTCTACATAATATAGTCCATTAGTGGTGTTCGGGACATTAGACTCACTTCTCATAGAAAACACACTACACTTGCCCCAATTAATGCTTAGAGTTCGACAGGTCAACACACGTTGACTCCCTTGGATTCCAGGCATTGTTCACATGGGTTTCACTTAATAAAACATATATGACCATGTTAAATGCCATGTTTTAATGTTTAGAATGAATTGTCAATTGCCTCGCCTCAAGCTTGGTGAAGGATCATCCACTCCTTCCAAAGGTGCATCCTTTACTGCTCCGATTTCGCATCTGTTCCAATTTGAACTTACCGGCCTTCAACTTCTGAATCCTAAAGCCAGCTGGTGCCAGTTGATCCAGTACCACATCTGTTGCCTCCATAGTTGATAATTCCAAATGACCCGCTAGAGCGTGTGGCTACCTCCTTGACAGCGAAACTGCTTTGCAATATCTGTTCACAACATGACATCTCGAAAGAAGACATCCACCTATAAGCCAAAAATGAATTCGCTCATAACCCTCCACCTGGCTACACAGCATGTAACCACTACATGTCCTTTAGTGGTTCCATCCCATCTTTCAATCCTTCCCTAATAAGATTTCTACAAGAGATCGGGCTTGCTCCATTTCAAGTTCATCCAAATGGGCATGCTTTATTGAATTCGTTATATTCCTTTTTCATGCAAAAATTTGGTCAGCTTCCAAGATTCAACGAACTCGCTTATCTTTTAGAGTTCAAGAGAAGGAAGGACTATCCATCCTATGTGATAATAGAGGCATGGAAAAGTTGTAAAGTTATCGAGAAGCTTCGCAAATCAACGTTCTTATTTCAAGAACAGATACTTCTTCATATGTGTCCTAAAGGAATTCAATCGTCTCTAGTTAATACGAAGTAACCTTCTTTCGACCGATCTTACTTATCCCATTATCTCCGACTTTGAGAGTCTAACTTAATGTACGCTTCCCATCACTTATTCCATAATCTCCAAATTTGAGTTTTTAACTTAATGTATGCTTCCCATAGGCCTTTTGAGATGCGATGATAAAAGGGAGCATGAGAGAATGCTTAGTGACTTGGAGGCCTTTAGAAAAATCAGCGTACCGTCAAGTTCCTTTTGACGAACGACAACTTTCAAGAGCATGGACTACTTCATCTTGGAAGGATTGCTAATATTGAGTCCTTACCCTGAAGCAGTTCTAGAATATGTACTATTTCCAACGCCTACACTCACAGTTTAATGAGAATTCTTAAGCGGAAGAAGAGGGTGCATCGGGTAAAGTGCAAATGGAGGAAGATGTTGGTAGATAAATGGATGAGTTTGTGCGAGGTGATGCCCCTAGTGACGAGGGAGAAGATGCTAGAAGGCCTACGATCCTGGAGGAAGATGTAGGATTCATGAGAACAGAAGGAAAGGAGCCAGCCATTGGCAAAGAGGGTGGTAGTGCTAATGACGATGATAATGACAATCATGCTAGTAAGAAAGGGGATGAATCACCCGAAATAAGCCCTTCTCTTCCTCAGTCACCTCCTCCAAAACACATAATTACCAAAAGTCTCGGTAAAGCTGGTAACCAAGTTGGTACAAATACTAAAGAGAATGCAGCTGGATATCATACCTTTAACAATGTTTGCATCAATTTTGATGACCTAAACAAGACCAGTTTTACATTTAGTGACGTCATAGGTGAAGCGGGTTCCGATTTCAATTTTTCTCTGGTGATAAGTATCGACGACGGTAGAGAAACTCCATCCTTACGCTCGTGTGGACATAATTTATAGAGTAATTAGGAGTTCATCAGCGTAACACACTTCACTTAGGACCACAAATACTCATTCTGGCATACACTTGACTCTTGTAACTTCAATACATATATGTTTTTCCTTCTCATTTCAGGTTCCATTGCTCATGATAGGCACTGAGTTGTCTCTCATAGAAATAGCTAGTACATAAGGCATACCCCTGAGCCTCAACCACCTCGCTATTACAAGACGGATGAAGAAAGACAAAAGAGGAAAAAGTGCAATGAGGCTTGGATGGCTGAAAGAGAACATCTTGAGTCTGAAGAAGAAAGACTAGAGCGGAAGAGAGAGTTTGGTAGGGACTCTTCTCATTACATGAATAAACGACATAAGAATTCCTCCGAGCATCATGGGCCTACTCTTTTCTTCATTCCTCGACATACCCATGCCGAAGCTATTGTTCAATGGTGAACCCCATCATCTCAAGCTTTATTATCGCTCCTCCCATTCAGTCTACAAGTCTTATTAAATATAATCTTCTTGACGCCCCTCCATGACCATCAGCTATCTATCCACATCTCTGTCTTCATGGTATGAAGTTTGACCAAGAAATTAAGGATGTGAAGAGGGAGATCACTCAGAAGAAGCTGCAAGAAGTTCAAGAAGAGATAGATGTAGGGCTTGAGTGGTAGCATGCATGTAAGGCTCTTTTCGATTTGAATCAAATCAACTATGTACAAATCAAGTCACTTGAAAGGGAAAGAGTCGAGCATGAAAGGATGATTAAGGAGCAAGAAGACAATCTGCTCAAAGACACAAAAGAAAAAGATCTCGCCATGTAATAAAAAACAAGCACAGACAAGTGGATGGAGGAATTGAAACAAGCCTAAGACCGAGCCATAATTTTATTGAGAAATGAGCTAAAAGTTGCTCTTGTTGAAGGTGCAAATTTCAAGAAACAACCCAAGGAGAAGGCCGAAGCGCTCGTTCAATAAGACGTAGTCATACAGTCAAAAGACCACGCCCACTCCGAACAAGCATCCAAGCTCGAACTTCTCCATGAGGAGAATCGAAAGCTTCAAGAAGCGAATAAAGGGATGGTTGAAAAGATGGATACTTTATCGACCGAGAAGCTTGCGAATGATATTGAACTTGCCATTTGCCATAGTGACCTTAAAGATCTTGAAGTGGAAAAGGTCGTAGACGATGAAGCAAGAGCAAGAAAAAGGAACGAGCTGGACTATAATTTTCAACATTTCTATGTGAGTGTCATCATGCATAGAAATATAGAGCGGTTAGGTAATGATTACCCTATGACTCTTGTTGATGCATGGAAAGTGGTGCTGCATTGCGCTAGAAATGATTGCTTTAAAGTCAAACTGATGGTGCAGTAATTGGTGCCAAAGAGATTGAGGTGCTTGTTGTAAGGAAAACAATTCTTGTCAAAGAGGATGACAAGGCTACTGTTGATGCCGCTGGTGCTCTCGTAGGCCCAAGCTCGTTGGATTAACACGAAGTGTCTCTTTCTAAGTATGGAGATCCGGTGATGATTATTCCTTCTTCGGTAGCCGCTGCATTAATTGAGCCTTATATCCCCGTCCCAACAGTGGGTGAGTTTGAAGTTGAAGTTCAAGAGTGAAGTCCTACTTCAGGTATTTCCCTCGTTTCTCCAATTCTCTAGTAACTCAATTTCACTCCCGACTCCTTTACTAAAATGTATAACTCTCTTCGTGAACTTATAGGTCAGTCGGATGTCTCGTCTCTGCCCTTAGTCTCACAAGGTTCAGACACTGAAGTGATTTCACCATCTCAACTACTGTTTGCATAGGCATGACTACTCTGATCCAACCCTCCAACTCTGGGCCTAACTTTGATGCTCAACGAGTTACGGCCTTAGAAGGATTGGAAGACATCTCTGCATTGCTTGAGGAGGATGTTCAGATTATTGGTGCTTCTCATCCAAACGATGAAGAAACGATGGTTGAGCGGATACAGAAAGAGATCGAAGACAAGACAGCGTCCAAGACAGAGCCAAGTGCCACCAAGCCTAAAGTTCTACCATTTACAAGCAAGACCAATAAGCAAAAGTTTGGAGATATACCCATCAATTTATCTAAAGATCTTGATTTTGGTATCGAAAAAGGGCATACTCATTCAAGAGGCCAAACTCCTTTCGAAAAGAAAAAGGGTGAAAAGTAGAAGAAGATCAACCCCTGCCGGTTCGTTAAGAAGCGATGAGTTGATTAAGTGCGATGTAGTGGAGCGCTTTTGGTTTTGGTGTGTTTTTGTGTCGATCGAGTCTATACTTTTCCATTTCTTTTAATTCTTAAACTGGCTGATATTAGGTAGGTAAGGCCCCCGCTGTTTTTCCATGTACAAAAAACAAATATTAGCAACGAAAGATTTGATTTTGTATTATAATCTCTCTTGTGCAATTTTCTTTATTCTATGTACCATGCATGTTTGTGTACCACTGCATGTATATATAATACGATTGCCAGTTCTTCGATTTCCATATTATATATTGTTTTTTTTTGCGATGTGATGTGTGTATTTACTGTAGCCCTATGCATATAAATAGTGTAACCTTTAATTTATCGCAACTCCATGGCTTTAAATAGTATTCCTATGGTTATTTGGCATACATATTAATTAGTTCTGTTGTGACTGCAAAAATACTCTTTTCGGCATAACAGAATAATGAGGTGTCTTATTTTAGCCAACTCCATGGTTGTTTTCTATTAACGCTTAGTACAGCCCACCTCGACCAAGTGTTAGTATATGCGCCCCACTCCACAGGGTTGGTTACTCCAAACACTGGATTTGAACACTTTATTAAGAGACCGGGTATTCCAAGCAACTAGTTCAGTTACCCCGAGTCTTTGTCGTGCGGTAGCTCCCATCTTCGAGAACTTGTGATTTTGTTGCTCGATTCCGAGCATTTGGTTCCTTGACTACGAACGATTTCTTTCTAGCTAAGTGTAACATCCCCTATTTGGAGGCCCAAAACTAACCGCTACAAATGTTGCAGTCGTCTTTAGTTATTATTTTTGGTGCCCAAATGTGATAATATTAGATACATTGATATACCAGAAACACATGGATATAAAAAAATAAATTAAAACTCAATTTTAAAACAGATTTCTCATTTCAATTCAAATCGCATTTCAGATTCATTACATAATCCCAATTCCTAAACAACGTTCAGAGAAATATAATTATTACAAATTACGCCAAGAGCGACATTTAAAGATGCCTCATTGGTTAATAGAGCTTAAATATAGGCACTAAATAATTTTTCCATTACGTCCAATTACATAGCGGAATCAAACAGAAAGAACTCCTAATTGCTAGCTTGCCTCCGCATGTCCCTAAAGCTTATTCGTCTAACGAAGAACCTGAAATCCATAACTCTCAAACTACTAAAAATTAGTTGAGCACCCAGTAGTTTAAGAGGAAAAAATAAACTTTGAGTCAGACAAAAAGTCTGGTGTGGATAATAATATACCATCTCGAACTAAATAGGTGAGACCATACCATTGAGCGGAATAGGTTTTCCCCTCTCTGGTACCTTAACCAAAAACTAATTAACCATATATTGCGACCCTCCATCCATAATGGTTAAAACATAACATAATATGATGATATGCAATTATACAATAAATTCTAGATTTCCCATCCCCATTCATCTTACTATTTGTCTCAAGTTATAGTGTTTAGGGTCACTATTAACTTATTATTTTCATATGCTAACTAATAACCTCTTCCAAGCTTACTAACTATCTATCTGGTTTCATAGTTTTCATGGGATTAGTAAGAACTATTGGTGTCTACCACTGACATTATTCAATCCTAGTTTTTATGTGGTCACTATGAACCTATTAAATTCTCTCTTATATCATAGTTTTCATAAGCTGACTATGAACCTATTAATCTCCATCAACAACCTAATTCAAACATAGTTTTCATGGGATCACTAAGAACCTATTGGCCCTAGCCAATAACAATTTCCATAACGTATTTTTTATGGGCTTGCTAAGAACCTGTCTAAACTAATAATCTTTTGATCAATCCTGGGCATCCTAAATTATGGTCTGTTTGATCTCCTGGATGCAATTCTATTCATATAAGAATTAACTCAATGTATATTCACTGTTGGGTCAACCTAGCCTATTATTATGCCCTTAATACCCTAAAATGCAGTTATGGTTTAATAATAAAGTGAATATAATTACACAAGCATACATGATAACTGATCAAGTAACACAACAACATAAACATCCATGGTTTAATTCTTTATAATCATTTTCTAATGAAATATGGTTAATACCCTTAACCCACTATCTTTAGAAAAGAAAGCTTCCTCTAAAATTTAAAAGTTAAATGCCATTTCAAAACTATTTTACATTGCTATGTGTTTACTTTAAAAATTAGATCGGGTTCTCTAATTTGAAAACTAAGACTTTCGGCTATATCCTTCGGATCATTATGACATCATCAGTTACCCTCCGCTACTCTCCCTTTGGACATCATCGAGCAACCAAGCCCTCCATCCCCTTCCATTTAATCAATGGGTTCGAAACAGGCCGCTATGCCCCTTTTGCCATTTTACTCTAGCGGCAGGACCTTTCGAAATCATTGCTCAAGCAAAGTGGAAAGCCATTTCCATTGCTTCTTTGAAACCATGCGGAAGGACCCTGTTGACACCACTGATTGGGTGTGGCACAACCCTTCCACCTCTGTAGTTAAACATGCATGCATGTAACACCCCATATTTTTGGTAACATTACTTAGAATATTTAATTAGCTAAATAAAATAAAATAATGTAAGATGATTAATAGTTTGAGATTTGATTTAACTAAGGGTAGCCATGCCATATTAAATGTAAATCAAAACCAGATAGCATGAATAAAAGTGTTAGAAAATAAGGGAGGGATAAATGGGAAATAGGATGAACTTATACCATAAACCCGTGGGAAATCAAACACACGTTCATTTCATTTTTCTCAAGCAAAATTACCCCAAGGTCAGCCACCATTTTCAATCTCAAGAGAAGATTAAGCTAGGATTTTCAAGAGGAAGAAGTAAATCAACATAATCAAGATCAAATCTCACATCTTCAATCACAAATCTAAGGTGACTGATTACCACATCCCGTGTTACTTATATTTTTTGGTTTTAAGGATAACTTAAAATGATTTTGCATGATAATTCCATGTTTTGGATGATTGATTGTTTATATATGCTTGTTGATGATTTATACATGTTTATATTAGTTTCTATGATATGTTTGATATGAAAACCTAATTAAATGACATCCAAATACCTTGAAAATTTAAATTTTGATCAGAAATGATATTTTAGAGATAGATTTCAATTTTCATAATTTTCTAAATTAACGTGGATTTTATATTAATTTTCTAGTGAAGAAAATGATTTATTGAGTTATAAATTATTTAAGGCACAATAAATAATTATTTTGGTCTAAAATTTATATATGTTAGAACACATATTGGAAAGAATTTCTAGAATTTTTATAGAATTTTCCCAAGTGTTTTGATGAATATATAATATTATTTAAGGTATGGGACATAAATGTTTTGTATATTTAATTAAGGAGAAGGGGTGTTTTGCAATGATTTAAATTAATTAATTCTGAAATTGTGGTAGCACTTGTAGAAAAGAAAAATTAGCAACCAATAAGTGTTTGATAAATGAGGCAGGTTAGTTAAAAAGTTTACTTAAAAAGGTTTAAATCAGAAATTCATGTTAAAGGCATGTTTCGCCTCTTTTGGTTTCGCCTAGGTAGCTTTTGACTAAGACCCTCTGCATCCTTCCACAAACCAGTGCACTTAGTATCAACATGTTGGTACATGGTGAATTGGATAAAGGTGGAAGGTAAGATTCGAAACTAAGGGGTTCTGAAAAGGTTGAAGTGGCTTTTTGTTTTAAAATAAAAGACATCACCTGCTTTACTATCGAAAGGATAGCTCTTGACTCGGTTGGCTTTCGACTCAGTCAAGTGTTTAAAGGAAAGGTTTTGAATATGTAACATCCTGCCTTTTTGTACGCTTTAAATCAACAATAAACCACACACGTCAGACTCAAACCATACAAAAGGGCGGATTGTTATTGGGGTGAAAAAGAAAAGCGGGGACAGAAATAAAACAAAATAGAATCTTGCAGCGGAACGACAAAATATAATAATCAAATAAACAGTTCATGAAGCCGTTTTATAAAACATTTTATTATACTAAAATAATACATATCAGAGTTACACATACCAAGAATAATAAATAACAATGCAGCAGAATAAATGTGATGCAGTCAAACAATATAGTAAAAAATAGTAATAAAATCTTCATCTTTGTCCTCTAGTAGTAAGGTCTTCGAATCATGAAATGCTCAGACTGACCCAAGCGAATTGAAAAGACAAAGCACTCGGGTCAGAACTAAAAGATTTTATGTAATTTAAATCAACGGTAAATAAATATGAGTGGAACGGCGTTAGAGATGTTTACGGGATTTGACATCTCCTATCCAGTGTCAAACGTGAGTGTTGTAACTTAAGAGATGCTCGGGATTCACATCTCCTAAGGATCCGTTAAACTATTTACTATGTAGTAATATTTCGCTATTATAATAATGTCTATAGTAAAATAAACTTACTTTTAAATAGCGTTAAGGGGTTACCCATATAGCCCTTACCACGTAATAGTCCCAGTAGTCCATCTAGTATCATGGTTCCTCCTGATCAGTAAGCCACCAAAGGATACCACACGGGCTACGGGAGAAAACAAAACTCGTACAAGGCGCGATAAGATAGGTGACATGTCACACAAGGCAATGCCAGGGTAGATATACCAATTACTATCCGGACTGGTGGTGACGCATAGCGCACAGCTACCGCCCACCTCGAGCCGCACTCCCAAAAATCAAAAACCAAAATTGGCCACCGAATCAATCTCAAAGTCAAAATATAATGGAATGGTATCGAAGGAGTGTGTCCGGTAAGAGGAGCTACCTCACTGGCCCAGAATCGCTCCTGTTTTAGCCACCTTATGCCAACTCACGGGAGTCGGGTCCACGTATATACTCGAAGGAACGTCGCCACCATCCTACTTCATTGTGGAATCTCCACCATGTACACGGTTGTTAAAGTGGTTTTCGAAGTTGGCAGAGAGTATGACAACTTCCGATCCCGGTCTCTTTAACAACCAAACGTTATTATAACACCGTGGCCCTTTTCAAAATAACTTATACTTCAAAACCAGAATATCATATCTATTTCAAAACCATATAATTTGGATATCATTTCCATTTCAAAACCAAATCAATACGATATCATTCTTTATTAAAACCCAAATCAATATAATATCATTTTGTTTCAACTATATCTTTTTCCAAAATCATAGCAATTTCAACGTTGTAACACTTCCAAATCAAAACACTTGAAATATAACACCTTCAAATCCTAACACTTTGAAGCTTATAACATTGAAACATAACTTCTACCAATTAAATGGTTTAAATATTAAAATACTTTATATAATAAAATAGCTTCTTCAATTTCACAAATCAATTCCAAAACAACCCGAATTTCTAAATTTTATATTTAACCAAATCCCAAATCATAATTTCCATTCAATTCAGTTTCCAATGAGACTATTCCAAATTTTATCAATTTCAAAATAGATTTGATCCACAGAATAAACCATTTCAAATTCAATATATTTCATTCAACAATTTCAAAACTAAGTTTGGTAATTTCATATATACACACACACACACATCAAATTCAATCTTCTATTATTTAGTTTAGAAATATTTTACTTAATAAATCCATTATCATTTTAATAAAACCCAAATTAAATATAACTAAATATTTCCTTCAATTTATTTATACTTGAAATATTCAATTGTTCCACCTTAGCCAAAATCAAGCTATAAAAATCATACTTTTTAAAATTCCAAATTTAATAAATTTCACATCAAACTTATTTGAGTTTAAATCTTAAATAAATTCAGTTTCAAACAAATTACCAATTTATCATCCAACCTTAACTTATTTAAATCATTATAAACTCTATATTGTATTAAAATTTAAATACTTAACCATATTATCTTCAATAAAATCCAACTTATATTAAGCTTATTCTATATGAAAACAAATTTATACATAGCTTAACATCAAGAATAAAATAACATTTATATAATGTCTAAAATCAATATTTATATATAAACCATATATTTCTTTACAAAACCATAGAAATCATTTCAAAATATTTTTATATATAGACCACGGTGTCTGTATATAATTTTCTATCCTAGGGTCAAGTGATACGGATATTTATCATTTCAATCCGTAATTTAAAATATAAATACAGTTATATATCATTTCAAACCGCAATCCCGAATGAAACAAAAATCCATAGCGACTTGTAGTTTATAACAATATAAAATACAATATCCTTCCATCCAATATCAATCATCAAACATTTATCATAGTCATCATCCAATCCAATCCAATCAATAACATCAATATAGAACAGATAATAAATAACAGGTATTTACTAGCAGTTATATTTAATAATAAATTAAATAACTATTTCATCCAAGTAAATTCAAAGAAATTGAGACGATGATTTAAAATATGCCGAACAGTCATAAAAAGATTTCTAATCACATCATAAATCAATTTAACAAACATAAGAAATTTTAGCAGTTGTGAGTGGGTTGAAACACTCACCTTTTGAATTTAAATTGAATTTAAATCCAAAATTCAAACGGTCTTAGAATTCATCCAAACTTTCACCAAAGTGTCTGGAATTCCAATACGATCCTAGTGCAAAAAACCTTGTCCAAATCCGAGATTGTATACAAAAGTTATGAAAATTAGAAGATTGGAAAATTCTCGTCCTAGGTCGACTTCGGGTTCAACATCGGTCCACCGCCTCAAATCCTCGGTGCTTACTCTGAGTTTTTGCCAAAACGATCCAGAGCGACCCGAGTTATTTTCTTCTTGACCTGAAGTTGATGCGGGGTTTTTGCCTCTGAAACTTGAAGCGCGACCCGAAGTTGCTGCAGATCCGCAAAATAATTTTTTTTTTGAAATTGAAATTGGATTGGGAAGATTAGGGTTTTCAGCCATTGAGGAAGAGAAGCAACAAAAATTTCTGTACATATAGAAATGAGAAATAGAAAGGTTGCTAGATTTATAACGATATATGTGTATATATTATTATAGGCAGAATAAAATAGAAAGGAATGGGCCCGATTGGTTTGAGTTTTTAACGCTAATTGACCCGAAAAGCCCGTTTCGATTCCGAAACCGAAATGGGTCAAGTTATGCTAAAATCAAGTCCAAATTCCATCGTATGAAGAAGTTATGCTAAAATTAAGTTATTTCAAATTGATTTCAATTGATTTCAATTAAATTGATTTTGAGGCGTTTCGAGTCCGTACAACCAAATGGCAAGTCCGATCGCTACGAAACTTGAAATCCTATAATAGTTCACCGTTACAGATCCGATGAAACTAGTTTCGTCGAAATCTGAGTCAGTGGCCAAAATGGCTATTTTCCAGTTAGTTAAATAATTTAATATTAAATTAGTTAATCACTTCTTCAATTCAAATTTAATTATTTACCATTTCTATCATTTCTGATTTCAATTAAACTTCTAATTCATCAACCAAAATTTCCATATCAAGCAAATAAGGATTTATTGCAAAATTTATAGTGTTTACCTTCAATTTAAGTAAATTCAGATAAATTATATTTTTAATTTCAATTAAATTAATACAATTTGTATTCGATCTCTATATTCAATCAATCACTATCTTATGGATAAATTTAACATTAGTATATATCCAATTACCCTAATTTTTTACAGTCATCAACTAAATTCATATTAACGTAGTTTTTAATTACGTTTAATTGCAATGATTTAGATCCGATTCAATGATTAAATAAATGGTTAAATAATTAACGATTATCACCATTTGCCTAATTTAATCCCATTAACACTTTATTATCAACCAACAATTATTATAATTACTTATCTAGCATTGATTCTATCAAAATACAATTTATTACGAGTCAATTCATCAATTAACATAACATTGAATTTATTTCCCAATTTACTAATTACAATCAATTATAACCTTACAATTGTTTAAATTAATTGGGATTGCACTAAATTAGTTATTTATAAACTAGCATTAACATTATTTCCTTAGTTTACATTCAGTTACTATTAATCAGTATACTATTTCATTGGTAAATTCAATACTTACTTTTATTTAACTATTTTCAATTTTATAACCAAGTGCAACAATTTTCACTATTTCATTATTAGGATTTCACTCCAATTGTCAATAATTAATTTTTATTACCAATGCTACACTTCATTTCTAACATTCGCTTCTTTTATAATATAAAGTTTTTTATTTCTCACTAAATTTAATTACAAACATCTTATTAAATTAACCAATTTAATTATCGAATTTTATGGGTCGTTACACTCTCCCCCACCCAAAACTTTTCGTCCTCGGAAAGGAAAAAGAAGAGAAAAGAAGAATTAAGAAGTCAATATATCTTACTCAAAATATTAAATTTATAAACAATTAATTTACGTCATAAAATAGTTTAAATAAAATATGTAAATTTATAAACAATTAAATCTTTTATTTTCAAGTTAACAAAATTTTAAAAACATTTCAGAAAATTTTCTAAGTTCAAAATTTACGAAAAATTTCGGCAGAGTCTCCTTTGTACAAAGAGGCTAGGGAGAAAATATAGTATCAAATACAACAATATATAACATATAATTTCAAAAATAATATATCCCAACATGGGAAAAACAATATAATAACGCTATAAAACCGTAATTCGAGAACGTACCTATTTGTCGAGCAATTAACGCTTATTTTATGAAACCAATAGCAGTAGCAATTGCTTCCATAACCTGTATTTCACTTATATAATCCAAATAGAGGTTAATAATTGTAAAAATGAAATATTTATAGTTGTTTCAACCGCTAACTAACAAATCAATATAAACAACAACCACTTGCACCAAAGCATACAACCATCACAAAAAAATCAACCATTCAAGCAATATAGACAATTTCTTTGTTCGGGTTAAGATACTTTGAATCACATAGAATGACATATTTCATTTACTCAACAATCTAAGATAAACTCAACAAATTATTCATACATCTAAGCAATTAAAAGTATTTTTTACCCAAACAACTCATAAATCATAACAAACAACAATTTTAAACAATAGATCAAGTTCATTCTTACTAATTCCATTTCATAGCATTTATTCTTTAAACTCTTTTCATTCATATAATGATTCATCCTTTAATTTTCATTTATTTCTTACAAACTTTTATTTTCATACGTTATCTTCATTCAGTGATTAATTTCTTTAATTTTCCATTTATTTCTTACTAAATTTTATTCCTATTTATTCATTCAGCGCTTATTTTCGTTTACTTATTCATTTATTTATACAACACTTACCCTTATTTACTTATTATGGTAACATTTCAATTGTAACTTAAGTTTATAACTCTATAACATCAATACTTCTTTATTAAAGAGTTTCGTTGAATACTTTCATTATTTCAAGTTTACTTGTATAATGCCCTATTACATTTTCTTATTAAACATTATAACCTTTAATATTCGGTAAGTTATATATATGTATGCTCTAAGAATGCAATTGAAAGTTATACAAGTCTTTCTCCTTTCCTTTAATTAATTTAATGTTCAATAATCATATTTTTATTATAGGTTACAAATTTTAACTTCCTTGGAATTTCATTTATAACCTAGCATCTAATCTCTTATTTTAATTAGAGGTTCTAATTATTAATTAGTAACATTCCATTTCACTACAATAATTGAAACTATTAATTAACGAAAACTTAAGAACTAAATATCGGGTTAAATTCCAAATCATTTTAAAATAATAGATAAATGTATATACTTACAACTTATATATATATCTAATTATATTTAAAACAATTTAAATTTTATACTTGTTTATCAAAATAAATCTGCAGTAAAACTACTACATTGGCCTTCCCACTTAGAAACTCGAAAATGAATGTCGATGATGCGTGCACTCATCACCGAAATTATTTTCCAACAACAGAGAGGGGAGTACGAAACTTGTTTCTTTCCAAAGTTTCTTTAGAACAATTCTTTCAATTTATATTGAAATATTTATATCATAAAATACTTATACACTATATTATTATATTCCAAAATCCTTTGAAACAAATTTTCAAAAATCCTGTAACTTAAGTTCTAAAATTTCCAATTTTCATTTATTTTATTTTCTTCAAATCTTGTTTCCAATCAATAATTATAAATTTCATTACCTAACAACCAATATATTACAATTAAATATATATCGTTTATAAAAAATTTATTTCATATATAGAAAATATAATAGGCAAAATTATTTCATTCACCTATATTCAAAACAAATATTGTGTTTGTTTGTCCTATTAAGTGTTTAGAAATCCTTACTGATGTCATAGCGTCCTATGCACCAACCAGAATTTATAAATACAAAACGGAACAAATTAACACAATATCAAAACCCTTTTATAACACTAACAAATACGCTCTCTCATGTATATGCTCAGCGACTCATCATAGGGTATTACTACCATATTAGTAAAGAGTCAGACCCCACAAAGCCATGGTTTATCGCTAAACCAAAGCTCTGATACCATGTGTAACATCCCTCCATTTTGTACGCTTTAAATCGACGATAAACCACACACATCAGACTCAAACCATACAGAAGAGCGGATTGTTATTGGGGTGAATAAGAAAAGAGGGGGAAGAAATAAAACAAAATAGAATCTTGCAGCGGAACGACAAAATATAATAATCAAATAAACAGTTCAAGAAGCTGTTTTATAAAACATTTGAACATACTAATACAATACATATCAAAGTTACACATACCAAGAATAATAAATAACAATGCAGCGGAACAAATGTGATGCAGTTGAACAATATAATGAATAATAGTAATAAAATCTTCGTCTTCGTCCTCTAGAAGTAAGGTCTTCAAATCCTGAAATGCTCAGACTGAACCGAACGAACTGAAAAGACAAAACACTCGGGAAAGAACTAAAAGATCTTATGTAAGTTAAATCAACGGTAAATAAATATGAGTGGAACGGCGTCAGAGATGTTTACAGGATTTGACATCTCCTATCCAGTGTCAAATGTGAGTGCAGTTATTTAAGAGATGCTCGGGATTCACATCTCCTAAGGATCCGTTAAACTAATTACTATGTAGTAATATTTCGCTATTATAGTAATGTCTATAGTAAAATAAACTTACTTTTAAATAGCGTTAAGGGGTTACCCATATAGCCCTTACCACGTAATAGTCCCAGTATTCCATCCAATACCACGTAACTGTCTCAGAATTCATCCAAATAGGCGCCAAAGTGTCCGAAATTCCAATACGGTCCTAGCGCAAAAAACCTCGTCCAAATCCGAGACTGTATGCAAAAGTTATGAAAATTAGAAGATTGGAAAATTCTGGTCCTGGGTCGACTTCGGGTTCAATTTCGGTCCACCACCTCAAATCCCCGGTGCTTGCTCTGAGTTTTTGCCAAAACGACCTAGAGCGACCCAAATCATTTTCTTCCTGACCCGAAGTTGATGCAAGGTTTTTGCCTCTGAAACTCGAGCGCGATCCGAAGTTGCTGCAGATCTGCGAATTTTTTTTTCCGAAATTGAAATTGGATTAGGAAGATCAGGGTTTTCAACCATTGAGGATGAGGAGCAACAGAAATTTATGTACGTATGGAAATGGGAAATAGAAAGGCTGCTAAGGATTATGACGATATATATATATATAGACAGAACAAAATAGAAAGGAATGGGCCCGATTGGTTTGAGTTTTTAACGATAATTGTCCCGAAAAGCCCGTTTCGATTCCGGAACCAAAATTGGTCAACCCATATATCAAAATATATGTTTTTAAATATTTTAAATGCAATGGAGCAGGTTTCAATTCCAAATTCCATCGTATGAAGAAGTTATGCTAAAATCAAGTTATTTCAAATTGATTTCAATTATTTTCAATTAAATTGATTTCGAGGCGTTTCGAGTCCGTACGATCAAATAGCAAGTCAGATCGCCACAAAACTTGAAATCCTACAATAATTCACCGTTACGGATCCGATGAAACTGGTTTCGTCGAAATCCAAGTCAGTGGCCAAAATTGCTATTTTCCAGTTAATTATATAATTTAATATTAAATTAGTTAATCACTTCTTCAATTCAAATTTAATTATTTACCATTTCTATGATTTCTGATTTCAATTAAACTTCTAATTCATTAACCAAAATTTCCATATCAATCAAATAAGGATATATTGCAAAATTTATAGTGTTTACCTTCAATTTAAGTAAATTCAAATAAATTATATTTTTAATTTCAATTAAATTAGTGCAATTTGTATTCAATCTCTTTATTTATTCAATCATCATCTTATGGATAAATTTAACAATAGTATATATCCAATTACCCTAGTATTTTTACAGTCATCAACTAAATTCATATTAACGTAGTTTTTAATTACGTTTCATTGTAATGGATTTAAATCTAATTCAATAGATTAAATAAATGGTTAAACAATTAAAGATTATCACCATTTGCCTAATTTAACCCCATTAATACTTTATTATCAACCAATAATTATTATAATTACTTATCTAGCATCGATTCTATCAAATTACAATTTATTACGTGTCAGTTCATCAATTAACATTACTTTGAATTTATTTCCCAATTTACTAATTACAATCAATTATAACCTTACAGTTGTTTAAATTAATTGAGATTGCACTAAATTAGTTATTTATCAACTAGCATTAACATTATTTCCTTAGTTTGCATTCGTTACTATTAATCAGTATATTATTTCATTGGTAAATTCAATACTTACTTTTATTTACCTATTTTCAATTTTATAACCAAGTGCGACAATTTTCACTATTTCATTATTTGGATTTCACTCCAATTTTCAATAATTAATTTTAATTACCATTCCTACACTTTATTTCTAATATTCGCTTCATTTTATATTATAAAGCTTTTTATTTCACACTAAATTTAATTACAAACATCTTATTAAATTAACCAATTTAATTATCGAATTTGGTGGGCCGTTACAGAATAGGTTGCGCTCCTTTATTATAAGTAATGCTTTCGAAGGGGACGAAATCCCTAGATGTCGCTCTTTTACCTTTCGAAGTCAATGGTTTCGAAAGGTATACTTTGTTTTTAAATTAACCACTTCTCTAATGCTTTCAAAGGGATGGTTTCGACACCATCACTTCTTTACTTAGGAACAAGTTTCAAAAGGAAGGCTTTCGACTTAGATGTTTTTAAATGACCTTTTTTTTCTAATTGAAGTATAACATAATGGTTTTGGAAGAGAATGGTTTTGACTTAAATGGTTTCGAAAGGTGTTTTTCCACATGTTTTAAATTGAACCCAAGAGCTTTCGAAAGGTTTGATGCTTACGAAAGGTATTTAAAATGGTCTCGAAGGGGTGGTTCCCCAAATGGTTTCGAAGGAGTCAAAACGTATTATTTTCTAATGGTTTCGAAAGGATGAAATGGAAGGTTTTTCCAACATTTTTAAAGGCAATGTTTTGAAGTGATTTAAGATATGATGTCTATAGTTTTAAGGCTTTCGAAAGGAAGGTTTTTAAATGTTTCGAAAGGGTTTAAGTTTGGTTTCAAAATGGATGGTTTTGGCCTTTCGGCCTAGATAAATGAAGGGTTTTACATGGTTTCAAAAGAAATACTTTCAGTGTTTTTGAAAAGGGGACTTTCAATAGAATTGGAAGGGGTACTTTCAAATGTTACAATCTTTTCATCAACTAAGGATTGAGTAAGGTATATATATAACACGGCAAGATGATTTTGAGTAAAGCATAGAGTATGTGTATTTTCCATGTGTAAGTTTGATTTAAATATTTTAAATCATTTTAAAAAAGGTTTTCAAGGAAATATTTTGGGAAGATATCCCTAAGTAAAATGACTCAGATATTAGAATACCAGATGAGACTGGTATAGGATCACGCTCTATACATTAGATATTGGCCCTAGCTAATTTAGTCCAAAATTCCAGTGTATAGGGATTTGTTACAAGTAAGACTAAAATTATGATTACACATAGAAAGTAATATATATTTGTATACGGATAGGTTATTAGTGAGCCTGCAAAACCATTGGATAAGGTGACCCTGGGAGATGTTAAGTTAGGGACAGACAGTTCAGAAGAGGAGTATTTAACAGATAGTTAAGGACATATCGTCCAGAAGAGTTGTGTCTAGCAGATTTTAGATTATTTTGTTTATATTGTCCAGTATGCCCGAGTCAACAAAAGGTTAATAGTTAGCCAAACAAAACTAAAGTGTTTGAACAAATAATTCTTTATTACTTGACATGTATGTTTACATAATGATGCTTTACAGTATTTAACCGGTTTTGGTTACGGGAAAAGATTCGCAAAAGATATGTTTTAAAAGAATGTTAGTAAGGGGAATCCCATTCGGCTAAGCAGCGTGGTCTCACTCTACATTAATAACTGGGATGTTTAGTATTATTCACACCAGGCTTTATCTCTGACTCGAAGTTTACATTTTCCCTTAAACTCTCAAGTGCTCAAAATTGATTTGAGTAAGATGAGGGTTGAGGTTCTTTCAGGTTTAGTGGGATGACAAATAAAGCTACCTGATGCAAGCATGGGGCTAACGGATAGCTATTTAGGAGTTGCAGTTCTTTGTTTTGTGTTTATTTCCACTGTGTATGTATTAAGTCAATTATGACTATATGACTCCGATCATCCAAGGGGGCATCTTCATATGTCACTCTTGGCATATTTTGTAATAAGTATATTTTATCATTGCCTCGGAAACGTTGGGGATTACGTAAAAATGAATATGGAACATGTGTTTGAAATGTAATGGAAAAATGTTGTTTTTAAATCTGCGATTTGTATCATATTAAAGTGCTTCTGATATTATAGATACCATTAACATAGCCGTATTTAGTCATCATAAGTTAATAATTTAGACGATTGCGGTATCTGTAGCACATAGATTTGGACCTCTGGATAGGGGATGTTACAATGCAGAAGGACTCTTTTGACACTATCAACTGGTGTGGAAAGTACCTTCTGTAATGGTTGAACTTATTCAAGCATAAAGGTTCGGAAGGTATGTTGTCGACACCATTGATTGGTGCGGCACACCCATTCCATCTTCATTGATTAACATACCGACGGAGCATATAAGAGTGGAAGGAACCTCTTCGACACTATCTACTAGATCGAAAGGTCCTTTCCATGATAGTTGGATCAATTAATATGGCAGTGCACACATATTAAAGTGTATGTATGTGGAGGGACCATTTCGATACTATTGGTTGGTGTGGAAGGACCCTTCCGCCTTCATTCCAATATATATTAACTATAGTGACACCCCTATCCCCTTAGTGTCCTAAGAGAAGCGGAATCAATGCTTTCGAAGGCATCAATGCGTTTGGAGGCATCAATGCTATCAAAGGCAAGTGACATTGCTGTAATTATCTTAAAAACTGATTTTTAACTAAGTAAAGCAATTTCTTTTTACCAAACCCTTTATGTTGTAAATTTTCTATTCAATAACAAAACCTTTATAAAATTCTTTTCAGAATTTGCTGCCGCATGTAATCCCCAGTGCTCCAGTACTTAATTAAAATTATTAACTAACCCCTTGTATCTAATTAATCATTAAATACTAATCATTCTAACTAAACCCAAATCTCTTGAGAACAATCTCAAAAATTCACATAAATTCCAAATTTACAATATATTTATCATATAAGATTTTCAGCTTGAAAATAATTAATTAATTCCTTAAATTAATTAAAACTCGAAATATCATTTCTTTCACTCAAAAATTCATAATAAATTATTCATAGCTTGGAATATTATGAAAATTTAAACCCATCTCCAAAATAATGTTTTACATGACATATTCAAAAATCATGGCATTTGGAAATCATTTTGCAAGATTTTATCCTTAAAACCGAACTACATTATTCCATAAAATCCTTGTTTAAATTATAACATGGCATTTAAATCAAAACATATCATCATTTATCCAGTCATACATGCTAAACCTCAAACTCGAATTAAAACATTCAAAATAACTTATATGAGATGGTCTTGATCATTATTCACCTTATTTGGATAAGGAACTTGAGATTTGTTCTGCACTTTAACCTACCTAGCTTGAATCTTTGCCTCTAATTGATTTTTGAGCTCCTCTTCTCCTAGGATTATGGTCGGCCTTATTTTCTTTTGTTTATATTATTATTTTGTAAGAATGTAAATGATAATGAGAACTTGGTAATGGGAATTAGGGTTTATGGGGGTTCAGCTATTCCCATGTTGCCCATGCCTTATCTCTTTGGTTTTTAAGTCATAACTCATCCTCATTAATTAATTTAGTTAAGGCATGATCTTAATTATTTTTCAATTCTCAATTCCATTATCACTCTAATCTCTACACTATTCTATTTAATTTATCTAACTAAATCTCCTAAATAAGGCTATTTAAAATTAGGGGTGTTACACGATCCCCTCCGTAAAGAATTTCGTCCTTAAAATTCAACAAGGACTATATGCTAAGCATAGCAATCATCTGTAACATCTCCTAACCACCATACTAGCCTACGTGACTTGCAAACAGTATATATATAATAGATATAGAACATACCTTTTTAATAGATCATGATAAGTATCTCCAATCCTTTCTAATGTCTTTCAAGTACAGTCCTTCTCATTGTCGCTCCACTAAATTTTCACCAACTTGACTATCTTGTTTCTTAACCTCTTCTCATCTCTTGTTACAACCAAAACTGGTTGCCTAACAAAAGTCAGATCTGGTTCTACTGTTAAGTCTTCCAATCCAGTTGGAGGGATAGCAGTTTCTGGATGATGCACATACTTACGAAGATGAGAAAGATGACACAAATTATGGACACTCGCTAAACTTCTCGACAACCTTACTATGTATGCGAGCTTTACGTTCCTCTCCATAACTGGTAACGGTTCAACATATCTCGTCCCAGTTTCCTTGACTTTCTGAATCGTACCACAACCTTCATCGATGGTACTTTAATGAAACACCTATCTCCAACTGAGAACTCTAGATCCCTACGTCTGTTATCTACATAACTCTTTTGTCTAGACTGAGCTTCCTTCATCGTACCTCAGGATCAACCCAATCTTCTATGTCGCCTCTCTTACCAAATTCGGACCTAAGACTAATTTGTCTTCGGTTTCTAACCAACATGCTGGTGACTTGAATGGCCTTCTATACAAAGCTTCAAAAAGTGCAATTCCTATACTAATGTGATAACTATTATTATAGGAAAACTCAACTAAGTGTAGGTGATCTTCCCATGATGCACTAAAACCTAGCACACAAGCTCTCAACAAATCCTCGAGTACCTTGTTGGCTCTCTTTGTCCACTCATTTGTTTGAGGGGTGATAAGTAGTACTCATCTTGAGCTTAGTACCCAACATATCCTATAGACTTCCAGAACTCGCTAGTAAACAAAGTATCTCAGCCATTGACTATACTACTTGGAATCTCATGTAGTCTAACTATGTTTTTTATAAACAATTTAGCCAAAACAGGTGCTGTCCTGGTTGACTTCACTGGAATGAAATGGGCACTCTTGGTCAACCTGTCCATTATGACCCATACACTTTCATTTCTCGATTCAACTTTAGAAACCCGTCTATAAAACATGAATATCGAATCCAATTTCCAAACTGGTATCTCCATAGGTTGAAGCAACCCACTCGGCTTTTAATGTTTGGCCTTTACTTGTTAACGGTTCACACACTGCTTTACCTATAAGCCAACATCCCTCTTCATACCTTCCCAGTAGAAACTCATCTTCATATCCTAATACGTCTTGGCCTCCCAGGATGAATAATAAATTTTGATCGATGACGTTCTCTAAGAACCTCCTTAGGTTTTCTACATTCGTAACACACAATCGTCCCTTCTTTCTCAACCACCCTCTATGGTCAAGACTAAAATCCATCAAGTCATGAATCTCGATTCCAGCCTCCAGCCTTCTAATCTTCTCAGCTAACAGTAGGTCATCCTTCTACTTAGATGCAATCGTTTCGATTAATCTCGGTCTAACTTCCAAGCAGAATAACATGGCAGTGCCTTGACTAGAACTAGTAGTCGATCTTAACTGCACACTACAAGTAGTAAAAGCCTCTAGGTCCTTCCATACTGCTAACATAGCTAACACCATATTTGGATGTTTTTTGCTAAGAGCATCCACTACTTTATTTCCTTTTCCATGTGTGTACTCTATACCAAAGTCATAAGCTGCTAAAAACTCTAGGCACCGCTGATGTCTCATATTTATCTCCTTCTGAGAGAGTATGTAACTTAAAGACTTATGATTAGTATATAACTCGAATCTCTCTCCCAGGAGATAGTGTCTCCATATTTTCAACGCGAAGATTGTTGCTGCCAACTCTAAATCGTGAGTGGGGTATCTCACTTCATAGGGTCTAAGCTGTTGAGAAGCGTAGGTAATGACCTTACCCTTTTACATCAACACACCTCCTAATCCGATTCCACATGCATTGGTATACACTACTAATCCTTGATTCCTTTTTGAAACTACTAACACAGGTGCATTGATCAATAAATGCTTAATCTTAAGGAATGCTTCCTCACATTTTCCAAACCAAGTAAACTTCACATCTTTCATGGTCAACCTAGTCAAAGACACTGCTGTCCACAAGAAATCCTCAATTAACCTTTGGTAGTAACCAGAAAGCCCAAGGAAATTTCTAATCTCAGTCACCGCCTCCGGTCTCTTCCAGTTGTTAATAGCTTCAATCTTATCCAGATCAACCTACAAACCCTTCTCTGAAACGATGTGACCAAGAAATTTAACTTCTTTCAGAAATGACACTTTGAAAACTTTGCTTTCAGTCCATAGTGCCTCGGCATCTCAAACACCACTCTAAGATGAACTTCATGCTATCTTTCATCCTTAGTATATTAAGATGTCATCTATGAATACAAATACGAACCTATCCAAGTGCTCTCAAAAAACCCGGTTCATCAAATCCACAAAGAAAGCTGGCGAATTTGTTAACCCGAATGGCATTACCAAACACTTTAATGATCTGTATCTGGTCCTGAACGCCGTTAACGGAATACTATCCTCCACCACTCTTATATGATTGAACCATGTTTCCAAAGCCAACTAGGAGAACACTCTGGCTCCATTCAACTGATCGAACAAATCATCAATTCTTGGCAAAGAAAACTTATACTTGATCGTCCTTTTGTTTAACTTGCGGTAGTTAATACACAATCTTAGAAATCCATCTGGCTTCTTCATGAATATCGCAGCTGCTTCCCAAGGAGAACAGCTTGGTCTAATAATGCTCTTCCCTTCCAAGTCTATTAGCAGCACCTTCAGCTCTTTTATCTCATTAGGTGTCATCCAGCTAGGTGGTCTACTTATAGGTTCTGCCCGTGGCACAAGATCTATTTGAAATATAATAACTTACTTTGGCTGTAGCCCTAACACCAGCTTAAAAACATCAGCAAACTCTTTTGCTACCAATACCCAGTCTGTCCTTCTTCTGCTTCCATTACATTCAGCAAAGCACAACCACTTGAGTCTTATTTCTTCACCAATTATATAATTCGATGACGGCAGTTGGGGTATCTCAACGGCATTTACCCATCTCGGAAAATTATTCTTGCATCGTATCTATCTAACCAATCCATACCCAATATGATCCCGAAACCTCGAAAATCAAAAACATGTCAACTGCATGCAAGCCTATGACCTAACGATTCAAGTTCTGACTGATCACATCTCATTCCCAGAGTTTTATATTGCACCCTTAAGGAGATAAGTAGGTATGATGGCTCTAAACATAATTTATCTACCAAACACTGAGATATAAATGAATGCGATATACCAGTATCGAATAGTACCCTAACTGATATACCATGTATCAAAAGTATACCTTCCATCATGGATTTACCTTTCTCATCTGTTGTTGGTTTGGAAGAAGATGGTTTCGAGGCAAAAACAATTCCTTCGTCTGCTCTAAACGAATCTGGACACCGATTCTTGTAATGGCTGATCTGGTCACATTTGAAGCACTTCACTCCTTTCTTACCTGCAACCTTCTTCTCTTTTCCAGTTCGACATTCATGAGAAGAATGTCCTTTCTTATCGCACTTGTAGCAAAACTACATCGGCCTTCCCTTTCTTCGCTGCTCCTCCTTTCTGAGCTCCTTTCCGTTTAAAGAACTCTCTCTTCTTTGCCTAGGAATCTTAAACCTCAACAGACTTCCCCTTAATAAACGTAGAGAGCATCTCTTCTTTCCCGATGGCGATCTCCACTACAACATTGCTTGGGTCATAGAGGTATGGCTTGTTTGCCCTGGCAATCGCTGGCTCCAATCCTCGAATAAAATTTTCATTTCTCTTGATGACGGTGTCAATCATGGTGTATCCGTATCAGGACAGCTCATCACATTTCGTGGCATATTCGATTACGGACATATCCCCTTGCTATATATCTGTAAACTTCCTCATCAATGCCGACTTGGCCACTTCGGATAGAAACCACTCTTCGAATTTCCTTCGAAACTCGGCCCAAGTAATTCTTCTTCAGGTACTCCAACAGTAACCTCGTTCCACCAGTATAATGCAACTCCTTGCAACCATCTGCAAGCAAGTCTTCTCTTCTGTTCATCATCCAATCCCAAGTCAGCGAAAATTCTTTCACAGTGCAATAACCAGTTTTCTACTTCAACAGCATCCTCTATTCCTAAAAACGGCTTCCCATCAAGACTAGTGTAATCCTTGCTCAGCTTGGCATAGTTGTTGCCAACTAGGGCCTAGGATTTGCTCCGCCAGCATTTACAACATTTCCCCTACTACTTCTTCAACTACTCCAGCTTGCACCAGATTAATGAAGAACTGATATATTTGAAAATGTGTATGTGCTAATATAGTACACACGGATCGTGTAATATGATGTATAACACACAAGAATATGACTAATCACAGATAATAGAAAATTCAGTAAAATAGAAAAAGCACACCAGAGATTTTTATACTGGTTCGGAGCACCGTCCTACGTCCAGTCCCAGACTTCAATCTGGATTTTCACTACCAACTATCTCGCTTCACCAGAAGGAACAGGTTTACAACACCCGAGCAGACGAACGGGATTTCACGCCTCTAATACACTGAGGACTTCAACGCTTGCCTCTTACAACACCGAGGACTTCAACACTGATGAAAATAATTGTTTTTGACGGTATGTGTTCTTGCTAACACTATTTTGTCACTTGTAGTACAAACTTCCTATAATCTTATCCTCAAATAGAATATTTGTATATATGAAGATGTGGAAGTGGATATCGTATTCAATCAAAAGAATGTTAAATAAATTTCAGGATTCAAAAACGATATATGATAGAATATGAGCAATTTGAGCGCTTGAAAGTATAAGATTGAGATCAATAGAATAGAGATTAGAATAATAGAATTGGTTAATTGGAAAAATGATTTCATGATGTTTATATAAGAAATAAACAGTTGTAACCCTTTGTGAAAAGGTACAAACAAAGGTCATGATCATTGGTGAAGAGAAAGAGAAGCAACCGTTGAAGAAAAGGAAGTGTCTATACGAAAGGTTGCTTTCTGTTTGAAAATGGTCGACAGGTCAAAAAGGACCAGTAGAAAGGAATTTGAATATATATACGTTATGTACACTTGTGCACGTTAATTGTGCATTCTGGGCAGAAACGATCGACTGCCTTTTATTAACCGGTCGACCGGTTTAGCCCAGTTTGCACAGTTAATGTGCACTCATTCATATATATATATATACACATATATATATTCAAAGATTGAAGGTATAAGATTATTTGAGCATAAATTTTAACATAAATAACATTACTAACATACCAAATAATCAACCTCGAACATATGGAGCTCTTTGTGACTCTTTTAATGAATAACTTCTTTTTGTCGATCACGGCTTATCCCTTTGTCTTGTTGATCACAACTTATCCCTTTGTCAGAAATCAAAACTCTATAAAAATCTTGAATCAACATTCTCCCCCTTTTTGATTGATGACAACATAGTTCTGAAACTCCCCCTGCATATGATATCCCCCTGAGATTGTGTCATCGCCTTTGCTGATGATATATCCTTTTGAATTATCTCCAAAAGTGACGGAGCCACCATCTGAGTATGTAATATTTGTCAATGAGCTCTTGTCTCCAGTCATGTGCTTCGAGCAACCACTGTCTAATATCCACTTTCCTCTTTTCTTAAGTGGGACCTGCAAAAAATAAAATTAAGTCCATGGTACCCACTTTTTATGGGGTCCTAAGAGTTAGGTCTAAGGAGTCCAAACCCATACGGGTCCGGTATCCCCTTTATATATATAATAATTTGTATTAAGATGTACAGAATTCATGAAATTCTGAATATATTTTTTTCCTAATCAAACTGTTATTTGTTTTAGGAACCCATATTTTGATAGTCTTGACATTTTTCTTCTGAAATTTCACAACTGGTTTTGGTTTGGAATATAATAAACTAAGATTTTTCTTGGCTTCAATCTTTTGTACTTTCTTCTTCCTTTCATTACCAAGATGTTTCTTGGTTTCTTGTTTCTTATATCCCAAACCTTGTTTATTTGAAACAGATTGTGAACTTTCAATGATTTTTGTCAAATTTTCTCGTCCTTTGTTAAAGTTAGAAACATTTTGAGTAATGTTATCTAACTTAGTTTGTAAACTAGTCCTTTCTAGGTCCAGAATTTTGACTTTGCCTTAAGCTCATGATTTTTAGTAGTGAGAGCATCATTTTTCTCTTTTTGAGTTTCAATTTCTTGACTCAAAAGAGATAATTGAGAGTCAACATTAGATGACGATTCTTGAAGTTTTTCAAGTTCTTCTTCTAATATTTTCTTCTCGTCTTTTAACATATCTCGTTCAAATTATGCTCTACTCAAATCTGCTTTGGCTTCTTTTAGCTGTCGTTTTATGTCTTTATATTGGACTATCAATTCAGCATTAATATCAAGTACTTCATCAAATGTAGGAATTTGTACCTCATCTTCTGTTGCCATGAAACAGGCATTTGCTTGTTCATCTTCCGTATCATTATCACTTTCTGATGAGTCTGTATCATCCCACGTTACCGAGAATGCTCGTTTCTTTGATTTGTCCTTCCTATATTTTAATTTGTCATTTTCTGACTACTTCTTTTGCTCCGGACAATCCTTGTGCATGTGCCCCTTTTTGTGACAGTTGAAGCATTCTATAGCGGATGATGTTGGTTTGTTTGATCCAGATTTCTTTCTGTTATAATGACTGGCTTTTTACTGTTTTAGGAATTTTTTGAAACCTTTTGCTATGAATGCCAGATCATTATCTTCAGACTCTGATTCATTTTCGTCTTTTTCACCATGGAATGCCACGTTCTTCTGTTCTTCTTTTTGTTCCTTTCTAGTCTGCAAGTTAGCTTCATAGGACATAAGATTTCCTATCAATTCATCTGGCTTCATGACGGAAAGGTCATTAGCTTCTTCAATTGCTAATACTTTTCCTTCCCATTCACTAGTCAGAGAATGTAGGACTGTTGAAACAACATCAAAATCGGAATACTTTTGTCCTAAGCCAATAAGTGCATGGTGGATAGTTTGAAAACGTGAATACATATCATTGATAGTCTCATTTGGTTTCAATTTGAAATTTTGAAACTGACTTTTCAGCATGGCTATTTTGGCTTGTTTAACCTTGTTAGTACCTTCATGAGTGGTTTTCAGCGTTTGCCAAATTTGATATGCAGTAGTGTAGATACTAACACGGTTATGTTCATTTTGGTCTAATGCACAAAACAACATATTTATTGCTTTTGCATTTACGGCTGCCGTTTTCTCAGCCGCTGTCCATTCTGAATAATCAGTTGTTGGATTCATTATTCTTTTTGAGTAGCATTCTAGGCATCATAACTATTTGATTGCATAAAGAATGACATACGTGTTTCCCAATAGGTATAGTTAAGACCATTGAAAAATGGAGGTCTTTGTGTCGATTGACCTTCCGTGTAAGTGGTGTTTTGAGTGCTAGTACTTGCGTTATTTGCCATATTACAAGAATATACCAAATAACTGTGTTACGATTATATGATGACCGTGCTCTGATACCAAATGAAAATGTGTATGTGCTAATATAATACACACGGATCGTGTAATATGATGTATAACACACAAGAATATGACTAATCACGGATAATAGAAAATTCAGTAAAATAGAAAAAGCACACCAGAGATTTTTATACTGGTTCGGAGCACCGTCCTACGTCCAGTCCCAGACTTCAATCTGGATTTTCACTACCAACTACCTCGCTTCACCCAGAGGAACAGGTTTACAACACCCGAGCAGACGAACGGGATTTCACGCCTCTAATACACTGAGGATTTCAACGCTTTCCTCTTACAACACCGAGGACTTCAACACTTGCCTCTTACAACACCGAGGACTTCAACACTGATGAAAATAATTGTTTGTTGACAGTATGTGTTCTTGCTAACACTATTTTGTCACTTGTAGTACAAACTTCCTATAATCTTATCCTCAAATATAATATTTGTATATATGAAGATTTGGAAGTGGATATCGTATTGAATCAAAAGAATGTTAAATAAATTCCAGGATTCAAAAACGATATATGATAGAATATGAGCAATTTGAGCGTTCGAAAGTATAAGATTGAGATCAATAGAATAGAGATTAGAATAATAGAATTGGTTAATTGGAAAAATGATTTCATGATGTTTATATAAGAAATAAACAGTTGTAACCCTTTGTGAAAAGGTACAAACAAAGGTCATGATCATTGGTGAAGAGAAAGAGAAGCAACCATTGAAGAAAAGGAAGCGTCTATACGAAAGGTTGCTTTCTGTTTGAAAACGGTCGACAGGTCAAAAAGGACCAGTAGAAAGGAATTTGAATATATATACGTTATGTACACTTGTGCACGTTAATTGTGCATTCTGGGCAGAAACGGTCGACTACCTTTTATTAACCGGTCGACCGGTTTAGCCCAGTTTGCACAGTTAATGTGCACTCATTCATATATATATATATATATATATATATATATATATATATATTCAAAGATTGAAGGTATAAGATTATTTGAGGATAGATTTTAACATAAATAACATTACTAACATACCAAATAATCAACCTCTAACATATGGAGCTCTTTGTGACTCTTTTAATGAATAACTTCTTTTTGTCGATCACGGCTTATCCCTTTGTCTTGTTGATCACAGCTTATCCCTTTGTCAGAAATCAAAACTCTATAAAAATCTTGACTCAACAATATCATCCCCATATCTATAGGTGGGGTTCCAACAACTACGTTGTCAATTGCATTTGGATTAGCATTTGCCTGTCAACCCAGATTCCTCCTGGTATTAGGTCGAGCATTTCCATTTGTTGTGGTGCTTCCTCCACCTAGATTTTCTCTTCCATTTACTGCCTCCGTATCTTCCTTTCTTGTATATCTACATACGAGTCTTCGTAAGATACAAAAGAATGGTCTAAGAGAAAAAGGGAATACGTACTTATAGATATATAAAATTATGCAAGTACGTACTATAGCGTTAACTCAAACACCGGTCTCATTCTCTAATTCATTGGGTTATGTTTGGAAAATCTTTTAGGTTCAAATTTCTTTAAAATTTGCATAAACCTAAGCTCTTGTACTAACTTGTAACATCCCCCGTTTAGAGACCCAAAACTAACCGCTATAGATGCTGCAGTCACGTATAGTTATTATTTTTTGATGACCAAATGCAATAATGTTAGATACATTGGTATAACAAAAACATATGGACATGAAAATTTTCACAAATAATTTCATAAAAGATTTCTCATTCCATTTCATATCGCATTTCAGGTTCATTACATAATCCCAATTCGTAAACCACGTTGAGAGAAATGTAATTATTACAAATTATTCCAAGAGCGACATTTGAAGATGCCCCATGGTTGATCAGAGTTTAAATATAAGCACTAAACAATATTCCCATTACATCCAATTACATAGAAGAATCAAATAGAAAGAACTAATAGCTATATTGCCTCCCGCACATCTTTGGAAGCTTTTTCGTCTAAATGAGAACCTAAAAACCTTAACTCTCAAACTACACAAAATCAATTAAGCACCCGAGAGTTTAAGGGGAAAACATACAAGTTGGATAAAAAGTCCGGTGTGTATAGTAGTATACCATCTCGAATCAAATAGAAATCTAGTGAGACCACGCCGCAGAGCGAAACGTGTTTTCCCCATGCTAATACCTTAACCAAAAAATAATTAACCATATAATATACACCTGCATTCACCATGGTTAAAACATAACATAATATGATGATGCAATTATACAGTATATTCTGGATTTTTCATCCCCATTCATCTTACTATCTGTCTCAAGTTATAGTTTCTAGGTTCATTATTAACTTATTAGTTTTCATGGAATAACTAACAACCTGTTCCAAGCTTATAGACTATTTGCTCGGTTTCATAGTTTTCATGGGATTACTAAGAACCTATTGGTGTCTACCAATAACATCTTCCAATTATAGTTTTCATTAGGTCACTATTAACCTATTGGATTCTCTAATAACATCTCTCATGTCATAGTTTTCATGGGCCGACTATGAACCTATTAATCTCTATCAGCAACCTATTTTGAACATAGCCTTCATGGGATCACCAAGAACCTATTGACCATTTCCAAAAAATAGTTTATACGGGCTTATTAAGAACCTGTCTAAACCAAAAATCTTTTGATTAGTCCTGGGCATCCTAAATTCTAGTCTGTCTGACCTTTTGGATGCAGTTCTACTCATACAACAGTTAATTCAACGCATATTCATTACTAGGTCAACCTAGCCTTTTATTCTGCCTTAACACCCCAAAATTCAGTTATGGGTTAATAATGAAGTGGATATGATTACACAAGCATACATGATAACTGATCAAATAACACAACAACATAAACATTCATGGTTTTATTCCTTATCATCATTTTCTAATGTAATAATGTTAATACCCTTAACCCACTATCTTTAGCAAGGGAAAGCTTCCTCTTGAATTTCAAAGTTAAATGCCATTCCAAAACTCTTTTACATTGCTATGTGTTTACTTTAAAAATGAGATTAGGTCCTCTAATTTGAAAACTAAGGCTTTGGATCATATCCTTTGGACCATTGTGACATCATGAGTTACCCTCCGTCACTCCCCCTTTCGACATCATAGGGTAACAATACCCTCTGTCCCCTTCCATTTAACTGATGGATTCGAAACAAGCGGCTATGCCCCTTTTGCCACTTTACTCAAGCGGAAGGACCTTTCGAAATCATTACTTAAGAAATTTGGAAAGCCCCTTCCACTACTAATTTGAAACCATGCAGAAGGACCCTATCGACACTAATGATTGGGTGATGCACAACCCTTCCACCTATATAGTTAAACATGCATCAAAAGGACCCTTTCGACAACATTAACAAGTGCGGAAGGTACCTTCCGTAATTGTGGGACTTACTCAAGTATAAAGGTGCGGATTGTATGTTATCGACATCATTAATTGGTGCGGCACACCCCTTCCGTCTTCATTTATTAACATACTTGCGGAGCATATAAGAGTGGAAGGAACCCCTTTGACACTATCTACTAGAGCGAAAGGTCCTTTCCATAATAGTTGGATAATTAATGCGGCAATGCACACTTATTAAAGTGTACGTATGCGGAAGGACCCCTTCGACACTATTGATTTTTGCAGAAGGACCCAACAGGTGAAAACCTTCTGGTGTTTCCGGCGTAATGATGGTATTTAGAAAGATTTATACTCTCTCAGTGTTATCAGGATAACATCGATAATTAGAAAATTGAAGGGTTTCCCAGCATTTCCAGAGGAAACACTGATATGTAGGAAGATGGGACTGATTTTCCCATCGTTCCAGCGATTTGAGTCAAATTTCCCTGTCCACTAGGCGGTTTTGGGAGTCTATACTTCCAATTTGGAGAATGAGAAGTATTTTCTCAATCGCATGGATTATTTGGTAGCACACAAGGATATTGTTTATAAGAATGCAGTTTTTTGGTTCAAGAAAGTTGTATGGCTTATTTGGTAGCACACAAGGATATTTCTTATAAGAATGCAGTTTTGTTGGTTCAAGAAGCGTCGTGCTGCTTATCGTGTGGCACGCAGGGAGATTGCTTACAAGAACATGTTTCAATTGGTTAAAGAGGCAATGTGTGGCTTATTGCTTGGCTTAAAAGGATACTGGCATTCCCGATGTTGTCGAAGCAGCGACAGTTCTTAGAAGGCATGGATCAATTTTCTCCATCGATCCGGCAATTTGAGTCGATTTTCTTGTCGACTCAAATGCTTTTGAACCTTTTCAAAGTTAGCAGTGCAACACTAGTTCTCAGAATGTTTGGATCGATTTTCCCCACCGATCTGGCAGTTTGCTTACAAGAATGTAGTTCTACCAGTTTAAGAAGCTTACTTTATTTAAGAAGTAGAAGGAAAAAGGCAAGTCCTTCCTATTTACACTGCCTCTAGCATCCCTGGATGGTTTATTTATGAAAATAGGAAATAAATAAATTGATATCAAATGTAGTAGTGCCTCAGTAAGTCTATTCCAAGCATGTAAAATCAGGATTTTGTTCACTGTTGCTAGCTTAAATATTCTATCTCTAAACTTTTGGTCTTATATTACACATGGTCCTTTTCAGTTCGAGCTAAGCACCCCTGTGCCTAGGAAGACCCATTTTAGGACAAGATCTCCCACTTCAAAGGTGCAGTTGTGAACCTTAGCGTTGAAATGTCATGCCACTCTCTTTTGGTGAGCAAAGGTCCTCGGTTCAGCTTCCTCCTGCTTCTCATAAATCTGGTCGAGTGACTCATAGTAGCTGCTCGTTCTCTGTTTGATTGAAAGGTCTTCTGCTATAAGAGGGAACTACCGGTTCCACTGGTATCATAGCTTTTGAAATATATGTCAAGGCGAACGATGAGTTTTCTGTCGTCGGTTTGTGTGTCGTTCTGTAAACCCATAGAGCAAGCAGAAGCTCATCAACCCAAGTTCATTTAGCTTTGTCAGCCTCTTCCTTATCGTGGATTTGATGATATTGTTCACTGCCTCCATTTTCACATTTTCCTACGAATGCACCACCTCGGAAAAACTCTTCTTGATCCAATAATGCTTGTTGAAGTCCTTGAACTTGAGTTCTATTATTTGTGATGATTTTCTACCATACTCCAAACTCTAAATAATATTTTTATCACAAAGTTAATCACTTTCTTAGTAGTAATCGTGGCAAGTGATTTCAATTCGGACCATTTTGTAAAGTAATCGACTACAACGATAAAATATTTGGCTCCTCCTTTGGCTATTGGTAGTACTTCGATTAAATTGATTCTCTGTATCGCAAATGGCCAAGGGTTGACCTTTTGCATAAGTTCTGAAGACAGGGCTCTCATGATCTTTAAAATCTCTTGCACGGATTACATCATCTAGTGTAGTCTACTGCATCCTTGTTTATTATCGGCAAGAAATATCCGTAGTGTAGAGCATTTATTGCCGCTGTTTGCCCCTAAGTGTGATCACCCCAACTGCCTTCATGGATTTCCATGAGAATCTTTCTTTCTTCATCTTTGTTTACACACCTGAGCAATGGGGCAAAGTGCCCTCTTCGGTATAGCACTCCATCCTGCATTACAAATTATGGTGCCTTACAGAGGAGCTTCTTTCCTTCACTCCGGTCCCTGAGGAGCATTCCTCTTAGTTCATAGTTCTTGATCGATGTCATCTACGATTCTTCATCTTCCATGATCTCCAGAACCCAATCGACATTCATTTGATCTATGTTAGGAGCAGATAATACTTCAACTAGAATTAGCCCCAGTGATTATGCGTCTTCGGAATGGACTGGGTTGGCTAAATAATCGGCCTTCATGTTTTGTCCTCTGGGAATATGAGTTATTGTGTAATGTTCAATGTCATTGAGCAATTCCCATGCTTTTGATAGGTAAAAGGCAAGATTCGCTCCTTTAGCTTGATATCTCTCTTCACCTGACAAATGACTAGCTGAGAGTCACTTTAGATACACGAAGCTTTTATTCCTAGTTTCTTCATAATCTTCAATCCCATTATTAATGCCTCGCACTCCTCCTTGTTGTTGTAGCAAGAAATTATAGCATTAGAGCATAACAAATTGACCATCCTTTGGGAGTTTCAAGCAAAACTCCTGCTCCTGAGAAGAATTCGTTTCC
Organism: Allium cepa; assembly: GCA_030765085.1. Classification (NCBI taxonomy): domain Eukaryota; kingdom Viridiplantae; phylum Streptophyta; class Magnoliopsida; order Asparagales; family Amaryllidaceae; genus Allium; species Allium cepa. Next base: position 1,011,068,065 of record CM060945.1, on the reverse strand, counting down.
TGCACCGTCGACAAACAACTTCCATTATGATGCTACAACCATAGTGCCCTTCTCCTCATCATCTCAAATTGTGAATTCAACAATGAACTTAGCCAAAGCTTGTTCATTAATTGCCCTTCGAGGATGATAAGTTACATTGTATTGACTTAACTCAATGTTCCATTTCAAAAGCCAACCTAAAGTCTTAGGATGGTAGAGTACCTGTTTCAAGGGTTGAACCTTCAACACCTTGATTGGGCGAGCTTGGAAATATGGCTATAATTTCCTTGATGCTATTAGCAAGTAGTATGCTGGCTTCACCAGCTTTGGGTAGTTTTGTTCAGCTCCGATGAACTGCTTTCTAAATGCAGTACATAGGTTGTTGAACCATAGCTTCCTCGTGCACAAGTGTCACACTTAATGGCCTACTAGAATAGATCTTCTCCATCCACCGGTTTGGACAGAACCAATAGTGTCTCCATGTGCCACAGTAATTCTTCTAAAGCAGTCTGACCATCCTAACTCCATTCAAAAAAATTCTTACCTTTCTTCCATGCATCGAAGAATGGTATGCACTTACCTATCGCTCTGGACATGAAGCAACTTAATGCTGCGATTTTTTCATCCAAACATTGCCACTCCTTTTTTATCATCGTGGATTTAACATCTATAGTGCAGCAATCTACACTGGATTAGGCTCAATGCCCCTTGCATTCATCACAAATTCGAGAAATTTCCCTAAAGCAACACCAAATGAACACTACAATAGGTTCAATTTCATTCCATATTTCTGGAGGATCTCAAATATCTCCGAGAATCATCCAGATAACTTCCAGACACTTGTGATTTCACTAGCATGTCATCCACATACACTTCCATTATTTGTCCGATCTAGCTTTTGAACATTATGTTTATCAATCTCTGGCAAGTAGCTTCGTCGTTTTCCAAGCCAAATGACACTACATGGTAGCAGTGCAACTCTAGGTCTACGATGAAGCTGGTGTTCTCCTGATCAGGTTCATGCATCATAATCTAATTGTATCTTGAGTAGGCATCCATAAATGAAAGCAGTGCACGATGCCTTGAGTGCAAAGTTTCATTGAGATGCAATGAGTTTTGGCTGGTACAACCACTCTATTGTCCACTTCTAATAAACGTGATTGACCCAATTCTGGATCATCCTCTGGAATCGTATAACTGTCAAAAGTGAGTGACTGGTCATTGGAACTGTTATAGTCTGAATACTCGGTTCCATCAACAAGTTAGTCGATTCTTGGCAAAGAAAAGCTATCCTCCGAGCAAGCCTTAGTCTAATCTAAGTAGTCAACGCTAGTTTTCCCCTTTCCGTTTGATTTGAACTAGCAGGATTTGACACCTACTCGGGATATGTTGTTTCATGGATAAAGCCATTGGCCAATAGCTTATCAACTTCCTCTTTCAATGCAGCAAATCGCTCCAGACCCAAACTACGTCTCTTCTACCTCACCAATGTGAGTTTAGGATCGGTACTAAGTGCACGACGCGCTATCTTCGACGATATCCCATATATATCGGAATGCGTCCAAGCGAAGACATCCAAATTGGCACAATTTTTTTTTATTAATTCATTTTGCATCTTGATTCCTAACTTCAAACCTATGTTCAAGACCCGAATTGGGTTGTCCAGGTCGACAGGGACAACCACCATAAACTCTACTAGTGTTTCCCATGTCTCTCCTATACTCCTTACCCTAGGGTCTATAGCCTTATCGAAGCAATTATAGTCCCCGAGCTAGGGAAATTCTATAGTTCCTATGCCCATGGCTCACGAATGTGGAGAGTCATCCCTACATTATTACCCTTCTCACAGCACTTTGATTCATGTAATTCTACAACATAGCATTCTCTTGCAGCGCTTTGGTCTCCTTTTATTACTCCTATCCCATTCTTCGTTGGGAATTTCATCGTGAGAAGATAGCATGCAGCCTAAGTGATTCTGAAGTCAATGCGGGCTGGTCGACCTAAGAAAGCGATTAGTAGCATCAATTATCATAAATGTCTGGATAAGGACCACTCTCCATTCTCCTTCTACAAGTTCTACAAGTAAATCGATCATCCTGACCGGTTACTTATGTTCACCGGTAAATCCCTGAATCTTCATTTGGCACGTGGTCATATCCTTCATGTCGATTCTCATCTAGTGAAACGTCTTTTTGAATAGAATGTTGAAAGAACTCCTATTGTCGACCAAAACTCGATGCACAGCTGCTGGATCTAACCCAACCATTATTACCATTGGGTCAAGAGTTGGTGCTTCAGTGCCCTCGGTGTCCCGATTCTGGAACATGAGGTCATCAGTAATCAAGTTTCAGAGAGCTAGCATATCGTTTCATTTCACCCCAACTCTTCTACAGTGGATGAGGTCCTGTAGTGATGGTGTTTATAACTACCCTTTGATCTGTTCATCTACGCCCTTCTCCACTAGGTCTAGACTGATTTCCTTGAGCTTCAGTGCTTGTGGTCTAATTAGTTGATCAAGGTTTTGTGGTTTCTTCACGTACCGCTGGAGCTTGTTGTCCTTATAAATTCCTCAATCAGATGCCAACACTCATTTGTGTTATGCTTGTGAGTATCATGGAAGCGGCAAAACTTCCTCGATCTCTTTTGCTATCGGACGCTTCCCTCTTGGGATGTTTGTTGCATCGCCCAGTTCACTGAATGGCAAGGTAGATTTTTTACAAACTATCATTCAATAGTGCATACTTTTCTAGCCTTAGATTCCTCAGACGTTTTCCATTCCCGTCATGCCTATTAGAATTCTAGTTCCTCTTTTTCTTATTTACATTCTTTCCTGCACATTCTGCGGCTGTTGCGGAACTGTTTCCATCCCGTTTAACGATGACATTACTTTAAATCACTTCCTTCGGTTTCTTATCGATAGTTCTGCCTACGATCATACTTGCTTCTTCCAGCCTTAGAAACTGGTTTTCCTTTCGGTGAAATTCATCCATGGTAGTTGGTTGCTTTATTTTAATCCTTTTACCAAAATCCATATCTAGTTGAATAGAATGGACCAGAGCCATAAATACCATGTCTGCCTTTGGATTGCTCAACTTAATAACTGCGACGTTAACCCGGTTCAAGAAAGCTTTCAATGACTCATTGAACCCTTGGGAAAATCCAGATAAGGACATTACGTCCTTTCGTCGCCTAGTGTGAAATCAAAACTGTTCTAGAAACTTTCTTGACAACTCATCAAAAATGGAAATAGACTCGATGCAAGTCTCGTAAACCACATGGAAGCAACTTCTTCCAATAAGACAGGGAAACACCTACAATGGATGACATCCATAGATCTAGTTCCATCCATATGCCATCCATATTTAAAATAGTGCAATTTAGGGTCTGTAGTTTAATCGTACAATGGCATACTCAGCATGGTGAATTTTCAAGGATATTCTTCTCTCAGCTAGTTCACGATAAAGGGGGTTCGGCTTGGCATCGAACCCTGGTCTTTATTTTTCCTACTTCTACTTTTCCCAATCAATCGTTAGACCATGTCGATGATATATTCCTTGCAGGCACGACTATTTGTAGGTTGGATGTCGGGAGCTACACCAAATGTTTCACTCTACAGACGATCTTGGTTAACTGAAGCCTAGGTTCTCCATTCTCCAGGAGAATCACTCCTTAACATTTCGCTGCTATGCGTTTGGCCTTGCTATGGTAGTCTAAGCTCCAGCTCTAACATTTCTTCTGTTAACACCAGTATTCAATCCCAAGTCTCCACCATCAAGCTACATATTGTCTTCTAAGACTGAAATGAGCATGGCGTCGCCTTCCTTAAGAGTGTTTGCCCCCAAAGTTTGGGCCAGCCCCAAGTTTCTTTGGATCAGCACTATCCTGTCTCGGTGTAGGGAGAAACCCTTACTTCCTCCTACATCTCCCAAAGTTTCGGTAGTTTCTTCCTTCTATCTTTGCTTTCCATTCCTCCAGTTTAGACCTGAAACTAAGGAATTTTCATGTTCTATTGTAGGAGAAGTTTCCCTTCTAGTTCTTGTTGTTGGCGGTTACAATGTTAGCAACGTATCCATCTTATCTTTGAGAGCTTTCTGACTATCAATAAACTTTTGTTTAAGATCATTAATAATTGGAATAATCTCTTCTTTAGTAACAACTTCTTGTTGAGTAGAAGATTCGGGTAGTGGATTTCCATTGATTACTTCTGCTTGGTCATTGTTTGTTTCATTACTACCAACTGTTGTTCCTACAGATCTTACAGATGCATATTTTCCTTTCCTTGGAGTCATTAGAATAGAAAATCTTCAATTTCTCCAAGAAAATTTTATGGATTTAACTTTTGGATCTTATGCGATCAAAAGTAGAGAGGTAGATCAAAGCCTAGGTTCAGTTTTTTTAGCAATAGCACCAAAATATGGAGGCCAAAAATGGATCAACACCCAAGTATAGATTGTAAGGAACCCATGAGACCAAAATCTATCAGATAGCTATTGAAATAAAAAGAAAATAATAGAAATAAAGTAGACAGGTACAAGATTTTATAGTGGTTCGACAATCTATGGCCTATGTCCACTGTATAGCTTTGTCGCTTATAGATTTCATGTATTTTATTTGAGATTACAAGAGATTTGGAAGACAATAAGTCAAAAGTACAAGGGTTGGACGGATTCTAAGTCTTGGAATTGCCTTAAGTAGTTGCCTAGGTGACTATTGTATGGAGATCGAATATGAGGAAGAGACTGTGCTTTTACGTAGTGATGGCAGAAACCATATCCTGGTTTGATTGCTCTAAGGTGTATTTATAGGGTAAACATTCATTTTAGGCCAAGGGCCGAGTTGGAGAAGAGTCCAAACGTAGGCCCGAAGAAGTGTGAAAAATCCCAGGACCCACCAAGATGAACAAACATTTTGGTACCGACATGTTCATGTGGGTGCCGACATGTTTATGTTGTTCCAATTTAGTCAAACTATCTTGCACTCCTCTTCTTTCTCTGTTTTGAGGTGTCTTATGTTGTTTTCGTCGATCGTTAGTTGATTTTAGTAATCATTCTTTCATTACTAAGTATGCTCTACCATTTTAGTTATTAACTCTTCAACCCTTGTAACAGTTGTCTAGAATCCAAGGAAATCACTTACAAGAGTTAAACGATCACATATGTGAAATTGGAGAGGTTGGTTATAAAGCATGATAAGTCAGCATTGACATGAGTAGGTCGGTATCGAGCTCTCCCCTTAATGTATTTTTGAGTGATTTTTCTCCTAGCTATTCCTTTGTTCTACCTAAGTGCACCTTCAAGATTTCAAGTTGTTTCTTCTTCATTTCGACGTTATAACTTCTATTGATTTCTGCTTGGTTAAAAACCTACTTAATAGATAACAATGATAATAACTACCTAGCTAAACAAGTGAAATGCTTTTGAATTCTTTATCGATTTTAAGTATATGATATGATTGACCTTTGTTAGTCGATCTTACTTTGGCAAGAAAGTTAATTACATAAGATGTGGCCTTTGTTTGGCTGCTCTCTCCTTATGTCATCATAAGTGATAAAGGTTTAAGAGCTATCAGGGACTTTACATCATAATCAATGTTGGGATTTTTTCCTTTATCGACCATATTCATGCTTAAGAACTGCAACTTCCAGGAGATTCATTGATATCCTCTCGCAAATTCTTCCCTATTCTTGGTAGGTAATTGAAGAAAAAGATGCTTAATGGACACATACATCTACTGCACTGAGGGCAGGCCTTTCAAAGAAGGCATTATATATAGACACCATACACTTTGTACTAAAGGTAGTTCAAAATAACTTTTGTAATTTGCAGACCCAATTTTTACTATGATTTCTTATTCACCAATGGGAATGGCTTCTACCTCATCAAACACGAAGATAGGAGTCGAGCTTGGTTGTAAGATGATCTTTAGCAAATCTAGTTTGTAAAAAGTATGGTTAAATAGAATGTTGATGGTATTTGAAGTATCAAACGTTAACTCTAAATATTTTGACAACCTATCCTTCTAGCAATTATATGTAGATTAATATATTGATCACTTGCACACTGTTTATCTGTCTTACTCAAGGTAACATTCATGTTCCCTTCATTATCTTACATTCCTTTTCATCTCTAACATACATATCCCCACCACTCCCTTAGCGCATCAATTTATTAGTTACACTTGTTATTCTTTTCTATGACATGCATTCCTCCCAAGATCACATTGCTGAAGTTACATGGCAACTATAAAGAACCACTCATTTTCTGATTAATCGGTGGTGCTACGGTTTTGCTTTTTGGTTCATTTTGAACACTGGTAGGTGGCACATTGATTCTCAAGAACTCTTGTAACTTATTCTGCTTAATCAAATTGTTAGTAAACCACTTCAAAATATGAAATCTCTAGATCGGTGACCCATAATTTATGGAAGTAAAAGTATACTCCACCCTTCTTCACTTCCAACTTACTGTTCTTCAACTTTGCATTAGGTACTAAATGTTGAGTCAATGTGTAAATATAGTCAAGGAAGAAAGTTAAAGGCAGATGACAAACTAGTTGAAATTCCCATATGAGTTTCTTTAGTTTAGGTCTTAATCTCATATGCTAAATTCCACCTTCTCATTAAGCTCTTGTAGCTTCTCATTACAAAAGCATCCCTTCCCTCATAAAAGAACTCATTTGACACATCATACTCATTATTGATCAAGTCTCTCCAAAAAGTATTCTTCCATAGCCCAGAAATTACCGTTTTAAACTTGGATTCCATAGTAATAACTTTTACGTTCACAACTATGTTATTAAATATTATAAATTAAATGTAGGCTGAAAAAATTGGCATTTAGTTTCATCTGAAGCCCTTATGGCTTCTATGATGACCTCCCTTCACCCTTGGTAACAAATATACCTATAAAGTAGTAATATGCTGTGTTGATACCGATTGCATGAAGGGAAACTGTCATGATAGGATGCAATAATATGATAATACGTCATATTTCTCATAGTGCATGGACAAAATATAATCTCAACATAGATTAAAAAAAACAAGATATTAATAGAACAAATAAACCAAAGGAAAACATCTTCAATGTGCAATAAGGTTCATAAGGTCATACATCATGAAATTTGAGTATATACTTCTCCACAGATCATATTTACTTATAGTAAAACAATCTCTATGTACAATAATAGTGTCGATAGTCCCATAGGATCACATAACAGAATAAGCGGTAGCAACTCCATGAAAATAGCATGTATAAGAAAAGCACAAGCCTCCTGCTCATCGTCCGCATAGTTCCATGCGCTATCTCATACCCATCTCTCAATCTACTAACCTAAGTGTACCAAAGAATTTAAAAGAAATGCAAAACAACCTCGGGTCAGGCAACAGTCATCTAAAAGCAATCTATAATCTCAAACATAGATATAAAGTCGATAAGTTATAATAGAGTAATATTGTATGGAATTTCATACCTCACCTACACTTGCAAACAACAAGTTAGCACATAAACATAATATATGCTAATATTCTATAATAATGGTAATGCTGCTCTATCTTAGCATATACTAGAGTGTTAGGGTATTAGACTTAATAGTACACAATAAAAGATCAATTAAAGCTCCTATCACATCTCATATGGCTTATGGATGGACGGCTCTCCCTGGTCCAATGAAAATAGCACTTGAATGATACTACTACTAAACACCCTCAGATGTGTTACAAACAGCCGCTTATTAGTAAGCATCCTTGGTAAAGATCGAGTCAAACGCAATAATTGGACACTTGGTCGTGTCACTAGCAGCCACTTGTAGGTAAGTATCCTTAATAGATGAAAGGTCTCCCTTAAGATCATCCAATTCTAAGACCTACACATTAACCCTTTTTCTAACCTAGATAATGATAGTTGTATATGCATGTTGTTCCCCATACAAGTCACTACAGGCCCGAACTTGCTTGTTAGATCGACCCCAATGCTTCAGCTATCTCCTTCTAGATGCCCTCATTAATCCTCCATTACAGCATAGATCAGTTTTGTTCTGTACTTAATCATAGCCAACTCTATTTTATTCTCGAAGCTCTAAAATATCCAATGTGCCAATCTTGATGGATCAATACCGATCCGTCATGCATTAATGCAAATCCATGCGCTCGGCCAAAATTCGACCTTTTTGCTTTATGCCCCATTAACCACGTCTTCTAGCCTTCAAAAATGATAAGTACGCAAAGTGGCATGGATCGGTATTGTTCCATAAGGATCGGTACTGTTCCATGTAGATCATTGCAGATCAATTAGTTAGCCAAATTTGGCTAACTATTTTACATCTTTGCCTCTGAAATCAACCCATCTCTACTTCCTTTGCTCTGATTGTTGTACAAGTCCCCAACAACATCGATTCCTACATATCTATGAAAATTCGTTAAGGTTTTCCATGATCTAAATATTATTATCTTATGCAAAGGACTTCTTTTTGGAGCCCACTTCATGCACACTCATAGCCCTCTATCCGTAGAATCTCTTCCCATCCTCAAATCCCTCGATTTCAGTATAAGCATTCAATCAAACATACACGCAACACAACATACAAAAACCATGTTATTAATATCAAGTCATTCAAATTTACACCAATATATACATATACCAATCAGTTTCATTCAAATATGTGAATTAAATAGCTAAAATCATCAAAACACATTTTAAAACTCATTTTAAACCACATTACATCAAATATCAGGTTCTAACATGAAAATGGGTCCAAAACATTTTAAACATGTATTTTGATATATAGTATGTAAGGGACCATATATTACCACGTATTGATGTAAAATTAATGAAATAAACTCAAGTCTAAGCAAATCCAAACCTTGATAGCAAAGATCTTGAATTTCCCATTCCCAAATATTGACTAGTTAATCTCTAATTGTCTCCTAAGCTTTCTTTCCTTAATCTCAAGGTTTTAGCTAAAAATAGTATAATTTAGTAAAGAATTTGGAAGAGATAAGAGTAATTGAGGTTAATATTAGTTTTAGGAAGAAAGAGAAATAATTTTGTGGTTGCTCTAACCCTAGGAAAAGCACATTTTTGAAATTTCCACCTCGGCTCGAAATAAGATTGGTGGGCTTAATAACTAAAATATATCTAAAAATGTCTAACTTAAAAACTACAATCCCTTAAATATATTTGTAGTATTACTACTATGACCATTCTATGGAATGAGAAATCATTAGAACTTTCATTTGGAACATGTTTCAGGTCATCATTCTACTCCTGTCAAAATTTATTGCCATTACAAGATTTCAAAGCCAAAAATGTCCACTATTAATTCTAATATCCAAAATTGTCAATGTACTTTCTTTCCTAAAGTTTTAGCTCATATTAAGTTCGTTTGGTTATGTAAAAATTACTTAATTATTAGTGGATATAAAAAGATGGCAGATTAATTACATTCTTCTCCTGCATAACATAGAAGTATAGCAATCAAACTACAACAACATCCTCTCATTCATATAACACTAATAAACAATCAAGGTACCAAATGTGATAGATAGATTGTGACAGCCCGCAAATCCGTACCCCTTGAGTCAACCTTATTCTACATCAACTAACTCAAGTGGAACAGAAAAACGAACCATTAAAGTTAAAGAAGAAGAGATAGAAGAAGAAGAACTAAACAATATCAGAATCTCACAGTCGCAGCAGAATAAAATATAATAGTAAATATAGAACTTTACACAAAATGAAATCTATAACTGTTTTATACATCATATCATCAGAGTATCTCATACACACAATATTTACCAGTCAGACAAATCCATACAATCACAGCAGCGGAATATATATAGGTACTGATAATACGTCTCAGACTCCAGCTCCTCTCCTGCTCCATAGCATCCTGACCTGAACATATAATACTCAGTATGACCCGAGCATTATAATGAAATAATACCCGAGTTAATCTGGAATACCAACGGATAATAATGCATCCAAATTGATTATTAAAGTTTCAAAAATCCTTTTGAAAACAAAAGCATCTCGTAAGACCACGCCACAAATAAACATGTCGGGTATTTACCTTACGATAGCTAAAACACTTTTTATAGAAATCCTCTGATATTATAATAGGGTCTATATACAAATACTTATAAAATAGCCGAAATTGTTACATCTATTAAATTCCATCTACTAGCCACAGAGTGGGTAATACAAAAAAAACTCGTACAAGGCACGTAGGGAGAATGGACTTCCAACAATGACTAGGCACTGGGGTACCACCTGTCACAGTACGGGGCCTAGATCACCGTACCGAGGACCACTCCCGATCCCCTGCAACACAAAGCCGGACCCATCCCTTACTGAATAGTTCCGAATAAGATCACCCCGCGGTTGGGATCAGCAACCGCCCACTAAGCCGAAATAGAAAGGGTCATCTAGACAGGGATGACCTTACTCTCAAGTGGGGGCTACCCACGAAGCCTTGCTGCATATCCCCTGATTTTCAGTCATTCCCGGTTGATGAGGCTTGAGGCTAAGCGATACCTTTTTAGAACATATCCCTTAGAATGCCCATCGTCCACATGACGATGTTTTCGCAAGAATTCATCCATACAAGTCCGTCCCGGGTTCGAACGGAACCGAAGGCCCTATTCCTACTACATCCATTTCGGAAATATCCTCAGGATTAGTAGCGACTAGCCCTTGCACTTCACTGCTCCATCTTCGACTCCGTACACGTTTTCGAAACATACAAACCAGCTCTAAGTGGTTTTCGAGAAATAAATCTCGATCCTGGTTTCTTCGAAACGATCAACGCATTTGTCCAATATTGATAGTCGGCGTTTTAACTATCGATTTATATTCACAAACATCCATCACACAATAAATAATCTCACATTATTTATTTACCTCAAATATCTTTACAAGATATATTTCCAAATTTTTCAAAACTCATTTGAAAACAATTTTCCAAAGCTCTTCTTTACATGGTAAATCCTTTACCATTTATTCCCATTGGAAATAACCAAGTTCAAAACATTTAGATTTAAAACAGTTAAAACATTTCATACTGAAATATATTTTAAAATATGTAAATTTTCTTCTAGTTATTTACTCAAAATATAAATTTAAAATATGTGAAGTAAAACTATTAATTAAGAGACATAAAATTGACTTTAAATAAAGGTTTAGTTAAACTAAATTTAAAAGTAGAGTTTTAAAAGGATAAATAATAATTTCATATAACTTTATTCAAAACTAGCCTTTAAATAAATCCATTTGTAAAAATAATTTCTAATGTATTCGTAAATAATTACTATTGCCAATTTTCTAATTAGTTACTTAAAAATAATAATTTCAAAAATACTCTTTTAATCAAGTTTAAACTTTAACTTATTCTTAAATAAAATCTGTTAAAACACGAACTTGGTTTCCCAGGGAAAACATTTCCATTCAAACAACCCATAAAATCTTTCATATAGATCCCGCCCGATCTATTCCAACTCAAATTTACATTAGTTATCGTAAATTTATTTCCAAGCTTACAAATAAACTCCCTTTGCAGTTTAAACATTTTTGTCCATTTTCGGAATTTCAATTTGTTAAAGTATAGTTTTAAGACATTTTTAAATAAAACATTTGGAGATTTCTTCAATGAAAATCATACTTACAAATTACTTAAATAAATTCCCATAGTGCAAAATTGTATTTCAAAATATTTTTATATACATTTAAACTGTTAATTTATATTTGGAAGTTTCGCTGAAAACATATTTTAATTTCCAAAAATTTATACTTCCATAGTTATCAATTGATACAATGTCCTCTACATTATAATTCTAAATTTTAAAATTTTTTTCTTTCTTTTTTTATTTCCATCCAAACCAGATTCCAAATTTTATTCTTTTAAATTCTTATTTATCAATTACCTTTATTTCTTTAAGACCCAATTTTTTCTACTTATAAATAAAATTCTGAGTTTGTAATGTATCCAACAATACCGCAGTACAATTTAATTTCAAATTTATCCATCACAACATATAAAAAAACATCATCATCAATTATAAAATAATCACTACATCGTGAGGAATCCACTTGGATCCCTCCAACCTGTTTTCCCTGCATCCACAACCATTAGCACATCACATAAATAAATATCAATCCAGACTGATAACAACATTTATATCCAACCAATCACACAGATATTAAAATATTGACTATTTAAATTGTCTAGCATCCAGATGTGAGTGAGAATAAGTCACCTTGTGTTTCGGCGAGCGTTCAAAATCTAAATTAAACCGAACGATGTTCGATTTAACCTAATTTTTTACTTGGTCAGAATGAATATCGAACCGTACCATTGCATACGCGTCTCTGCGATTCCGACGTTTCCTGTTTCGTCAAATTCCGATAAAGTACGCATTAGATATGATTTTACGAAGTTTAAACTATAGTTTATATTGATAAATTTTATTTTACTGGAGAAAGCAATTTGGTCGTCCATCACGAACGAGGAAAACACGGCCGCATCTCCTTCTTTCCCAATCGCGAACACGTACAGGAACATCGAACCCATCCAAGCAAATTAGGGTTCAACACCGCTCCTCCTCCAGCCCACTCGAGCGCGATCAGGCGCCGCCACCACACGTGCCCTCCCCTCCTCCATCTTCGGCCGGAAGGCGGTGAAGCTCGGCACAACCCCCAGCTCTAAAACAAACACGAATGCACGGCCTTCCCAACTCGATTTCTCCCATCTCGTCGCTCCAAACGGGATCACTACCGCACAACTCGTAAAACTCGGGGAGCTCTTCATCTTTGTAGTTGAACGAATCTCCTAAAACTCGACGGATTGTTGTAGATCTAAAGTGGAAGGCGAACTAATTTCGGCCATTAAACGTGAATAAGCGGCGGCCTGAGAATAGATTAGGGTTTAACAAGTATAACCTATATATAATATTATTTAATATTAATTTAATCTCGTTCTTCAAATTTTAACAACCTATGCAAACGAACTCCAATCCTCACGTACCATTAGGCGTTTCTAGGGTTTTTCCGCGTTCCAGACACAATGGAATAGGTTTCGGAAGCTAATTTGATCGTACGTGCAAGTTACGGAATTAAACGGTCAAATTTTAAATTAAATTGGTTAAAACGATTTCTATGCGTTTTGAGCTGCCACGGTCAAACGACAACTCCGATTGCTACGAAAATTGAAATCCGATAATAACTAACTATTAGGGATCCAACGGAACTGGATTCGTCGAATTCTGATACTGTTCCCCGGAAGGCTAATTTAACTCGTCGATTAAATCAAGCGATTTTCATAATCGTCGAAATCAGTTAAAATTTCACTTTTAAAATTTTATTAACTTAATTATAATTCATATAGAATTTATAATCACATTAGAAATCGTTCTAATTCGTTTTAAATCAAAATCTGAATATTTGCATTATTATATTATTAAATTAATATAAAATTTCAAATTCAATCTATCGACTATTAATTCCATCCAAGGATCTAATATTACTATTTAAATTAAAATAAAGCTAAATAAATTTTTAGAAACCATTTTTATATTTAGTTACACTCATATTCACCAATTATTCCAATTCCAAATATTTAATTATTATTCAAATCCAATTGAATTGCCATATTCGATATTTTAACTAATTATATTGATTTAACCAAAATCTTCTTACTTCAAAATCAATTCAAAATTCACATTTAACATTTAAAATAAATTAAATATTCAAATCTAGCGACCCAAAATTCTGGGTCGTTACATTCCTCCCCCCTTATAAAAATTTCGTCCTCGAAATTTGCGAAGGTAGAAGAATGTTCCAAACCCAATAGCAAAACCTACCTAGTGAAAATCTAAAATTCACTTTGCCCAGATCCTTTAGTTTCAAATCGAAACCACTAATTCAATCCTATTCCAAAATCCTTTATTTTCAATTGTCATTTGAAATCGGCTTGTCGCTAATGAAACAAATGCTCCTACACTCATTAACTTAACCCAAACTTCTTTAGTTAAAACTTATATACACTTCCCAAAACCCTTTTACTCAAATCCAAACTCATTGCATTGTTTATACTCAAAAGCTTTTGTTTCAAAATTATCTTAAAAACAACTTTCCAAGTTAATTACAAATTTTCAAATTTCCAAAAATTTTCTAACTCCCAAAATTTCCGAATTTTTTTGGCAGAGTCTCCTCTGTACGGAGGAGCTTTCGCGATATCGCGATACAGATAAATATTTATACATTGACCCACACGGTTGGAAACCAAAATATATCACAATATATATATATATATCATTTTCCAATTATATTTGCATAGGCGTACCTTTTTAGAAAATTTTAAAAACAAGCGGCTAATATTTTAGCATATATGCGCTCCAACTCTATCGAACGCCTCCCATACCTGTACTTACTCAACAAACTCTTCAGTTTTCAAAGATATGAATACTTTAACAACATTTCCAATATAAATGTAAGCCAAAACATATCCATTTCATAGCCTAACCAAGCAACTTCATAATTTAACAATGTTAACCATATTTTATCAGCAATTCAAAGATTTCAATCACCTTTTTAATTTTTCTTATACAAATCCAAACTCCATTTTATTTCACTATATACCATTCATATTTATTTCAACCATTATATTTCCACTTCGATATGATTAACATATGCTTCACTAACATTACTCTATTTTAATTCAATTCCAAATTGATTCACAAACCAATTCTTATTTTCATTTTGAAGCATTTGCATTTCTTTTATGATCCATTTTCATTCATATGCAAAAATCGCTCAATAAAATTTCAATCCATGCCAATTAATTCAAAACCAATTCCATTTGCTTCTTTTAATTCATTCACTTAAGTTTAACGACTAATTTCTATGCAGGTTGTGGTTATTCAAACGAATAACCAATTCTTAAGCTTATAACCATTAACATTAATTCCAACTTAGATTCATATTAATTTTATTCAATTTTGCATGGTTCACAAACCAAGCATTCTTATTCCATTGCAATTTTTAACTCAATTTCTTATTCTCACTTCAAGATCATCATTTACGTTTAAATTAATAACATCTCATTCTATATTATTTACAGCCCAAACATTCTTGCTTTATCACAATTATTGAATTAAACCTCAAATCTTATATTTCCAATTCATTATCCATATAGGTTTATATTAATATCATTCAATTCTGGTTTATATACAACTCATACATTCTTATTTCATCTCAATAATTAATTAAAATTCTTTTTCACTTGCATTTCAATTTCACCATCTAAACAAATTTATCCAAGACAACATCATTCAATTTTCTTAAGTTTTTCCAATTTTCACAATATTTTCATTATCTTCTTATACCAATTTTATTTTATTTTCATTTGATTCTCATCCAAATCAATTTCAATCCATTTACTTGCATTCCAATTTTTATTATCTAAACCAATTTCATTTAAAGCTATTTCATAAGCTTAACAATAACCATCTCACCATTTTCTTAAATGATTTCAATTCCATAATATCTTAATTTATTTCCATTTTAATTGATTCTTACCCAATCAAACCATTTACAAATTTTAATCCAACTAGCTTATACATTCTATCTAATGTTAATTTCAAATTAGTATATTCACCAAATTCTAGTTCATATTCAATAATTAAATCTTTTATTAGTAATAAGGCCACTTCAAATCATCACTATTATAAACCAATTCCATATCCATTCACACTTCCAACTTTTAATTATCCATCATTTAATTTGGCTTACACTAAATGTAGTTTCAACTGTTCCTTGGGATTTTTGTTGGGTGAGAATTCAATTAATCTATAACATTTCAACTAATTTATATTTTCTTTCAATTTAATTCTTTTCCAAATTTAATTTAAGTTCAACCAATTTTTATTTAACCAACCCACATTCATACCCTTTCCTATACCATTTAAAATAAAACTTCAATTCCATTCAATTGAAGTTAAATCCAATTCAATTCAATTTTAAATTTTCCATATACAAGTTCAAACCTTATTTACTAACTTAAGTTCATTCACTGACTTAAGTTCATTCACATCTTTTATCTCTCACTTTACCTTATCTCAATTCACATTTCATTTGAGATTAAGTTTGAATCCACCATACCATTTCAACTCTTTCCATTATGACTTACAATTCCATCTCTATTCATAAGTTTCCCCACTTATTTATTTTAAAACTCCATATCACCCATCTTAGTCGCTTCCATTTCATAATTGCAATTTCAAATTATAGAAATAACTTAAGGATATAAGTTTTCATTATATAATTATAACTCACAACTATAACCATTTTACATTCAACTTACATTCAATTCAATCCAATCATTAAATTTTAATTCAATTTTCATTCCCACTTTTATTTAACTTATCTAAGTTAAATTCAAATATATTTTATTTACTTCATATGCTCAAATTAAATTCACATTCCAGGATAAAATTTCATTTCCCTTCCTTATTAATATCAACCCCTGTTCTTATTTTAACCAACTTCAAGTTCAATAGTTGATTCTCTTCATCTTTCACATTTTAAATGGAATTTCTAAAATTTCAATTTAATCCAAATCAATTTAATTCTAAACCCAATTTATTTAACTTATCCCAAGTTAAATTCAAATTTCCTATTCCCTTCAATATATTTTATTCACTTCCATTTACTCAAGTTAAATTTTAATTCCAAGATTAAAATTTACATTTCCTTCTTATTAGCATCAACTTTACCAAAATAAGTTCATTAGTTGATGCATATTACCTTTACACACCATTTAAATAGAATGTTCTAGAATTCAATTGCCCGGTTTTATTCCAAAGCCATTTTGAAATAATAATCAATTCACACCCATTTGGTATATCAATCAAATCTCCAGATTTTCCAAAACAACTTGTTTATACCAAACAAATTTCCTCCCTTGAAATTTCCAAAACAACTGGCATACCCAACAAATCCAAACAATATCATAACCAACCATTTTGGTAGCAATCCATCACTTTTGAAACTCGAAAATGAATTCTAATTATGTGGCCAGCATCATCAGGATTATTTTCCAGCGACTGCAGTGAGTTCAGTGCTTTCTTACTTCCTAAATCAATATTCCAATATACCCTTCAAACACTTTAGCAAACATTTCAAACTTTCCCAGGAATATAAAATTCCAAACCTTTATTTTCATTACATTTAAAATCCTTTCCAAAACTTCCGGGATTTAAATTCTGGTTCAATTCAAATTTAGTTATCCTTCCTTTTATATAATTTATATTTGTAGAATTTTATTTTCATTATAACTATTTCAAATTTCAGATTAAATTTTAGATTCTTATTTGATTTAGACATTAACAACCAATCATCCAAATATATATATAATAATTTCATAAAATTATTTCTTTTATATCAAAATAAAATTTGGGTAAAATTATTTCATTTACCCACTTTAAAAACAATACTATGTCGGTTTATCTTGTTTAAGAGTTTAGAAACCCCTATCGATACGGTTGTACTTCCCGCACCGAACAGAATTCATAAACACTCAACCGATAAGTCAACACAGTATAAAAACAATTTTATATTCACTAACAAATACGCTCTCATATCTATTAATACACTCAACTCATTATAGAGTACTATTGACGCTGTTTAATGAGTAATTTCCCCACCAAAGCCTAGGTTGTCGCCAACCTAAGCTCTGATACCAAGTGTGACAGCCCGCAAATCCGTACCCCTTGAGTCAACCTTATTCTACATCAATTAACTCAAGTGGAACAGAAAAACGAACCATTAAAGTTAAAGAAGAAGAGATAGAAGAAGAACTAAACAATATCAGAATCTCACAGTCGCAGCGGAATAAAATATAATAGTAAATATAGAACTTTACACAAAATGAAATCTATAACTTTTTTATACATCATATCATCAGAGTATCTCATACACACAATATTTACCAGTCAGACAAATCCATACAATCACAGCAGCGGAATATATATAGGTACTGATAATACGTCTCGGACTCCAGCTCCTCTCCTGCTCCATAGCATCCTGACCTGAACATATAATACTCGATCTGACCCGAGCATTATAATGAAAAAACACCCGAGTCAGTCTGGAATACCAGCTGATAATAATGCATCCAAATTTATTATTAAAGTTTCAAAAATCCTTTTGAAAACAAAAGCATCTCGTAAGACCACGCCACAAATAAACATGTCGGGTTTTTACCTTACGATAGCTAAAACACTTTTTATAGAAATCCTCTGATATTATAATAGGGTCTGTATACAAATACTTATAAAATAGCCGAAATTGTTACATCTATTAAATTCTAGCTACTAGCCACAGAGTGGGTAATACAAACAAAACTCGTACAAGGCACGTAGGGAGAATGGATTTCCAACAATGCTAGTCATTGGGGTACTACCTGTCACAGTACGGGGCCTAAATCACCGTACCGAGGACCACTCCCGATCCCCTGCAACATAAGACCGGACCCATCCCTTACTGGACAGTTCCGAATAAGATCACACCGCGGTTGGGATCAGCAACTGCCCATTAAGCCGAAATAAAAAGGGACATCTAGACAGGGATGACCTTACTCTCAAGCGGGGGCTACCCACGAAGCCTTGCTGCATATCCCCTGATTTTCAGTCATTCCCGGTTGATGAGGCTTGAGGCTAAGCATTACCTTTCTAGAACATATCCCTTAGAATGCCCATCGTCCACCTGACGATGTTTTCGCAAGCATTCATCCATACACGTCCGTCCCGGGTTCGAAAGGAACCGAAGGCCCTATTCCTACTACATCCATTTTGGAAATATTCTCTGGAGTAGTAGCGACTAGCCCTTGCACTTCACTGCTCCATCTTCGACTCCGAACACGTTTCTTGAAACGTATAAACCGGATCGAAGTGGTTTTCGAGAAATAAAGCTCGATCCCGGTCTCTTCGAAACGATCAGCGCATTTGTCCAATATTGATAGTCGGTGATTTAACTATCTATTTATATTCACAAACATCCATCACACAATAAATAATCTCACATTATTTATTTACCTCAAATATCTTTACAAGATATATTTCCAAATTTTTCAAATCTCATTTGAAAATAATTTCCCAAAGCTCTTCTTTACGAGGTAAATCCATTACCATTTATTCCCATTGGAAATAACCAAGTTCAAAACATTTAGATTTAAAACAGTTAAAACATTTCATACTGAAATATATTTTAAAATATGTAAATTTTCTTCTAGTTATTTACTCAAAATATAAATTTAAAATATGTGAAGTAAAACTATTTATTAAGAGACATAAACTTAATTTTAAATAAAGGTTTAGTTAAACTAAATTTAAAAGTAGAGTTTTAAAAGGAGAAATAATAATTTCATATAACTTTATTCAAAACTAGCCTTTAAGTAAATCCATTTGTAAAAATAATTTTTAATGTATTCGTAAATAATTACTATTGCCGATTTTCTAATTAGTTACTTAAAAATAATAATTTCAAAAATACTCTTTTAATCAAGTTTAAACTTTAACTTACTCTTAAATAAAATCTGTTAAAACACGAACTTAGTTTCCCAGGGAAAACATTTCCATTCAAACAACCCAAAGGATCTTTCATATAGATCCCGCCCGATCTATTCTGTAACGACCCGGAATTTTGGGCAATATCGATTTAATAATCTGTAATAATAATTAAATTGGTTTGATAAATTTTCTTTATAATTTTAATTTAAATTGGTGAAATTAATCTTTTAATGGATAACAAATATTTAATCTAGTAAGTGTGATTAATATCTTTTAACAATTTAAAAATTGGTTAGAATTGTTTTTCAAATGCTAATAAATTTTTATTCTATTTATAATATATATGTTTGATATATATTGTGAATGGGAATATCTTTTGTTTTAAATTAAAAGTTGAATTTTCAAATTTGTAATATATGTGTATGTATATGTTATGATTTGGAAATTGTTTTGAAATTTAATTTAATCTATCAATAATTGATGTATGAAAGAATATTGTGATTTTAAAGCTTTATTTCAAATTCAATGAGATTTTTCAAAAGATAATTTAGTTTAATTCAATTGTTTTTAAAATATAAGATTGTGTATATTTTCAATATGATAGTTTAAAAAGGGTTTAAATAAAGTTTTCTTTTTGTTTTTCTTTAAGGTGTTTAATTTCTAAATGGTTATAAATGATAAATATAAGTGTTTTAGAATATTTTCCCTTAAAAGTAAATTTATATTTACATATACAAGTATTTATTTATAAACTAAATTTAATATGTCAGTTTATATGATCATTTAAATAAAATAAAAATTTGTTTAAAAACACTTAAGTAATATGTGTAAACATATTAACTTGTTGAAGACATTTGTAGGGCAATTAAATAAATAAATGACAAATGTAAGTTTAAACAACATGTGGCAACATATAATTTTAATTTTTAATAAATGTCTTTTGAAGAAAACAAGCTTCTTTCAAAACACTTTCTTTCTTTCAAATGTTTTAATGGAAAAACAATAAACCACTTTCTCAAATCTGAAATTAAAACCAAAAGTAAAGATAAAACCTGCAAATTTACAACCCACATTTTCAAATGGGATGAAGATCAGCAGTTCAACATTTCAGATCAACCTGCAACTTCAAAACCAGAAAGTTTTTCAAACTTGAATCTTGAATTTAAAAAAAGTAAAGCAAAATATGCAATTAAAAAGGGGAGTTCATCCAACAGCAAGTTTTAAACAACTAATTGAAGCATGCAAAGATTTCTTCAGTGAAGCAAGATCAAGACACGGCCTTTTTCAAATTTTTAGAGCCTGGGAAGTAAAAGTCTTCTCTGCTCTGAGTTCTTGAATCAGGTGAGTAATCATTTTAAAAACAGTTTTGGCTTAATCTTTGATTAAATAATAATGCATGCAAGTGAATTCTTGTTTTGATAATGAATGTTTGATTATGAGAATGCATGATTATCATAAGTACTTAGTTTATGTAGTTTTAAATTTAAACTCTGTTGTTTATGCAGAATTGGATTTTCATTTTTTTAAAATCCAAATCCTTCAAAACTATAACCTGTTTGGACTTGTATAAATGGAAAGTGTATGTTATAGTTTGATATAAATTTTAAATTTTGTTTTATATTGTTTTTAGCTACAGGAATGAAGATATAGGATATTTACAGTAAACCAAACTTTAGAGAGAAAAATTTAATCATCCTAATTTTTGTTTGAAAGAATATGATTGTGTTTGAGGTATGTAAACATGAATTTAGAAGTAGAAATCATAATTTTTAATGGTGTAAATATGGTGAATTTGGGTTTTATTCAAAATTGGGAATTTTGTGAAATTCCGATTATTCAAACATTAATTTGGTTTGAAACTCGGATTGTAGCTTGTGCTTAGACTGTTGATCTTGGGAAAAATGTAAATTAATTTTTCTAATGTGTAAATTGTTCAAATTCGAACAAAGTAGGGTTTGCAGTTAGTTTTTGTTGCCTTGGGTACTGAGGCATTTGCGACTCGGATAGAGGATCGAGTTCGATCGCGTTGGGGAAGATTGAAGTTTGAGGTCATGGCGTTCGTTGGTGAAGAGGGCGGGGTTCAAAAGTGATGAGATGGTCGGCGGCGATGGGTTTTCAGAGTCGAGGTTGTTTTTTTGTTCGAGCTGATGTCTGGATTTTACTCGAGTGATTGTTTGATCGAATTGGGTTCGAATTCATGCTCGCGTGGGTTCATGGGATCAATGGGGATGGTCGCGTTGGTCCTCGGCGGCCGAAAGTTGGTGGGTAGGTGCACATGCACGTTTGTGTGCACTGGAGATAGGAGATTGGGAAAGACGAGGGTTTACTCAAAGTTGCCCTCGTGATTTTCGAGAGTTGACTCGAGGAAATGGTGCTGGGGATTTAGCTTGGGGCAGGCTCGGGATGACATCATGTTTTGCTCGCATGTTTTAGATTGTGGGCTTCGGGTTAGTACTGTGATTATTGAAGTACTGATTAAACTTGTTGTTGAATAAACTAAAGATAAGTTTGCTAAGTAACTCGAGTTTAGGTTGTAAGCTTTTCTGGAAATTGCTGCATATTGAGATAAACTTGCAAAATAAACCTATGTTGAATAAATAGAAGTAAGCTTTAAATCATAAACGAGTTTTATAAAGGAAAACAAATTTTCAAAGTTAAACTTCTTGTTTTGAAATTAAGTTAATCAAACTTTAAAAATGTAAATCGAATGTACTTTCAAAATTAAGTGTTAAGATGATTTCTATGAAAGTAATTTAACTTAATTAAAGTTTGAGTTTTAATTTTTTTTTTAAAAAGTGTTTTGATTAAATCAAAAGTTTTAGCAATATCTTAAAACTAAGTTTCAAAATTTTATTGAAAATGAAAAGTTAAATTAGATAATTAAATTGTTTTAAATTTTTATTTGGAATTCTAAATGCCTTATTTTCCAATAAGGTTATTATTATTATTATTATTATTATTATTATTGTTATTATTTGGAAACCAAATAGGATAAATTAATTAATTCCAAATAACTTATTTATAAAGATAAATAATGTTAAATTATTTTGATATGAATTTGAGAGTACTTAATAGTTATGATTTGTTAATTAAGATAAATGAATTCTTAATTAATTAAGGATTTTGAAATATAAGAATTAATTAATTATTTATTTAATTAATTTTAAATAATTAGTTAATTATTTATTAATTTTAAATAATCACTTAATTATGGATTAATTAAGTAGTTAATAGTTAATTTTTGAATATAATTAGAAGGGTAATTACTTATGATAGTAATTAGAGAAGTTACTCATGGGAGTAATTAATTGAAGTGATTAATGGAATCACTTAATTTTATCAATCAAAGAATTGATTAATATAATTGTTTAAAGTTAATTAATTATGGAGTAATTAATTAGTTAAGATTTATTTGATAATGGAATTAATTATTGTTAAGAAAGTAATTAAGATTTATTAAAAGAAGTAATTAGAGATAATTACTTATGTAAGTAATTAAGAGTTAATTACTTAATTTATTTTAGTTAATTAATTAATATGATTAATTAATGAATGAGATTAAATTCAAGATTAATTACTAAGAGTAATTAATTATGTTAATTAATTAATAAAGTAATTAATTAAGGATTTTATTTATTAATTTAATTGTTTGATAATTACTTAATGAAGTAATTAAGATTTAATAAGTAATTAATCAAAGGGTTAATATAATTAATTAAGAAGTTAATTAATTAAGATAAGTAATTACAAATTGTTAATTACTGTTTATGGTTAATGAGATGATTAATTACAAGTTAATTATTTAATTAGTTAAAGGGTTATTAATTAATAAAGATTATTAATTAATATAATTAATGAAGTACTTAATTTAAATATGATTAATTAATTATAATTAATTAAGTCTTAATGTAATTAATTATAGTTAATTAATTAATTAAGGATAATTAATTATTGTAATTAATGATAGTAATTAAAGGTTAATTACTGAATATGGTTAGGGTTAATTACTTGAATGTAATTAAAGGATAATTAATTAGGGAAGATTAATTAAAGAAGGTCATTAGGAGATGATTAATGAATTTGATTTGTAATAAATCAATAATCCAAGGGATTAAAGGATAGTAAATTAATTTAATTAGTGGTTAATTAAATTTATTAAGAGTTAATCAATTCTGCTATGAGTGATTGATTAATATTGAATGGTTGATATTGAGTGATTGATAATTGATGTGAATGATATTGGATGATTGATATTGGGTGATTGATTGATACTGGATGATTTGGATGACTATGATATTTGTAATATGCTGCTTTGTGAAGATGAATATTGATATGAATTATCTATTGTGGTAATATGATTTATCCATCTGTTTATTTCATCCTGAATATAAGTTAAAGTGTTTAAAACCCTTAAGTACAACATGGACATTAAAATGGCGTTTGGTTACGGTGAGACCGGGATCGGGTTTCCATATTTGGATATCCGAAAACCACATCGATTCCAATTTAAACGTTAGGTCGTGAATCCAAGTGGAGCAAGTGAGGACTCGAGGTGTAAGGGCTATACGTCAGTATAACTCTGTGGGTGATTCCGTAATGAGTTTGACGGAATAGTACTTATAGATTCGAGATGGAGATTAGAGTGCAAGGGCTATGGTCGTTGACTCTGAGAGTGATTCCAAAATGAGTGCAACGAGATAGTGCCTTCGGTTTTGTTCGAACCCGGAATGAACTTGTATGGATTGAATGCTTTCAGCACATCGTCAGGTGGACGATGAGAATTCTAAGATAGATGTATTCTATAAAGGTAATCGCAGCCTCAAGCCTCATCAACCGGGAATGGCTAAAACAGGGGAGGTGCAGCAAGGCTTCGTGGGTAGCTCCCACTGGAGTGCAAGATTTACTCCTTTCTAGAAGACCCTTTTTATTCGGCTGTGTGGGGCAGTCGATCCGGACAACTGTCGGGGTTGTCTTGTTCGGGACTGTTCAGTAAGGAATGGTCCCGGCCTTGTGTTGCAGGGGAGTGGAAGTACTCCTCGGTACGGTGATCTAGGCCACGTACTGTGACGGACGGTACCCCAGTAGCCGTGCCATTGATGGAAACCCATTATCCCTACGAGACCCTACGGTTTTGATTGTATTACCCACTTTTGTGGCTAGTGGCTGGAATTTAATAATGTAACAATTTCGGCTATTTCATATTTACTTGAAAACCCTAGACACTATTATAATATCACTGGATTTCCTATCAAATGTTTTGGTTAGCGTAAGGTAAAAACTTTTCCATGTTTATGTGTGGGAAGTCTTACGTGATACCTTTTCTTTCAAAGGTTTTCTAAAGTTAAGCAATTTTAACCCGTTTACTCACACCAGACCCCTATCTGACCCGAGTTTTTATTTTATGTTTTATTAAACTCTTGGGTACTCATATTATGTATGAGTAGTCAAGTGATTCAGGTTTGCTTGACGAATTTTGGAGGAGTAATGGAGCAGGAGGCTTCCACGTGTAGATATATTGGTTCCGCTGTGTTTGGTTGGTATCTGTATCTTATACTTGAGTTGTATGAATTAGACATATGTTTATAACTGTGTAATATATGTTGTATAAGTTGTGTAACTCTGATATAATCTGATACTATGAACTATTTTATGTGATATATTATATTTTATTCGTTCTGCTGTGAGTTATCTGTTGCTGTTGTGTTCTTCTTTCTCTTTCTTTCCTTCTTCTATCCCTTTCTTTCTTCATTAGTGATGTGATTTCCTGGAGATAGGAAGTCGGGTCGTCTCATATTCCAACTCAAATTTACGTTAGTTATCGTAAATTTATTTCCAAGCTTACAAATAAACTCTCTTTGCAATTTAAACATTTTGTTCCATTTTCGGAATTTCAATTTGTTAGAGTATAGTTTTAATACATTTTTAAATAAAACATTTGGAGATTTCTTCAATGAAAATCATACTTACAAATTACTTAAATAAATTCCCATAGTGCAAAATTGTATTTCAAAATATTTTTATATACATTTAAACTGTTAATTTATATTTGGAAGTTTCGTTGAAACATATTTTAATTTCCAGAAATTTATACTTCCACAGTTATCAATTGATACAATGTCCTCTTCGTTATAATCCTAAATTTTACAATATTTTCTTTCTTTTTTTATTTCCATCCAAACCAGATTCCAAATTTTATTCTTTTAAATTCTTATTTATCAATTACCTTTATTTCTTTAAAACTCAATTTATTCTACTTATAACTAAAATTCTAAGTTTATAATGTATCCAACAATAACGTAGTACAATTTAATTTCAAATTTATCCATCACAACATATAAACAGACATCATCATCAATTATAAAATAATCACTACGTCGTGAGGAATCCAGTTCGATCCCTCCAACCTGTTTTCCCTACATCCACAACTATTAGCACATCACATAAATAAATATCAATCCAGACTGATAACAACAGTTATATCCAACCAATCACACAGATATTTAAATATTGTCTATTTAAATTGTCTAGCATCTAGATGTGAGTGAGAATAACTCACCTTGTGTTTCGGCGAGCGTTCAAAATTTAAATTAAACCGAACGATGTTCGATTTAACCTAATTTTTTACTTGCTTGGAATGAATCCAGAACTGCACCATTTCATAGTACGCGTCTCTGCGATTCCGACGTTTCTTGTTTTGTCAAATTCCGATAACGTACGCATTAGATATGATTTTACGAAGTTTAAACTATAGTTTATATTGATAAATTTTATTTTACTGGAGAAAGCAATCTGGTCGTCCATCACGAACGAAGAAAACACGGCCGCATCTCCTTCTTTCCCCATCGCGAACACGTACAGGAACATCGAACCCATCCAAGCAAATTAGGGTTCAACACCGCTCCTCCTCCAGCCCACTCGAGCGCGATCAGGCGCCGCCACCACACGCGACCTCCCCTCCTCCATCTTCGGTCGAAAGGCGGTGAAGCTCGGCGCAACCCCCAGCTCTAAAACGAACACGAATGCGCGGCCTTCCCAACTCGATTTCTCCCATCTCGTCGCTCCAAACAGGATCACTACCGCACAACTCGTAGAACTCGGGGAGCTCTTCATCTTTGTAGTTGAACGAATCTCCTAAAACTCGACGGATTGTGGTAGATCTAAGGTGGAAGGCAAACTAATTTTGGCCATTAAACGTGAATAAGCGGCGGCCTGAGAATAGATTAGGGTTTAACAAATATAACCTATATATAATATTATTTAATATTAATTTAATCTCGTTCTTCAAATTTTAACAACCTATGCAAACGAACTCCAATCCTCACGTACCAACAGGCGTTTCTAAGGTTTTTTTGCGTTCTAGACATAATGGAACAGGTTTCGGAAGATAATTTGATCGTACGTGCGAGTTACGGAATTAAACGATCAAATTTTAAATTAAATTGGTTAAAACGGTTAAAACGATTTCTATGCGTTTTGAGCTGCCACGGTCAAATGACAACTCCGATTGCTACGAAAATTGAAATACGATAATAACTAACTATTACGGATCCAATGGAACTGGTTTCGTCGAATTCCGAGACTGTGCCACGGAAGGCTAATTTAACTCGTCGATTAAATCAAGCGATTTTCACAATCGTCGAAATCACTTAAAATTTCACTTTTAAAATTTTATTAACTTAATTATAATTCATATAGAATTTATAATCACATTAGAAATCGTTCTAATTCATTTTAAATCAAAATCTGAATATTTGCATTATTATATTATTAAATTCCATTATTAAATTAATATAAAATTTCAAATTCAATCTATCGACTATTAATTCCATCCAAGGGTCTAATATTACTATTTAAATTAAAATAAAGCTAAATAAATTTTTAGAAACCATTTTTATATTTAGTTACACTCATATTCACCAATTATCCCAATTCCAAATATTTAATTATTATTATTCAAATCCAATTGAATTGCCATATTCGATATTTTAACTAATTATACTGATTTAACCAAAATCTTCTTACTTCAAAATCAATTCAAAATTCACATTTAACATTTAAAATGAATTAAATATTCAAATCTAGCGACCCAAAATTCCGGGTCGTTACATAGATTCTTACCAAGCAAAAAGCTCCAGATAAATGGTCCTTATAAACTCCTCGATCTTCCAAATATTATATCGTTTGCTTTCACTCCATTGAACACTTGCTTGCTTTACAATATTCCTCCTAAACTAGTACGGAAGCTGCTTGACTATACAAATAAGCTTATAAGGTATTGGCATTTCATGTTCAACTACCAAGTTATAAGTTGAACCGATGCAACTATCACACTTGAACCATGCATAAACTTCCTAAGATGCACACCCGCCATCTTTTGAGGTATGCCGACTCTATTTGCAAGATTTTTGATCCTCTCAAATACTGGAAAATGTCCTACAAATTTCATGACAAATTCTGTTTATTACTGAATTAAACTGCATTGTTTAATTAGCGAAATTTTGATAAATACCATATCACCAACAGAAAACTCTATATCCATTTTCTCTTATAAGTGAAGTTCTTTTGTCTGTATCATGCAGCTCCCATTATCTATCAAATGATCTCTAGCATCTTTGAAGTTTCATTGATCGTATTTGGATCACGTATCATTTCTACCCCGTTTCCTACCAAGACAAAGGGGTATTGTATGGTCGGTCATATAAAGGTTCAAATGATGACAAAACCAATGTTGAATTGATAGTTATATTTGTATGCAAACCCTACTAAATGTAATTGATCCTCCCATGACCGTCAAAAGTCAAGTATCCAAGCTACTAAACATACATAAGTGTATGATTCACTCTCTAGTTCTGACCATCATTCGATGGGTGATAAGATATACTATAATTCTACTCCGTACCTAAGGCTTTTGATAAGATTTTCCAAAATCCACAAGCAAATAACGGGTTTCTATTACTCACAATCTTCTTCGGTGCTCCATTGAATCGTAAGATCCAAAGCATATACAACTTAGCCAGTTTCATTACCGTTCGATTAGGAATTAAAGGTTTGAATCGGGCTCTCTTCGTCGGTCTATGGACTATAACCCAAAAAATATCAATTCCTCCTTTAATCCTTGGCAATCCATCAATGAAGTCCATCGATATCTACTCCCACATCCACTAAGGAACTTTAAGAGATTGCAACAAACCACTTTGATCCTTTTTCTCATCTTTTACTAGTTGGCAATTCATAGATTTTGAGATTAATGTCTTGACATCCTTCATCATTCCTTCCTAGTAAAATGTTTGCATCATATCTCCATAATGGATAATTAAATTTGAATGACGACATTCTCGCAGCACCTTGCCTCTTAGTCTATCTACATAAGGAACATATAATCTCCCATCTTTATGGAGCCTACTATCTTGGCCTAATATGTACTGCTTTAGATCTTCAGAACCTACTCCAAAAACTAGCTCCTAATCTGGAATGTCCCTTACGTAAAGCAAATGTGTCTTCATTTTTCCTTACTAGGCATATTGGTAATGTTAAAGTAATAGGTAGCTAAGAACTCTAGTCATCATTGTTATATAGGTTGAGGTCCTCCCTTGAGAAAAGGTATTTCAATATTTTATGATCAGTGAATATGTAACACTCTGATTTTTGAGAAAAATAAATAATGAACAAAAAATGACATTTTGGTAATTTTACATAATATATCATAAGCATACGTCAAATGAAGGAGATAGTGATCGTTTTACCGTGTTACCCATTTCGAGGCTAAATGGGTTGAGGCCTAAGTAGGCTGAGGGGGATTTCATGGTTTGTTTCCAATATAATAGAAAATAGTACCATAATACACCTCATTATTCATTCTACTTCATTTTATAGTCGTTGCTCTACCTAAACTTTAAACTCCATACTTTTTCTCTTCTTCTTCTCCAATTCTTGGTCAAAATTCTCCAAATAAATGGAAAATCAAATCGAAAAATGGAGTAATCTATTTCAAGCATTAGCAAGCTAATTATAAAAAGAGAGAAGCTATATCAAATCAAATCAAATAAGGGTATTCAAATATTTCTATCAGAAATCAACAAAAGCAACTAATAGTGGTGAGTTGGATTATCTACAAAATTGATATGTTGTTATATATTCATTAAATTTCCTTTCTAAAGCTATATAGAAATTTATATATGAACCAAAAACTGATTTGATGATTCTTGTTCATGATTTACATATTCCGCTAAATTCGAAAACCTTAAATTATCACATTGATTATAAAATTGATATGAATTGAGGGGAGGGTCAAATTGGTTTAATATGACATATGTATAATTTATACTAGGATTTGTAGAATGGATTAATAAGATAAATGTATATCTAATGAAGATGAATATAATTTAATATTGTGAATATATCAATCATAGTATAGTGTATGCAATTTTAATGTAATATTTACATTGGAAATGAATTATAATCGAACTGAATGCAGTCATAATCTTTGGAGTATATCATATGATATTAGTAAGACTAAATAAATAATAGTATGAATTTAAAATGAATTCTAATAAGATGGGATGAAACAGTAAATAAAAAAGGTTGAAATGATGATGTTTGGAGAGTTGGCGTGCATGCTAGAGGCAATGTAACCACCCACCACGAAACAAGCCTAATTATTGACCCAATAAAAACCCATCGAACCTTAGACCTATTCCAAAATTGGTTGTTGGTTGGTAAAATTAATACAACGAACAATATACATAGTTATGTATCTATGCTATCAGAATCTCATAAACGAAAGGATAAAATATAACATCAGAAATAAGTACCCATTTCATAGATATCTGAATCTTAGAAATACAACATATCATCCCAAATATCCATAATATAATATCCCAAAAACAATAATAACATGTCTGAAACTGGGTACAGTGAAATATATCAAAAACATGAATAGATAAGTAAACTGCAATAAGACTTCGCCTTCGCCTTCATCTTCTAAATTAACACCCTAACCGGTGTGTTGTAATGAGGAGAGGGTCAGAACAACAATGTTTGATGAAGAAAAATCACAAGTCTTATCATAATAGTATTTGGGCAGTATCATTTACATAAGTAATAAGTATTACGCATTCTATACTATATCTCACCAAATATACCTCCAACTGTAAGCCCGAAGGCTCGCCCAACTCCATAATGTACCTTCAATTGTAGGCCAAAGGCCCTTTCCAATCCCACGGAACTACCATCAGTCATGTGCTAATAATGTGAGAGAAAGTAGTAAGCCACTTAATACCTCTTTAAAGGGAATTAGGCAGACTCTGACTTTTTAATACCTATATCCTAGGTAGATCCCCGTTATTTAATACCCAACCAAGGCGAACCTCTCTTTGGTACTCCTTAACTAATGTCGCACGAAATCTTATCAAGCCACTTAATACTTCTTTATATGAAGAGGTGGACTCTACAATAGCCACTTAATACTAAAACTTGAAGCAAACCGCTCTTAAGATTCCCTACTTCCGCACCTAAGCAATAATCTTGACCATTTAATATATCTTGAGTAGGAAAAAGGACCCTACAACAGCCACTTAATACCCCCAACCGAGAAGCATGCTCTATGTATTATGACCAGTAACCATAATTTTGCGTCTCGCATTAGTTTGACTATTTGTAGGTGATGGTAGTCAGATTAACTGAGCAGACATAGCCTATAGAATTGAGATTAACCTCATGTCCGCTAAAGGTACTTATTACAGGCGATGTCTCAAATCAGTCTCAAAGTCAAACTACTAGTAGCTAAATTATCTGGACAGACTTCTATGTGCATTTGACTGACCTGCATCCCTATGACTTAGTCATAATTCCACTATCATAACATACTATAATATTTACCTCGCCGCACTAACCATTATGGCCATATAAGGAAAATTCCTTATTCTTCCTTCAATTATATATTAATTTCCATAATTATCCTTATTTCCTTCCTATGGGGTTTAATGCTAATTACTAGTCTATTTACTCTTTAAAATACGATTATATGTTATTAATTATACATTAACAACATATGTATACACTAATTTATTTATACATACATAATTTAGGATAACTAAAAATTCCTAAACATGCGAAGATTTCCGCGTCCAATGCTAATAGTTTTAAATGTCAAAAGTTCTAGTTCTTACAAGTTTAACTCCGTATAATAACTTATGAATTAGCTAATATCTTTATCCAAACAATGTACTTGCATTAATAAAATATAATCAAATACCAAACTTATTCTATATTAATATAGTAGAATCGGCACCTCTATTTCAAGGAATAAAAATTTCAGTTTAATCCCATTATATTCTACTCAACTTTTACATAAACGAAATGTAAGTGAAAAGGGGATTCATACTTAAATTATAGAAATAGGCAGTGCAAATTACGAATAAGTGCATTCATACCTTACATATCATTTCCTAACTTATTTTCTTTTTAGAACCCTTTACCACATTAATAGAGAAGAGTTGGAAGTGAAATAGAATATAAAATTTTCAATTTGTTATAACAAAACAAATTATATAAAACAATTGAAATTCCAATAAATATAAGAATCAACCTTTAATTTGGGAGAAATTTAGGGTTTTAATTTTAGTCTTTTCGTGAATAAAATTCCCTAATGCATAAGACAAATCCAAACTTCTAATATACAAACACTAACCATGTGAAAAACTAAGATTTCTACTCACGGATAATTTTCCTGCTTTCCTTTAGATTTGATTGCTTGCTCCTAGTTCCTCCTTCAGAGATCTTCTTTTTAGAATATACAATAATTCAATGGTACATTAAATAAATTTATAATTGGAGATTAGGGAAGAATTGAATTAGAAAATGTATTTATAAATATCGAAAATCCCTTTCCTTTTAATCCAATTAATTCTGAATCGTAGGTTTGAAGAAGGAGAATGACAGAGTTTCGCTAGAGTTCTAAATTTTTTGTGGATAATAATGATGAGGCCAACTTCTTATTTATAGTGCTTAAAAGAAGTCTGAACCATTGTATTTAAGTTGGTTTAAATAATAAAATCTGGCCGTTCATGCCTTAAAAAACCCTAGCCGCCTTCACTTCACCGCTCAATCGCTCTTCACTGGGTGGTAGACCGCTAGCGGTTGACTGACCATATAGAGGCCAAATTCTAACATTTAAAAAATTCTCATTTTTAACATTATTATTAATTAATTCCTTTTTTATGGGCTGTCACATTCTCCCTCCCTTAAAGGGATTTTGTCCTGAAATCCCTAAGGGACATAGTGTGTAATACGCACTTTATATCCATGTTATACAACCAAGTTATCTATACAACCATCTACTCGATCAAAAATACATTGTGATTATGGATGCAACATACTATAGGTGAGTTCAACCCTAGAGTGAATGCAAGATCATGACATATCAGCATATATGCAAGCATCTTAAATATGCTTAAAATTATACATGAGTGCAAAAATGACAATAAAATGTGTGTCAACAATTTCGTACCATCCAATCTAGCAACCATGATGCAACCAAAAACGAAAAATTTTTAGAGAGAGAGTTTACTAGAGAAAAGCCCAGGATGAGAGGTCATTTCCATCTCTATAGTTTCCATGTGTTTCTCGCTGGATTGTCTCCCCATTGTACTCAGACTAGCCTAATTTCTTTGTTAGAATCATCCTAGTTCGATGTAGTGGCTTGAAGTGCTATTGGCTCCATCTCAATATCCATTAACTTATTAGGCTCTACTATGGTGGCGGTGTCATGAAGGCATTTCCTCAAGTGCAAAACATGAAAACATTATGAATTCCTGCTAACTTATCCCGCAGCTCCACTCAACATGTAAGTTTCCCTATTCTTTCCAAGAATGGGAAAGGCCTAACAAATCTTGGCACTAACTTCCTCGATGTACCAAATCTCATCACCTTCACAAGAGGGTAAACCTTAACGAACACCATATCTTTGAGCGAAAACTCCTATTCCTTTCTTCGTCTGTCAACATAGAACTTTTGACATTCCTATGCGTCCTTCATTCACCATATAATCATCTTTATCTTTTCGAATGTCTCATCAATCAAATTCGGTCCAAGTAGAATTTTGTGGGTGCTTTCCCATTAACAGTTAGGTGATTTGCATGGCCTCCGATATAATGCTTCAAAGGGTACCATGTCAATCTTCGCTCGGTAATTATTATTTTATGCAAACTTTATTAAGGATAAATGAAGCTCCAAACATCCTCCAAGATCGATGATGTAAGCACTCAATAAATATCCAAAATCCTATTCACCCGTTCCGTCTAACCGTTGGTCTATGGGTGGTAAGTGACGATAAGATTCAACGTTGCTCCTAAAGCTGATTACAAACTCCTCCAAAATTCACAAATGAATAAGGGTCCCTATCACTAGCAATGCTAATTGGAACTTCATGTTGTTGTACCACTTCCTTGACATAAATTTATACTAGAGATGCCGCACTCTTACTACTTCTAATGGAATATAGTGGGCGCTTTTAGTGAGTCTATGTACTGTAACCCAGATAGCTTCATTACCTCTTTGACTCCTAGGAAAACATCTATAAAGTCCATCGATATATGCTTCCACTTCCAAGTCCACACCTCTAACAGCAATAACAATCCTCTGGGCTTCTCTTGTTCTTCCTTTATCTTTAGGCATGTTAAACATTTAGAAACAAACTCCGCTACCCTCTTCTTCATCCCTGGCCAATAGAAAATTCTCTTTATATCCTTATACGTTTTATCTCCACTGGGGTAAATGGTCATCAAAGAATGGTGACATTCGGCCAAAACTTCCTCTAAAGCGTCCTCCGCCATAGGAATGCAGAGGCGTCCATCTCCTCTCAAACATCCTCTTTCGTCACTAGCATACCTATCCCCATGAGGGAAATATTCTCCTCTACACAACTTGCCTTAAATATCTACTATCGTCGCATCTTTCTTCCATTCATGCCAAATGTGGTCCATCGATGCTGGTCTAACCTCAATAGTTGCTAAATAGCCAAAAGTAGGTTATGTTGATGGTTGGAAATTGAAATTCGAGAGGAACTCCAACTGCCTCCACTCATATATAGCATCTTGTGTAGCATGCCTCTAGCTAAGGGAATCAGTGATAACATTTATTTCTCTAGATGTATATTGTATCTCAAGGTCATACGATGCTATGGACTCCATCCACCTCTGCTACCTAAGATTCAAATATTTTTGGGAAAAAAGGTATTTAATGGATTTGTGGTCAGAAAATCACTCGGACCTTTCTCCCAAAAGATAGTGCCTTCACATCTTCAAAGAAAAGACAATTACTACTAACTCCAAGTCGTGAATTGGGTACCTCTTCTCATGGTCCTTCAAATGCCTACTTGCAAAGTCTATCCCTCTCCCTTTTTGCATAAGAATAGCTCCTAGTCCTTTACCGTGTGCACCAGTGTAAACTATGAAAGGCTTTGTCCCAAGTATCGGCATACTAATTAACAATTCCTTCAGCTTCTCGAATTGTTCCGTGCATTTCTCATCCCATGCTAAAACTGGATTTTTCTTGGTTAAGTGGGTTAATTGGACTGCTATCTTTGCAAAGTCCTTGATGAATTTCCTACAGTAACCTACTAGCCCAAGAAAACTCCTAACTCACATGTCATTCTTTAGAATATTCCAGCCTTGAATAGCTTCCACCTTTGCAAGATCCACAAACAATCCCTTCGCTGAAAAAATATGACCAAGAAATCTCACGCCTTCTTACAAAAATGACACTTTAGGATTTGCCTTTTAGTTGATGCCTTATCAAATTCTCTTGTACCTCCCTTAAGTTATTTTCATGCTTCCCTTCACTTTTAGAGAATATTGGAATATCATCTATGAACATTATAATGAACTTGTTTAATCCCCCTTGAAGACTCTACTCATCAAATCTACAAGTACAAAGGCGTATTTTTCAACCTGAAAGGAATCACTTTCCATTCATATTCTTTTTGAAGCATGAAAATTGGCCTTATGCTTGCTATCCTCAGCTATCCTTAATTGATGATATCTCATAGCTATGTCCAACTAAGAAAAGATTTTGGCTTCAACAAGCTGATCAAACAAATCACCAATTCCAAGCAAAGGATATCTGTTCTTCTTGGTCAACTTGTTGAGTTCCCTATAGTTAACGCATAGCCTTAAAGATCCATCTGCCCTAGTGGCAAAGACAATAGGTGCTCCCTATTCAAAAGTACTTCGGGGATTAAGTCCTTAATGCAATAGCTTCGAAATTTTCTTGTCCAACTCTCACTTTTCTTTAGGAGGCATATTCTCTAATGGCAGAGCAACAGGTCTCGCATCCTTATTAATTCTGAATTCTACATCCCTTCAGGGTAAAAGACCTAACTTCTTCAAAAATGTCAAGAAATTCTCGATTGTGATAGACTCTATGAATATAAATATCTTTACTCGATTGGGTTTTAGAGTGTACAACGTACATCTATATCTAACGCCATACGACTCCTTAACCATACAATCCTCCAATCACAATCTAAGATAGCCTTATAGTAAGATAACCATTCCATCCCTAGGATAAGTCCAAACCCCTCAAAACCAAGAATATATATGTTATATGTAAAATCGACGTTACATGTATCCACCACTAAGTCTTTACGAATCAAAGAAAGGTGCGTGGACCCCTCAGATTTGACATAACTAGTGGGTTGGTGAAAACTAAATTTTTAGATTTAAGGAGTTAACTACATTTCTAGCTCTGAATCAATGTGATGCCTCCAAGTCAAATAAGGTACCAATATTATTTTCAAAGATCATAGTTGCACCTTCCATTGCAACTTTTCCTTGATCTCTAAGAGGAGGTCTACTCGAAATAGGTATAGCCTCAATGGCATAAGCTTGCCCACTTTGTCCCTTCTTAGCTAGATTTGGACACCAATTCTTGTAGTGTCCCTCCTTATGGAAGTGGTAGCTTCTCCCTTTGAACTCCTCTCTCATCAAGGTCACCTTATAGTCTTTAGCAGCATGTCCCTTCTTGATGTTCCCCTTGGCCTTCTCCTTTTCCTTTTCCTTCTCCTCCTTTTCCTTCTCTTCACTGCCAGCAGTCTGCGGTAGGGCCATTTCAACTACCATCTCGTAAGTGGGGGCCACAGTTACTTAGGGTCAAAAGTAGCTCCCTAAGAAGGGAATTTAGGCCTTCAATGAACTTTGTAGCTTTTTTATTGGGGTGTTAATGAAACTCAATCCAAACATAGCTAGCTCCATGAACTTATTGATATACTCCTTCAATATAGAGTCTCCCTGCCTAAGTTGTATAAATTTTTTCAATAGCATGCTTACTTCCATTATGGACTACAATTTTGACTCAAAATGAGTTCTAAATTCAGCCCAAGTGATTCCCTCCTCAGCATTTTCCTCATCTACTATAGTCCACTAATCTAGCGCCTCTCCTTTAAGATGTCATGTAGTCATCCTCCTCTTGATCCGGTCATTCCATCCAAGCTCCTTAAATATATGCTTGTTGTCATTAATCCAAGCCTTCATGTCCACAAAACCTTCAACTCCTATATACACCCTTCCTCTCGTATTTTAGAAGCCTTTACACAATTTAGAAAGTCTAATGGGTGAAGTACTGCTTTAGCAAATGAGTGCCGCTAATGCAGCTTGTTGAGGAATGGGAACTTCCCCAACATCCCACAAGTTTGATTGTACCATTTAGGTATCCCCCTAATTGTGGGTATTTCTTATGTGGAGGGGTTCCCAGCCTCAAAGGAGTTATTGTCAGCCATAATCAACTATATGTAGGTTTAAACTTTTAGTCGCAACTTCCTAAGGTAATATTATTTACTAAAATAAAATATTTTCCTAGTATGTTTGCGTATGTTTGATAAGTATATATATATATATATATTGTAAGATTTTGAATATTTTAAAAAATAAAAATATGCACTCTTATGTATAACCATCTGATTGATCGGGTAACCCAAGGTCTGATACCAAATGTAACAACCCACCTCGAAACGAGCCCAATTTTCATCCCAATAAAAGCCCATCGAATCTTAGGCTCATTTCAAAGCTGGCTATTGGTTGGTAAAATTGATACAATGAACAATATACAGAGTTATCTATCTACGCTATCAAAATCTCACAGCAGAAAGAATAAAATATAATATTAGAAATAAGTGCCTATGCCATAGAAATCCAAATGCCAAAAATACAACATATCATCCCAATATCCAAAATAAAATATCTCAAAATCAATAATAACATGCCGGGAGCTGGGTACGACAAAATATATCGAAAATATAAATAGATAGGTATATAACCACAAGACTTTGCCTTCGCCTTCATCTTCTAAATTAGCATTACCTCCTCTAACTATGTGTTATAATGAGGAAAGGGTCAGAACAATAATGTCCATGAATGAAAATTTCAAGTATTGCTATAATAATATTTGGGCAGTATTATTTAGATAAGCAATATGTCTTATGCATTATATACTATATCCTACTAAATATATCTCCAACTGTAAGCTCGTGGGCTCTCCCATTCTACCTCATAACATACCTTCTACTGTAGGCTAAAGGCCCTTTACAGTCCCACACAACTACCATTAATCATGTCCTAATAATTACCTAAGCCACATAATACCTATTTAAAGGGAATTAGGCAGACTCTGACCATTTATTACCGATATCCTATGTAGATCCTCATCATTTAATACCTAACCCAAAGGCATACGCCATTTTGGTACTCCCTAACTGACATTGCACGAAATCTTATTAGGCCACTTAATATTTCTTTATGGAAGGAGGCATACCCTATAATAGACATTTAATACCTCGACCCAAAAGTGGACACCTTTCGAGATTATCGACTACAGCACCTAAACAATCATCTCGACCATTTAGTACATCTTGAGTATGAAGGAAGTGGACCTTACAACTACCACTTAATAATCCCAACTCAAAAGCATGCCCAACATATTATGGCTCATAACTTAAATTATGGCATCTCACATTAATTCGACTAATCGTAGGTGCTAGTAGCCATATTTACTGGGCAGACTTACCCTACAGAATTAAGAGTAACCTTTTGTCCACCTTAGGTACATATTATAGGTGATGTCTCACGTCAGTTTTATAGTCACACTGCTAGTAGCTAGATTAGCTGGGTAGACTTTTGTGTTCTTTTGGCTGACCTTGCATCTCTATAACTTAGTCATAATTCCACTCTCATAACCTACTACAATATATACTCCTTGCATTTCCCATTAAGGCCATATAAAGAAAAATCCTTATTCTTCCATCAATTATGAATTAATTTCCATAATTATCATTCTTCCTTCTATGGGTTTTAATGCTAGTTAATAGCTTATTTACCCTATACGATATGGTTAATATGTTATTAATTATATATTAATAATATATTTATATGCTAATATACTATTCATACATAATTTAGGCTAACTAAATATCCTAAGCGTGTGAAGATATTTGCGTCCTATACTAATTGTTATAACTGTCAACATTGCCAATTCATATAAGCCTAACTCCATATAGTATCTTAGAAATTTTCTAATATCCTTATCCTAACAGTAGACTTTCATTAATAAAATAAAATCAAATACCAAACTTATTTTATATTAATATAGTAGAATCAGCACCTCCATTTCATGGAATAAAAATTTCAATTTAATCCCTATATATTCTACTCAACTTTTACATGCATGAACTTAAAGTGAAAAAGGGATTCATATTGAAATTACAGAAATAGGCAATGCAAACTATGAATAAGAGTTCATACCTTATGTTACACAATATTTAGTACTTAGTACAATATAAATATACAAAAC
This sequence comes from Allium cepa, assembly GCA_030765085.1. Classification (NCBI taxonomy): domain Eukaryota; kingdom Viridiplantae; phylum Streptophyta; class Magnoliopsida; order Asparagales; family Amaryllidaceae; genus Allium; species Allium cepa. The sequence continues at coordinate 1,011,028,692 of CM060945.1, read as the reverse complement.
GAAAGCTCCTTAGCTTGTAATTTTGAGACCCATTATTTGTTTCCCACCTAGAGCTTAAGCACAAAGATCAATATCCAAGAACCCAAGATCCGAAAGCAAGAGCAAAGGTATCATTTAAGATCAAGACCATTGTCCAATTAAGACAACAAGCTCAGCCGAGAGCAGCAATTACCTAGACCGAAAACATTTCAGCCAGTATTAACAATCAATGGCTTAGATTGCCCTAGACCGAAACCAACAGTCAAGATAAACGAAAGGAATCAATGGAACTATATATAAAAGTGACACGTCACTAATCCAGGTTAGATTACTCTCAACAAGATGAAGACAGATGTTTGAATCTAAGCAGTCTATAGCAGCCAGGTCATCAATCGATGTGAAAGCCCCCGCATCACTTGGAGAACCTTAAATTTGCTATAAACAGATGAACACGTACTACTGAAAAGAGGGCTGACTCGAGATTTTCTGGTCTTCTACAATTATTCCCTACTCTATTTTAGAAAGCTTTAATCAAAATATCTTAATGGTGGAATTTGTAACAAAAGTACTTATACACCAAATTGAGGAATAAAAGCTCTTGTAGAATCTTCAAAATGGGCGTAGGGATCTTGGTCCTGAGCCACTATAAATCTCGTGCTTCTTTAACTTTTCGATGCTTATCATCTTTATAGTTTCGATATTCATTCAGATTATTTGTATCCTTTCGGAACAAAACTATGAAAGCTTTGGAGTATTGGTCGGATGAAAAATATGTCTAACTTTTTTCTCTAAAAGGAGGACTCGAACCTCCATCATTTGTTCCATTTTGGAAAATCTAATGACGTCATATCTCCAACCATGATTAACTTTGAAAATGAGGAACCAACCTCAGAGTTACCCCTCAACCACTGCATCTGGTTCATTAAAAAAAGACGATGATAAGTGTTTGGCTACCTTCATCTTGGAAAAAGACCGAGACCAGATGTATGATCCCGTCTATCAACTTGAATTTCTACAGATCAGACATCTTTTGGAGCATCTTCAAGAGTCTCTACAAGATTCTGCTCAACTCTGAGGGATGGTTAAGGCTATGGCAAACAAAATCAAGAACTCGAGTATCGTAATAATAGCAAGCAAAGTAATACCTTATCCTACTAAAAGAAGTTTCCAAGTCATCTCTACTCTCTAATCTCGGAAGAAGATCACAAGAGACCAAGTCTTCACTTCGCTCAACCGAACTCTATCTTGGATCTCTTTGGAAACTTGTAGAGAGCTACATTAATCAAGATGTCTCCCATCCACCAAAGAAGATTCGAAAGAAAAGAACTATTGTGTCTACCGTCAAGTGAATAGACATGAAATAGATGGATGTCGAAGATTTTCTTAGGTCGTGGAAAAATTTGTACAGAAATGGAGATTGACTGAATTTCTTAAATGGTTCATTTAATATCTCATTTTTATAAATATCTAACTTTGCCTCTATGTTTTAGGAGAAAATCATAGTATGGAAGCTCATTCAACTGAATAGATAGATACATACATACATAAATATATATATTCCCTAATGAGGAGTGCTATATGGATGTCTATATTTGAAGGAGTCTCCCATCTCTCCAAAAAGCTTCTTTCGGGTTTAAATCTTTCCTTTCTCGGTGGGCACAATCCAGTCTCCGCAACCATAAAATTCTATCCAGTTTACCAACTATGTGGTCTCAGTAGTCTTTTACCAAATAGTCGATAAGAAACCCTTAAGAATTCCCCCAAGGCAAGAAGATTCCGCCATTAAAGAATTAATTTACATATCAAGCTATCAATTTAATGAGATAGAATGGGGAAAGGTAGTAAGTCTTCTAGGAAAAAGAGAAAGATCCCTAACATTGTACAAATAAAGACGAAATTGAGCTTGATCCTAGAAGAAGTGTGCCACGATGAGAATGAAAAATCTAATACAATTAAGATAGGGACTTATTTCCATCCATTAGTCCAAGGAAAGCTAATTTCCTTCCTTAAGAATAACCAAGATCGGTTCGCATGAACTCATGATGAGATAATGGAAATCGATCCCTCAGTTATTTTTCCACCGCTTAAATATAGATCCGAAGTTTATTCCGTAAGGCAAAAGGGGAGGACCTTGGTCAAGAACCGATATATGGCTCTACAAGAAGAGGTCGAGGGGTTACCAGAGAATAACTTCATCCAAAATGTATATTACCCAAAGTGGATCGCTAATTTGGTTTAGTAAAGAAACCAAATGGAAGTGGAGGAATTATATTAACTTCACTAATTTAAAAAAAACAAGCCCAAAGGATTGCTTCCCTCAACCGAAAATTGATCAGTTAGTAGATGCTACCAATGGGCACCAATTTCTTTCATTATGGATGCTTATTCCTAGTAATGCCCTTCAGTCTTACGAATGCTAGGGTAATATGTCTTAGTCAGAAAGTCATGTTTTAGATCCAGCCGAGACATTCGAAGCTCTCTGGAAATTACAAATGATGTTGAAGAAGTGTACCTTCAAAATACAACCCAATAAATTCCTTGTTTTATATTAAGTGCTAAAGGAATAGAGATAAACTCGGGTCAAATCAAAGCTATAGCCAACATGAAGCCCCCCAATTAATGGAAAGTAGTTAATGAGCTTGAATGGAAAGACAGAGGCTTTGAACAAGATTCATAAGCCGATTAACGACAAGTGTGTTCCCTTATTCAACCTCTTAAAGAAGGATGTTACTTTCAAATGGACAAACGAACCCCAAAAGGAATTTAAGGAATTGCAAAAGCACCAAAGTTTCCTTACGGTGTTGTCAAAACCTATAGATGAATAAACTCTATTCCTCTATTTTGCTGCCTCGGATCAGGTCATGAGTTCATCCTTGGTAGGAGATGATGATGGGATCCAAAGGCTCATGTATTATGTAAGTAAAAGGCTAGATCCAACAGAGAAGGAATATTTAGTAGTTTGAAAAGCTTGCTTACAACTTGGTGTTCACCGTAAGGAAACTTCGGACATATTTTCAAGCCCATCCTACTAAGGTCCTTATAGATCAACTTTTTTGGCAAGATTTTAGTAAACCCAAGATCATAGAGAGATTAAATAAATGGGCAATAGAACTCAACCAGTATGAGACATCTTATGTGCCTAAGACAACTGGGCCAAGCTCTAACTAACTTCTTCACCAAATGCACCGGTCTCAGAGCCAAAACTAAAAGAGAGAGAATGACCATGGATAAAGGCAACTGGGCAGATTAGTTACCTTCTATTCTATGGGTTTGTAGAACAAGCTCCAATACCTCGGTAGGACATACTCTCTTCTCTTTAGTTTATAGTTTCAAAACAATTCTCCCAGTTGTGTTAGAAATTTCCTCTCAATGAAGGAATTATTATGATACACAGTAGAATATATAGCTCCAAGAGGAATCATTAGATTTTCTACTCAAGTTTTGAGGCCAAGCCACTTTAAGAACAACAGAGTATATTTGGAAGATGATTTGATACTACAACTAGAGAGTTTGAACTAGAAATTTAAGAATGGAGACCTCGTCCTTCAAAACATAATACCAAACACCAAGGGTCTAGCAGATGGACCATAAAGCCCTAACCGGGAAGGACCTCAATAATTCATAATTCCATCCTTTTAGGAACATATAGATTAAAGAGGTCAAAAGACAACATAATACCTCGAACTTTGAATGCCGAGGATTTGAAACATTATCATAGTACGAGTTCGCTATCTAAATAAAGACTTTCTCAAAATTTTGAGACAATAACTCGTCTTTTATCCGTAACCCCAGTGTGATGTGTAAGACTCTATTTTTCCAAAAGTGCATCAAAATGTTTTAGTTGTGATTATTGTCATGATCAAGCAATATCACGCAACTTCCAAAAAGTGCATCCAAATATTTTAGCCGTGATTATTTCCATGATTAAGTAATATCATGCAACTTTAAAAGGAACATAAAAATATTTTAGTCATGGTACTACTCTGATCAAGCAGCGTCATGCAAGTTTCAAAACCATGCTTTCACCTAAAGATAAGAAAATGATTTCGCCTCACAATAATTAATTGGTTTCAACATGTAAAAAATTTCGCCTCATGGCAATTACTTAGTTTCACCAAATAAATAATTTTTCCATAAGGAAAGTACTTAGTTTCACCAAGTAAATAATTTCACCACATAGAAATTACTTAGTTCCATAAAATAAATGATTTTGCATCATGGCAATTACAAAGTTTCACCAATTAAATAATTTCGCCTCACAGTAATTACTTAATTTCACCAAGTAAATGATTTTTTCCTTATGAAAATACTTGGTCTTTCCAAGAAAATGATTTTACCTTACTAAAACTATTTCGTTTTATAATTAGGTTGATTCCCTAGAGAATAGAAAATTGGGTAAATTCCCAAAATGATTAATAGGTTAGGTAGATTCCTAAAGAGATTAGAAAATTGGGTAGATTCTCAAAAGATTAGTTAGTTGGGTAGACTCCCAAAGGGATTATAAAATTTGGTAGATTCTCAAAGGGATTAAAAAATTTGGTAGATTCCCAAAATGATTAAAAAGTTGGCTAGAGCCCCAAAAAGATTAGAAAATTAGGTAGATTCCCAGTATCGTGAGCGATGGTCAGAAAAACTGTGCATTGGGTAGATCCCCGATAATAGTTAACCACAGCCGATCGTGTCATGCAAAGAGTGAGTCATAGGATGTCGACTGTGGCGTATGCACCGAGCGAGCCACAACCAAAGTGTTGTGCTAATGAGTGGGCCATGGACGAATCATGTCATGCAAATATTGAGCCATGGCCAAAAGTACCATGCATGGTTCTATATAGTGAGTCACGTCAGCCGCGTGCAAAATGTGGGCATTAAACCGCACTAGGGGTTTTATAAATCCCTATACCCAAGTGATACCAAGCTTAGATAACTGAAGCGTAGTATTCGAATATTTTCGTCTCCAGGCACTCATTTCAAATTGTTTTTTGAAATTCTCTAGACGATGTTATATTTCAAGTTATTTTCCAAAATCCTCTAGATGAGGTTAGATTTCAAGTTATTTTTCGAAACCCTCTAGATGGGGTCAGATTTCAAATTATTTTAACCCTCTACATAAGGTTAGATTTCAAATTATTTTCCAAAATCCTCTAGCGGAGGTTAGATTTCAAGTTCTTTTTCAAAATCCTCTAGCGGAGGTTAGTTTTCAAGTTCTTTTTCAAAATCCTCTAGACAACGTTCGATCTCAAGTTTTCCAAAATCCGTTAGATGAGATCAGGTTTCATGTTTTTTTTGAAATCCTTTAAACGAGGTTAGAGTTCATATTGTTTTCCAAAATCCTCAAGATGAAGTTGTTATTCAAAATCCTCTAAACGGGGTTATATTCAAGTTGTTTTTTGAAATCCTCTAGATGAGTTTAGGTTGCAAGTTGTTTTCCAAAATCCTCTAGATGATGTTAGATTTCAAGTTGTTTTTCTAAATCCTTTAAATGAGATTGAATTTCAAATTATTTTCAAAACCCTTAAGGTTAGATTTCAAAATGTTTTCGAAACAAGGTCGGATCTTCATAAATTGTCATGATAAAGTAATATTGCAAAGAATTCATAGGATAATTACTTCGCATAAAGGGTCGGATCAACCTTATAATGGGAACGGAACTAACAAGCCAAGTACTAAGCATAATATGACACCCTTCTTTCCAAAGTCCACCTCATACCAACCATATCAGGTGAACTTTGAACGACATGCATTACACAATAATTTTTGCCCAGTACAAATTACAAATACTCGAAATGAAAGCTCCTTGTCTTTTAATTCTAAAACCCATTATTTGTTTCCCACCAAGAGCATAAGCACCAGGATCAATGCCCAAGAAACCGAGATCCAAAAGCAAGAGCAAAGACGTCGATTAAGATCAAGACCATTGTCCAATTAAGATAAAAATCTCAACCGAGAGTGGCAATTACCAAGACCAAGACATTTCATCCCGTATCAACAATCAACAGCTTAAATAGCCTTAAATCGAGATCAATGGTCAAGATAAACGAAAGGAATCAATGGAACTATAAATAAAATGACACATCATCAGTCCACATCAAAGTACTCTTAATAAGATGATGATAAGTGTTTGAATCTGAGATTCTTATAGCAAGCCACATCATCAATCCACGTGAAATCCCCTGCACCATTGAGAGAACCCTAAATTTTCTATAAATAAAGGACCACGTACTACTGAAAAGGGGGTTGACTAAAGATTTTTTGACATTCTATAATAATTTCATATTCCCTATTCTATTGTAGAATGCTTTGATCAAAATACATTAATAGGGGACTTTGTAATAGAAGCACTTGTACACCAAATTGGGAAATAAAAGCTCATGGTAGAACCTTCAAAGGGGACAAAAGGATCTCATCCTAAACCACTATAAATCTCCTGTCTCTTTTACTTTCCAACGCTTATCGTCTGCATAGTCTTGGTATTGATTCAGCTTATCTATATCCTTTCTGAAAAAAATTCCAAAAACTTTAGAGTGTTGGCCAGACGAAAAATAAATCTAACACCTTACACACTATTTCTTAACTTGATTTCTTTTTAAACCCCTTTAAAACATCAATAGAGAAGAGTTGGAATTGAAATAGAATATAAAATATTCAAATTGCAATAACAAAGAAAATTCTATTATTTAGTATAAAACAAATGAGATTCTTATAAATATACGAATTGACATTTTGTTTTAGGAAAATTTTAGGGTTTTCGTGAAAAAAATTTCCACGGCATTAGATAAATAAAAACTTATACTACACAAATACTAAAAATGTGAAAAACTAACAGTTCCATGCAAAGATAATTTTCCCACCTTCCTTTGGATTTTATTCATGCCCTCTCCTAATTCCCCTTCAGATTTCTTCTAGTAAAATACAATAATTAATTGGTATATTAATTAGATTCATAATCAAAGATTAAGGAATAATAGAATTAGAACACATATTTATAAATATCTAAATCGCTTATCATTATATCCAGTTGATTTTAAATCGTAGGGTTGAAGAAAAAAGAAAACCGATAGAGATTTGCTAGAGTTCCAAATGATTTTGTGAATAAAAGTTATAGGAGTAGCCTCTTAATTAGTGGTTAGAAGGCGTCCGGACTGTAGAATTTAAGTCAGTTTAAAATATTAAATATTAAGTCATTCATGCCATAGAAAACCTTAGCCGCCTTCACCTCATCGGTTCACCCCTCCTCCCTCGATTATCGAACCTAGCGGTCGACTACCCCTAGAGAGGTGGTCGACCGGTCCTTGTGCTTTTGGACCGAAATTTATTGTGTCGTTTTAATTCCTGTTTTATAATTAATGTCCACATTATTCTCTAACTTAATTATTCGTTAACATTAGAAATATTTATTGCCCTATTTAATTTTTACGCTAGCACAATTTAAATTCGAATTTTGAATTCTTTTGAATTAGTTTAAATCCAATAACTTCAAACGTCAATAACTTTTCCGTTTGAGCTTCAATTAAAAATCTTTTTATATGGAAGTTGATCGGAATATCACCACAAATGCAATATTATAATTTTCCTAGCAAAATTCTGACATTTCCAAAATTTCCTTTTTAACCTTATTATTAATTAATTAATTTCTTATTAATTTTTAAGGGGTGTTAGGGGCAAGGATTCAGTTGGAAAAAGTTCTAGTTGATTGGTAAAAGGCAGAAAATAGGAAGAGAAAGTTTGGCATTTGAGTTAACTTCAATGTACCAGTCGACCAAAAAAGTAAGCGTTTTTCCTACTACCAAGAACCAATCGACTGGAAAGTGTTCCCATCGACTGGCATCCGTCAATGTGTGATATTTCCTAACCGACCGAAATCGGCATTAGGCTAAATTGAACCTAGACTTGGTACAGGAAAAGCAAGAGTGTTTCAAGGATTTGTTTCCTATTTACTTAATATTCTGGAGTTCACATAACATCATGATGTTATGTAATGTGATTCACAATGCTAGAGTGTAATTATATTGCAATTAGTTGCTCTTATTGTCAAGCATTATGGTTGTACACCGTTCAGTGGCTGCATAGTTAGGAAACTGGCGATATCCATGTCAGTAGGTTATAGATTGTTCGATCGATGTACCCATAGCGACTCGATTGGGTATTCGATCCTTTGTGCTTTCAATGTTCACTATCAAGATTGTATACTCGATGCTTATAGAGAGTTTACCATTACGACTATATACTTGGTGTGTGCGTAAGGAGGTTTTCCATTGAAATTTTTACTTAATGTGTAGTCGGGGGTGTACCATCGAACTGTATACTCAATATATTATATTGTATAAACTGTTTACCATTGGGACCGTATACTTGATTTATTACTAGGTTTACCCAGATTTTGGATGTCCAACCTTTGGTTGGGAATCTTGGTGGGCCACTGTCAAAATTTAAGCATATTATCGGTTGGTACCCTATATTTTATCAATTGGCTAATTTGTCAAACAAAGTGTACAACTACAAGAAAACACCATTAGGTTGTGTAGATTATAAATGATAATATTTCTACCTATTAACACTATGCCACTTGTAATATTTCATACTCACCAGACTTTGTCTAGCCCCTTCTTTTTTCACTCTTCACCTACCTACAGGACAATAAGGTAGCAGAATAGTGTGACAAGAGAGAGTAAGGAACGTGAAGGAGGGGGTTGTATGCTCTGTATTTATTTTATTTATAGTCATTCCATATGTATCCTATTACCTTTGTTAGTCAGTCATCTAATATAAATTCAGATCGATATTATTAGTACTTTGTTTAGTTGTTTCCTATATCGATCATGTTTATTTTTAAAAGGAGATAATTTAATTATTTTAGGTACTTAAATTTTTTTCTTTCCTATGACATCCCCTACTTGGAGGCCTCCATAGCTATTAATTCTCAGTGACCAAATGCGATAATGTTAGATATATTGATATTTTAGAAACACATGAATATGAAAGAAAAAAATTAAACTTAGTTTTAAACAAATTTCCCATTACATTACTGATAGCATCTCTAATTCATTACAGAATCTCATATGTAAGACCTATTAAGAGAAATTACAATTTGTTATAAAATACGCCAAGAGCGACATACGAAGATACCCCCTTGGTTGATCAGACTCTAAATATAGGCATTAAACAAATTTTCCATTACATCCAAAACATAGCGGAATCAAATAGAAGATCCTAATAGATAGAATGCCTCGTGCACGTCTCTGGAAGCTTATTAGTCTAAAAGAAAACCTTAACTCTCAAACTACTCAAAATTAATTGAGCACCCGAGACTTTAAGGGAAAACATAAACTTCGAATCAGATAAAAAGTCTGTTGTGAATAATAACCTACCATATCTAGTGAGACCATGCCGCTTAGCGAAACGGGTTTTCCCCTCACTAGTATCTCAACCCAGTTTATAATAACCATATACTATGCACCTGCATCCACAATAGTTAAGACATAACAAAATAAAAGTATCATGATGATATGCAAACATGAAATATGCTTTGGATTTTCCATCCCCATTCACCCGACTACATGTCTCAAGTTATAGTTTCTAGGATCACTATTAACCTATTAGTTTTCATGGGCTAACTAGTAACCTGTTCCAAGCTTATGCACTATCTATCCAGCTTCATAGTTTTCATGGGATCACTAAGAACCTATTGGTGTCTACTAATAACACCGTCTAATCATAGTTTTCATTGGGTCACTATGAACCTATTGGATTCTCCAGTAACATCTCTGATGTCATATATTTTATGGGATCACCATGAACCTAATGATCTCTTTTAATAACTTATTCTAGACAAAATTTTCACCTATTGGCCCCTTCCAATAACACTTTCCAAAAATAGTTTCATAGGCTTACGAAGAATCGGTCCAAACCTATAATCCTTTGATCAGCCTTTAGGCATCCTATATTTTGGTCTGTCTAACCTCCTGGATGTAAGTCTACTCATACAGAAGTTAACTCAATGTATATTCACTAATAGGTCAACCTAGCTGGTTATTTTCCACTTAACACCCTAAAATGCAGTTATGGGTTAATTATGAAGTGAACATGTTTACAAAAGCATACATGATAACTAATCAATACATAATAATATAAACATCTATGATTTAATTCCTTGCAATCATTTTTCTAAGGAAACATGTTTAATACCCTTAACCCACTATCTTTAGCAAGGAAAGCTTCTTAAAAATTCCAAAGTTAAATGACATTCCAAAACTCTTTCATATTTCCATGGGTTTTACCTTTAAAAAATGAGATTAGGTTTCTTGTTTGAGAACTAAAGCTTTCGACTAGATCCTTCAGATCATTGTGACATCATGAGTTACCCTCCATCACTCTCCCTTTCGAAAGCATTATTTCCAAAACCAATAAAACATACCTTTCGAAAGCATTGAAACCTTCCTTTCAAAACACTTAAAGATGTACCGTTCGAAACACTTAAAACCTACATTTCAAAGGCATTTAGTTCGAGTAAAATTAATGGAAGCATAGCTTCAAAACCGCTTGAAAGTATCTCTTTCAAAATCATTGAGTTGAATATTAAATATAACTACTGGGTGAAAGTGAACAAAAGCAAAAGCTTTTCTTTCGAAAGCATTAATCTTAAGAAAAAGAATTGGAGAAGAGGATAGCTTTGAAACCATCCTTTCGAAACCATTTCCTCCAAAACCATTTATAAAAGTGGCTAAAATGACCCTTTCAAAAGCATTAGAGAGGTGACTTCAATGTTAATAAAACAAAAGCCTTCCTTTCGAACTCAATATTATAAGGCTATAAAGGAAAGAAAAATTTAACCAATTCGAAAGGTATGAATGCGGCGGCCAGGTGTCGAATGAGTTCAAAATGCGGCAACTCTTTTGAAAGCTTCTTTAAAAATGAAAATAAGCGGCAATTCTTTCCAAAGCTTCTTTAAAAACGAAATTAAGCGGCAACTCTTTCGAAAGCTCCTTTCTAAAAGCAAGGACAATTTGATGGATTCGAAAGCTTATAATAGCGACTTCAACCCTTCGAAAGCACGTCTTCGACACATGCCCTTCTGCTTTCTGATCCACTACGTACCAATTGTTTGACACTATATGCATTGGTTTCGAACGAGTTTGAAAGACCTAGTGGGCATGGTGAAGGAAGCAAGCAAAGGAAGTGGCAAATTGTGATTCGTAACAAAATTTATTTTATGCCTTTCAAAGTAATTTCTTTTCACCTAACTTGACTAATTTGTCAAAAAGTGATTGGTCGCCATTTATTTATCAAAAATATAAAAGAGCTGTCGAATTCACAAGTAACAATTTAAAACATTTTAAACAACTAAGCCCTTCTCCTTGAAAAAACATATAAAACATTTAAGTCCCTTGACTTACATAATTTTATAACCATAGTAAAATACTTAAGAATATTCTCAAAAAATACAATAATTCACTTTTAATATGTGCGACGACCCGACTTTTCCAGCACAGAAAATCGCATCATCAAGAAGAAAGAAAGGGATAGAGAATAGAAAGAAAGAGAAAAAGAAAGAAACAACACATCAGAATCTAAACAGCGGAACGAATAAATTATATTAATAACATAAATATTACATAGTTTACAACACTAATCAGAGTTACACAGCATATACATCACATACTAGACAGTTATAAACACCTGTCTAGTTATACAACTCAATACAACTCAACAAAGAGATACAACACAGAGTACACACAACGGAATTATATATCTAACGCCGAAGCCTCCTGCTCCATTGCTCCTCCATAATTCGTCATAGCTAACCTGAATCCCTTGGCTACTCGTAAAAATTTGAGTACCCAAGAGTCTATAAAAAACAAAAGATAAACTCCGGGTCAGACATGGGTCTGGTGTGAGTAACAGGTTAAAGTTGCTTAACATTGAAAAACCTTTGAAAAGAAAGGTATCACGTAAGACTTCCCACACATAAACATGGAAAAGTTTTTACCTTACGCTAACCAAAACATTTGATAGGAAATACGATGATATTATAATAGTGTCTAGGGTTTTCAAATAAATAGAAAATAGCCGAAATTGTTACATTTATTAAATTCCAGCTACTAGCCACGAAAGTGGGTAATAAAATCAAAACCGTTGGCACTTATTGGATTTTGGATTTCATACAATGGTAGGGCTACTGGGGTACCGCCCGTCACAGTACGTGGCCTAGATCACCGTATCGAGGACCACTCCTGATACCCTGCAACACAAGACCGGAACCGTTCCTTACTGAACAGTCCCGAACAAGACAACCCCGCGGTTGGTGTACATCCAACCACCCACACAACCGAAATAAAAAGGGACCTCTAGACAGGGGTAAATCTTGCTCTCCAGTGGGGGCTACCCACGAAGCCTTGCTGCACCTCCCCTGTTTTAGCCATTCCCGGTTGATGAGGCTTGAGGCTACGATTACCTTTATAGAACACATCTATCTTAGAATGCTCATCGTCCACCTGACGATGTTCTGAAAGCATTCAATCCATACAAGTTCGTTCCGGGTTCGAACGAAACCGAAGGCATTATCTCGTTACACTCATTTTGGAATCACCCTCCGAGTTAACGACGATAACCCTTGCACTCTAAATCACCATCTCGAACCTATAAGTACTATTCCGTCAAACTCATTACGGAATCACCCACAAAGTTATACTGACGTATAGTTCTTACACCTCGAGTCTTCACTTGCTCCACTTAGATTCACGACCTAATGTTAATTGGAATCGATGTGGTTTTCGGATATCCAAATATGGAAACCCGATCCTGGTCACATTGAAATCCAAAGCGTGTCTTTTAAGGCCAAGTTGTTTTAAAGTTTTAAAACAATTATCTATATGCTCACAGATAGATAAATCCTAGATTCACAATAGGTAATCAACATTATCATCACAACATATAATCTATATTATCATTATCAAAAGATAATCCAAATCATCATCATAATGCAACCAATGCATCTGTATCACTCAACATTATTTATCTCATATCTGAGATTCAAACCAATCAAGGCAAACAATATCATCCATCCATATAAGCAATGATCTATAATCACCATTTATAATTAATTTAAAGTGTATTAAATTAACTACATAATTCTCTAATTAATTTAAAGTGAATTAAATCAATTACTTCATCAATATAAACCTTACTTACATAAGTACAAATTAATTAATTAATCATCTTCCAATAAATCACTTTAATGAATCACCTTTGATTAATTATTCCTTAATTACATTTATGTAATTACCCTTTAATTAATTTTATAAATTAATTATACTTAACCAAATACAGTAATTAACCTTTAATTACTTTACAAATTAATTACTATAATTAATTACATTAATCCTTAATTAATTACATTAATTAATTACCCTAATCACTTATTATTGATTAATTAATCTTAATTAATCAATCTTAATTACATCATTAATTATCTTAATTAATCATCTCTAATTACATTTAAATTAATTACCTTATTTAAATTAATTACATTAAGAAATTAATCATAATTTAAACCATATTTGTTAATCACCCATGATTAACCCATTCAGTAATTAACTACCCTTAATTACTTTACCAAACAAATTAATTACCTCTTAATTAGTTATCTCTAATTAATCCCTTGATTAATTCGTAAATTAATTATACTCAAATTACTTCAATCATCAAATCACCTTCAATTAATTACATACAGTAATTACCCATTAATTACTTCCCTAAGTAATTTCTCTTCATTTAATTACATAGAGTAATTATACTTCACAAAACATCAAATGATTATTCTAAATTAATTAAACTGAATTAATTAACTTAATCTAATCAACTAAACTCAATTAATTACAATTAGTAATTAATTCCTTAATTAATTCCATAAGTAATTATACTTAACAATTTACTCAAATGATTATCTGTAAATTAATTAATCTAATTAATTATTAAAAATTAATCACATTGACTAATTATTAAATAATCCTTAGTTAATGACCCTCATTAACTATTAACAATTCATTAATTATTTTTTTTTTTAAAATAATTAACTTATTTTAAACATTATTGATTACAAATTAATTAATCATTAATTAACCCATTAATTAATCCCCAATTAATTAAATAATTAAGTGTTAATTAAAACTTAATTAATCCATTATTACTTGATTAATTAATTATTAATCATTAATTAAAAACTAATCTTATTTAATTAATTATTCTTAATTACAAGTTAACTATTCTAAAAAAAATAATAAATCTTAAACCTTTAAGATTAAAACCTTAATTACTCTGAGTAATTATTTATTTCATTAATTTATTAAATAAATTAATTATTCATTTAATTGCCCTATTAGTTAAATGAATTATAAATCATTAACTTCTAGTTTAACTTTAACAATTTTTTTTTAAAATCAATTTAAAACTTTTTAAATAATAAATAATACTTTTCTTATAAAAGAAATTTTTCAATAGTAAAAACAAATTCCTTTTTAAATTCAAAATATTTAAATTTTACCTTATCACTCAAAATTGTTTTAACACTTAAATTTATAAAACTTAAATTTAATTTAAAACAAAGATTCAAGTTCAGATTTGAATCAGATTTAAACTATGTTTAAAACATTCTTTACATTTCAATTTCTAATTTAAATACAAATTTCCTTTAAAAACATTTTAAACAATAAACCCCTTTAAAGTATTTTAAACAAATTTGAATTTTAAAACTTCATTCATTTCCAGCTTAAGTTTCAAATTAAAACTTGAATCCATAAATTAAAATTAGATTTAAAACATATTTCAAATCTTTGCTTAATATTTAAATTCAGTTTAAAATTTTGAAAACATAACGGGATTTCTAACCTGTAACAAATCTAACTCGAGCTACTAATAATTCACTCGAGCCTAACCTAAACTTGCTCGAGCAAAACACTAACTAACTTGAGTAAAACTCGAGTATCATTTCATTTTGCAATTATTAAAAACTTTAAGGTACTGTCGGGTTTATCAAAAACCTGCAACAACAAAATACCCGATTCCCATCACTGCCACTGCGAGTCCAACACACCCTTGCTTCGAGCTAAAATATGAAACAACCCGAGAGTAATTCGAGTAACTTTCCATATGAATTCTTCAAAATTCAAAGTACTGACAGGTTTACCTATCTCTGTAACAACAGTATACCGAGCCTCACATCAATTTTCTTCGAGTTCGCTGCCCACATACTTCGAGCACAAATACACATCAACCCGAACAAAACTCAAGAAAATCCTTCTTCCCCAAAACTATCTTCTGATGCACCACGTACCGTGCACCTGCACCGACCCCACCGTTACCTCCGGCCGTTCGCGACCATCCACTCAAGTCGACGATCTTCCCCTAATGCCATTCCAACCATCAATTACACTGCAGAACCCCTAAATCAAATTCGAGCATTCGAGCTCAAAAATTAGAACAATGTCGAAACTGTGAATCATCAAAATCTCTCGCCTTCGATCGCCAGAATGACTTCGCCTCCGGCTACTAACTCCTCTACACTTCATCAATTACCAACATGAATCTGGAACAACTCGGTCACTTAAAAAGATTTCGGTGATAAATTTTCAAATGAACAGAAAACTTAGGGTTAAAAACTTCAATTCCAAATTAATTCTATCTCAATGCATTAATTCTCTTCTCCATATTCTTCCCTGCTTCTCCTATCTCCCCTCCATCACCAGAGAAGCCACTGACCACCCAGATCATCTAGAACGACAGTTACGCCCAAAAATACCATTTCTGGTTAAACCAGAAATGCTTAACCATTCTTGAACTAAAATTCCTGATTTTAGTTTTAAAATTCAAGTATTGGGTTAAGTAATCGATTGATACTCTTGAATTTATGAAACGGAATGATCAAATTTTTGCTCACATACTGTATTTCTGTTATTATAGAGTTCCCAAAGACAATACAGTTTTTTTTAAATTTTAAATAAAATTAAAACTTTAACTTATATTACATAAACTATATATTGTTTTAAATCTTGAATCTTAACAAAAGTTTGAACATGAGATCATGATTAATCCTATAATTCTAGGACAGGCAAAACATATCATAATATAAACATGCATTCAGAAAACAGGGAATTACAACACATTCATCAACTTCAAACATGATTATCATAGAAATAAATCAAGCAACTATAATTACTTAAATTATTTTAGTTAAAAATGTTACTCACCTGATATGTTATTAGCAGAGCACATGTTTGACAAGCCTGAACCATAATGCTTTGATTTTCAAAAACTTCAAATTACTTCAGTACTTTTAAAATCTACAGTTTGCCTTTTAAAAACTTGCATCTTGTTTTTCTTTGATTCCCAACTTCAAGTTGCTTCTTTTTTTATAAAAGCTTCAAATCTTGATTTACTGCAAATGCCTGCTGCATGCATGATTCCAGAAAGAATGCAGGCTTGGTTGATTTAAAACAGAAAAGCAGAGACCTTCAGTTGTATGCAGGTTTTAGAATTTGCAGAATTGCTTCAGGTTTATGAATTGTAGAATTTGATGATCAAGTTATTATGATTTGCATTTAAAGTTTGGAGAATGGTTCAAATAGTTTTCTTGGTTAGGAGAATTCTTGGTTTTGGATTTGGTTTGAGAGGGAGTTTGCAGATTTGTTCTTAAGCAAATTTGTTTTGATTAAAATTTCTGTTTTGAAAAAAGATGAGATTGCAGATTTTAGATCTGAAAACTTTTATTAAGTTTGAAGAAGAATAGGAAAAAGAAAAAATGAGGTTAAGAAGAAATGTTTATATAAACAAAATTCTTGATTTAATTAAAATAAAGAAAAAGAAAAAAATTAAATAAGACACTTGTATTTAACCTTAACATTTGTCACATGGTTTATTTTATTGCTCAACATGTGTCATTTGTGTGTGTTAAGAGACTAACACATGTATTAAAAAACTTACACATGTATATTAAAAGTGTTTTAAATTTTAATTTAAATTGTTTATAAATACTTTAACTTATTTTATTCCATATGTATATATAAATGAATTTTATTTCCTTTTAATTTTAGAAAACAAAACAAAACAAGTTATAAACAAAAGCTTATTCAAATATTTTCAAGTGTTTATTCTTTTAAATTTTCAAAACATTGAATTCCAATTTAAATTAAATTATAAACTCCAATTTAAAAATCAAGTTATATATATGCATATATAACTCTTATTAAATTTTAAAATAAAAAATCCTATTTCTAGCAAAATTTATTTATGTTTATAAAAACTAGGTATTATCATTTTTATTTAAAAATAACAATATTAAATAATTTATAAAAGAGATTATAAATTACTTCTATTACTTAATAAATTAAGACCATATGTAAATTGTAATTTAAATTCTTAAAATTTCAAGTAATATTTTAAAAAGAAAATACAACTAAGCTTTTATATTAACCCTGATTTAAATTCATATTTAAGTTAATTAAATATGATCTAAACAAATTAGATTTACCTTTAATATTTACAAACCATAAAATTATTTATTGAATTGTGTTGAAAAGTTAAATTTAAATCAAATTTCAAATTTATCAATTATAAATTAAAATTAGAAAATTGATTCCTTTACTAAATTCAAAAATCAAAGTTTATCTATTTCCAATATATACAATTATATATATTATAAACAGAAAACAATTAATTAGTTTTTAAAAGATAAAATCTTCCAATTTAAATATTTATTAAAAGAAGACTATTAGATCAATTCAAAATTTATTATTTAAAATTATCAAATCAAATTAATTTCTAACACAGATTATTAAATTTATATTGCCAAATTTCCGGGATATCACATTCCTCCCCTCTTAAAAGAATTTCGTCCCTGAAATTTAAAAGCAAAGGTAATTTAATAATCTATCTTAAGATTTAAATTTTAAACACAAGCATATATTATCAAACATATGCTAACAACCATAGCAACCAATTCAGTCAACCACAGCAAATCTAATTATCCAGAAAAATTCTAGATAAAATTTCCACGAGTTTCCCCGGTATAAATATCGGGATACTCGCTCTATAGACTCCAAACAATCAACACTACTAGACTACAGAGTTCCTATTCAACTAGATCTACAAACTAAACAGGACATCAGACTACAGTCAAGTCTGACTCAATAATCTCATCTTCCTGAACTGCTGGTTCCACAACCAGAGATAGATCATACACGTAGTCCATCAGAGTTATGTGAAACACATCGAATCTCAGTTATCCAAACTGACAATTCAACCTTGAAAATCAAACACCAATCCTCACAAGAACACAGAAAATATCCAAAACACCTCGGAGCTGACTTACCCAGTCTTACTCAATCTCAAAGCTCCTCATATCAAAGAAAACTTACCCCAAAATCAAATTTCCGACTCCGGAATCCAAATTACTTCGTCTCTTATCCACAAAACACTTCTGACGACCCTGGGCTGCCTTCACCTCTCCTGATCAGCTCAACCTTCGTTGATGTCTCTAGAAACATACTGGACCAAAACATCCCTACAAAATGATCTCCTCAAGATCAATCCGAAACCAAGAACACCAACACTACACCACAAACATCAGAAGACTAGCTTACTTCTCCTATCCGGAAAAGATAAAACAAAAGCACTCCCAAACTGCTTCCGCTGCACAGCCCTGATTACTCAAGAGAACACTCAAACTATCGCATGTCACTTTTGCGATCAACCAGTCCACTATCCAAAGAAAACTGTTCTCTCTTTACCAATCAGAACAGCTTATGCTTAACTAGCCAATCCATTGTAAAAATGGAATCCTCTATGCTGCTTCTGAAATCCTTCAGAAAAACTGTTGCGACTTTTCTATTGATTAGAAAAGCACAAATTTTAATAAATTCTGCAAGCGCACAGGCGTGTAGTATGCAGGTCGAACACAGGGAATTGTATTTTAAAACAATTAAAATCCATAGTTAAAATCTTAGGCGTGTTAAACGAATTCGACGGTGAATTTTGAACATAAAATAAAAAAAACAATAATATACTCCGAATCGATTTCGAAACTAGTCGAAATTGCAACCGAAATATAGAATTGTAAAAAAATCAGAACAGAAATTGAAATTGCGGAAAAGAAGATAACGGAGCAAACAACTGAAATAATTATTAACTAACTGAAAAGATTGCAGAAAATAACTAAGAACAAGAATAAATAAATTGCTAAATCTAATCAACAATCATACGTATTCTGTTCGAAAATAAAAACAGTGCTGAATTTAAATCTAAACTTGAAGAAAAGTGATGAGGTAAGAGATGATCTGAAGGTGTTGTATAATGTTGTATATATAGGCCTCAGCCCCTAAAATCAGTCCATCTTTTTAGCAGTAGGACCGGTTCTATTCTTAGTATTTGCCAAGATAATTGTACTGACTGGGTCCGTTCCTTGAATTGGTGAAGAGTCAAGTTGCCACGTCATTTCTTGAAATACTTTTATATGTGAATTGGTCCAAATTCATACGTAAGCTACTTTTGAATGTGTCCCATTTTGCTTCATATCATGGCTATGTATTATGCTACTTTTTAGGAGGAACTGGTCCTTTGCTTGAATTGGTGAAAGAGAACATATATACGTCCACATCATTGCTTGAATTGGTCCATATTGCTTTGAATTGATGTTTGCTACCTTGAGAATATGCAGCCAATATTTACTAAATCAAAGTATGTGCATGCTTGCCATGTCATTGATTGAGGTTGGTCCCCACTTGCTTGAATTAATTAAATTTGTTCCTTGCTTTGAGTTTGAGCACGTGACTTGAGATATAAATATGATTTGTTTCCCATGTTGCTTGCACCCATATGTTGAAGTGAAAATGTGAACTAACTCATTTCGCATAAATTGAAGTGTGACATTGCTTTGATTTATTTGGTGCTCAAAATGTTGCACTCATGCCGCTTGTCTTTTGAACCAAAGGACGCCACAACCGATTAATTTCAACGTTGCACTTCGGAATCTATAATCTGCAAAACCACAACAAATACCCGTATAATACCGCTTTATTAAAATAAAAATATATGAAACAAACGGTTTAAAATGCAGAAAAATACGTTCATCAAATACCCCCACACTTGAACTTTATTCGTCCTCGAATAAACGAGAAAATAAAAACTAATTAAATCTTTTTTCATAGGAAACACTATTGCATTGAGCGTATGCAACAAGCCGTTAAACCTCTAGGTGTCCCTAGTAGGACGAGTGGTGTCTCGTGAGGGTTTTTAGCGGATAATACCCACAAAATCCAAATGCAGTATGTGATGATTCTAATGTACTACATGAATGCAAAATTCTACACAAATGGATACTCGATTTACTTCAAAATAGTTGCAACAAAATAATGTATATCAGTTTTAGTCAACTTCTTCAAATTTTTGGTTCCTCACTAATCACAAATTTCAATGTAACTCAAGTTTTCATACATTGGATTCTAGTTTGGCCAGTTGTTTTGGTCGATAACATAGTGCAGCCATGAAATAAATTCTTCACTGTCGATCACAGTTTTTCCAAAATGGTATTTTTCATTTCCATTTGTATAACAAGCCAAATCAACAAAGTCAAGAAGTGTTTGGGTTTCAAAGCTTAGTCTCTCTTTACTAGTTTTTTTCTTCTTCTCATTTTTTTACACCTATCCTTTGGACCAAGGTATACCACCCATGCACTGCCTCGCGGGCTTACGTGAGAGTTGGGGCAGAGCTTGGCGGATTGTGCAAACCGACGCTGACTATGTCAGAAAAGGTCGGTAATCCTTAGGTGATTATTTATTTAATTATTTATACACCTAACTCAGAATGCTGAGGCCAGATATACCATCCATGCACTGCCTTGCGGGCTTACGTGAGAAGAGTATAGAGCGCGGCGAGTGCACACACTTTCACAAGTGTGCACACCTATCGACTGTAGGTGTTTCTTATTCGTTTTTTTTTTTGAGAAGAGCTAAAGAGTGTTATACAAATCAACTTAGCACCACTTAACTTTAATGATTTGAGATGTCAACGCATGTACTTTAAATCTGCCATTTTTTTTAAACAAAGACTACAGTTTAGAAAAGATTTCATAACCATCACCTATGAATCCCCCTGTATACTAACCTCACTATTATCGCTTGTAATTCAACTTTTCATTATATTTTACATTTGAAATTAGTGATTCACAAAGATCTTCATCAATTGACTTCAACTGCTTACTTACTTTGTCTTGACTAATTAAAAATAAATCGAAGTCCTAAAAATATTGGGAAATGAAAAAAAATTGAAAGGAAATTTGAAAACAAATAATGAGATGATTTTTTTTTAAAAAAATGATGCTACACTATGAAATATGAACAAACAGAATGAGATATGCGTCCCCCCCACACTGGAATGAAACAGTGTCCCAACTGTCAAATAGAATGCAAATGCAAAATAGAAGAAAAAAACTAAAAAAAATACAACCTGATATGTCCAAGATAGTGAGCATCTCATGCCGAATAGCTAGGTTCGTGAAGATCCACGAACTCATCGTCCTCGTGCTGTTCAAACTCTAGAAATGGCTTCAAGCGTTGTCCATTGACCATTGAAATGGAACCGTCCCTAGGATTTTCAATTTCAACCGCGCCATAAGGGTATACTGTTTTCACAATATATGGACCTGTCCAACGGGATCTCAATTTTCCCGGAAATAAATGAAGTCTGGAATTATATAAGAGAACTTTCTGACCTACTTCGAATGTCTTACGAAGTATGGATTTATCATGATAGAATTTGGTTTTCTCTTTATAAATCTTTGCATTTTCGTACGCTTCATTTCTTAGTTCTTCTAATTCTGACAATTGTAATTTACGATGCGATCCAGCTTTTTCTATGTCAAAATTAAGGTATTTGATTGCCCAAAGTGCGCGGTGCTCGAGCTCAACGGGTAAATGGCATGCTTTTCCAAAGACTAATCGGTATGGTGACATTCCTAGATTGGTTTTATAAGCTGTGCGAAATGCCCAAAGGGCGTCTATCAATTTAGATGACCAATCTTTTCTGTTGGAGTTAACCGTCTTTTCAAGAATTTGTTTAATTTGTCTATTGGAAATCTCGACTTGACCGTTGGTCTGTGGATGATATGGAGTAGATAGTTTATGAGTGATAGAATATTTCTTAAGGAGAGATTCAAAAGCACGATTACAAAAATGAGAACCGTTATCACTTATAATGGCTCGAGGTGTCCTAAAACGGGAAAATATGTTTTCTTTCAAAAATTTGACAACAACTTTATTGTCATTCGTTCTGGTGGGAATGGCCTCAACCCATTTAGACACGTAATCTACCGCGAGTAAAATGTAGAGATTTCCAAAAGAATTAGGAAAAGGACCCATGAAATCGATGCCCCAAACATCAAAAATTTCGATGAAAAGGATCGGATTTAGGGGCATCATGTCATGTTTGGAAATACGACCTGTTTGTTGACATCTAGCGCATTTGGAGCAAAATTCGTGGGCATCACGAAAAAGAGAAGGCCAATAAAAACCGCACTGTAACACCTTGGCAGCAGTTTTCTTTGCTCCAAAATGTCCTCCACATGCTTGATTATGTGAAAAAGAGAGGATGCTACGGAATTCATGTTCTGGGACACATCTGCGAATGATTTGATCGGTGCAATATTTGAAAAGATAAGGATCGTCCCAGTAAAAGTTTCGAACGTTGGAGAGAAATTTTTGTTTATCTTGTTTTGACCAATGGGAAGGTGTTTCATTTGTGACAAGATAATTTACGATGTCCGCGTACCATGGTGCACTAGAGAGTGAAAGAATTTGTTCATCGGGAAAATGATCGTTGATTTGAGAGTTATCATAGTTTTCATGCACTATACGAGAAAGATGGTCAGCTACGACATTTTCAGAACCCTTTTTATCTCGTATTTCTAGGTCAAACTCTTGAAGAAGGAGAATCCAACGGATTAAGCGGGGTTTGGTATCCTTTTTGGTGAGTAAATACCGCAAGGCGGCATGATCGGTGTAAACTATGACCTTAGAACCTACGAGATATGATCTAAACTTATCGAGGGCAAAGATAACTGCTAAAAACTCTTTTTCTGTGGTTGAGTAATTCAATTGAGCTTCATTAAGAGTTTTGCTAGCATAATAGATGACTCGAGGAAGTTTATCGATTCGTTGACCTAAGATGGCTCTAATGGCATAATCAGAAGGGTCGCACATTAATTCGAAAGGCAAGTTCCAATTTGGAGGTTGGATGATAGGTGCAGTGGTCAAGATCGATTTGAGGGTTTCAAAAGACGTTTTACATTCATTGAAAAATTAAAATTTGACGTCTTTAGCCAGAAGATTTGAAAGAGGTTTTGAAATTTTTGAAAAATCTTTAATGAACCTCCTATAAAATCCTGCATGGCCGAGAAACGAGCGAATGTCCTTTACGGACCTTGAAGGAGGAAGGTCAACAATAAGATCAACTTTAGATTTGTCAACTTCTAGGCATTTTTAGAGACAACATGACCTAAGACTATTCCTCGCTTAACCATAAAATGACATTTTTCCCAATTAAGAACAAGAGATTTCTCCTTACATCGCTTTAAGACACGTTCTAAACGAAGGAGGCATTGATCAAAAGATGACCCATAGATTGAAAAATCGTCCATGAATATTTCTAAGAAATCCTCCACCATATCAGAAAATATACTCATCATACATCTTTGAAAGGTAGCAGGAGCATTACAAAGACCGAAGGGCATGCGACGATAAGCGAAAGTTCCGAAGGGACATGTGAACGTTGTTTTATGTTGGTCCTCTAACGCAATGGGAATTTGATTATAGCCAGAGTAACCATCAAGGAAACAATAATATTCATGACCGGCTAAGCGTTCGAGCATTTGATCAATGAAAGGGAGGGGAAAATGATCATTTCTTGTTGCTGCATTGAGTTTTCGATAGTCGATGCAAACGCGCCATTTTGTTTTGACCTTTGTCGGAACAAGTTCGTTATTCTCATTTGTTGTCACAGTGATTCCAGACTTCTTTGGTACAACTTATACCGGACTTACCCAAGTACTGTCAGAGATAGGGTAGATAATGTTATTGTCTAAACATTTGATAATTTCTTTCTTTACCACTTCTCTCATATTAGGGTTTAATCGCCTTTGAGCTTCGCGAGTGGGTTTAGCCTCGTCGACTAAATGTATTCAATGTTCAATAATTGATGGACTAATTCCCTTAATTTCAGCGATTACCCATCCTATTGCTTCTTTATTTTCCCTTAAAATTTTCAAAAGTTGTTCTTCTTGGTCCTTAATGAGATCGGATGCCAAGATTACAGGGAAATTTTCCGAAGAATCTAAGTATGCGTACTTAAGATCGTTTGGAAGAGGTTTGAGGTCTAATTTAGGGCGTACTTCTTTTGAGGCTTCAGTAGACATCAATTGATTGAATTCTAGTGAATTATGAAAAGAGCATAGCATATCATTTAATTCATAAATGTATTCATCTTCATTTAAATTGGAATTAAAATGATCTAGGCACATGTTAAGAGACTCCGTAATATCACTAAAATCATTTTCTACAATTGTTTGGATCATGTCAACTTCTTCTGTTTCAAAATCCCTTGGTTGTTTGTTAAGATTGAAGATATTTAGTTCAATGGTTAGGTGCCCAAAGGAAAGTCGGAGTTGACCATTCCTACAGTTTATGATAGCATTTGATGTTGCTAAAAACGGACGACCTAATATCAAAGGAATCTAACTATTGGGATTTGAGACAGGTGCAGTCTCTAGGACTATGAAATCGACTGGGAAATAGAATTGCTCGATTTGTATCAAAACATCTTCAACCGTGCCCAATGGTTTTTTGACAGATCGATCAGCTCGTTGAATTGTGATGTTTGTAGGTTTTAATTCCCCTAGTCCAAGTTGACAGTACACAGTATAAGGCAAAAGATTCACACTCGCTCCAAGATCGAGTAAGGCATGACTAATGTGAGTGTTACCGATTTTACAACCGATCGTAGGACAACCGGGGTCCTTATACTTGATTGGGGAGGGATTTGAAAGAACAGAGCTAGTGTTTGCAGTTAGAAATGCAGTCTTAGGAACGTTAGTGGCACGTTTTTGAGTACATAGCTCTTTCAGACATTTGGCATATTGAGGAATTTGCTCGATGGTATCAAGAAGTGGAATATTGACTCGAACTTGTTTGAAGATTTCAAGAATTTGGTCAAAATTAGCGGGCTTCTTCTTTTTGTTGAGTCTATGAGGAAATGGAGCTATGGGTTTATAGACTCGTTCGGGAGTTTTTTCATTCGAAGAAGAAGGTGTTATATTAGAGGGTGAAGATAAGGGAGCTGGAATGTTAGGGTTGCCAACATCAGAAGGTGAAGAGTGGTCGGGATTGCCAACCTTAGATGAAGAATTAGAATCGTTTTGATTAACAACCGTGGTTGTCGACTGAGTTTCAGAATTTGGAACATGGGAAGATTTAAGAAGGATGTCGGGGTTGCCGACATGGTTGTCCACCTTCTTTCCAGACCTCAATGTGGTGACAGCATTAACCGGATTTACATCTTCGTTCTCACAAAGATTTACTCCTCGAGAGTTATACTTTGGATTCACTTCGGTTTGACTAGGCAATTTACCTTTCTCATTGATTTTCATGAGATCCTTCATCATTATCAACATTTGTTCATTTTGTTTGGTGATTTGCTCAATTCTTGCATCTTGGTTAGTGATTTGTTCATTTTGTTTAGAGAGTTGTTTTTCCAATCGAGCAATTTCTTGTGAAGGCTGAGAAGGTTGGGTTGATGGATTGAAATTAGGATGCCTGTATGGTTGATTCGAAGGTTTTGTTTGAGGAGCGGGTTGAGAATTTTGAGAATTAGAGGTTGGGGCTCGATAACTCGGATTTGGTATCATTGGATACATATGTGATGGATTAGCCACATTGTTAGGATTTGACCATGAAAAATTGGGGTGGTGCTTCCAGTTAGGATTGTATGTGGATGAATAAGGACTATTTTGAGCTATAGCATTGATTTGGTCTTGTGTGTAGTAATGGGGTAGTCCTTCTCCTTCTTGAGGAGTTTGGGTATCTATAGGAAGATGTGATGGGTCAATGGCATGTACTCCTCTATTTGGAGCACGAATTGGAACACGAATTGTTTCCCATTGCATATCCTTTTCCAAATATTCTTCTAGAAATTCCCAAGCTTCCTCGTCAGTTTTTGCCATGAATTCTCCTCCGCACATTGATTCAAGTTGGGATCTTGTTTGATAGTTAAGCCCTTCATAAATGATTTGGCACAAAACGTGCTTAGGGATTGCATGATGTGGGCAACTATATAACAATTGGTTGAACCTTTCAAAATATTTTGAAAAAGTTTCTCCTTCATTCTGAGAGAATTGGTTGATTTCAGTTCGAATTTTAAGAGTTTTGTGGAAAGGAAAAAACTTTTTCAAAAATATAGTAACGAAATTGTCCCAACTCTTAATTGAATTTTTAGGAAGAGAATTAAGCCATCTCTTCGCACTTTCTAGAAGTGCGAATGGAATAAGTCTTAGCTTGATGGATTCATTAGAAAGTTGTTGCATTTTAGTTGTAGAAGCATATAACTCAAATTCACTAAGAAATTCATATGCATTTTCAAACCCAGTGAATTTTGGTACCCCTTGGATAAAAGAATGTTTTAGCTCAAAATTATTTCCTTCGGCAGGTGGAAATGAAATAACTGAAGGTTGAACAATCCCTGTTGGATAGCATCGGCCTCTAAGGGATAATGGTCGGTTCTCATGAAATTCATTATTTCCAACATGTGATTTAGGTGATAATTTCGGTGAACTGTGTTGTGAACTGTGTTGTGAACCGTGATTGCTCATATTTGTTTGATTTGAAATTTCCGTTGATTTGTTTAATGAAATATTTTGGCTTTCTAAACGGTTAAAATTATTTCTTGCCCAAACGCTCATAAACAAATCAAGGTGTAAAAGGAAAAAGTAAATTAAATCAGTTTTCAGTTGGGCACCTGTAGAGTTGAAAATTACTTACAGAGGTGTATGATAGTCCGTCCAATGCAGCTGAGTAGCGCTAGCGAATGGTTGAGATTTACCGAGTTGGAGCTGTCTGTGTTGAAATTTTCTCCATGCAGGTGAATGCTCGTGGAAGGCACAAAACTAAGCTGCTGACAGAAAATATATGAAAACAGTCACATGCAGAAAATTTAAAACATGCCCAATAAAATAAAGTTAAGTAGAATGAATGTGATGAATGCAAAATGAAACTGCTATGACACTGCTATGTTACGTGAGTAAACGAATGTATGCAAGCTCCTGTGTAGGAGATAGTTACGTGAATATGAAAACTAAACTAACTAATGCATGCAAGAATGTGAAAGTGGAACTGCAAGTAACCAAACTAACGTACGTGAAAACAATGCAGTGAAAAAAAAAATGTTTTTTTTAATTAATTTATGCAAACTAACGTGAAAATGTGAAAGTGGAAGTGCAACTAAAAATGTGTACTGGCACACGTGAATAACTGTGAAGACGTGGGGATTATGCAAACGTGAAAGCAAGATGTTGTGAAGGAATGAATTTTTTTTTAAAAATATGCAGAAACGTAAAAGCAAGATTATGTGAGGTATGCGTGAAAATATGCAGAAACGTGATTCGTGATTGAAGATTATGTGAGGTATGCGTGAAAGATTATGCGAAATATGCAGGTTATGTGAGGTATGCGTGAGATGCAGATTATGTAAGGTATGCGAAAGGAACCGAAAAACGAAAAAAAAAATGATTTTTTTTTTGAAAACTAGTGTAAAAAATAAAATAAAATAAATTAACACGAATAGACTTAAAAACGAAAAATCAAAAATCTCAAAATAGCAACTCCCCGGCAACGGCACCAAAAACTTGTTGCGACTTTTCTATTGATTAGAAAAGCACAAATTTTAATAAATTCTGCAAGCGCACAGGCGTGTAGTATGCAGGTGGAACACAGGGAATTGTATTTTAAAACAATTAAAATCCATGGTTAAATCTTAGGCGTGTTAAACGAATTCGACGGTGAATTTTGAACAGAAAATAAAAAAAACAATAATATACTCCGAATCGATTTCGAAACTAAACGAAATTGCAACCGAAATATAGAATTGTAAAAAAAATCAGAACAGAAATTGAAATTGCGGAAAAGA
The DNA here is from genome assembly GCA_030765085.1 of Allium cepa. Classification (NCBI taxonomy): domain Eukaryota; kingdom Viridiplantae; phylum Streptophyta; class Magnoliopsida; order Asparagales; family Amaryllidaceae; genus Allium; species Allium cepa. Next base: position 1,011,000,501 of record CM060945.1, on the reverse strand, counting down.
AGATAACGGAGCAAACAACTGAAATAATTATTAACTAACTGAAAAGAGTGCAGAAAATAACTAAGAACAAGAATAAATAAATTGCTAAATCTAATCAACAATCCTACGTATTCTGTTCGAAAATAAAAAACAGTGCTGAATTTAAATCTAAACTTGAAGAAAAGTTATGAGGTAAGAGATGATTTGAAGGTGCTGTATAATGTTGTATATATAGGCCTCAGCCTCTAAAATCAGTCCATCTTTTTAGCAATAGGACCGGTTCTATTCTTAGTATTTGTCAAGATAATTGTACTGACTGGGTCCACTCCTTGAATTGGTGAAGAGTCAAGTTGCCACGTCATTTCTTGAAATACTTTTATATGTGAATTGGTCCAAATTCATACGTAAGCTACTTTTGAATGTGTCCCATTTTGCTTCATATCATGGCTATGTATTATGCTACTTTTTAGGAGGAACTGGTCCTTTGCTTGAATTGGTGAAAGAGAACATATATACGTCCACATCATTGCTTGAATTGGTCCATATTGCTTTGAATTGATGTTTGCTACCTTGAGAATATGCAGCCAATATTTACTAAATCAAAGTATGTGCATGCTTGCCACGTCATTGATTGAGGTTGGTCCCCACTTGCTTGAATTAATTAAATTTGTTCCTTGCTTTGAGTTTGAGCACGTGACTTGAGATATAAATATGATTTGTTTCCCATGCTGCTTGCACCCATATGCTGAAGTGAAAATGTGAACTAACTCATTTCGCATAAATTGAAGTGTGACATTGCTTTGATTTATTTGGTGCTCAAAATGTTGCACTCATGCCGCTTGTCTTTTGAACCAAAGGACGCCACAACCGATTAATTTCAACGTTGCACTTCAGAATCTATAATCTGCAAAACCACAACAAATACCCGTATAATACCGCTTTATTAAAATAAAAATATATGAAACAAACGGTTTAAAATGCAGAAAAATACGTTCATCAAAAACCGCTAACCAGAAGACCTCCATGCTAGCACACAGAACACTCCGAGCTGCACTACTGACACCGTCGCCAAAGACTTCCTAATCTAAAGTTCTTCGAGAAACTCGGACCACAAAACCCACCACCACATCCTGCTGAATCCAGCCACAACATCGAAGCAAACATACTTCCTAAACTTGTTCCAAAGAAAAATCTTCGGAAACACCCATGGTCACTGCGTCTCATCACACAGCTACTAATTCTTTAGGTATCAACATACCATTATTTTCTTCTTCCAAACTGACAGATCCAAATTCTACTCATCCAACTCAAAGATAGACTCCGAACCTTTACAGGTTACCTTCAGAGATCTATGAAATCCTAACTCCAAGCAAAACTCACTCGAGACAGTATTAGGTCGACGGTCTCGACAGATACTTCCAACCTTCACATTCAAATTCCAACCAATGGTAGTCGTCGTGTTACTCACACCACTACCCTATCTACCTTTATATCCTATATTGGAAAACTCGAATAGGTAACCCAACAAATAGGTAGAAGTAAATAAATATATATAAATATAAAATTACAAATACACTCTCTCAAGACAGACACCACTCCAGAGCCTAGGTATTCACTTAACCTAATGCTTTGATACCACAATGCGACGACCCGACTTTCCCAACATAGAAAATCGCATCGTCAAGAAGAAAGAAAGGGATAGAGAATAGAAAGAAAGAGAAAAAGAAAGAAACAACACATCAGAATCTAAACAGCGTAACGAATAAATTATATTAATAACATAAATATTACATAGTTTACAACACTAATCAGAGTTACACAGCATATACATCACATACTAGACAGTTATAAACACCTGTCTAGTTATACAACTCAATACAACTCAACAAAGAGATACAACATAGAGTACACACAGCGGAATTATATATCTAACGCAGAAGCCTCCTGCTCCATTGCTCCTCCATAATTCGTCATAGCTAACCTGAATCCCTTGGCTACTCGTAAAAATTTAAGTACCCAAGAGTTTATGAAAAATAAAAGATAAACTCCAGGTCAGACATGGGCCTGGTGTGAGTAACAGGTTAAAGTTGCATAACTTTGAAAAACCTTTGAAAAGAAAGGTATCACGTAAGAATTCCCATACATAAACATGGAAAAGTTTTTACCTTACGCTAACCAAAATATTTGATAGGAAATCCGATGATATTATAATAGTGTCTAGGGTTTTCAAATAAATAGAAAATAGGCGAAATTGTTACATTCATTAAATTCCAGCTATTAGCCAGGAAAGTGGGTAATTCAATCAAAACCGTTGGCACTTATTGGATTTTGGATTCCATACAATGGCAGGGCTACTGGGGTACCGCTTGTCACAGTACGTGGCCTAGATCACCGTACCGAGGACCACTCTTGATCCCCTGCAACACAAGACCGGAACCGTTCCTTACTGAACAGTCCCGAACAAGACAACCCCATGGTTGGTGTACATCCAACCACTCACACAGCCGAAATAAAAAGGGACCTCTAGACAGGGGTAAATCTTGCTCTCCAGTGGGGGCCACCCACGAAGCCTTGCTGCACCTCCCCTGTTTTAGCCATTCCAGGTTGATGAGGCTTGAGGCTACGATTACCTTTATAGAACACATCTATCTTAGAATGCTCACCGTCCACCTGACGATGTTCTGAAAGCATTCAATCCATACAACTTCGTTCCGGGTTTGAACGAAACCGAAGGCATTATCTCGTTACACTCATTTTGGAATCACCCTCAGAGTTAACGACGATAACCCTTGCACTCTAAATCACCATCTCGAACCTATAAGTACTATTCCGTCAAACTCATTATGGAATCACCCACAGAGTTATACTGACGTATAGTTCTTACACCTCGAGTCATCACTTGCTCCACTTAGATTCACGACCTAACATTAATTGGAATCGATGTGGTTTTCGGATATCCAAATATGGAAACCCGATCCCGGTCTCATTGAAATCCAAAGCGTGTCTTTTAAGGCCAAGTTGTTTTAAAGTTTTAAAACAATTATCTATATGCTCACCGATAGATAAATCATAGATTCATAATAGGTAATCAACATTATCATCACAACAGATAATCTATATTATCATTATCAAAAGATAATCCAAATCATCATCACAATGCAACCAATGCATCCACATCACTCAACATTATTTATCTCATATATGAGATTCAAACCAATCAAGGCAAACAATATCATCCATCCATATAAGCAATGATCTATAATCACCAATTATAATTAATTTAAAGTGAATTAAATTAACTACATCGTTCTCTAATTAATTTAAAGTGCATTAAATCAATTACTTCATCAATATAAACCTTACTTACATAAGTAAAAATTAATTAATTAATCATCTTCCAATTAATCACTTTAATTAATCACCTTTGATTAATTATTCCTTAGTTACATTTATGTAATTACCCTTTAATTAATTTTATAAATTAATTATACTTAACCAAATACAGTAATTAACCTTTAATTACTTTACAAATTAATTACTATAATTAATTACATTAATCCTTAATTAATTACATTAATTAATTACCCTAATCACTTATTATTGATTAATTAATCTTAATTAATCAATCTTAATTACATCATTAATTATCTTAATTAATCATCTCTAATTACATTTAAATTAATTACCTTATTTAAATTAATTACATTAAGAAATTAATCATAATTTAAACCATATTTGTTAATCACCCTTGATTAACCCATTCAGTAATTAACTACCCTTAATTACTTTACCAAACAAATTAATTACCTCTTAATTAATTATCTCTAATTAATCCCTTGATTAATTCATAAAGTAATTATACTCAAATTACTTCAATCATTAAATCACCTTCAATTAATTACATACAGTAATTACCCATTAATTACTTCCCTAAGTAATTTCTCTTCATTTAATTACATTAAGTAATTATACTTCACAAAACATTAAATGATTATTCTAAATTAATTAAACTGAATTAATTAACTTAATCTAATCAACTAAACTCAATTAATTACAATTAGTAATTAATTCCTTAATTAATTCCATAAGTAATTATACTTAACAATTTACTCAAATGATTATCTTTAAATTAATTAATCTAATTAATTGTTAAAAATTAATCACATTGATTAATTATTAAATAATCCTTAGTTAATGACCCTCATTAACTATTAACAATTCATTAATTATTATTTTTTTCTAAAATAATTAACTTATTTTAAACATTATTGATGACAAATTAATTAATCATTAATTAACCCATTATTTAATCCCTAATTAATTAAATAATTAAGTGTTAATTAAAACTTAATTAATCCATTATTACTTGATTAATTAATTATTAATCATTAATTAAAAACTAATCTTATTTAATTAATTATTCTTAATTACAAGTTAATTATTCTAAAAATAATAATAAATCTTAAACCTTTAAGATTAAAACCTTAATTACTCTGAGTAATTATTTATTTCATTAATTTATTAAATAAATTAATTATTCATTTAATTGCCCTATTAATTAAATGAATTATAAGTCATTAACTTCTAATTTAACTTTAACAAGTTTTTTTTTAAAACCAATTTAAAACTTTTTAAATAATAAATAATACTTTTCTTATAAAAGAAATTTTTCAATACTTAAAACAAATTCCTTTTTAAATTCAAAATATTTAAATTTTACCGTATCACTCAAAATTGTTTTAACACTTAAATTTATAAAACTTAAATTTAATTTAAAACAAAGATTCAAGTTCAGATTTGAATCAGATTTAAACTATGTTTAAAACATTCTTTACATTTCAATTTCTAATTTAGATACAAATTTCCTTTAAAAACATTTTAAACAATAAATCCCTTTAAAGTATTTTAAACAAATTTGAATTTTAAAACTTCATTCATTTCCAGCTTAAGTTTCAAATTAAAACTTGAATCCATAAATTAAAATTAGATTTAAAACATATTTCAAATCTTTGCTTAATATTTAAATTCAGTTTAAAATTTTGAAAACATAACAGGATTTCTAACCTGTAACAAATCTAACTCGAGCTACTAATAATTCACTCGAGCCTAACCTAATCTTGCCCGAGCAAAACACTCACTAACTTGAGTAAAACTCGAGTATCATTTCATTTTAGAATTATTAAAAACTTTAAGGTACTGTCAGGTTTATCCAAAACCTGCAACAACAAAATACCCGATTCCCATCACTGCCACTTCGAGTCCAACACACCCTTGCTTCGAGCTAAAATATGAAACAACCCGAGAGTAATTCGAGTAACTTTCCATATGAATTCTTTAAAAATCAAAGTATTTACAGGTTTACCTATCTCTGTAACAACAGTATACCGAGCCTCACATCAATTTTATTCGAGTTCGCTACCCACATACTTCGAGCACAAATACACATCAACCCGAACAAAACTCAAGAAAATCCTTCTTCCACAAAACTGTCTTCTGATGCACCACGTACCGTGCACCTGCACCGACCCCACCGTTACCTCCGGCCATTCACGACCATCCACTCAAGTCGACGATCTTCCCCTAATGCCATTCCAACCATCAATTACACTGCAGAACCCCTAAATCAAATTCGAGCATTCGAGCTCAAAAATTTGAACAATGTCGAAACTGTGAATCATCAAAATCTCTCGCCTTCGATCGCCAAAATGACTTCACCTCCGGCTACTAACTCCTCTACACTTCATCAATCACCAACATGAATCTGGAACAACTCGGTCACTTAAAAAGATTTCGGTGATAAATTTTCAAATGAACAGAAAACTTAGGATTAAAAACTTCAATCCCAAATTAATTCTATCTCAATGCATTAATTCTCTTCTCCATATTCTTCCCTGCTTCTCCTATCTCCCCTCCATCACCAGAGAAGCCACTGACCACCCAGATCATCTAGAACGACAGTTACACCCAAAAATACCATTTCTGGTTAAACCAGAAATGCTCAACCATTCTTGAACTAAAATTCCTGATTTTAGTTTTAAAATTCAAGTATTGGGTTAAGTAATCGATTGATACTCTTGAATTTATGAAACGGAATGATCAAATTTTTGCTCACATACTGTTTTTCTGTTATTATAGAGTTCCCAAAGACAATACAGTTTTTTTTTAATTTTAAATAAAATTAAAACTTTAACTTATATTACATACACTATATATTGTTTTAAATCTTGAACCTTAACAAAAGTTTGAACATGAGATCATGATTAATCATATAATTCTAGGACAGGCAAAACTTATCATAATATAAACATGCATTCAGAAAACAGGGAATTACAACACATTCATCAACTTCAAACATGATTATCATAGAAATAAATCAAGCAACTATAATTACTTAAATTATTTTAGTTAAAAATGTTACTCACCTGATATGTCATTAGCAGAGCACATGTTTGACCAGCCTGAACCATAATGCTTTGATTTTCAAAAACTTCAAATTGCTTCAGTACTTTTAAAATCTGCAGTTTGCTTTTTAAAAACTTGCATCTTGTTTTGCTTTGATTCCCAACTTCAAGTTGCTTCTTTTTTTTATAAAAGCTTCAAATCTTGATTTACTGCAAATGCCTGCTGCATGCATGATTCCAGAAAGAATGCAGGCTTGGTTGATTTAAAACAGAAAATCAGAGACCTTCAGTTGCATGCAGGTTTTAGAATTTGCAGAATTGCTTCAGGTTTGTGAATTGTAGAATTTGATGATCAGGTTATTATGATTTGAATTTAAAGTTTTGAGAATGGTTCAAATAGTTTTTTTGGTTAGGAGAATTCTTGGTTTTAGATTTGGTTTGAGAGGGAGTTTGCAGATTTGTTCTTAAGCAAATTTGTTTTGATTAAAATTTCTGTTTTGAAGAAAGATGAGATTGCAGATTTTAGATCTGAAAACTTTTCTTAAGTTTGAAGAAGAATAGGAAAAAGAAAAATTGAGGTTAAGAAGAAATGTTTATATAAACAAAATTCTTGATTTAATTAAAATAAAGAAAAAGAAAAAAATTAAATAAGACACTTGTATTTAACCTTAACATTTGTCACATGGTTTATTTTATGGCTCAACATGTGTCATTTGAGTGTGTTAAGATACTAACACATGTATTAAGAAACTTACACATGTATATTAAAAGTGTTTTAAATTTTAATTTAAATTGTTTATAAATACTTTAACTTATTTTATTCCATATGTATATATAAATGAATTTTATTTCCTTTTAATTTTAGAAAACAAAACAAAACAAGTTATAAACAAAAGCTTATTCAAATATTTTCAAGTGTTTATTCTTTTAAATTTTCAAAACATTGAATTCCAATTTAAATTAAATTATAAACTCCAACTTAAAAATCAAGTTATATATATGCATATATAACTCTTATTAAATTTTAAAATAACAAATCCTATTTCTAGCAAAATTTATTTATGTTTATAAAAACTAGGTATTATCATTTTTATTTAAAAATAACAATATTAAATAATTTATAAAAGAGATTATAAATTACTTCTATTACTTAATAAATTAAGACCATATGTAAATTGTAATTTAAATTCTTAAAATTTCAAGTAATATTTTAAAAAGAAAATACAACTAAGCTTTTATATTAACCCTGATTTAAATTCATATTTAAGTTAATTAAATATGATCTAAACAAATTAGATTTACCTTTAATATTTACAAACCATATAATTATTTATTAAATTGTCTTGAAAAGTTAAATTTAAATCAAATTTCAAATTTATCAATTATAAATTAAAATTCGAAAATTGATTCCTTTACTAAATTCAAAAATCAAAGTTTATCTATTTCCAATATATACAATTATATATATTATAAACAGAAAACAATTAATTAGTTTTTAAAAGATAAAATCTTCCAATTTAAATATTTATTAAAAGAAGACTATTAGATCAATTCAAAATTTATTATTTAAAATTATCAAATCAAATTAATTTCTGACACAGATTATTAAATTTATATTGCCAAATTTCCGGGATATCACAATATGTTTTCTAACATTTATAAATTTAAGACCCGAAGTCATTATATAATTACCTCAAAACCCAAAGTTATCTATTTTTTCTATTCAAAATTCATAATAAATTATCCATAGCTTCGAATATTATGAGAATTTAAACTCATCTCCAAAATATGTTCTACATAACATATTTGAACTTCATTGCATTCGGAAAACAATTTGCACAATTTTAACCTTACAACCGAATAATATTAACCCACAAAAATCCTTTTTTTAATTATAACGTGGCATATAATCAAAGCATATCATCATTCATTCATCCAAATGGTTTTAAACCTTAAAATCGAATTTAAATGTTCAAGAAGACCTATATGAGATGGTTTAGATCACTATTCACCTTGTTTTGATAAGGAACTTGAGATTTGTTCTTGCTTTAATCTACCTAGCTTGAATTTTAAGTTCGAATTGATTTTTTGAGTCCTCTTCTCCTAGGGTTATGGCCGGCCTTGTTTATCCTTTGTTTATGTTTTTGGTTTATGAAAATGTGAATAAGAATAAGGTAAGGGTTTAGGGGTTATGGTATACGACTATTCCCTTTTTATCCTTGCCTTATTCTCTTAAATCTCTAATTTATAAATCAAACAGATATTCATTTAGTTAAGGCGAGACAAATTAGTTCTCAAATCTCAATTCCCTTATCACTCTAATCTCTACATTATTCTATTTACTTTATCTAAATAAATCTCCTGAATAATGCAATTTAAAATTAGAGGTGTTATAGGCTCGCCACCTTGAATAATTTCATCCTTAAAATTAAGAAAGGACTATATATTAAGCATATCGATCATTTGTAACATCTCCTAATTTCCATACTAGCCTACTTGAGTAGCAAGTAGTTTATATAAAGTAAATATATAACATACCCTAAAAGATATCAAGATAAGTATCTCTAATCTTGTTTTATGTCTCCTAAGTATAGTCCTTCTCGTTGTCGCTCCACTGAACTTTCACCAACTTGACTGTCTTGTCTCTTAACCTCTTCTTATCTCTCGCTACAACACGAACTAGTTTCCTAGCAAAGGTCAGATCTGGTTCAATTATTTAAGTCTTCCAATGCAATCGAAGGAATAGTAGTCTCTAGATCATGCACATAAGAAGATGAGACGTATGAAACACATTATGCACACCTACCAAACTACTCGGAAACTTTACTCTATATGCGAGCATTCAAATCCTATCTACAACTGGGAACGGTCCAACATATCTCGATGCTAGTTTCCTTGACTTTTGAAATCGTACCACACGCTTCATCGGTGATACCTTAATGAAAACGTTGTCTCCAATTGAGAAATCTAGATCCCTACGCCTCTTATCTACGTAACTCTTTTGCCTAAACTGATCTTCCTTCATCCTACTTCGGATCAGTTCAATCTTCTCCATTGCCTCTCTTACCAGATCGGGACCTGAGACTAATCTGTCTCTAGTTTCCAACCAACATGCTGGTGACTTGCTTGGCCTTTCGTACAAAGCTTCGAAAGACGTCATTCCTATACGATAACTATTATTATAGGAAAACTCAACTAAGTGTAGGCGATCTTCCCATGATCCACAAAAATCTAGCACATAAGCACTTAACAAATCCTCATGTACCTTGTTGACACTCTTTGTCTGTCGATTTGTCTGTGGATGACAAGCGGTACTCATATTGAGCTTGGTACCTAAAGTCTCAAGTATACTCTTCCAGAACTTCCTAGTAAATAATGAATTTCTATCACTTACTATACTACTAGCAATTCCATGCAGTCTACCTATGTTCTTCATAAACAATTCAGTTAAAACTGGTGTCGTCCTGGTTGACTTAACTGGAATGAAATGGGCACTCTTGGTCAACCTGTCCACCATGATCCATATACTTTCATTTCCTCGATTCGACCTTGGCAATCCGTCTATAAAATCCATGAATATCGAATCTCATTTCCAAAATGGTATCTCCAAAGGTTGAGGCAACCCACTCGCTTCTGATGTTTCGCCTTCACTTGTTGACAATTCACACACTGCTTTACCCACAAGCCCACATCATTCTTCATACCTTTCTAGTAGAAACTCCTCTTTATGTCTTGATACATCTTGGTTCCCCCAGGATGAATCATAAATTTTAATCAATGACATTCACTAAGAACTTCTCTCCTTAAGTCCCCAACATTCTAAAAACACAATCGTCCCTTCTTTCTCAACCATCCTCTCTGGTCAAGACTAAAATCTTTTATATCATCAACCTCCAATCCAACGTCAAGCCTTTTAATCTTCTTGTCTGCCAGTGGATCCACTTTATACTTAGATGCAATCCTTACTTGTCGAACTTCCAAGCAGAATAACTTGGCAATGCTCTAACTAGAATTAACAGTCGAACTTAATTGCACACTACAAGTAGTCAAAGCCTCTGGGTCCTTCCATTCCGTTAACATAGCTAACATCGAATTCTGATGTTTTCTACTAAGTGCGTCCACTATTTTATTTCCTTTTCTATGTTTATAATCTATACCAAAATCATAAACTGCTAAAAACTCCGAACATCGCTGCTGTATCATATTGAACTCCTTTTGAGAGAATAAATATCTTAAGAACTTATGGGCTGTGTATAACTCAAATTTCTCCCCTAAAAGATAATGTCTCCATACTTTCAGTGTGAAGATCGCCACTGCCAACTCTAGATCATGTGTAGGATATCTCACTTCATGTCGTCTAAGCTATCATGAAGTGTAGGCAATAACTTTACCTTTCTGTGTCAACACAACACCTAATCTGGTTTCACATGGATTGGTATGCACCACTAATTCTTGATTCTTTCTGGAGCTACTAATACAGGTGCATTGGACAAAAAATGCTTTAACTTAAGGAATACTTTCTCACATTTTCCAGACCAAATAAACTTCACGTCCTTCCAGCTTGGCTTAGTCAAAGGTGCTTCTATCTGCGAGAAATCCTTTATGAATCTCCGGTAGTACCCAGCGAGTCCAAGTAAACTTCTAATCTCAGTCACTATCTCTGGTCTCTTCTAGTTGTTAACTACTCGATCTTATCCGGATCAACTGACAAACCCTTCTTCGAAACCACATGAGCAAGAAACTTAACTTCTTTCATCCAGAAATGACACTTTGAAACTTCGCTTTCAGTTGATGTTGCATCAACGTCTCTAGCACTACTCGAAGATGAACTTCATGCTCTCTTTCATCCTTAGAGTATATTGAAATGTCATCTATGAATACCAATACGAACCTATCCTAGTGCTCTCGGAAAACTCGATTCATTATATCCACGAAGAAAGCTAGCCCATTTATTAACCCGAATGACATTACTGACCACTCATTTGAACCATACCTAGTCCAAAACACTGTTAGTGAAGTACTATCCTCTTCCACTCTTAGCTGATGGAAACCTGTTTCCAAATCCAATGTGGAAAATACTCTGGCTCCACTCAACTAATAGTCAATACACATCGTTAATAGCCCATCTGGTTTCTTCATGAACCCTGCGACCGCTCCCTAAGGCGAGCTACTTGGTCTAATAAAATTCGTTCTTTCTAAATCCACTCATTGCACCTTCAATTCCTTCATCTTGGTATGTGTCATCCTGCTAGGTGGTCTACCTATAGGTTTTTCTCCTAGCACAAGGTCTATCCAAAACTCAACAACTCGCTTCGTTGGTAGCCCTATGACTAGCTCAAAAACATCTGCAAACTCTCTTGCTACCAAAACCCGATTCAACTCTTCTTCTACTTCCATTGCATTCGGATAAGCACAAGCACTTAAGTCTATCTTATCCATCGAGTATATAATTCGGTTATGACTATTAGGGTGTCTTAGCGATATTTCCCTATCTTGGCAAAATATCCTGGCATCATATTTATCTAACCAATCCATACCCAAAATGATCCCAAAGCCTACGAAATAAAAAACATACAAACTGCATGCAAACTTATGACGTAACAACTTAAGTTCTAACTAGTCACATCTCATCCACAGAGTTGCACATCCTCCTATCGGGTTTGCAACCCTTAAGGAAGTAACAAGTATGAGGGTTCTAAACATAACTATCTACCGAACATTGAAATATAAATGAATGTGATACACTGGTATCAAATAGTACTTTAACTGGTATACTATGAATAAAAAGCATACCTTACGTCACAGTCTTTCCTTTCTCAATAGCAGTTGGTCTAGAAGAAGATGGTTCCAAAGCGAAATCCCGTCCCTTGTCCACTCTGAATAATTCTAGACACTGGTTCTTGTAGTGTTTAATCTGTTCACAGTTGGAGCACTTCACTTCTTTATTATCTACAACCTCTTTACATTTTCTAGTTCGACACTCATGAGCATAATATCCATTCTTGCCGCACTTGTAGCAAATTACATCGACCTACCCTTTCTTGGCAGCTCCTCCTTTTTGAGCTCCTTCCTTTTTACAAAATTTCCTCTTGTTTCCCTGAGAATCCTGGCTTCCAGCCCGCTTCTCCTTCTTATAAGTAGAAAGCATCTCTTCATTCCTGATTGCCATCTCCGCTATAACTGTACTTTGATCATGGAGGTGTGGCATAGTCACTGTGGAAATCTCCGGTCTTAACCCTCGAATAAACTTCTCGTTCCTTTTAATGGCAGAGTCAATGGTAGCATATCCATGTTTGGACAACTCATAAAACTTTGTAGCATACTCAATCACCGACATCTCACCTTGCACTAAGTCCATGAACTTTCTCAGCAATACTAACTTGGCAACTTCAAACAAGAACCTCTCTTCGAATCTCCTTCAAAATTCTGCCCAAGTAAACTCTTCCTCAAGAATCCTATGGTAACACTACTCCACCAATAAAGTGCTGCCCCCTGCAATTGTCGTGAAGCAAGTCTCCTCTTCTGCTCATCATCTAATCCTAAGTCAGCAAAAATTCTTTCACAGTGCAATAACCAGTTTTCTACTTCAATGGAATCCTTTCTTCCTAAAAATGGCTTCCTACCAAGACTGGGGTAATTCTTGCTCAGCTTGGCATAGTTATTGCCAACTGGGGCCATGGGATTTGCTTCTTGAATATTCACATCATTACCCCAATGACTCTTGCAGCTGCTTTAGCTTGCATCAGATTGACGAAGAACCGATACATATTCCCCATATCTACTGTGGGGTTCCAGCACCTACATTGGCATTTGTGTTTGGATTAGCATTTTCCTATCGACCCGGATTCCTTTGAGTGTTGGGTCGAGCATTTCCATTAGTTATGGTGCTTCTTCCACCAAGATTTCTGCTTCTGTTTCCTGCCTCGATACCTTCCTTTCTCGTAAATATGCATACAGGCTTAGTAAGATACAAGAGAACAGTCTAAGATAGAGGGGAATACATACTTGTATACACACACACACACACACACACACACACACACACACACATATATGTATAATAAACACAAGTACGTTACTATAGCGTTTACCCAAACCCCGACCTCATTATTCTTTGGATTATGTTTTGAAAATCTTATAGCTTCAAAGTTCTTTTAAATTTACATAAACCTATGCTCTGATACCAACTTATAACATCTTTCATTTGGAGGCCCAAAACTAACCGCTATGGATGCTGCAGTCATCCATAGATTATTCTCGATGACCAAATGCAGTAATTTAGATACATTGATATAACAGAGACCCATTAATATGAAAAAAAATTAAATTAAATTAAAAAAATTCTCATTTGATTACAGATAGCATTTCTAATTCATTACATAATCCTATATGCAAGCCCCGTTCAAAGAAATTACAACTTATTACAAAATACACCAAGAGCGACATATGAAGATGCCCCCTTAGTTGATTAGAGTCTAAATATAGGAACTAAGCAACTTTGCCATTACATCCAACACACAGTGGAATCAAATAGAAGAAAAACTCCTAATAGCTAGCTTGCCTCCTGTACATTTCTGAAAGCTTATTCGTCTAAAGGAAAAACTTAACTCTCAAACTACTCAAAATTACTTGAGCACCCAAGAGTTTAAGGGGGAAACATAAACTTTGAGTCGGATAAAAAGTCTGGTGTGAATAATAACCAACCATCTCGAACCATAAAGATATCTAGTGAGACTGTGCTGCTTAGCGGAACTGGTTTTCCCTTCATTAGTATCTCAACCCAATTTATAATAACCGTATACTGTGTACCTACATCCATAATGGTTAAGACATAATATAATAAAATGTATCATAATGATATGCAAACATGAAATATGCTTTGGATTTCCCATCACCATTCACCTAACTACCTATCTTAAGTTATAGTTTCTAAGATTACTATTAACCTCTAAGTTTTCCTGGACTAACTAATAACCTGTTCCAAGCTTACAGACTATCTCTCTGGTTTCATAGTTTATATGGGACCACTAAGTACCTGTTGGAGTCTACTAATAACACCATATAATCATAGTTTTCACGGGATCACTGCAAACCTATTGGATTCTCCAATAACATCTCTCATGTCATAGACTTTATGGGATGACCATGTACCTGTTGATCTCTTTCAATAATTCATTCCGAACGTAGTTTTCATAGGATCACTAAGAACCTATTGGCATCTGCCAATAACACTTTCCACATATAGTTAATAAGAACCTGTCCAAACCAGTAATTCTTTTATCAATCTTTGGGCATCCTATATTCTAGTCTGTCTAAACTCCTAGATGCAATTCTACTCACACAAGAGTTAACTCAATGTATATTCACTAACGGGTCAACCTAGCTAGTTATTCTTTACTTAACACCCCAAAATGCAGTTACAGGTAAATTATGAAGTGAGTATGTTTACATAAGCATACATGAAAACTAATCAAAACATAATAATATAAACATCCATGATTTAATTCGTTGTAATTATTTTTCTAAGGAAACATGGTTAATACCCTTAACCCACTATCTTTAGCAAAGAAAACTACTTTAAACTTCCAAAGTTAAATGCCATTCCAAAATTCTTTCATATTGCCATGGGTTTTACCTTTAAAGGATGAAATTGGGTTTCTTGTTTGAAAACTAAGGCTTTGGACTAGATCCTTCGGATCATTGTAACATCATGAGTTACCCTCCATCACTTTCCCTTTGGAAAGCGTTACTTAAAATATTAGACCTTCTCTTCCGAAATCATTAATACATACCTTTCGAAAGCATTAAAACCTTCATTTCAAAACACTTTAAGATATATCTTCCGAAACACTTAAAACTTACCTTTTAAAGGCATTTAGTTCAAGTAGATTTTTTAGAAGCATAGCTTTAATACCATTTGAAAGTATCTCTCATGAAATCATTGGTTTTAACATTAAATATAACTACTGTGTCAAACAGAACAAAAGCAAAAGGTTTGCTTTAGAAAGCATTAACCTTAAGAAAAAAATGGGGAACAGGATAGCTTCGAAACCATCCTTTAGAAACCATTTCCTCCGAAACCATCTACAAAAGCGACTAAAAGGACCCTTTCGAAAGCATTGGGAAGGCGACATCAACGTTAAATGAAAACCTTCCTTTCGAACTCATTATTATAAGGCTTTAAAGGAAAGCGGCCTTTAACCAATTCGAAAGGTATGAGTGCGGCAGCTAGGTGTCTAATGAGTTCAAAATTCAAACATTATGAGAATAAATTATCCCAAAATTATCTATTTCTTCCATTAAAAGTTCATAATAAATTATCCATAGCTTCAAATATTATGAAAATTTAATTCCATCTCCAAAATAATGTTCTACATAACATATTCAAACATCATGGCATTCAGAAATCAATTTGCATGATTTTAACGTTAAAATTAAATTATATTATCCCACAAAATCCATGTTTAAAGTATAACATAGCATATTAAAACATATCATCATTCATCCATCCAAAGGGTTTTAAACCTTAAAATCAAATTTAAACATTCAAGAAGTCCTACATGAGATGGTTTAGATCATTTTTCACCTTATTCTGATAAGAAACTTGAGATTTCTTCTTGATTTAATCTTCCTAGCATAAATCTTAGCTTCTAATTGATTTTTTGAGTTCCTCCTCTGCTAGGGTTATGGCCAACCTTGTTTCTCCTTTGTTTATGTTTTTGGTTTATGAAAATGTGAATAGGAATGAGGTAAGGGTTTAGGTGTTATGGTATACGGCTATTCCCTTTTTACCCTTGCCTTATTCTCTTAAATCTCTAATTTATAAATCACATATATATTCAATTAGTTAAGGCATGACCCTAATTAGTTCTCAAATCTCAATTCCCTTATCACTCTAATCTTTACATTATTCTATTTAATTTATCTAATTAAATCTTGGAATAATGCTATTTATCCTAGACTATAATAGTGAACCGTATTAAACCTAAAACAATGACAAACAAACATCCATAACTCGATATGGCTAACTCTAGACAAACCACATACAGGCTGGCTGAACCCCCAACAAGATTCGTCATAATTTAAAAATCTATTCACTATTTTAGGTCTCAATCCCAATCTACCCAAAAATAAATATGAAGGAATTTGAAACCTCGACGTCAAATAAAAAACATGTGGAAACACCATAAATGGAAAGCATACCTCAAATGGTAATGCCGTTTCCCTTCCCTTTTGTCGATGGAGAAGTTGACGAAATTGGAACTACATTCAATGCATATGCTCCCACGGTTTGTCCTTTATAATTAGTTTGGGGACGATCCTTCTACACTAGGTACAGGCTCTCACATCATAAAGCCTTCTCGATCAACTTCTTGAAGCTCTTGTCAATATGCCAATCAATTGCTTTCCAAGTTGATCACTTAACCCGATGATAAATTCTTCATTCTTTCTAAGTGGAGTATTAATGGAATATACCCTACTTTGACAAAACATCATATTCAGCTATATACTTCGACATAGACATATAGCCTTACTTCAAATCGACGAACTTCCAAAACAACACCGTCTTTTGAAAAGTCTAGATAAATTTCTCTTCAATGTGAACTATGAACTAATCCCAAGTAAAATGATCCTCGAGAATGGAAGTTATAAAGGCACTCCACCAGTGCATTGTTCATCTTTGGAGTTATTTAGATGTCAACTTCTACCTCATTGCATCATCTAACTCTACATCGTCGAAGATCCTTTCACAAATATACATTCCATCTTATAGCTCAATAGCCAACTCCATTCCAAGGAATGATCTGCCTCATAGATTCATTTAGTCTTTATACAACTTGGCAAAGTCTACTCTAGGCGTTTTCACTTTAGCACCATAATTATTTGGAGCAACTTGGGCATTCCAGAACAATGTTTTGCACCACCTCAATGAACATATTCTGCAAATCGGGGTTAGTGATTACCGATCCTACCCACTCCACTACCCTAAAATGGAGTCAATAACAGTATTTCTCATATGCCAAATCATTCCTAATCTATAATAAGGATGATCAGTCTCTCATAGAGGAAAACTGCATCGATAGTGCCGGTGTTCGCAATACAACTTATATAATATATATGCTAATATATAGTTTTGAAGACCAAAATATATAACAAATACACACTCTCTCATATATAGGTACTTTCTCAATCCAGTCTAAGGCAACAACTCATATCCTATCCCTATTGGAGCACAATATGAACTCATGTTAATCATGTAACCTTAGCTCTGATACCAAACATTTTGACCACCCAACAATTATGATGCTCCAATAGTGCACTATTTTGTTATATGTGCATCGAAGGTGTAGGGCAACCGTCATAGCCTTTTTATTTATGTTCGAGAAAAGCCTTTAGGCTTATATTCGAAAATACTTATGATGCAGGTAAAAAACGTAAGATATATTCCTGTTTGAATTATACCTCCCAAATACAAATAAAGTAAGACTCGAGATTTTTATTCACCAAATATAAGTTGTTTCCACTCCATCGTCATTAAAATATAGATTAGGAAGGGTAATGCTGAAGGCGGAGATAGTGATGGGACTTACAATTTTCGATGCACCCATGAAATAAAAACAATGTTGTAATTTTGGAACATTATATCCTGGATATGTTACCACTATTATTGGGTTTTGGTATTATGGATATTTTTTTTATGGTTTTGATTGACATTTTGAAATTTGAATATAATAGGTATTGTTGTTATTATTATATTTTTATCCTTCCACTATGAGATTTTGAGTGTGTAGATAAATAGCTCTATATGGTTCTTTTTACCAACCAACAGCCAGCTTTGAGACGGTTCTAAGTTTTGATAGGCCTTTCTAGTCAGAATTTGTACCTATTTCAAGGAGGGTTGTTGCACTTCTTACCGCATTGGTTATGTACTCCTAACTGATTTGGGCAATTAGGACAGCAATGGACTAGAACAGCCCTAAATCTTTGATGCTATAAACATGCTTGGTTAGTTGCGTGACGTTTGAGCTCCCTTTTCTTTGGGAGAGTTGTTCGTCCAAACCCTCATTATTTTCGTTTTTTCTTAGCTGGTACCATAGCATTCGTCGGAATCCCCAACAGACTGACCATTATCAACTTACTCAGCACCAATATTATCCTCTTATGGAACTCACCTTCAGAATCGCTGAGAACGACTCTTCCAAAACGATCGATATCAAATTACA
Source organism: Allium cepa (assembly GCA_030765085.1). Taxonomy (NCBI): domain Eukaryota; kingdom Viridiplantae; phylum Streptophyta; class Magnoliopsida; order Asparagales; family Amaryllidaceae; genus Allium; species Allium cepa. Next base: position 1,010,981,897 of record CM060945.1, on the reverse strand, counting down.
GTAGGTCGGTATTCATTTTTGGCTTCTCAACGGTGACTTTTCCAAGTCCTATTTTTGATGTCCCAACATCCCTCCTTTTTATCTTTTGCTTTCCATCACTTCGATTTCTATCTGATGAAGAAGAACTCTCTTCGTCTAAGTTAGAAGATGATGAATCTCTATGGCTTTTAAACTGCCTTTGAGATAGCTGAGTCATCATAGCTAAACTCCTCTCCATCCCCTTTAAAATGGAATTTTGGCCCTCCAACATCTTTATATTTATTTTGAACATCATCTGATCCAACTCCGCCCTTGTCACTACCTCTAGCGCATTTGGGATCTTAGTAGGAATAGGTTGATTCATTTCCTCTCCATGGTGAGAACCTTCATTTTCTGCCTTGGTGATGGATCTTAAAGCAGATGATTTCTCCTTATTCTTTTAAGGCTTCATTGTTCCTAGATCCAATGATAGACTTTCTTCCAAATCTAAGTAAATACAGATCTCCAACATCAAATCTTTAGATCTAGCTTATGGATAGCTCAAATCTAAATTCTAAGTTAGATTTACAATTGAGAATCTTGTTTCTCTCAATGAAAGAACCAAAATATTTGCTCCAAATGTGGTAAAAATACCAAATCAAATAACAAACAAAAATTGTAAAACTTAAGAGATTAAAGGAGACAAGAACACACAAGAATTAGAGTGGTTCGGATGAAAGCAATACCCTGTATCCACTATCAATTTTTTTTGCTGATTAAACTTCTTTTAAAAAGAGGATCTTACAAAGAGAATTTTATTGTTCGGTATCGAATAACTCGAACAAGAATTTGATCGAGTTTAGGTGTAGAATCGAATAACAAATGATTAGAGAGAAAAATACCCCTTTTCCAAGGTACCTTCTCCTCTATTTATAGCCGAAATCCATCACCTAAATCGTTGGAAATTTCTCAACCAAGTTCTCCACTTCAATCCCAAAGTTCGAACAAAAGACCATAGCCAAAATCATGAATAAACATGGATCAATACTAATTCTTAAGGATAGGTACCAAGTTATGTGGCTTTGTCCTTTTATGCTTTACTTTGGCTTTATCTTCCACCTTTTAACTAAGTCTTGTTGACCCATCATACTTTACAAAACTGATCACTACCGAGTTATGGAAATGATGGATCAGTACTGAGTTATGGACTGAACTTAAATCTTTACCTTTTTAGCTCCTCATCATTTGATTTGTCCAAAAAATGGCTAAGTGCTTTCTTATTGCAAATAAGGATACCACCCATTGGGACTTCATTTGAATTTTTACATTAGACTTGCATTCTTGACTTCTTATCCATCTCAAAAGAATTCAACGGTTCTGATTCATTGTGATATTGTGTGGTTTAAAAGCCGAATAACATTAAGAAAATTCTTAAAATTATTCTTTAATAATAATAACAAGATTGATGTATTATACGAGGATATATTATAGGAGCAGTAAGATGAAGATCGATGTAGCACCCTTGATTTTCGTATAGCATTATTTAGGAGATTTAATTAGATAAATTAAAGAGGATAATGTGTGGCATGATAAGAAAATTGATAATTGTTGACTAATAGGGGTTGTGCCTTAAGTAATCAATTAATAAGATTGATTGGAACATAAAATAGAAAGAAATTAATGAGCGGGGCATAATGAGAATACCTCCTTTATTCATTTCTCTAACCCTTCCTCTCTCATTCATTCTCATTTAATTTTCTAAATCAAAACAAAACATAAAGAAGGCCAGCTATAACCTAGGGGAAGAAAAGAGGAAACCTAAGGAATTCAAAGGAAAACGCTAAGAGAAATTAATCTACATCAAACCTCAATCTCTCTTATCCAATCTTAGATTAATAATAATACCCATCTCATTTATTTATGCTTATTTTTGGGTCTATAATTGATTTGTGAATATTAATGATTATCATTTTCGGATTGAATAATGATTTATTGAAATATCATTATTGAAATATTTATGGAATTGTTATAGTAGGTTATAAAGGAAAAATCTAAGTTTTTAATTCTCTACTTGATTTGAAATTTGAATATGTTATGTAAAACTTTATTATGGAGATGAGATTTTTTTCATTTCATAATTTTCCAAGTTCATACGAATATTTTATAAATTTCCAAAGAGGTAAAAGTGTCTATGTTGGGTTTTAATTATTAAAAATAATTAAATTGATATTTTGGTCACGAAATTATTATATAAAGAAGAAGATGGGAATTCAATTTTTTGGTGATTTAGGGGAATTTTTCCCGAGTGGTTAAGATTTTAATGAAGTTATTATGATAGGAAAGCTTTTAATTAATATAAGTTAACAGTGTTAATTATAAAGGTTTGCAAATCATCTTAGGAAAGTAGAACTTAATCTACCAGTAATTACGGAATAGAAAATGTAAAGAAATTTGTTATCCAATGAAATTTTGACAAGAGGCAAGAGTTGGTGAAAAATATTAGCTTAAAAAGAAAATAAAATAGTTTTAAACTTATTTACTGAAATGCCATTATAAACACTCGACGCCCCTATTATATTGAAATTCGACATCTATAATAGACAATATCTAAAACAACTACTTTATAGTTAAATGAGGTACCGAATTTATAGGTTCGACAATCATATGGGTTGATGCATGCGATATTTTCTTAGTAGATATGTGATGTACCTGCTTGTTTAGAAGTTCAATACCAAGTACCATTGGGGTTCAGTATTTCAATGTTATTGAGGCTTGGCAACCTATTGTTAAAACCTAGTATTTTGGTATTTTGATAGTGACAACAATACATCAATATATTGTTTATATTAACCACTTATGTAGGGAAAGATCGATCAAAAAAGAAAGCGTACTTGACAAAAAGAAGACCAAGTGACTCAACAAATGTAATATCAGTCGGAGTCTAGAATGATGTGTATTGTTAAAATCTCTTCTAGTGGTATATATTAGCACACACAAACACAATACAATTTTAGAAAATCAGTTTGTACAAACTTACATCAACCAGTAGAATAAATCATTACCTTCAGTCGACTGACTGAAAGATTATGAATAAAAAGTTCACGCTAACAAGTCCGGACGACTGACACTCATGTCAATCGACTAAACCTGTGCAACAACTATAAAATTCAAACTTTTTTGAACGAGTGTGTTACTTCCTGAACTATGATTCCTCTTCGATAATGGTTGTAATCCCTTCATTAACAATTAGAACTCCTTCCTTTCATCACTACTCTTCATAGATAGTTGCAATTATTAGTCATCTATGTAAAGCAATTCATTTCAAAGATTTAACAAACTGATACTTAATTCTATGTATCTCATTTTTGAATATTCTTAATCATTCATTTCAATATATGGCTTTCAATATTTGATCGCACAATCATTCAAGAATACTTTCTTGTGATCAAATTACTTCCTTCTCTTCACAAGCACACGTTATACCATAAAGAAGAATATTATAGAAAGAGTGTACTATGTCGAATAATCAGTGCTACTCAAGAGCATAACGAAGTCATGAATTATTCTATTTTTGTAGAAAAGTCCTATTCGATTGTCTAGGCTGTTGAAGAACTATGTAACATCCCCCATTTGGAGAACAAAAACTAACTACTACAGATGTTGCAATCATCTATAGTTATTATTTTCCGGTGATCAAATGTGGTGATGTTAAATGCATTGATATATCAGAAATGCAAGGATATGAAAAATTTTGAACTCAATTTTAAAACAAATTTCTCATTCTAATTCAAATAGCATTTTAAATTCATTACACAATCCCAATTCATAAAATACATTCAAAGAAAAATAATATTACAAATTGCGCAAGAGCGACATATGATGATGCCCCCTTGCTTGTTTAGAGTCTAAATATTGACACTAAATAATTTTTTCATTGCATCCAATTACACAACGGAATCAAATATAAAGAACTTCTAATAGAAAGCTTGCCTCCTACATGTCTCCGGAAGCTTATTCATCTAAAGGAGAACATGAAAACCTTAGCTTTAAAATCACTCAATATCAATTGAGTACCCGAGAGTTTAAGGGGAAAACATAAATTTCGAGTCAGACAAAAAGACTGATGTGAATAATAACCTATCATCTTGAACCATGTAGATATCTAGTGAGACCATGCCGCTTAGCGGAATGGCTTTTCCCCATACTAATATCTTAACCCAATTTGTAATAACCATATACTGGGCACCTGCATCCACAATGGTTAAGACATAACATAATAAAATGTGTCATGATGGTACGCAAACATGCAATATGTTATGGGCTTCCCATCCCCATTCACCTGACTATCAATCTCAAGATATAGTTTCTAGGGTCACTATTAACCGATTAGTTTTCATGGGCTGACTAATAACCTGTTCAATTCTTTATGGATTTCATATCCACTCTCATAGTTTTCATGGGATCACGATGAACTTATTGGTTTCTACCAATACTATTATACAATCGTAGTTTTCATGGGATCACTATGAGCTTATTGATCTCTTTCAATAACTTATTCCAAACAAAGTTTCCATAGGATCACTAAGAACCTATTGGCTCCTATCAATAACAATTTCCATAACATAGTTTTTATGGGCTTACTAAGAACCTATCTAAACCAGTAGTCTTTAGATCAGTCTTGGGCAGCCTGTATTCTAGTCGGTCTGACCTCATGGATGCAATTCTACTCACATAGGAGTTAAATTCAATGTATATTCACTACTGGGTCAACCTAGGTTGTTATTCTGCCCTTAACACCCCCAAGATGTTGTTATGGGTTATAAATGAAGTGAATATGGTTACACATGCATTCATGGTAACTGATCAAATAACACAACATTATAAACATCCATGGTTAAATTCCTTTTAATAATTTTTCTAACGAAATATGATTAATACCCATAACCTATTATCTTTAGTAAGGAAAGCTTTCTAAAATTTCAAAGTTAAATGCCATTTCATAACCCTTTTACATTGCCATGGGTTTTTCTTTGAAAATGAGATTATTTCCCTAATTTGAAAATTAAGGCTTTCAACTATATCCTTTGCATCATTATGACATCATGAATTACCCTCCATCACTTTCCCTTTCGACATCATAGAGCAACCAAGCCCTTTATCACCTTTCATTTAACTAATGGGTTAGGAGCAAGCGACTATGCCCCTTTCAACACCTTACTCTAGCGGCAAGAGCCTTCGAATTCATTGCTTAAAATTTTAAATATCCTCTTTCAAAACCATGAAATATAACTTTAGAACACTTGAAAACATTCCTTTCGAAACACTTAAAGACATACCTTTCGAAAGCATTGGGTTTAAGTAAGAAGTTATGGAAGCATAGCTTCAAAACCAATTAAAATTATTACTTTATAACCATATTTTAAAAACAAGTCAAACCACAAAGTAAAAAAAGGTTATACATTCGAAAGTTGCCCTTTCGAGAACTTTAGGGAAGGCGGCTTCCACGGTACGCGGAAGGTACGTAAGCGAAAGCAACCCCTTTGCACACATTTTTGAGGTTACAAAAACACAGCCTCTAACTAAGGTAGAAGAATTGGTGTGGCAGCTAGGGTATCGAAGGTGTTCAAAAGCGGCAACCCTTTCGAAAGCAAACTTTTAGAACAAGGACTAGTTAATGGGTTCAAAAGCAAATAAAAGCGGCTTCAACCCTTTTGCAAGCGTACTTTCAACACTATCCTTTTCCTTCCGCCTTTCTCCAATGCACTACGTATCAAATGTTTGATATCATGGGCATTGGTTTCAAATGGGTGTAAAAGGTTTGCAAGCTGGAGTATGGTGACGGAAGCAAGCATAGCAAGAGGCGAAGCGGTAATTTAATTTAAAGCTGATTTTGTAACTTTTAAAGCAATTCCTTTTCACTTAACTTACATAATTTTCCAAAATATAATTGGTTGCCAATATTTTACCAAAATTATTTTCTAAAACAAAATGTCGAACTCAGCATTGAACAATTGAAAACATTTTAGCACATAACCTATTGTTCTTCTTAAAATAACTAAATCGTTTAAGCCCTTCAACTTAATTAATGTATTAACCATAATTATGTACTTTGGAAAAATCCCTGTAAATCAAATTAAATCAAATTAATCATTCTCTTCCCTACATCCAAATTTTTACGCCAAAAGCAAATTTTAACCGTTTAAAATGTTTAAAACCAAATTAGTCATTTTCTAAACTTAGCAAATTCTATAAATCCATATTAACTTGGAAAGTTATAAAACTTGAAACCCACAACTGAAATAATATTTTTGACCATATATTAAAAAAACAACTCCATATGATATGTTTTCTAAAGTAAATATGTCATAAAATTTGTATTAAATCATATAAATCATCAACAAGCATATAAGTCCATTTAATCTATCAAAACATATCATCATTCATCCAATCATATGGTTTAAAACCTCTACCCAAACTAAAACATTCAAGATGGCTTATATGAGATAGTTAAATTGTTATTCACCTTGTTTGAATGAGAAACTTGAGATTTGTTTTTTTTTAATCTTTCTAGCTTAAATCTTTACTTCTAAATGGATTTTGTGCTCCTCTTCTGCTTAGGGTTATGGCCGGCCTTCAACTCTCTTTGTTTTTGTTTTTTGTTGATGAAAATATGAATGAGAATGAGTAAGGAGTTTAAGGGTCATGGTATACGACTATTCCCATTTTGCTCTTGCATTATTCTCTTAAATTTCTATTTATAAATCAGACTTATAATTTCATTAGTTAAGGCACGACCCTACTTAGTTTCCAAATCTCAATTCCCTTATCACTCTAACCTCTACCTTATTCTATTTAATTTATCTAGTTAAATCTCTTGAATGATGTAATTAAAATTAAGGGCATTATAGGCTCTCTTCCTTAAATAATTTCGTCCTTGAAATTCATCAAGGATTATATACTAAGCGTAGCATCTATGAAATCATTTGTAACATTTCCTAACTACAATACTAGCCTACCTGACTAGTAAACAATCTATATAAAGTAAATGTAGAACATGCCCTTAAAGCAGATCAGGTTAAGTATTCAACGTTTCGATTTTTTAAGTACAGTCCTTCTCATTATCGCTCCACTGAACTTTCACCAACTTGATTATCTTGTTTCTTAACCTCTTCTCATCTCTCGTTACAACCCGAACTGTTTGCCTAACAAAGGTTAGATCTGGTTCTACCATTAAGTCTACCAATGTAGTCAAAGGGATAGGAGTCTTTGGATCATGCACGTACTTACAAAGGTGAGACACATGAAACACATTATGGAGACCTACCAAACTACTTGGAAACTCTACTTTGTATGCAAGCTTTCTGATCCTCTCTATAACTGGGAATGGTCCAACATATCTCACGGCCAGTTTTCCTGACTTTTAGAATCGTACCACACCCTTCGTCAGTGATACTTTAATGAAAACCCTATCTCCAATTGAGAACTCTAGATCCTTATGCCTCTTATCTACATAACTCTTTAGTCTAAACTGTGCTTCCTTCATCCTACCTCGGATTAGCTCAATCTTCTCTATGGCCTCTCTTACAGGATCTGGACCTAAGAATAATATATCTCCAATTTCCAACCAACATGCTAATGACCAGCGTGGCCTTTCAGACAAAGCTTCGAAATGCGCCATTCCCATACTAGTCTGATAACTGTTATTATAGGAAAACTCAACTAAGTGTAGCGATCTTCCTATGATCCAGCAAAATCTTGCACACAAGCTCTCAACAAATCCTTGAGTACCTTGTTGACTCACTCTGTTTGCCCATTTTTCTGAGGGTGATAAGCAGTACTCATCTTGAGCTTGGTACCTAACAATATGTAGACTCTTCCAAAACTCGCTAGTAAACAAAGTATCTCGGTCGTTAACTATACTACTAGGAATCCTATGTAGTCTAACTATGTTCTTCATAAATAATTTAGCCAAAATAGGTGCCATATCCTTGTTGACTTAATTGGAACAAATGGCCACTCTTTGTTAACTTATCCACTATGACCCATATACTTTCATTTTCTTGATTCGACCTGGGAAACCCATCCATAAAATCCATGGATATTGAATCTCATTTCCAAACTGGTATCTCCAAAGGTTGAAGTAACCCACTGAGCTTCGGATGTTCGACCTTTACTTGTTGACAGTTCATGCACTACTTTACCCACAAGACAACTCCCTCTTAATACCTTACCAGTAGAAACTCCTCTTCATATCCTGATACATCTTGGTCCCAAGATGAATCGTAAATTTTGATCGATGGCATTCTTTAAGGATCTCCTTACTTAGGTTTTCTACACTCGGGACACACAACCATCACTTCTTTCTCAACCACCCTCTCTGGTCAAGACTAAAATCCGTAAGGTCATCAATCTTGGTTCCGGCTTCTAGCCTTCTAATCTTCTCAGCTAACACTAGGTCATCCTTCTGCTTAGATGCGATCCTTTCGATCATTCTCGGACGAACTTCCAAGCAGGATAATGTAAGGATCGCGATTTTTCGTTCCCGAAAAACCGAATAGTTAGGGTTTTAAGAAAAAGAAAGAGGTAGAAGAAGAGAGAAAAGATAGAACAGAACAGAAAGAAAATAACAGAACAATATCAGAATCTCACAATCGCAGCGGAATAACACATAATAAATAAATGAATAATCTTTAAACAAAGAACTATATCAGTTATTACATTACATTACATTTCATTTCATTTCATTACATCATCAGAGTGTACAACTATCAAACAACAATAAACAGAACAAACAGCGGAAAAGAAATACTATATACTAGTAATACGCCATGCCATCCATCTTGCCTCCAGCAACTCCTGAATTCCAGAATATCCTGATAAACCTTAACTCTTGACTGCCCGTGTGGAAATTGGTGGGCACCCAGAGTTTAGGAAGGAAAACAATAAACTCCGAGTCAGTCATGTGACTGGTGTGAGAACTCAAAACAGTTTATTTTATCTTCAAAAATAAAATAGAGGAATATTTTTAAAGTCAATTCGCAATGCTTTTAAAAATGAGACTACCATAAGGCCTCCCGCACACGCACACAATGCAAACGCAGAATCGGAGGAGATTTCTCCTTATGATAGTCAAAGATGCTTGATACGTATTAAAAAGAACATTTGATATTATTACTGTAACGACCCGCCTTTATAGACAATTTAAATCGACGATCAAATACACATGTCGATTCCAAACCATTCAAAAGGGCAGATAGTTATTGGGGTAAATAAGAAAAGAAAAGAAGAGAAATAAAGGAAATGAAACAACACAGAATCTCGCAGCGGAACGATAAAATATAATAGTCAAATAAACAGTTCATGAAGCTGTTTACTATACTTTGACAATTATTTATACAACATTTATCACAGTTATACATATACAACAGAACAATAAAATAATGCATCAGATAGCATGATGCAAGGGTAATAATAGTAATAGTATACCAAATCTTCGTCTTCATCCTCCAGAATAGATCTTCAAAAATCTGAAAAACTCAGGACTGACCCGAGCGTAATGAAAAGGCAAAACACTCGAGTCGGGACTAAAATATCCTTATGAAAGTTAAATCAATCGTAAATAAATATGAGTGTAACGGCGTCAGAGATGTTTACGGGGTTTGACATCTCATATCCAGTGTCAACGTGCGTGCAATAACTTAAGAGATGTTACGGGATTTTCCATCTCTTAAGGATCCGTTAAACTATCTACTATGTAGTAATGTACGCTAAGTAGATAATGTCTATCAGTAATATAAAGTATCAAAATAGCGTTAAGGCGTTACCATAACCCCCTTAACACATTTTTATAATGCCATAGTCTATACAGCACCGTAAGCCCCACCGTAAACTGGTGGTTATCAGAGGGTACCCCATAGGTATAACACAAAACAAAACGTAGTGGTCGCGAATAGGATAATCAGTATGACAAGGTACATGAGGCGATACCAACTAGGATACTAGTAGTTGCGTGATCCGGACTGATGTTGGGCATAGCCAGCAGCCACCCCGACACCGCGAAACAACACTCCCAAATCAAGGGGTGCACCCAAATCGAATTACAAATGTAATAGAAATGGTATCGAAGAAGTGTGTCCGCTAGAGGTGGCAAACCTCAATGGCCCGGCGCGGCTCCTGTTTTAGTCATGTCAGGGGTCATCCAATATCGTTCTCTTTCTTCAGTCAACGCGTTCACCAAACCATCCACTTCATTCTGGATCAACACTCCGCGTATAATAGTTATTAAAGTGGTTTTCGGTATCGACAGAGAGTATGTCCATCTCCGATCCCGGTCTCTTTAATAACTACGTATTATTACACCGTTGGCTCTTTTACATTTCAAATCGATTTAAAATGGATATCAAAATATCATATTCGCTTCAAAATCAAATTCATTTCAAATATCATCGTGTCTATTAAAATGTCAGATTCCGTTTCAAAATCATTTTTCGTCTCAATATCTTATTTCGATTTCAAAATCAATTCGAATTTCAATTTAGGTTGCAACTTCATTTAACCCAATTCGTATTTAAATTCAATATTTGAATATAAACATTACACCTTATTGACCAACTTAGAATTTTAGAAAATAGTTTTAAGGAGTTTAAAAGTAGTTTTAAATAATTAAAATAGTTAAAATACTTAAAATCTTAAAATGGATTTGAAATAGATAAATTAGTTTAAATAATTTAAATTGGGTTAAGTAGATTAAAATAGTTTAAGTATTCCAAAATGGTTTATATAACAGAGTAATTTGGAAAACAAATTAAAACAGCTTCAAAACCAATCCATTTCAATTATAACTTCCCAATTCAAATAAATTTCAATTTCCAATTTACCGATTCAATTACGATTTCAATTCAAATCAATGTCAACTTTGACTTCAAATTTATTAAATTTTACATTCACCTTAAACTTATTCAATTCCAATGTATATCGATTTTTAGCATGATTTTTCAAAATATCAATTTTTAACACTTAAACAAAATTTTCCTTCAATATTCAAATTTAAATCCCACTTACAAATATGATTCAATTTCAAGCTCAATTTCAAATATCATTTTATATCGATTTTACTTAGTAATATTCAAAGCTCGAATTAAGGTTCAATCTTTTAAAACGAATAAATTTCCGAACTTCAATCATAACCCAATTTTAAATTTCAAGGTCTCAACTTAAATCATTTGACAATTTCTTTTAACCAAAATCTATTTCAACATTCCAAACTCATTTTTTCGATAAATTTGATTTCTATAAATTTATTTCTATTTATAACTTTTAAATCAAAACATTTAAATAAATTTCAAATCGACGATTTTTAAAATTATTAATTTAGCCAATTCGGTGTCCGTATATAATTTTCTATCCTATGGCCAAGTAATTATTTATTTCAATTAAATGTCAAGGATGAATATATATCACTTAAATCAAATCACGGTGTCATATGTATGCATAACAATATATATAAGCAAATAAACATCCAAACATTTAACTATCAGCCAATAACATCCATCGACATACATCATCCAATAGGCAATACAATTCATGGCAATTTCATAGTTATCAATGTCAGGTAATTTAATCGCAATTCAATTTCAATTTCAATTTAACTATCAATTTAATTTTCAATGGTTAATTCAAATGACAATCTATATGACAATCAAATTCTATCAAACAACGACTAATAAAATTCATATCGAATATAACTAGCATAAAGATATTTAGTACGTTGTGAGCGTTATAAAACACTCACCTTGATTTCAATGTAGTTCCAGCGCTTTATTTCGAATAAAATTAAACGAGCTTTTAATTTTACCCGAAATTTTCACTATCTCTAAACGATTCCAATCCAGCTCCATAGTGTAGTGCTCGTCCATACGACTCCAACAGAACTGATTTCGCATTTTTTCGATCTCGTATGAAAGAGTTACGACATTTATAAGTTTACTCGAATTTAAATATAAATAAATTTCATTTTCCTTTATTTATTTTAACCTGCATTTATCACTGGCCGTTGGATCTCAAACCCCCAAATCCAGGCCGCACTCCCTTTTCTCCCTCCCCCTTCGTTAGAACGCACGCAAGCTTCAGACCATAGAACCCACGCACGCCACTAGCCCCTCGAATAACGCGACCTTCCTGCTGCCGTTCGCCTCGATCAGAGGCCACCATCTCGAAGCTCAGTGCCAACTCCACCTTCACCCACGGTTTAGTCGAACTCGGCCTCCACCTCAATTTGAAAAGTGCGCTCGAACGCACATACTACACGGCTGTCTTCTGGCTCACATCGACAACGATACCCAAAATCCACCGTTGGATCTGAGCATCGCTCTGCCCTCTACGACTTCCATTTAGAAAGTTTTCGAAATCAAAGCATGGATTAAGAGTTTTGGATGGGAGAAGTTTTGAAGTTTTCGGCCATTGATCCATGAAGTGGCGGCCACGAACCCTAAACCCTTTTTTTTTATTTTAGAATAAAAGGCTATTTATAGGAAACGACGAACACTATTCAACCCGGGTTTTCCGAACTCCGATTTATGCGCGGTAACCGGCGTTTCTAGGGTTTATCCCGCGTCCCGGACACAATGGAACAGGTTTCGGAAGCTAATTCGATCGTATGTGTGAGTTATGGCAATAAATGATCGATTTTAAATTAAAACGATTAAACGATTTCCTATGCGTTTTGGCTCGCCCCGAACAAACGGTAAATCCGATTGACATGAAATTTGAAATCTTACAATAATATCACATTACGGATCCGATGAAACTGGTTTCGTCGAAATCCGAGACTACTTGAAAAAATTACTATTTTAACTCGCTAAATTAATATTAAAACCATTTCGATGCGTTTCGAGCTGCCACGGTCAAACGACTACTCCGATTGCTACGAAAATTGAAAACCAATAATAACAAATTATTACGGATCCAATGGAACTAGTTTCATCCAATTTTGAGACTGTTCAAAAATTGGCTATTTTTCAGTCGATAATTAAATATTAAAATATTCAATTTTCACAAATAAATTTTAAATTCAGTTTTAAAAGTTCTACAACATCATTCTTACTTTAATATGATAAAATAAAATTTTACAAATCATTTTTAATCCTACTAAACCCGTTATTCAATTATCCAATAATTTGAAATTTTAAAATCTTATTAACTCTATTATAATCCCAATATAACTTCCATTCACTTTGGAAACCAATTTGAATCATATTAAATCAAATTTCAATTATTCATTCTATTTTCATATATTGAATTTCAATATCAAATTAATCATATCAACTTCGGAATTTAATTATTCAAACATTTGTAATATTAAATTTTAAACAATTGGATTATTCTTAAATCACTATCTTTTGAAATATTCAAAACGAATTTAAAAATTTAAATTTTGAACGAATTAAAATTTATAGAACAACCATTTCCATTATACGGTTATTCAATTCCCATTATTAAATTATTCAATAAATTCCAAATATTTAATTTACACAATTTACCTGTTCAATATTCAATATTTGATTTTAAATAGATTTTACTCATCAATCAATTACTCTATTATACCCAATGAATTCAATATTTATTATTATTCCAAACGACTTACAATTTTTTTTCTAACACAAAAACACGAAATCTTATTAAATTAGCTATTTTAATTATCGAAAATTTACGGGTCGTTACAATTACTAGTGCATAGTGTAGAGGAAATCATTTCGAAAATAAAGATATAAATCTTAGCCAACATACGACCATTATCGTATGCCTACTATAGCTACCATGTTCAATAGCAGGTTACCGCCACATTCCATGGCAGGTTATACAACTAAAACCATACAAGATCGTATTGTTTCTTTGGATTTCCAACAAATGGTTAGGCCAAGGAACTTCCCATCGCCACATGGAAACGCCTCTGGAATGACGTCTCGAGAACCAAACCGGATCTCTGTCAACACAAGGTCGGGTTATCCCTAACTGGGTAACTACTGACACGAATATGCCATCCCCCGATCGTAACCGATCTACATCCGAGGATCCTCGATTTCCAACAACCACAAAGTAATAAGTTTGCAGCAACAACATAGGTTAAGTATCTGGGCTCCATACCATGATACCACCTCTATCCAGAAGGAATGACATATCCTAAAGGGCGCTACCCCTAATAACCTTGTTGCATCCTTCCTGTTTTGACCATTTTCGGGGTGTGAGGTCCGACGAAGTCTCGTCCACAAAGCCACGCTTTAGTACAAAGCCATGCTTTGGGTCAACAAATGATCAAAGTCATGATCACAAAGATAAATGATCAAACAAATGATCATATCACAAATGATCAAACAATGATCATTTCACAGCAACACTCAGCATGTCACATTATCAAATTGGGAATATATCGCTGATAACCATCAACTACATAACCTCTGAGCTCATACGTCTCATAGAAGGGTGTTAAGCTAAGAGAATAAATTCTCCGCCACCAGCAGAAATATATTTGAAAGAAATCAGCTTTATATCTCAATTTGTAATGTCAGACATACAATCAATACAAGTCTGTTCCGGGATCGAACAGAACTGAAGGCACTTACAAAGAAGTCCTTGCAATCCGGATATTCACTAATCACGACCGGACTTCCCATCACATATGGAGTCTCTATACCGGGGACCAGTCGATGCAAAGACAATCGACGAGTTGTTCTTTCGCTTTTGAAAATATCCGGTCTTCAACACCGGTCTTCAAATGCAATTCATAACGATGTATCACATATTCGGAATGGGTTATACGATCCCAAGGTCCTTTCTCGGCTAACCCGAATAGTGAGCGCTTATTTAAAAATAAGTGTGGCATTCAAATTCAAGAAAATCACAACAAATACCCATTCAAAGGTAAATATTGATAGTCAGTTATTGAACTATCAATGGATATGCACAACATCACCAGATTCCAAATAATTTTCCAAATTATTTATTTTCCAAAAATATCTTTGCAAGATATATAATTTTCACACTTCAACCATTTGAAAACAAATTTCAAATCACTTTTCACCTTTACCTCTTTTGAAAACAAATTTTAATCATTTTCCTTACGCGGAAATACTTTCATTTCAACATGGTTCATTTAAAACAATTAAATAAATCCTTAACGATTTACTTTATATTTACGTCCAAAATCCGTAAATTTATTCCCACACTTCAAAAATAAATCAACGTTTATTTTTAGACAAATTCCCTTTTCTTTTATAAATTCCATAGTGAATTTATATTTCAAAATATCTATGAATATACGATTTCAATTATTCATTTTCAATTTATCTTCAAAAAGATAAATTCTCAAAAACGTTTCATTTTACATTGGAAAAACATTTCCATACTTATTTATTAATAAGTAATTTCACAAATCCATTTATTTTCAACACTTGGAAAATATTCAATATACTTAAATCGAAATTAAGTATATATTTCATTCTTTAAGGAAATCATTCTCTTAAACATATTTATTTGGGCCAAAACGAATGTTACGTAAAGCATCGTTACGACAACCCAAAATCACTAGTATAGAGATTCGAAATTAAGATAGATATATAAATCCTAATACTATATAAAACATTTCCTTTCGGAAATCATTTACTATAACAACAGTGTTATAGTCCACCATTTCCTTCTATTTCTCGAAAACGTCTATTTCAATAGTGAATGTTGAAATCTATGGTTTCGAATCTTAACACATTTAAAAACATCGTTAGATCGTTTTAATTCTATTTAAAACATCACATCCAAAACATTTTCTTTAACATATTATTCACTATTCAAAAATGTGAATATACTTCGTTAACCAATCTCATCACTTTCTGTACATTTTATTTTAAAGGATTATTCACTGTCTAAAACGTGAATATAACTCCATTAATAAGTTACAACAATTTTACTTATCAAAATAAGTCGTTTGCGGATTAATAAAACAATGTTTATAAATTCCATTTCTATTTATTTTATAACAACTTCCTTTTTATAAACCTCCTTTATTAACATATTTCAATTTATAAGTCAATTATATACCAAAAGTTCATATTATAAGTTAAATACTTATAATTTATTTGTTTACAAAATCGTTCTTTTAAACTTTTTATAATAAATTCAAAAATCCCAATTTAAACTAATTTTATAAAATCATTAACTCCATATTTTTAAAAATCAATTTTTAACTATATTTCTCAAAAATCATAATTTTTATAACTTTAAAATTATAACGTTTATTTATTTAAAATGAATCAATTCCAAAAATATTTTATAACGTATACTTTCAAAAAATCGATTTTAAAATCCTTTTAAAATTCCAAAATTGGCCCAATGATGCTACACACCAAATAGTCAATCACGACAACAACGACATCATATATCTGTATATGATAATCAATGAATATCAAAATATCCATAATCCAATAAATACTGTTGAGGAACCCAGTTGGATCCCTCCAACCTGTTTTCCTGCATCCAAAGATGTTAGCACAATACCAATTCCATTCCAGTACGGAATTATCGCGGTATATGGGATTTATAAAATATTATCCGCTTAATAGATGGCGCAATAGGGTCTCATCCGTTATATAATGCAGGAAATCAATTCCAAGTACATAAATAATACCGATTTCACTGTACTGTGAAATATTCGCGGTATATGTTTTTAATAAATAACCTCCGCTTACTAACGGCGTATAATGTCTATTTTAACAATCAATAGATACAATCATGATTCAAACATACATTCAGGAATTTTAAATATAACTATTTAAAATTAAAATCGAAACCGATTCGATTGAGTGAGAAGTTCTCACCTAGATTTCAATTTCGTTTTCAGCTTTTATTTCGAATAAAATTAAACGCGCGTTTAATTTTACCCGAAATTTTCGCTAGCTCCAAACAACTCCAATCTAATTCCATAGCGTAGTGCTCGTCCATACGAACCCAACGCAACTGGTTTCGCGCGTTTTCGACCTCGTATGAAAAAGATACGAATATTTAAAGTTTACACGAATTTAAAATATATAAATTTACAACTTATTTTCAATTTCTAAACCTAATCCATATCTGGCCGTCCATCCTTCAACCTGCAAATCTTGGCCGTCAGTTGCTTTCTTCCTTCATCACGTTTCTTTCTCCAGTAACCGAACCCATGAAGCCGCCCCCTAGGGCTTGATGCCGCGACCAATACAAACACTTCTACAACGATCAAGCACTTCCTCTTCGAGCGCCATCACCTTGCCTACTACCACCCTCGATCAAGTGAAGCTTGGTCCCCTGAAGGCTTGGAAAAACGTGCACAAACCCCTGGCGAACGCGGCTACGTAGCTGTCAATCCACAGCTCGAAATCCAATCTCAACCGTTGGATAGCTAGTACTCGTTGGCCTCTACAAGTTTCTAGTTGAGAGTTTCTGCAAATTCTTCACGGATCAAGAGATTTTGAGGGAAGAAGATGATTAAATTTCGGCCATAGAATATTAAACAGCGGCGGCCTGAAGAATTGAAACCCTAGGCCTCTTTTTATTTTGCAAAAGTGAATTTTAAGGGGCTTTTATAGAAAAAATAAGCGCCACTATTCATCCCGGATTTTCCAAACTCCAAACGAAGCATGCCGGTTGGCGTTTCTAAGGTTTACCCCGCGTTTCGAACACAATGGAACGTGTTTCGGGAGCTAATTCGATCATTTTTGCGAGTTATGGCAATAAACGTTTGATTTAAAATTATATCGGTTAACCAAATTTCTAGGCGTTTTAGTTTGCCTCGGACAAACGGTAAATCCGATTGACTTGAAATTTGAAACCATACAATAATATCACATTACAGATCCGATGAAACTGGTTTCGTCGAAATCCGACACTGTTTAAAAAATGACTATTTTAACTCGCCAATTAAATAGTATAACAATTTCGATGCGTTTCGAGATGCCACGATCAAACAAAAACTCCAATTGCCACGAAAATTGAAATCCGATAATAACAAAACATTATGGATCCAATGGAACTAGTTTCGTCCAATTCTGAGACTGTTCGAAAAATGGCTAATTTCACTAGTCGATTTAAATATTAAACTATTCAATTTTCACAATTTAACTTTTAATTCAATTTTAAAAGTTCTAAAATATCGTTCTAACTCCAACATGATAAAATAAAATTTTACAAATCATTTTCAATCATATTAAACTCAAATTTTCAATTATTTCTGTATTTTCACATATTAAATTATCGATTTAATTATCAAATTAAATCCAATTATTCGAAATAAAATTTATTCGACTTATAAATTTCACTTATTAATATTTAAAATTAATTAAATATACAAATTTTAATTAATAGAAATTCTGGGTCGTTACAGATAACATGGCAGTGCTCTGACTAGAACTAGTAGTCGACCTTAACTGCACACTATAATAGTCAAAGCCTCCAGGTCCTTCCATTCTGCTAACATAGCTAACACCACAATCAGATGTTTTCTGCTAAGAGCATCCGCTACTTTATTTCCTTATCCTGGTGTATACTTTATACCAAAGTAATAAGCTACTACAAACTCCAACCACCTCTATTGTCTCATATTCAACTTCTTTTAAGAGAAAAAGTACCTTAAGGACTTATGATCTGTGTATAACTCAAATCTCACCCTTAATAGATAATGTCTCCATACTTTTATGTGAAGATCACCACAACCAATTCTAGATCATGTGTAGGATATCTTACTTCATGCGGTCTAAGAAGTCATGAAGTGTAGGCAATAACTTTACCTTCCTGCATCAACATAACCCCTAATCTGGTTCCACAAGCGTTAGTATATGATACTAATCCATGATTCCCATCTACAACTACTAACATAGGTGCATTGGTCAATAGATGCTTTAACTTAAGCAATGCTTGCTCACATTTGTCAGACCAAGTAAACTTTACGTCCTTCCTGGTTAGCTTAGCCAAAGGCGGTGCTATCTGCAAGAAATCCTTAATAAACCTCTGGTAGTAACTAGAAAGCCCAAGGAAACTTTTGGTCTCAGTCATCGTCTCCGGTCTCTTCTAATTGTTAACAACTTCGATCTTATCCGGATCAACTGACAAACCCTTCTATGAAACCAAGTGACCAAAAATTTAACTTCTTTCTTCCAAAAATGACAATTTGAAAACTTCACTTTTGGTTGATGCTACCTCAGCGTCTCAAGCACCACTCTATGATCAACTTCATGCTCTTTTTTATCTTTAGAGTATATTAAGATGTCATTTATGAATACCAATATGAACCTATCCAAGTGCTCTTAGAAAACTTGGTTCATTAAATTCGTAAAGAAAGCCGGCATGTTCGTTAACCCAAACGGCATCACTAACTACTCGTATGAACCATACCTAGTCCGGAACACCGTCAATGGAATGTTGTCCTCTACCACTCTTAACTGATGAAAACCTATCACCAAGTCCAATTAGTAAAATGCTTGGGCTCCACTCAACTAAACATATAAATCATCGATTTCGGCAAAGGATGCCTTTCTTGATCGTCTTCTCGTTTAACTTACGATAGTCAATACGCATCCTTAACGACCTATCCTATTTCTTTGGAACACCATGGTCACTCCCTAAGGTGAACTACTTGGTCTAATGAAATTCTTTCCTTCTATATTCACCAATTACACCTTCAATTTCTTCATCTCGGTAGGTGTCATCCTGCTAGGTGGTCTACTTACAGGTTTTGGTCCTGGCATAACATATATCTGAAAGTCAATGGCTTGTTACGATCGTATTCCTGTGACTAGCTCAAAAACATCTACAAACTCTTTTGCCACCTACACCCGATTCAACCCTTCTTCTACTTCCAAAGCCCCCAATAATGCACAAGCTCTTAGATATGAAATCTCCACCGAGTATATAATTCTGTCATAGCTATTAGGCTATCTTTGTGATTTTCCATATCTTGGCAAAATATCCTAGCATCAAATCTATCTAAGCAATTCACACCCAAAATGATCCCAAAGCCTACGAAATAAAAAATATATAAACTATATGCCAACTTATGACCTAACAAATCAAGTTCTAACAGTCACATCTCATCCCTAGAGTTGCATACCCTCCTATCGGATTTGCAACCATTAAGGAAGTAACAAGGTATGAGAGTTCTAAACCTAACTTATCTACCTAACACTGAGATATAAATGAATGCGATGCACTAGTATCAAATAATACCCTAACTGGTATACTATGAATCAAAAGCATACCTTCTATCACAGTCTTTCCCTTCTCAACGGCGGTTATTCTAGAAGATGATGGTCCTAAGGAAAAAACTATTCCCTTATTTGCTCTAACCGGTTCTGGACACTAATTCTTGTAATGTCTGATATGGTCATAATTGAAGCTGTTCAATCCTATCTTATCTGCAACCTTCTTCCCTTTTCTAGCTCAAAATTCATGAGGGAAATGTCCTTTCTTGTTTCACTTGTACAAAACTACATCCACCTTCCTTTTCTTGGCAACTCCTCGTTTTTGAGCTCCTTTCTTCTTAACGAATTTCCTCTTCTTGCCCTGATAGTTTTGGGTTTCAACCTGCTTCTCTTTCCCAAAAGTTGAGAGCATCTCTTCATTCCTGATTGATATCTCCACTACAACTATACTTGGATCACGGAGATGTGGCATAGTCGCCCTAGCAATCTCAGGTCTTAACCCTTGAATAAACTTCTCATTCCTTTTAATGATGGTGTCAATGGTAGAATATCTGTATCTGGACAACTCATCAAACTTCGTAGCATACTCAATCATTGACATCTCACCTTGCACTAAGTCCATGAACTTTCTTGGCAATATGACTTGACAACTTCAGACAAGAACCTCTCTTCGAATCTCCTTCGAAACTCTGCCCAAATCAACTCTTCCTCGAGAACTCTTATGGTAATTCCATTCCACCGGTACAATGTTGCAACCTGCAATTGTCTGGAAGCAAATCTTCTCCTTTGCTCATCATCTAATCCCAAGTCAGTGAAAATTCTTTCATAGTGCAGCAACCAGTTCTCTACTTCAACAACATCCTCTGTTTTCAAAAATTGCTTCCTACCAAAACTGGTGTAATCCCTGCTCAGCTTGGCATAGTTATTGCCAACTGGGGCTATAGGATTTGCACCTCCAGCATTCACAGCAATTCCCCCAACTACTCCTGCAATTGCTCTAGCTTGCATCAGATTGACGAATAACTGATACATCATCCCCATATCTACTGCCAGGGTTCTAACACCTACATTGGCATTTGCGTATGGATTAGCATTTTCTTGTCAACCCGGATTCCTCCTAGTATTGGGTCGAGCATTTCCATTAGCTATGGTGTTTTCTCCATCTAGATTTCCTCTTTCATTTCCTACCTCCATATCTTCCTTTCTCGTATATCTGTATATGAGCCTTAGTAAGAAATAGAAGAAGGTCTAAGAAAGAGGGGAATATGTATTTATATATATATATAAAAAATACAAGTACGTTAGTATAGCGTTAACCGAACCACGATCATATTTTTGATTCATTGCGTTATGTTTTGAAAGTGTTTTAGGTACAAATTTCTTTTAAAATTATATAAACATAGGCTTTGATACCAACTTGTAACATCCCCCATTTGGAGACCCAAAACTAGCCACTAGATATGTTGTAGGCATCTATAGTTCTTATTTCCAATGACCAAATCAATGATGTTAATTAGATTGATATACCATAAACATATTGATATTACAAAATTTAAAACTCAATTTTAAAACATATTTCTCATTCCATTTCAAATCGCATTTCAGATGCATTACATAATCCTAATTCGTAAACCATGTTTAGAGAAATACAATTATTATAAATTATGCCAAGAGCAACATAAGAAAAGGCCACCTTGGTTGATCAGAGTCTAAATATAAGCACTAAATAATTTTGCCATTACATCTAATTACACAGCGAAATCAAACAGATCCTAATAGCTAGCTTGCCTTCTGCATGTCTTTGGAAGCTTATTTGTCTAAAGGAGAACTTGAAAACCTAAACTCTCAAACTACTCAAAATCAATTGAGCACCCGAGAGTTTAAGGGAAAACATGAACTTCGAGTCAAACAAAAAGTCTGGTTTGTATAATAACCTTCCATCTCAAACCATGTAGATATCTTGTGAGACCACGCCGCTTAGCAAAACGAGTTTTCCCCTCACTAGTATCTAAACCCAATTTATAATAACAATATACTAGGCACCTGCATACACAATGGTTAAGCCATAACATAATAAAATGTATCATGATGATATGCAAACATGCAATATGTTCTCGGCTTTCCGTCCCATTCACCTGGCTATCTGTCTCAAGTTATAGTTTCTTGGGTCACTATTAACTTATTAGTTTCATGGGCTGACTAATAACCTATTCAATTCTATATGGATTTCATATCCACTCTCATAGTTTTCATAGCATCACTATGAACCTATTGGTTTCTACCAATACTATAATCCAATCATAGTTTTCCTCGAATCACTATGAACCTATTCATCACTTTTAATAACTTATTCCAGACATAGTTTTCATGTGATCACTAAGAACATATTGGCTCTTGCCAATAACAATTTCCATAACATAGTTTTTATGGGCTTACTAAGAACCTGTCTAAACCAATAATCATTTGATCTGTCTTGGGCATCCTGTATTCGGGTTTGTCTGACCTATTGGACGCAATTCTACTCACATAGGGGTTAAATTCAATGTATTTTCACTATTGGGTCAACCAAGCCTGTTATTCTGCCCTTAACCGCACACGATGCTGTTGTGGGTTAAAATTAAGTGAACATGGTTACACATGCATTCATGATAAATGATCAAATAACACAACAATATAAACATCCACGGTTAAATTACTTGTAATCATTTTTCTAATAATATATGTTTAATACCCTTAACCCACTATTGTTAGCGAGGAAAGCTTGCCCTAAAATTTCAAACTTAAATGCAATTTCATAACTCTTTTACATTGCTATGGGTTTTCTTTGAAAATGAGATTGGTTTCTCTAGTTTGAAAACTAAGCCATTCGACATATCCTTTGGATCATTGTGACATAAGGAGTTACCCTCCGTCACTCTCCTTTTTGACATTATAGGGCAACCAATCCCTCCATCCTCTTCCATTTATCAAATGGATTAGAAGCAAGCGGCTATGCTCTTTTCGCCACTCTACTCTAGCGGCAGGACCCTTGGAATCCATTGCTTAAAATTCTAGACATCCTCTTTCGAAACCATGAAATATATTTCTAGAATACTTGGAAACATTCTTTTCGAAACACTCAAAGACATACCTTTTGAAAGCATAGCTTTGAAACCAATAAAAAGTATTACTTTTAAAATCATGGTTTAAAAATAAAACAAACCACAAAGTAAAAAGGGTATACATTTGAAAGCTACCCTTTCAAATACAATGGGGAAGGCAGCTTCCATGGTATGTGGAAGGTATGTAAGCGAAAGCCTCCCATTTGCATACATTGTTTGAGGTTACAAAAAAGCGACCGCCAACTAAGTTAGAAGAATTAGTGCGGCAGCTAGGATATCGAAGGTGTTCAAATAAGGAAACCCTTTAGAAAGAAAACATTTAGAACAAGGACGAGTCAATGGGTTCAAAATTAAATAAAAGCGGCTTCAACTCTTTCGCAAGCTTACTTTCAAAACCATCCTTTTCCTTTTACCTTTCTTCAATACACTACATACCAAATGCTTGATACCATGCGAATTAGTTTCGAGTGGGTGCGAAAGGTTTACAAGCGGGAGTATGGTGACCGAAGCTTGCGTGGTAAAGTACGAAGCTGTAATTTAATTTAAAACTGATTTTTTACCTTTTCAAAGTAATTACTTTTCACCTAACTTACATAAGTTGCCAAAATATGATTGATTACCATTACATTACCAAAGTTTTTTACTTTAAAAAATGCTGAACTCAACATTGAATAATTGAAAACATTTTAGCAAATAACCCATTCTTCTTCTTAAAATAATTAAAACGTTTAAGCCCTTCAACTGAAATAATCTGTTAACCATAATTATGTACTTAGGAAAAATCCCCATAAATCAAATTAATCATTCTCTTCCCCATATCCAAACTTTTAGGCTGAAAACATATTTTAACCATTTAAAATATTTAAATTTGAATTAATCATTTTCTAAACTTAGAAAATTCACTATAAATCGATATCAACTTGGAAAGTTATAAAACTTGAAAACCACAACTGAAATATACTTTTGACCATATATCAAAAATGTAACTCGATTGGAAGTTATATGATAGGTTTTCTAATCTAAAGATATCATAAATTACATATTAAATCATATAAATTGTCAATAAGCATATAAATCCATTTAATCTATTAAAACATATCATCATTCATACAATCATACGGTTTAAAACCACAAAATATTAAAGATGGCTTATATAAGATGATTTAAATCATTATTCACCTTGTTTGGATAAGGAACTTGATATTTGTTCTTGCTTTAATCTTCCTAGCTTGAATCTTAGCCTCTAAATCGATTTTGTACTCCTCTTTTTCTTAGGGTTATGGCCGGCCTTCAACACTCTTTGTTTATGTTTTTGGTTTAAGAAAATGTGAATGAGAACGAGATAAGAGGTTTTGGTGTTATGGAATACTTGTATTCTCATTTTTCCCTTGCCTTATTCTCTTAAATTTCTAATTTATAAATCACATTTATAATTTCATTAGTTAAGACACGACCCTACTTAGTTTCCAAAGTTCAATTCTCTTACCACTCTAACCTCTATATTATTCTATTTAATTTATCTAATTAAATCTTTGGAATAATGTTACTTAAAATAAGGGGTGTTACAACCTCTTCGGTTGCCCAGCCGGTTGTAAAACCTATTCTTTTAGGTTATGTGAGGGTATAGGTTTAAATCCAGGAGTTTGGGACTGGACATAGAATGGGAAGTTCAAACTAGTTTAAAAATATCTGATGTTATTTGCTTATCGCTATTTACTTTTATTTATATTCCATACAAGTTTATAACCTAGATAATTGTTCATATTAACCATCATATAACTGCAGCATGTTCTTATTGATATTTAAGTAATATGGAAAATACCGCTTCTACTTTTGTTGAAAGACTGTCTACTGCTAGGCCACCCCTATTTAACGGTTTAAACTATCATTATTGGTCGACTAGAATGAGAATATGTATGCAAGCCAATGGTTTTGAAGTTTGGAATATCACACAAACAGAATACACTATTCCTACCACTAATATGCACAATGGACAATTGTTCAAAAAGCTCATGCTATTAATAATGCCAAAGCTATAAATATACTGTTTTCTCTTTGAATAAAAATGAACTTAATAGAGTAAGCATATGCACAATCGATATGATATTTGAAATACCCTTAAGATCACTCGTGAAGGCACAAATAAATTAAATGGAGCAAAATTTCCATGCTTAAGAATTAGTTTCAAACTTTTGGAATGAAGCAAGATGAAAGTATCAATGACATTTATTCTAGATTTCAAGATATTTATCATGCTCTACTAGCATTAGGAGAAAATATTCTAATCTTGATATTACATCAAAAATATTAACTCATTAATGGATCATTGGAAAAGAAAAGTCTTAGCTATCGAAGAAGCTAACGATATTTCAACCTTAAAACCAGAGGTGTAATAGGAAATCTTATGTTCTATGAAGTAAACTTGCAGGCTAAAAGGATACAAGCTTAAGATAGAAAGACCATAGAATTTTTGGCTAAAAAATTAGAATCCGACGAAGATGACAATGATATGGCCTTTATAGCTAAGAACATCAATAAATTTTTGAAATATAACAAGAATAAGGAGTTGGCAACAACGGAAATAGCACAAAAACCATCAACTTCATCTCTTAAATGCTATGAATATCGTAAGATGGGCGACATTAAGAAAGATTGTCCAGACCGTAAGAAGAATAATTACAAGAACAAAATTGAGAAATATCACAAAAAGAAGAAGCACGCCTTTATAGCAACATGGGATGATTCATACTCGTCTTCTTCTTCATCAAATAATGATAACGACTTAGAACTACCAAATGTATGCTTCATGGCTACAAGTGATGATGTAAGTGAATTCTCTTTTGATGATTTAATAGATATAAATTCCGAGTTAATAGATAGACTAAAAAAATTTAAGATAAATATAAAGACACACTTAAAAAGCTAAATAGAAGTAAGTTAAAAGTGGACATGTTAAAAGGTGAGAAATTTTTTTAGAAGAAGAACTAATAAATTCACAAGAATATTGTATTGACATATCATCTCAACTTACTATATTAAGTAGAGAAATCAAAATGCAAAATGAAAAAAAAAATATACTATATCTAAAGAAAATCATGATTTACAATCTAAAGTTAAAATATTAGAATTAGAAATAGTAAATCTTAAAACCAAGTCAGACAGTATAACATATAATAAAGGTAGAGAAAATCTTTCTAAAATTACAAAAAATTCATAATTAATAAAAAAGGTTTAGGATATAATAAAACCAGCATGGTAGTTAAATATGGACCTAAGAAATATAGTTCCTTATACACAACTTTCAAAAAGAAAGATGAGAGTCTAAAGAAACCTATCATTAAATCTATTAGTCAGAAGAAACCAATAATTAATTCAAAATCTATTAAGATTTTAGTTCCAAAAACTAATAATAATTTGATAAGAAATAGATATATAGACTCATTTATGACAACTATACATAAAAATTCAGATATTATTTTTAAAGGGCACTCTATACCCTCTTGGTTTAGCTTCCTAAGATCCGACTCTCAGGATCCTATCATGAAAATGGGTAACAATATCATTTTAATATTTTTTATAGGTACCTAATAAGAAGAGAGGAAAGTGGATAATCGATAGTGGTTAGCCAAAATATATGATGGGAAACAGAGAAATGTTCACAAACATTATCTATTCAGACAGAGGATCCGCTACATTTGGAGATAACTCCAAAGGATATATCATCGGCAAATACGATGTCAACAATGATGGTACATTTAATATACCTCTCGCTACTATTGTTTTATTGGTTAAGAACTTAAAACATAATCTTTTTAGTATACGTCAACTTTGTGATAAAAACTTCAAAATTACATTAGAAAAAATGCAATATTTATGATCAAAATCAAAATATAATTTTCGAAGGTAATCATAAAAGAAATATTTTATGTTTTAAACATGAAAATTATTCATAATTCTGACATGTGCTTAACTTCCAAAGATAATGATCCCTAGTTATGGTACAAACGATTTTGCCATGTGAATTTTAAAGCTATAAGTAAATTATTAAAAAATGATTTAGTTAGATGTCTACCAAAAATGAGCTTTAAAATAAACAACTTGTGTGATGCATATCAAATTGGAAAACTAAATAATTCCTCCTTCAAATCTAAGAAAATTATTTCTACACTTCAACCGCTTGAACTTCTCCACTTGGATCTTTTTGGTCTACTCAAGTTTGATCGATTAGTCATAATAAATATGCTTTTGTTATGATAGACGATTTTTCAAGATTTATTTGGACTTTATTTTTGAAAAATAAAAGCGATCGTTTGAAATGTTTAAAATATTTGCAAACACAATTCAAAGTTAAAAAAATTTGAAAACTAAAAACATAAGAAGTTTTCACGGTGATGAGCTCGAAAATGAACATTTCAATGAATTTTGTAATAAGAAGGGCATTACCATAATTTCTCTTTTCCTAGAACTCCACAAGAAAATGGAGTTGTAGAGAGAAAGAATCGAACGTTACAAGAATGTGCTAGAACTCTTATGAATGGTAGCCAATTACCAAAGCACTTCTGTGCAAAAGCCGTGTCAACTGCATGTTATGTTCGGAATCGTGTTACAATCTGTCCATTAACAAAACGTATTCTATATGAACTTTTTTATGGAAGAACACCTAACATTTCTCATTTAAGAATTTTTAGTTCAAAATGTTTTATTTTAAACACAAAAGGTCAATTAGGAAAATTTGATCCAAAATTTGATGAAGGAATATTTGTTGGATATTTGGAACAAAGAAAAGCTTATAGAATTTTTAATAAAAGAACAAATATTATTGAAGAAACACTTCATGTTTTGTTTGATGAAACTTTCAAAGTTAAACAAAATGACGATGATGATGAAATAATAAATAATTTTGAAACTATTATTGAAAATGATATTACAGATAATTTACCTACATCAACTCAAATTGAATTTGAACTTTAAGTCTCCTCCAAAGATTTTGAAAGATCATCCAGTTCAAAACATTATAGGTGAAGTAAATGAAAGAGTTAAAAATAGAAATCAATTAAATCAAATGTGTCATGTTGCTTTTGTTTCAAATATTGAACCGAAAAAACCAAAAGAAGCTTCGACTGATGACTATTGGATTTTAACTGTGCAAGAAGAGCTAAACCATTTCGAACGAAATGACGTTTGGAACTTAGTTCCTAGACCAAATAATCAGATAATTATTGGTACAAAGCGGGTCTATAAAAACAAAGCTAATGAAAATGGAAATATAACTTGAAATAAAGCTAGATTAGTTGCACAAGGCTATAATCAAAAGGAAGGAATAGACCACGAAGAAATGTTTGCTCCAGTTGCTCGACTTAAAGAAATACGTATTTTGTTAGCATTCTCTAATTATCGTAATTTCAAATTATATTAAGTGGATGTGAAAGGCGTATTTTTAGAAAGTTCTATAAAAGAAAATGTTTTTGTAGAACACCACCGTTATTTTCTCATGAAAATTGTCTAGATCATGTAGATAAACTCAAGAAAGCATTGTATGGTTTAAAACAAGCACTGCGTTCTTGGTACAAACATCTCAAAAAATATCTTATAGATTCTGGATTTGAGATCATAAAAGTTGATCAAACTCTATTTATAAAATGAAATGACAAAGATATTTTCACAATAAAAATTTATGTAGATAATATTATATTTGGATCTACTAATGAAAAGTTATGTAATGAGTTTTCAAAAATAGGGACAAGTGAGTTCGAGATGTCTCATATGGGTGAACTCTCATGTTTTCTCGAACTTCAAATCAAACAAGTATGGTTTTTTTATTAATTAAGAAAAATATTATAAAATTTTAATAAAACGTTCTAGTATGGAAAACATTTCTGCAAAAGCTACTCCTATGAGTAGTACTATTCATCTCGATCGAGATTAAAATGTTAAAAATATGGATCAAAACTATATCGTATATGATTGGGTCATTGTTATATTTAACTGCTAGTCGTCTTGACGTCATGATAAGTGTCGGCTTGTGTGCACGATTTCAAGCAAATCCCAAAGAATCACATTTGTGAGCCATGAAACCAAATTTGCGCTATTTAAGCAACACTAGAGACTACGACCTCTTCAATTCGAAAGAATGTTCTTTCGAACCCATGTCATATAGTGACGCTGATTTCGGAGGATGTCAAACGGAACGAGAGAATATGAGTGGTACTTTTCACTTTATTAGACAGTCTATATTATCATGATTTAGCATGAAACAAAATTATGTTTCACTTTTGAAATGTGAAGCAGAATGTATCTTTAGTGCTTTAGCATGTGCATAAGTTATATACATGCAACAATACACTTCAAAATTTTAGAATCTATGTAACAACCCGCATATTTATCAATTTTATATTTAAATATTTATTCAAATATTTTGTCGTTGATCGGATATTGGTCCGAAAAGCTACTTTTTGCAAACGGTCAAATTAGGACTCGAGACCACTTCCATTGAGTTCGAAATGCCGATTACAACTTTTTTAAGTATAAACATTGAAAGGTTTGGAGTTAGTGGAATTTCACTTACTTTTCCCGCTTTGGACTTTGGGTTAGATTAGCCATTATAACTCAAACCCACTTCTCTCCTTCTCCTCACTCTTCATAAATTCCTACCAAACACAAACTTTAACATTAATGGTGGGTGGAAAGGGAAATTAGAAACTCCAAGCCTAGGTTTCAACTCCAACTCCATCATTCAACTCCAAATTCAAGGAAAAGCATTGGATTCAAGCTTGCAGTTGCTTCTCCATTCACCTTCAAGCTTTACCTTCATAATTTGGTGAAAAGGTGAGATTTTTATCTCACAATTCTAGTCTATAACTATATTGGACTGTTGGGAATGATTCCCCATCACTTTAGCATGTACATTTGCATTTGGTTTGGATTGGATTGGCGAAAAACTCCAATTTCTAGCGTTCTTGGCGAATCCCTGCGTTTAGGTCGCTCTGCCTTCGTTAGGTCGCAAGGTCGCAGGCCGTTCGCGTGGAAAAGTCGCCGCTTGCTTATAGCTCGTTCTGCCTTAGGTCGCACGGAAATAGGTCGCTAAGTCGTAGGTCATCTCCAACCTTATATCGCCCGGCTTGTTTGAGGTAGGTCGTGCCTCTTTTAGGTCGCGTCTCTTTTAGGTCGCTCTCCACTGGACCTCGTTAGGTCGCACAACACACTGTGTCGCTAAGTCGCTCGACTCTGGAATTCGTTAGCTCGCTCGGCCTTGTCATTTTTAGGTTGCGAGCCTAGCTAGGTCGCTCAACCGTCTACCTTTATAAGTCGTAGGTCGTCTCCGACCTTAAACCACTCGGCCGCATTAGGTCGCGTACATTTTAGGTCGCGTGTTTCACTAGGCCGTTAGTCCTTTACCTCGTTAGGTCGTAGGTCGCTCGACCTTATTACCTCGTTAGGTCGCGAGTCCCTTAAGTCGCTCGCCTCTGTTAGGTCGCTCGCTTCTGCTAACTCGTGAACACCTCTAGGTCGCAACCACTAGGTCGCTTGACCCCTTAGACCCCTAGGTCGCAACCATTTGGTCGCTCGACCCTATCCTCCCTTAGGTCCTCACTAGGTCGTACCGTTTTGGACAGGACGCTACCCCCTGGACCCCCACGACTTGACCGGGCAGGTCGAACCCCGTAGCGGGGGTGTTGCCCCCGCACCCCCACCTTGGGGGGTTGCCACCCCTTGGACCCCCCTCCGTAGGGATCTTATCTGAAAAACATTCAACAGAACTTGCTTTGTTGAGATGCTGAGTTGACCATTCTTCAAGAAAAACTATCTTGGGCTCCTCGGTCGATTTTATGGTATCACGGCCTTGCTAAAAAGGCGGGATAACAACTTTAGAAATATGAAGGTTTCAATACTAGTAGTAAATATCAAAACTCTTTCATCAAAACAATTTTAACTCTATTTTACTACAAAGCTCTTTCCTTAAACCATTTTCCAATCTACTAGTATATACAAACCTTTTCCTTAAAACCTTTTGTGACAATTTTCTAGTGAAGATCTACAGCTTGTTCGTAAAAATTTAAGTTAAGCAAGTGGTTATGGGACATGAAGCTAAACTCATATATTTACTGGCTTGGTGAGATTGACACTACTTGATGATCATGACGATCATTTTTGTGTTTTAGACTAGCAACTGTGCGATGTCTCTTTGTCTGCGAGGGAGACTAGACCCCGCTCTTGTGATGTTTCGCCATCGCATTTGTGTGATGTTTCGCCATCACATATGTGGGGTAGCGCCCCACGGTCTTCGGGCCATTCGTGTGTCAAAATTAATGGCTTGCAACCATGAGATAGCGTCTCGCTTTGTGTTACACGTGTAGATGAGTTTTCATGCTCCCATTTTGTGAGTTTTCATGCTCTTATATTGTGATTTCTGAATTTCTTGTGTAGTCTTCTGGAATTTTTACTTCACCTATTTTCATGACTTTCATTGTTATGATCTTCCAGCTTTTATGTTTTGGTGAATTTGTGTGTCATCATTTTTTTTAGGTGAATTTGGATCTTTTAGAAGATTCTTTTGATATTGTTTGATCTCTTGATGATCTTCATTTACATGCTTATCATAGTATGTCTTTATGGTTACTATATGTTCTTGACATATCTATTGTTTTATATCCTGTTACCTGATATTTATAGCTAGACTGATCCGTTTATTATTTTCTTATAAATAATACTCGGGTCAGACCGAGATGTTACAGGGGCTTCTGCTTGACTTCTCCCCCAGGGATTTACTACTCTGACTTTTGGCAGACCATTTAGATTAGTTGTTTTTATCGTTTACACTTGAGATATAGACTCATAGATGTATTCTTTTGTATAGCACGTGTTGCTATTCTTTTGTGTATATGGTCCTTTCATGACCACTACTCTGATGTACACTTTCATGTGTTAGTTATATGTTCATATCTTTTTCCGCCTTTGTGATATGGATGTCTGTGACTGATTGTGTTATGTTTATTTCTATATTTATTTCCGAAGATTTATTTATAGCCACCGTGTGATAGCTTTGAGTTTGGGTATGTCGTACTTCCTCCTTAAATGAAATGCATGCTATACTATCTGACATATCGGTGCTCGCATAAAGAAGTTACATGGATGGTCGCTCCTCAATAGCCTTATTCTCCGTGCTAGTTGACAGCATTACTCCGTAGTGTTCTTGGCTAGCGTGGGTATTGAGGTGGGGCGTCACAATCTATCTTAAAAAATTCTTCGGTTTATTATGACAATACAAGTGCCATTAACTTGGAAAAAATCTGATAAATCATTCTTGAACCAAGAAACCGATATTAGACATCATTTTCTACGTGACAACATAGAAAAAGATATAATATCACTAGAATTTGTATTTACCAAACCATTAAATGAAAACACCTACATAAAATTAAGGCATGAACCAGGTATTACATTATTACGGGAACTACAAAATATTAAAGTAATTATTACTATATCATACATATATAAACATATAAAAACTAACCCTAAATTTCGTGCTAAAAAAATATAAATGGTTGAAAATTAAAACTAGTTGCACCATAGAAAAACCAATGGTAAAAATACTCTCAGCCTTAAACTCTCTTTCTAAAAACAAATCGAAGTTTATGTACATAAACAATCAGTTTGTGCAAAGAAATATCCACGATATCCTAAAATATTAAAAATTAAGAAACAAGCTTCAATTCTTTATCAAAAAGTCATTTCATGAATAGGTGTGTAACTCTGTCAGTTCACCTAGAGATTCTAAAAAAATCAACTACTTCATCCTCAAAGGCAAGTGTATTTTAAAATTTTCTACACCACTTCACGATGAAAGAACTGGCTATTCTCCATGTGGGAAGAAAGTGAAAACTTTAGTTAAATTCGAAGGTACTGTAACCTAGGCAGATGACTATAGAATTGACGATTTGCATCACTTCCAACGCAAATTTCTCAGATTGCAAAAAGAAGTATGCTGGGAATAGCGACGTAACGGAGGACATCTAAACTTTTTAACTCATCATCTCATAAACTTCACATCCAAATTTTAGGGCAAGTCTCCGGCTAAGGAACCATCTCACAATCCATCGTCTCCTCAACCTCCTCCTCTTCAAATTGAAGATTGAACTCTGCATTGTAACATCCCGCATTTTATACACTT
Organism: Allium cepa; assembly: GCA_030765085.1. Classification (NCBI taxonomy): domain Eukaryota; kingdom Viridiplantae; phylum Streptophyta; class Magnoliopsida; order Asparagales; family Amaryllidaceae; genus Allium; species Allium cepa. The sequence goes on along the minus strand of CM060945.1, from coordinate 1,010,948,457 downwards.
TAAATCGACGATAAACCACACACGTCAGACTTAAACCATACAGAAGGGCGGATTGTTATTGGAGTGAATAAGAAAAAGCAGAGAAAGAAAAAAAACAAAATAGAATCTTGCTGCGGAAAGAAAAAATATAATAATCAAATAACAGCTCATGAAGTTGTTTACAAAATAATTGACTATACTAATACAATATAGAATCAGAGTTACACATACCAGAGAATAATAAATAACAATGCAGCGGAACAGTATGAATGTAGTGGAATGATATAATAAACAATAGTAATATAAATCTTCGTCTTTGTTCTCCAGAGATAAAGTCTTCGAATACTGAAATGTTCAGACCGACCCGAGCGAATTGAAAAGAGAAAACACTTGAGTCAGAACTAAAAGATCTTATATAAGTTAAATCAACGGAAAAATACGAGTGGAACGGCATCAGAGATGTTTACGGGATTTGATATCTCCTATCCAGTGTCAAACGTGAGTGCAGTAAAATAAGAGATGCTCGGGATTCACATCTCCTAAGGATCTGTTAATATATTTACTATGTACTAATATTTTTCTATTATAATAATGCCTATAGTAAAATAAACTAACTTTTAAATAGCACTAAGGAGTTAACCAATCTCCCCTTAACACATAATAGCCCCAGTAGTCCATCCAGTATCATAGTGCCTCCTGATCGAGAAGCCACCAAAGGATACCACACGGGCAACGAGAGAAAACCAAACTCGTACAAGGCACGGTAGGGTAGGTGAAACGACACACAAGGCAATGCCAGGGTGGATATACCAATTGCTATCCGGGCTGGTGATGATGCATAGCGCGCAGCTACCGCCCACCGCGAGCCACACCCCTAAAAATCAAAGGGCCCAAAACAATCATAAAGTAATAGAATGGTATCGAAGGAGTGTGTCCGATAAGAGGGGCTACCTCACTCACCCGAGAATCGCTCCTGTTTTAGCCACCTTATGCCAACTCATGGGAGTCGCGTCCACGTACATACCTCAATAGAACGTCGCACCCATCCTACTTCATTCTGAAATCTCCACCGCGTACACGGTTGTTAAAGTGGTTTTCGGATTTGGCAGAGAGTATGACAACTTCCGATCCCGGTCTCTTTAACAACCAAACGTTATTATAACACCGCGGTTATTTTCAAAATAGTTTATACTTTAAAACCTAGTATCATTGCCCTTTCAAAACCAAATCAATACGATATCATTTTCTTTTCAAATATATCCTTTCTCAAAGTCATAGCTCTTTCAAAGTTATAACACTTTGAAACCAAAACACTTGAAATATACACTTTCAATTCACAATACCTTGAAACTCATAACTGTGAAACATAACTTCCACCACTTAAATGGTTTAAATACTAAAATACTTTATATAATAAATAGCTTCTTCAATTTCACAAATCAATTCCAAAACAACTCGAATTTATAAACTTTAAATTTAACTAAATCCCAAATCATAAATTTCAATACGATTTAGTTCCCAAATAAACTATTCCAAATTTCATCAATTTCAAAACCGATTTGATCCATAGAATAAACCATTTCAAATTCAATATATTTAAAACTTTAAGTATTCAACAATTCCAAAACTAAGTTTGGTAATTACGATTCAACAATTCAATTTTCTATTATTTAGTTTTGAAATTTTTTGCATAATAAGTCCATTATTATTTAAATAAAACTCAAATTACAAATAACTAAATAGTTCCTTCAATTTATTTACTTGAAATATTTATTTAACTCACTTTAAACAAAAATCATGTTATAGATCATACCTTTTAAAATTTCCAGTTTAATAAATTTCACATCAACTTATTTGCATTTAATTCTTAAATAAATTCAATTTCAAATAAATTTCCAATTTACCTTTCATCCTTTATTTTATCTAAATAATTATAAACTCTACATTAAAATATAATTTAAATGCTTAACCGTATTATCGTCAATAAAATCAAACTTATTATTAATCTTATTCGATATTAAAACAAATTTATACATAGCTTAATAATCAAGAATAAAATGTCATTTATAAAATATCCAGAATCAATATTTATATAAAACCATATATTTCTTTACAAAATCATAGAAATCACTTCAAAATATTTTTATATATAAACCAAGATGTCTGTATATAATTTTCTATCCTATGGTCAAGTGATACGGATATTTATCATTTCAATCCGCAATTTAAAAATATAAATATGGTTTTTATATCATTTCAAATCGCAATCTCGAATGAAATAGAAATCCATGACAAACTTGCAGTTTATAACAATATAAAATACAACGTCCATTCATCCAATATCAATCATCAAACATTTATTACCATCATCTTCCAATTCAATCAATTATAGCAATATAGAGCAGATAATAAATAACAGGCATTTACTGGCAGTTTATATTCAATAATAAATTAAATTACAATTTAACTGCCAGTTTATATGCAATAATAAATTAAATAACAATTTAATTGTCATTTTATATGCAACAATAAATTAAATGATAATTTAACTGCCAGTTTATATGCAATAATAAATTAAATAACAACTTAATTCAATAAATTCAATCTAACTGAGATGGTGACTAAAATTATGCCAAATGGTCATAAATAAATTTTTAATCACATCAAAAATTAATTTAACACAAATAAGAAATTTTAGAAGTTGTCAGTGGGTTAAAACACCCACCTTTCGAATTTAAATTGAATTTAAATCCAATTTAAACATAAAATTCAAACAGTTTCAGAATTCGTCCTAACCAGTGTCAAAGTATCCATAATTTCGATACGATCGAAGTGGAAGAAACCGCGCGTGAAACGGACATCGTATGCAAAAATTATACGCGTTAAACGTTTGGAATTTTAAGTTAAATAAATAAAAAAACAAAACGAACCAATATCCTCCCGCCACGTCGCCTTCTCTTCACGTGAGCCTTCAGGGTAGAGAAACCCTATCTGCACATGACTCGTTTCCAGCCACCACCAATTCGCACGAACGCCGACTACTGCGACACATGCTGCAACCCCCCAGACGGGCCGCATCGCCTCCCCCTCGCCGTAGTCGGCCTTCGAACGTTGATCGACGTCGCCCAAGGCCCGGCCGCTGCCACCTTCTATCAACCCTAATCAATTATCACGCCAAATCCAGCCGTCAATCAACTAGATAAGCGACACAGATGTACTTCACTCGTCCCTCTCCAAGCGACTATAACCTCGATTTGTCGATCGGACGACGATCGTCGAACGCCAACGAATGGCCGAAAATAAGTCACTGATTTTTGAACAGACGGTGACTCAAATTGGAAAACGGATTATAGATCTGAGATGCACTAGTTGAAAGCTTCAGAATGATGTAAAATTTGATAGTATTTGAGGAGTTTGAAATTTTGGCTTTGAATTTGATTTGAAATTGCAATAGGAATTTTGGTTTGTCTGCCATTGAGAAAGAGAAGCAATTGGAATTGTATGTACAAAAAAAACGAACATAAGAAATAGGCTAGGGTTTATAATGAGGGGTGTGTGTGTGTGTGTATGCAAAGCTGAAATTAGAACGGACCGAATTGATTTGGATCGAAAGTTGAACGATAAATGGCCCAAAAGCCCGTTCTGACCCCGAAATGAAATTGGTCAACCCATATATCAAAATAGAAGTTTAAAAATATTTTAAACGCAAAGGAATAGGTTCAAGTCCAAATTCAATCGTATGAAGCAGTTATGCTAAAATCTTATTTCAAATTGATTTCAATTTATTTCATTAAATTGATTTATAGGCGTTTCGAGCCCGTTCGATCAAACGACAAGTCCGATCATTACAAAACTTGAAGTCCTACAATAATTCATCGTTACGGATCCGATGAAACTATTTTCGTCGAAATCCAAATCAGTGGAAAAAATGGCTATTTTTACATTGATTAAATAAATTACAAATTAATTAATTGAATCAAATTTTCAATTTCAATTCTATAATTGACAATTTTTACCATTTCTAAATTTCTTAATCATGTATACTAATTTAAACAAATTTAGATGTCAATTTAGAGTTGATTATTTTATCAATTTCAGTTTTAACCTCAATGTCATTAATTCAGAAATTATAAATTTAATTTCCAATAATTCTATTTAATTTACTTTTCATTCTATTATTCAATTCATTATTATCAAACGGATGAAATTAACATTGGATTCATAATCTATTACATTATTATTCTTCAATTTCATTTTAATTTTCAATAACGTAATATTTAGATATTTAATTTCACTTTTTGCAATTAAGTCCAATTATTATAGTTCAAATCCTATTAAATTGATAAGTCTTCATTTCTGTTCTTTCAATTCAACAAATTGTCCTAATATTACTTTAATTAACATTATTCTCAAATATTACTTTAATTAACATTAACGTAATAATTTTTTTAGATTTATTGCAATTGATTCCATATTCAATTTAGTAGATTAAAATATATCGGTAACTTATAATAATTGTTGCCACCGACTCTTAATCATACTTTAATAAGTTATCATTTCCAAACAATATTATAATTACTTACAAGACATTGATTTTATTCAACTACTATTTATTATTATTAATTCATTAATTAATTCAATATTTACTTTTGTTTCCTTATATTCAATTTACAGCCTAGTATAACAATTTGCATTGCTTCAATTAATCATAATTTCATTTCAATTGTTAATACTTGGCTTTTATTTCCATGGTTGCATTTCACTTTAGCATTCATTTCATTATTAAATTACAAAAATTTTATTTCTTCACTATTAAATTACCAAAATCTTATTAAATTAATAATTTTTAGTTATCGAAAATTAGGTGTTATTGCACTCTTCCCCACTCAAAACTTTTCTTCCCCGAAAAGGAAAAGAAGGGGAAGAAAGAATTAATAGTCAATACATCTTATTCAAAATATAAATTTTATAAACAAATAAATTTACAAAATTTAATAATTTAAATAAAAGATACTAATCTATAATCATTAAATCTTTTAATACTCAAATAAATAAAGTTTAGAAAACATTTTCAAAATATCTTCTAAGTCTAAAATTTACGGAAAATTTCGACAAAGTCTCCTTTGTACGGAAAGGCTCGGGAGAAATTATAATATCAAATATAACAATATATAACATATAATTTCCAAAATAATATATCCCAGCACGGGAAAAATAATATAATAACACTATAAAACCGTAATCCGAGAACGTACCTATTTGTCGGGCTATTACGCTTAATTATGAAACCAAAAGCAGTAGCAATTGCTTCCATAACCTGCATTTCACTATTTAATCTAAAACGAGGTTAATAATTATATAAAATGAAATATTAATTTTGTTTCATCCACCAACAAACAAAACAGTGTCAAACAACAATCACTTGCAACAAAACATACAATCATCATACAGAATCAACACAATTCAATTATCCATTTACAGAATGGAAAATAACTATTAAGTGCACCATTTACTCAATGGTCTTAGATGAAACTAAATAGACTATTCGTACTTCCAAACAATTTTAAAGTATCATTGCCCCCAAACAGCCATAAATCAAACAACCAACAATTTCAAACATTATTTAAGTTTATTGTTATAAAAAAAATTTCACTCATGTAATGATTCATCTTTCTACTTATTCTCATTATAAATAATTTTAACATTTACTTAAGTTTATTATCATTTATTTATAACCTTTCTATTATATTTAATTAGCAGCATTTCAGTCATAACTTAAGTATATAACAATTATAACATTAAATTCTTATTTATAAAGCAAATCCATTAAACACTTTCATTAAATAAGTTTACTTGTACAATTTCTATTACTTCTTCTTATTAGACGTTTCAACTTTTAAATCCTTTGGTAAGTTATATATAAGCTTTTTAAAAATGCAATTGACATTTATACAAGTTTATCTCATTTCTTTTAAATTAATTTAATGTTCAAAAATCATATCTTTTGTTTTTATAGGTTACAAATTTCAACTTTATTGTTATTTCATTTATAACCTAGAATTTAATCTCTTATTTCATTTAGAGGTTCCAATTATTAATTAGTTACATTCCATTTCACTACAATAATTGAAACTATTAATTAACAGAACTTAAGAACTACATACCGGGTTTAATTTCAAATAATTTTAAAATAATAGATAAATATATACTTACAACTTATATATCCAATTATATTTAAAACAATTAAAAATTTATATTTGGTTATCAAAATAAATCCTAGTAAAACTACTACAGTGACCTTCCCACTTTGAAACTCGAAAATGAACGTCGATGATGCGTGCACTCATCATCGAAATTATTTTCCAGCAACAGAGAGGGCAGTACATAACTTATTTCCTTCCAAAATTTCTTTAAAACAATTCTTTCAAATTATATTGAAATATTTATATCAGGAAACACTTCTAAATAATGATATTATTATATTCCAAATTCATTTGAAAGAAAATTTCAAATACCCCAAAACTTGAGATCTAAATTTCCAATTTCAGTTATTTTTATTTTAAATCTTATTTCCAACCAATATTTATAAATTTCACTTCCTAAAACCACTATATTACAACCAAATATACATAATTTATAAAAAATATATTTTATATATATAAAATATAATAGGCCAAAATATTTCATTCACCTATATTCAAAAACAAATATTGTGTCGGTCTATCCTATTAAGTGTTTACAAATCCCTATTGATGTCATAGCGTCCCATGCACCAACCAGAATTTATAAATACAAAATGGAACAAATCAACACAATATCAAAACCTTTTTATAACACTAACAAATACGCTCTCTCATATATATACACTCAGCGACTCATCATAGCATATTACTACCCTATTAATAAAGAGTCAGACCCCACAAAGCTAAGGTTTTTTGCTAAACCAAAGCTCTGATACCAGATGTAACATCCCGCCTTTTTGTACACTTTAAATCGACGATAAACCACACACATCAAACTTAAGCCACACAGAAGGGCGGATTAGGGTGAATAAGAAAAAAGGCAGAGAAAGAAAAAAAACAGAATCTTGCAGCGAAATGATAAAATATAATAATCAAATAACAGTTCGTGAAGCTGTTTGCAAAACAATTGATTATACTTATACAATATAGAATCAGAGTTACACATACCAGAGAATAATAAATAGCAATGCAGCAAAACAGTATAAGTGTAGTGGAATGATATAACAAATAATAGTAATATAAATTTTTGTCTTCGTCCTCCAGAGATAAAGTCTTTGAATCCTGAAATGTTCAGACTGACCCAAGCGAATTGAAAAGATAAAACACTCGAGTCGGAACTAAAAGATCTTACGTAAGTTAAATCAACGGTAAAATATGAGTGGATAGGCGTCAGAGTTGTTTACGGGATTTGACATCTCCTATCCAGCGTCAAACATGAGTGCAGTTACTTAAGAGATGCTTGGGATTCACATCTCCTAAGGATCCGTTAAACTATTTACTATGTTGTAATATTTCTCTATTATAATAATGTCTATAGTAAAATAAAATAACTTTTAAATAGTGTTAAGGAGTTGCCCAATCTCCCCCTTAACACGTAATGGTCCTAGTAGTCCATCTAGTATCATAGTCCCTCTTGATCGAGAAGCCACCAGAGGATACCACACGGGTTACTGGAGAAAACCAAACTCGTATAAGGCACGATGGGGTAGGTGACACGACACACAAGGCAATACCAGGGTAGATATACCAATTGCTATCCGGGCTGGTGGTGATGCATAGCGCGCAGCTTCCGCCCACCCTGAGCCACACCCCCAAAAATCAAAGGGTACAAATCAATCAAAAGTAATAGAATGGTATCGAAGGAGTGTGTCCGATAAGAGGGGCTACCTAACTCACCCGAGAATCGCTCCTGTTTTAGCCATCTTATGCCAACTCATAGGAGTCGGGTCCACGTATATACCTCAATAGAACGTCGCCACCATCCTACTTCATTCTGGAATCTCCACCACATACACGGTTGTCAAAGTGGTTTTCGGGGTTGGTAGAGAGTATGACAACTTCAGATCCCGGTCTCTTTAACAACCAAACATTATTATAACACCGCGGTCATTTTCAAAATAGTTTATACTTTAAAACCTAATATCATTGCCCTTTCAAAACAAAATCAATAGGATATCATTTTCTTTTCAAATATATCCTTCCCCAAAGTCATAGCTCTTTCAAAGTTATAACACTTCGAAATCAAAACACTTAAAATATACACTTTCAAATCATAATACCTTGAAACTCAATACTTTGAAACATAACTTCTACCACTTAAATGGTTTAAATGCTAAAATACTTTATATAATAAATAGCTTCTTCAATTTCACAAATCAATTCCAAACCAACTCGAATTTCTAAACTTTAAATTTAACTAAATCCCAAATCATAAATTTCAATACGATTTAGTTCCCAAATAAACTATTCCAAATTTCATCAATTTCAGAACTGATTTGATCCACGGAATAAACCATTTCGAATTCAGTATATTTAAAACTTTAAGTATTCAACAATTCCAAAACTAAGTTTAGTAATTACGATTCAACAATTCAATTTTCTATTATCTAGTTTTGAAATTTTTTATATAATAAAACTATTATTATTTAAATAAAATTCAAATTACAAATAACTAAATATTTCCTTCAATTTATTTACTTGAAATATTTATTTAATTCACTTTAAACCAAAATCAAGTTATAGATCATACCTTTTAAAATTCCAGTTTAATAAATTTCACATCAACTTATTTGCATTTAATTCTTAAATAAATTCAATTTCAAATAAATTTGCAATTTACCTTTCAACCTTTATTTTATCTAGATAATTATAAACTCTATATTAAAATATAATTTAAATGCTTAATTGTATTAGCGTCAGTAAAATCAAACTTATTATTAAGCTTATTCAATATTAAAACAAATTTATACATAGCTTAATAATCAAGAATAAAATATCATTTATAAAATATCTAGAGTCAATATTTATATAAAACCATATATTTCTTTACAAAACCATAGAAATCACTTCAAATTATATATAAACCACGGTGTCTGTATATAATTTTCTATCCTTTGGTCAAGTGATACAATATTTATCATTTCAATCCATAATTTAAAAATATAAATACGGTTTTATATCATTTCAAACCGCAATCCCGAATGAAATAGAAATCCATAACAAACTTGTAGTTTATAACAATATAAAATACAGCATCCATTCATCCAATATCAATCATCAAACATTTACCACCATCATCATCCAATTCAATCAATAATAGCAATATAGAGCAGATAATAAATAACATGCATTTACTGGCAGTTTATATTCAATAATAAATTAAATAACAATTTAACTGGCAGTTAATATGCAATAACAAATTGAATAACAATTTAATTGTTAGTTTATATGAAACAATAAATTAAATGACAATTTAACTTGCAGTTTATATGCAATAATAAATTAAACAACAACTTAATTCAATAAATTCAATTTAATTGAGATGATGACTAAAAGTTATCCAAACAGTCATAAATAAATTTCTAATCATATCAAAAATCAACTTAACATATATAAGAAATTTTAGAAGTTGTGAGCGGGTTAAAACACTCACCTTTTAAATTTAAATTGAATTTAAATCCAATTTAACCCCAAAATTAAGCAGTCTCAGAATTCGTCTGAACCGGCGTCAAAGTGTCGGAATTTTGATACAATTCAAGCGGAAGAAACCGCGCATGAAATGGACCTCGTATGCAAAAATAATACGCGTTAAACATTTGGAATTTTAAGTTAAATAAATAAATAAAACAAAACGAACCAATATCCTGACGCCACGTCGCGTTCTCTTCACGCGAGCCTTCAGGGTAGAGAAACCCTTTCTACACGCGACTCGTTTCCAGCCGCCACCAATTCGCATGAACGCCGACCACCGCGACACATGCCGCAACCCCCCAGATGTGCCGCATAGCCTCCCCCTCCCCCCTCCCGCGCCGTAGTCGTCGTTCGAACGTCGATCGACGTCGCCCAAGGCCCAGCCGCTGCCACCTTCTATCAACCCTCATCAATTATCATGCCAAATCCAGCCGTCAATCAACTAGATGAGCGACACAGATGCACTCCACTCCTCCCCTCCACGCGACTGTAACCTCGATTTGTCGATCGGACGACGATCGTCGAATGCCAACGAACGGCCAAAAATAAGTCATTGATTTCTGAACAGACGTTGACTCAAATTGAAAAACGAATTACAGATCTGAGATGCACTCGTTGAAAGCTTCAGATTGATATAAAATTTTATAGTATTTGAGGAGTTTTAGATTTTGGCTTTGAATTTGATTTGAAATTGCAATAGGAATTTTGGTTTGTCTGCCATTGAGAAAGAGGAGCAATTGGAATTATACGTACAAAAAAAATGAACATAAGAAATAGGCTAGGGTTTGTATGTGTGTGTGTGTGTGTGTGTGTGTGTGTGTGTGTGTGTATGAAAAGTTGAAATTAGAATGGACCGGATTGATTTGGATCGAAAGTTGAACGATAAATGGCCCAAAAGCCCGTTCTGACCCCGAAATGAAATTGGTCAACCCATATGTCAAAATAGATGTTTAAAAATATTTTAAACGCAATGGAATAGGTTTCAAGTTCAAATTCCATTGTATGAAGAAGTTATGCTAAAATCAATTTATTTCAAATTGATTTCAATTGATTTCAATTAAATTGATTTCTAGGCTTTCGAGCCCGTTCGATCAAACAACAAGTCCGATCGTTAGGAAACTTAAAGTCCTATAATAATTCATCATTATGGATCCTATGAAACTAGTTTCGTCGAAATCCGAGTCGGTGGCAAAAATGGCTATTTTTACATTAATTAAATAAATTACAAATTAATTAATTAAATTAAATTTTCAGTTTCAATTCTATAATTGACAATTTTTATCATTTCTAAATTTCTTAATCATTTACACTAATTTAAAAAAATTTAGATGTCAATTTAGAGTATATTAATTTATCAATTTCAGTGTTAACCTCAATGTCATTAAATTCAGAAATTATAAATTTAATTTCCAATAATTCTATTTAATTTACTTTTCAATTTATTATTCAATTAATTATTATCAGACGGATGAAATTAACATTGGATTCATAATCTATTACATTAAAATTCTCCAATTTCATCTCGATTTTCAATTAACGTAACATTTAGATATTTAATTTCATTTATTTGCAATTAAATCCAATTATTATAGTTCAAATCCTATTAAATTGATAAGTCTTCATTTCCATTCTTTCAATTCAACAAAATTTTCCTAATATGGTTAATATTAACATTATTCTCAAATATTACCTTAATTAACATTAACGTAACAATTTATTTATATTTATTGCAATTGATTCCAAATTCAATTTAATGGATTAAAATATATCAGTAACTTATAATAATTGTTGCCACTAACTCTTAATCATACTTTAATAAGTTATCATTTCCAAACAATATTATAATTACTTACTGGGCATTGATTTTATTCAACTACTATTTATTATTATTAATTCATTAATTAATTCAATATTTACGTTTGTTTCCTTATATTCAATTTATAGCCTAGTATAACAATTTGCGTTACTTCAATTAATCGTAATTTCATTTCAATTGTTAATACCTGGCTTTAACTTCCATGGTTGCATTTCACTTTAGCATTCATTTCATTATTAAATTAAAAAAAAATCTTCACTATTAAATTACAAAAATCTAATTAAATTAACAATTTTTAATTATCGAAAATTATGGGTCATTACATATATAATCCATGGACTTCTATATAAGCTCTACAGACGAATCGTGGGATCATATTACACAGGAGGAGTCGGAACCAAGTGAAGAAATATAAATACTCATATACATATATATTTGATTAATTTTCATATTATCTTCATAAAATAAATGTTGGATTTGTTTCTATCAAAATAAATAAAATTATTTCAAAAAGAAAAGTGTTGAAGTGAAAAACAAAATTTAAAAATCAAATACTGAATTTTTGAAACAAACAGTGGGTTTAGTTGACTGAATGCCTTATTTCAGTCTACTGAATGCCCTAGTTCAGTCGGCTAAATGAGAAGAAATAAAAAAATTATCTTTATAATTTTGGACGACCGATGTGCTTTTCAATCAACCCTGACAACAATATTTTGTTCCCCTGAAAGGTTGAAGCTTTCAATTCGGATGACCGAATTGATGATTTAGTCGACTAATTGATTTTCCGTTGTTTTTAAAAATAGAACCTGAACCATTTTCGTTGCTTCATAAGTACCAATACTTTCAAAACCCTAACATCTTTTCAAATCGTATAACTTCTTCGATTATCAATCACCATCTCCATAGAAAATATAAATAAAATAAAATAGTTTTTCCTCAATTTCAAATACAATGCCTCCAGAAAGATCATGAGAGCCTTCATCTACCACTGGTCCTTTAGGATCTCAAATTAGAAGTTGATTATATAATGATACTGCTGTAGTAAGATTCAACAACATGAAGACGTAAGGATTTTTAAAGAGTCCTTCATTAGATTTAGAGACTTTGATGGCTATGTTATTCGAGAATTCGCTGAAGCAAACCACATTGATCATCTTATCAGCTTTGAAGCCAACAACCTTAAGATTTCGCCATTATTGGGGAAATTGTTTTGTGCTAACTTGAACTTAGATTTTACGAATCCATCCAATAGAGAATATGCATTTGGACAATGGTTTGCGATGTCAAAATCTTTTTACCCTTAGCTAGACAAGGTTCTATTTTGAATTTCTCTTCAGAAGAGAAGACTTAGATGATATTGAGGTCGATATGAACAATCGAGATGAGATTAGTCGTCTATTTTTAGCTGATAATTTAGAAATTTATAAATCAATATATTTATGCCCAAAAGGAAGAATTTTACATAAAATGCTTACCCATTCCATTCAACCACTTACCAGTGGTTATGAAGTTATATATAAACACAATTTTTAGGCTCTCTATGTGCTGTGGAGTAATCGAAACATTAATTGGGTTAAAGTGATTATGAATGAATTTGACACCTTTTTTGATCCTAGAGCCAAAAAACTTCATTATGGACAACACATCATGCAAATTCTAATGAGATTTTATGTTCCTCTTTAGAATTTAGAATTTACTACTATTGGATGACTTGACTCCAAAACCCTTAGTCTTTTGAAACTTCCTTCATGGGTCGAGAATCACAATATCATCCTATTTAAGGAATGGAAAGCAAACAAAGAAACTGGTCATTCACAGCTTGCCAATCCTACGGCAACTTCTACTTCTCATGCTCCTCCACCTCCTCATATTCAACATAATGAGGACGACATAGAAGAGGTATCATTAGAACATCTAGCTCGTCAAGCCTACGTCACTATCTCTTGCGATTAAAGCAAGTTTGATCGTCGTATCTTCTGAATTGAAAACAAGTCGTTAAGATGGGTAACAAGCTTGATCGCAACAAAGAATTCTTGAACAAGATATGGGATAAAATGTCATGTTTTTCATCCTCTTCTACATTCACACCCACTAAAGAAATTCCTCAAAATCTTGATCAATTTACTTGGTGAAATTCTTCTGATGGACATGAAAGGGAAAGGTCAGATAATACAAGTGGTGGTCATGGAAATTAATGTCTTGGTAAGATGATTTCGGTTCTACCTTTTATCGTCTTGTTTTAGTATTTTTGCGTTGTTTTTTAAGTGTTTTATGGTATGTAGTTGACACTTTAAGTACTTCAAAGTTTGTAGTGACTTCTTATGCTGCTTGTTTTATAAAATAGTCCATCTTGTGCTAACTTATGCTATTTCTTATATTATGATGTTTGCTTTATAACATGTCTTATCTTCTAATAACTTATATTGTGATGTTATTCTATTTATATTGTTGTGTATTAATCTATTACGTTGTTATGGTATATCATGATCATTCATTTTGGCTCATATTCCTTTTTGTCGATGATAAAGGGGGAGAATAACTATGGTTATATCAATAAGGGGAGTATAGATTTAGGAGGAGAACATTCTATACATTGACTCAAAAAAAATTGTCATCATCAAAAGGTGTGTAAATGTTAGAATGTCGTATTTTGATATTTTGATAGTGGCAACTATATATTGATGTATTGTGTATATTAACAACTAATGCAAGGAAAGATCAATCAAACAAGAAGGCATACGCGACAAAAAGAAGACCAAGATGACTCATTAAATGTAATATCAGTCAGAGACTAGAATGATATGTATTATTAAAATCTCCTCTAGTGGTATATATAACATACACAAACACAAAACAATTTCAGAAAATTAATATGTACAAACTTACAGCAATCAGTCGACTAAAACATCGCTTTTAGTTGACTGACCCGAAAGATTATAAACCAAAAATTCACACTGACAGGTTCAGGCGATTGACACTCATGTCCATCGGCTAAACCTGTGCAACAACCATAAAATTCGAATTTTTTTAATGGGTGGTTGCTTTCTGAACTATCATTCCTCTTCATTAATGGTTGCAATACCTCCATCAACGGTTACAACTCCTTCCTTTCATCACTACTCTTCATAAATAGTTGCAACTATTGATCATCTATAAAGCAATTCATTTCAAAGATTTAATTCACCGATTCTTAATTCTATCTATCTCAATTTTGAATTATTGTCAATCATTCACTTCAGTATATTGCTTTCAATAATTGATCACACAATCATTGAGGAATACTTTCTTGTGATCAAATTACTTCCTTTTCTTTACGAGCACACTTTATACCATAAAGGAGAAGATTATAATAAGAGTGTATTATACCGAATAATTCATGCTATTCAAGAGCATAATGAAGTCATGAACTGTTCTACTTTTGTAGACGAAATCCTATTTGGTTGGCTAGGAGGTTGTAGACCTGTTCAGTTGCTCAGGCGGTTGTAATACATATT
This sequence comes from Allium cepa, assembly GCA_030765085.1. Classification (NCBI taxonomy): domain Eukaryota; kingdom Viridiplantae; phylum Streptophyta; class Magnoliopsida; order Asparagales; family Amaryllidaceae; genus Allium; species Allium cepa. Next base: position 1,010,933,455 of record CM060945.1, on the reverse strand, counting down.
CCTTTCGGTTAAGTGAGGGTATCCATTTAAATCCAGAAGGAGTCTAGGACTGGATGTAAAACAAGAAGTTCGAACCAGTATAAAAATCTCTGGTGTTATTTACTTATCGCTATTTACTTTTATTTACATTTCACAAGTTTATAACTTAGATAATTATCCATATTACTTGATCCACATCTATTTTCACCTATGGTTTCAAGGCTTGATACTGTTCTTTTTAAAGATCCAACACCTTCTATTTTATGAGTTCAATACCCTCAGGCTTTTAATATTTAACACTAACAAGTTTTAGAAGTTTGGCACCCCAAGATTTTAAAGGTTCGTCAACCCTAAATGTTTTGAAACTTGAAGCCTCATGTCTCTTATTTGTTCGAGACCAATGTTTACAATGGCATAATAGAAAAATGTTTATAAACTCAGTAACTATAATTTGAGGCTTCAAAGCCTTATTTTTGCAAATCAAATCACCATGTTTTAAATTCTCGACACCTGTGTTTTTTATAGGTTCGACAACAATGTCTTAGAGGCATAATAGTCATTTGTTTTATAAACCTAACAGTTATGTTATAAAGGCTCAATGGCACTTGTTAGCTTGATGTTCGACATCCTTATTATAGCAAATGTTTTAAAAAGCTATATAAATGATAATGATTTGGAATAAGATTTGGGCTATGTGTTTGGACTATGATTTCCTTGTTTTTAAGAATGAGTTCGAGTGATTTATCAAGTATAAAGACAAAAAATTTCAAGGAAATTAAATGGTGTTATAGCCCAAGTTTTATATGGATTTTGCCAAAATAATTATTACTAAAATTAAGTAATTTTGTAGTGCCTATTGTCATCCTGCATTTTAACATGGCAGTATACCATGTATTTGGCTAAACGGATTTCATGATCACCAAGGTAGGAAGCCCAAAGGGATGATTATCTAGTTTAAAAATTAGTTAAAGGCCATAAATGATAGTCAAGCGGATTCAAACTAATGGCATACCAGAATTAGAAAAGTATGGACTGGCACTTCCCCTAGGCAAGGGATCAGATTGAATCACTATGGATATGCACACTTAAATCAATAGCTCAACTCTATGAAAATCGATCGATATCTTCGAATTTCACTTAAGGAACTATACAAACAACTCAGGAGACCAAAAAGGCATAGAGGGGAAACCGTCCTAAGGATTACCGTCGATCCCCTATAGGGAACAGGGTCGATCCCTCATGGAGGCTCGGATGGGTCCTATTTTTTCTGGAGGAGATCGGCAAGGCCTTGGTCTTCTACATGCGGATTATCAGCAAGATATTTGTTCGCCTGCCCCTATAAATACAGTGGGCATGGCACTCATTTTTGGATCTTCTTCCTGCCTCTTTTCTTCCTCCATTATTATTTTAAGGCTATTATCTGGACTATAACTGTAATCTGCAGCATAAATAAAAGGAAAAGCTTTAGAGTGGGCATAGGACAGAGTACGTCAAACCACTATAAAACATCTTGTGTTCATTTCTTATTGTTTTAATTTTCAATTCTTCATAATTTATTCTCTACTTCATTCTGTTTGGAATATGTTATTGGATTTTTCGTGCTTTCATATTATTTAGGTGATGGCAGCCATTTTTGACATTAACATTTTGGTGCTTTTGTTGAGAAAACTCACACCACGGATTTGGAAGCTAGGATCTTGGATTTCGAAGCTTGGATGCTTGGATCTAGGAAGCCATGGCTATGCAATCAGCAAGGAGACCGTTGGCAGATAGGAGTCATCATGAAGGAAGTCGAGAGGCATCCTCAGGAGTTGAAGCTAATCAACCCTACATCTACATCACCAAAAAGGAGATAGAGACTATGATTGTAACGACCCGATTTTATGACTTTCGAAAGTCGACATTAATACGTCCACTGTATCAAATGTCGCACAATCGAATGCCGAAAAATCGAACCGTTACGGTTTAAGAAGAAGAAGATAGAAGAAGAAGATAGAAGAAGAATAGAAACAATAACAGAATCTCACATTTCACAGCGAGAACAATATATAATAGATAAAGAATAATCTTTAAAACAAAAACACTATATCAGTTTATACATCACATCATCAGAGTCACAACAACAAACAGCGAAAAAGAAATATTACATATATAAGTGATACGCCTCGCCATCCAGCTTCAACTCCTGATCTCCACAGCAACTTCTTGACTTCGCTCCAGAATAATTGACAACCTGGCTCTAGGCTGCCCGTGTGGAAAATTATGGGCACCCAGAGTTTAGAAAGGGAACAATAAACTCCAGGTCAGTCATGGGACTGGTGTGAGATCTTAAAAATGGTTATTCTTTAACAGAAGAATTTAAAAGAAATCCGCAATGCTTTTTTTGAAAAATGAAACTGCCATAAGGCCTCCCGGCACACACACAATGCAATCGCACACTTGGGGGAGATTTCTCCTTATTATAGTCAAACATGCTTAATACGCAAAATCTTTTTTATATTATCATTAGTGCATAGTGTAGAAAACCTTTCGAAAATATAATATTAATCTTAGCCAGCATACATACCATTATAGTATGCCTACTATAGCTACCATATTAGATGGCAGGTTATACAACTAAAACCGTACAAGGCGCGTATTGGTGATGGATTTCCAATAAATGGTCAGGCTAAGGAACTTCCTGTGCCACATGGGTACGCCTCTGGAGGGACATCCCGAGAACCTAATCGGATCTCTGCCAACACAAGGCCAGGTCACCTCTGCAAAAATAGGTAACTACTACATGAGTATGCAATCTCCCGGTTGTCAACTACCTTTATCCGAGGATCCTCAATACCAACAACCGCAAAGTAATAAATTTGCAGCAACCACATAGGTTAAGTATCTGGGCTCCATACCATGATACCACCTCTATCCCGAAGGAAATGAACATACCCTAAGGGGCGCTACCCCCTATAACCTTGCTACATCCTTCCTGTTTCGACCATTCCGGAGTGTGAGGCTCGACGAAGTCTCGTCCACAAAGCTACGCTTTTCACAAAAGCCATGCTTTGATCAACAAATGATCAGATGCACTTCATATGCCACATTACCAAATTGGGAATATATCACCAGTAACCATCAACTACACAACCTCTGAGCTCGTACGCCTCAGAGAAGGGGGTTAAGCTACGAGAATAAATTCTCCGCCAGCAACAGAAATGTATTTGATAGAAACCATCTTTACATCTCAAAGTGTAACGTCAGACACACATCCATACAAGTCCATTTCGGGTTCGAACGGTACCGAAGGCACTTCAAAGAAGCCCTTGCAAATCCGGATATTCACTAATCACGTCCGGAATCCCCATCACAAAGGGTGATAAAATCTCTATACCGGAGCAACCCAGTGCAGAGATATTCGACTGGTAATCCTTTCATTTTCAAAAATACCCAGTCTTGAACACCATCTTCAAATGCAATCCCATTTCATCGTATCATTATTCGAAATGGGTTTTATGACACAAGGTCCTCTCTCGGCTAATCCGAAAAATGAGCGCTTATTTTAAAATTAAGTGTTACATTCAGATTTCAAACAAATCACAATAATTTCCACGTTGATCTTCTTAAACAAAAGATCCATCATATATCACAAAGGTTCGATGTGGGTTTCGAATATCCATTTGGAATTCGACTCCCGGTTGCATCGAGATTCAAATGCCATTTAAAGGCCAATATTGATAGTTAGTCATTTAACTATCAATCATTATTTACAACAGTCACTAGATTTCAAATAATTTTTCCCCAATTATTATTTTCGCAAGATAAAATTTCACTTTTCAACACTTTAAAATCAAATTTCAAATCAATTTTTCCCACTTCAATCCTTCAAAATTAAATTTCAAATCAATTTTTCCTTACGCGGAAAACATTTCCAATATTTATTCATTTCCACTGAACATCTGCCGAGTTCAAATATTTTGAAATAATATAAAATACTTATTCAAAATATACTTGGAAACATTTAAAATAAACTATTTTAGAATATTTGCTTAAATATTAGTTATGAAAAATATTATACTAATATCTCATATAAAAATTCAAGTCCAAAGCTAATTTTAAAATAAAATTAGTAGATAGAGTATAAATATTTAAATATCCAATTTCTAAAACAAATATCAATTTAAAACTATAAATAATCACTTCCATAATAGTTTTAATATACATTTTAACTTTGTTCAAAATAACCTAAGTAAAGAATTCTTCCAAAACATTCTTTCCTTAAACCCATCTTTACAACTTCAATCTATATTTGTAAACTATATTGAAATCATTCTCGGCTTTCAGGGAAAGTACACATTCCATTCTAAAATGGTTCATTCAAATCAATTTATAAATCTTTCTGACTTATTTTAAATTTACGTTCCAAATCTGTAAATTCTTCAATTTACCTTTCATTTATAAAATTTCCATTTTGGATTTAAAATTTTAAATATCCACTAATTTATGATTTTCAAATCGATTCCCAAGTATTCACTTTCAACACAAAATCAATTTTCAAATTGATTTCCAATTTATTTCAATTACCAAGTCCTTTTCCAAATTTATTTCTAAATTTATTTCAAACAACAAATAAATTTTCATATCAATTTTCCAAAGATTTTTTTTAACACCAAATTAATTTCAAATCGATTTCCGAATTTATTTCCAAAACACCAAATTAAATTTCCAAATCGATTCCTAAAATTTATTTTAACCCCAAATTAATTCCCAAATCGATTTCTAAAATTAATTTCAACTCCAAATTAAATTCCAAATTTAATTTCTGCATTTATTTCCTTTTGAAATAAATTCCTTTATCTCTTTCAAATATTTAAAATCCGTATCTTAAACAAAATTCTTCAACTATTAAACAACATTGCTCGAAATTCCTTTATTAAAATATTTTCCCATATTTTTCGAATTTATTCAATGAGTTTTCAAAGATAAAACTTTATCTATTTAAATTTCCTTCTTTTAAAATTCACCCGATTCTTTTGAATGAATTTATTATAAATTTTCTACCCAAATTTCGAAATCAAATTTTTATTTATTTCTGGTATCCTACGATACCAAAAATATATTCGACTAAATTAAAGCCTTCAACGGTTTCAATCTAAAATAATCACACAAATTATAAATAATCAACACACAACATACGAAACAAATTAAATATTTGAGGAATCCAGTTGGATCTCTCCAACCTGTTTCCCTGCACCCACAAACGTTAGCACAACAATTAAATACCAATTCCACTTCGAGGTGGAATATCGCGATATATGGTATTTAAATATAATATCATCCGCTATTACGCGGCGCATAGGGTCTCATCCGCTATATAATGCGGGAAATCAATCACTCCAAATACATATATAATACCAATTCCACTTCGAGGTGGAATATCGCGATATATGGGTTTAATATAATATCATCCGCTATTATGCAGCACATAGGGTCTAAACTAATATAACTGGTAATAAATCAATCATCCAAGCACACAATCAACAATTTTTTATTTAAATATTAAAATTAAATCAGCGATTGAGTGAGAAGATCTCACCTTTAACAATGCATGCAATCCATTTCCAATCCATCTTGACTCATTTTCATGTCTTTTGACCTTGTATAAATAATTTATACAATTGATTAATATTCGAAATAAATCGGATAATAATTTCCAGTTAATAGATTTATTTAATTTAAACTAATAATAATTTTTTTAACCCATCTTCCTTTTATAAATTTAATTAACAAACAATTTTGATTTTAAACTAATACTTCTAAACAAATCCCTTTTAACAAATTTATTTAACTAAAAGTTAAATTTAAAAAACTGAATTTCCTTTTTAAATAATCTTGGGTAACTAAAATAAATTAAATACATTAATAAAACAAATTAATCACTAAATCCATTATTCTTTAATATAAACTAGTAATGTTAAAAATGTAGATATTTATTATTATTATTTTCTGAAACTACGCATATGTATATATACTTGTAAACTATTCCGCATATGTTTTGTGTGTATATTTACTATTTTAAAATAAACTACCGGATTTCTTTACTGTATAATTTTTGTTATTGAAGAAACAAACTGTTTCAACATTTTACCGTAAATATTTTTCTTTTCCCTTCTCTGTTCAACTTTTTTTTTCTTTGAATACATATAAACATTTTATTTATCCAATTTAAATCAATAACGAAAGGAATCGTAATACCTTACTGACTTCGACTGTCCCCGACCCTCATCCCACTACGACTTCCAGTGCTGCCTTCACCTTCCAACCGAGCAAGCCAAGCTCCAAGTCCCGCCACCCTCGTTGAAAATGAAGTCAACTCGAATCTTCACTCCCAAGTCACCGCGCGACCTCACGGATACCCAACGTGCGCCAACGTGTTTCCAATGCCATCGCGGTACCCCTAAATCCTAACTGCTCTGATGTTGTATCGTGCCGCTCGACCCTACCTTTACTAACGCTCGGCCGCCTTCGAAGTCTCGTGTAACGACCCTAAATTTCCGACCCAATTTAACATATTAAAACCATCGTTTTAATATAAAATTTGAAATTTATATACAATCTCAATTAACGTTCAAACTTTATTTATAAGATGCGTCCAGTTAATTATGAATACAGGAAAAGTTTCGTCGTAAAATATTGTAGTAAATTTCGTTCGCGTTTTACTGTATATCAGTTCATTTTAAGCTGCGTAAAATTTATCTTTTGAATCCAAATATTTTTACACGGTAATGTTGTAAAAATTTATCTGATCAAGACGTCATAATTCGTTTCGTTAAATATTGTCATCACCTGTTCCATTTTAATTTTTTGTAAATCGAACAATTTAAGCGGCGTAAATTTCGAGTTTTATAAAACTGTCATATAGCAATTATCTATGTACCGTTGGAAGCGACTCATCGCGCTGATCAAAATGGCATATTCATTCGTGCAAATCGGAGTCCGACGTAAAAATAGTCGCGTTAATTTAACCGTTCTGGACGGACCGGTTAAACCATTCCTAGCCCAAAATATTTAGCCGTATCCACTGGAAATTGAAAATTTTATAATCTCAGCTGTGTATTAAATGGGATAGTTGGAAGCTAGAGGTTAGCGATGAAGGGGTATGAGGTTTCGAAGTTCAACACAAAAATTTACTGCTGCTAAATTTATAAAAAATTTAAAGTAATGTAAACATATCCACTCGTTCAAAATTGCTTCAGGTAAATCCTTATCTCCTCTTTCATCTTCTCTTATATTTTTCTTTCTTCCCTCTATATTGCTTCCTCTGGAAAAATATAACTCGCAAAAGAAACGAGCGCGTGCATCACCTCCACCCTAGCCGCAAGACACGCCCCTCAGCCACAATGTGCAACCTTCCCAAATCCCGCGCTAGTTACCTCGACCGCCCCTTCTCTCTTCAAATACCATGCGCACAGCACCACCGCAACTTGAGCTCACCAAGGTTCCGACCCAAGCCTCTCTCACCTCCCTCTTCCCACTTGGTCCGCCGCCCTTTGCGCACCGACTAGGCGCCATCGCCACCACCATGTTCCCTGCCTTACCGTGAATATGTGTCATGCTGTGTGCGTGTAATGGATGAGTGCATGCATATGGTGTTGGGTGTATAAACGTGGACGTGTGCATGTACGAACAGTGTGCGTGTATGGGAAGCAGTGGGTTCGTAACCCATGCTATATAAAAAAAAGGGCAACAGTTTATCTTTGGGTGAGAAATGTGCGTGCGTGTATGGTGTTGTGTGTGTGGAGTGGAAGTGTTGTTGAATACTTTATGTTTGAAGATGAATCACTGTTTTATGAGAGAAACAGAAATTAGTGCGTGCTTTGTGAAGAAATATAAGTCATTGTTTATAAAGGAAGGGTCAATGTCAGAAAAGAAAGAAGTCTCGACTTCGTTAAAAAAAAATTAAAATGAGTGAACAGTTGTTTATAAAGAAAGCACATGGTTGCTTTTAGATTTTGCAGAAGGAATTTGTACGCAAATATCTATTTTGGTTGTTGAAAATAGTAACCACTTTTCCTTTTTTGTTGTGTACAGAAGCAACCGGTTGAGCTCCTTTTTGCAGCAGCATCAAATCTCTCAACCTTCGATCTTTTCTTCGTCACTAGTAAGCGTATTTATATAATTTTAAAAAAAAAAATATATGAACGTTCATTGAATTAATATCGTCTTTCTTTTGTCGATAATTACAGCGTCTGTTTGTTTGTCTTTGTACCGACTTCATTCGTGCTTCTTCGTGCTTCGCTGTCAATTTCTTTAACCACGAAAGGTGAATTAATTTTCACAACTTATATTCTTATACAATAATAATCCAGTTTGGTTGATAATTGATTGATTGTTGATGTTTATATTGAACGTTAAATTGTTAGCGTTAAAGATGATGAATAATATGCAGTTGAATTTGATATAGGATAGATAACTATTTAAATTGGATTTATATGTTGAATTAGATTTGTTAAATTTGACCCTTCAAATGTCAAAAAAATCGACACGTAGAAATAATGTTAACTACACATTGAACCATTGAATGTATGTTGTATAAATTGATGTAGTATAAAATTTAAAAATGAATAGCAAGTGAAGAACCGTATAAATTTAGTGTAATAATCTTTAATCTACATGAAATGATAGTGTAGATTCTAGAATTAATTATATTAATTTGCATAAACAACAAATGTAAATTAATACGATTATTTCGGGATTATTTAAATAAATTATTGGATTGTTATTGATGGTTGTTATTACTTGTTTATTTATTTTGACACCGTCCCAGTTATCACACTGCATGTTCCCTTTGCTATGCTTTGATTTTTGAATTGAAATGGACTCCGATTGAAATGATAAATACCCAAATAAACTTTGACTTAGGATAGAGAATTAAATTAAACCCGATTGGTCAATAATTTGATTTAAATAAAATAAAGATTTTATTTGAATAATAATAAGGTTTGAAATAAAATAAGAATTTAAATTTTAATGAAAGGAAAATGTGAATATTTAAAATTTGAAAAAAATATTAACATAGTAGTTGATGAAAGAACGTTGTTTTAAAATTAATTATTTAATAATTAAATCTGGAATGATTAATAATTAAGTTTTGAAATTAGTTAATAATTAAGATTTGAAATTATCTGATAATTGAATAGGATTGAATTATATAATAATTAAATTGAATTCTTTATTAAGTGAAATTGAACTTCTTGAATAAGTGAAACTAAGTTTCTTTATTAACTGAGTTTTGGAATTTGTAAGTAAGTAAATAAATAAATGAAATTGAATTTCTTTAACAAGAAAAAAATGTGTTTTATTGAAACAAATGTAAGGCTTGTAATTTAAAGAATTTGATTTGACGAATTTAACTTAATTAAATTTGTAAGCTTTGATATAATGAAGTTGAACGTAAGTAATTGATTTAATGAATTGGGAATTAAATGGAAATTGTTTTAAATGATAAATTAGCTTAACGAATATTGAATGAAATCGATAAGTGAATTTAAAATTGATTTGAATGTTAAATTTAATTAATTTAAATGATTTCGGAATGAAACTTATATACGAATATGAATCAATATTTGAATTGTTTGAATAAAATTTAAATTGAATTATAAGATTTTGAAATGGTAATTTGGAAGTTTTGAAACGTGAATTATGGAAATTGATTAAGGAAGACAAATGAAATGTTGAATTTCAAATTCTAATTGACATTAAAATTGATTCGGTTTTGAAATATATTAAATGACCAATCGATGAATAATTACGAAGTTATTAAAGAGACCGGAATCGGTTAGGGACATACGCACTGTCTAAACCAAAAACCACTTTAACAACTATACGCGGAGTGTGATCCAGAATGAAGTGGTTGGAATGACGTACGTTGATGATTGAAGAAAGTGAAGGATAATGGATAGCCTTGACACTTGTGTCAAATTGGAAATGACTAAAACAGGAGCCGTGCCGGGCCAAATAGGGTTAGCTACCTCGAGCGAACACACTTCTTCGTAAACTACTCATTAATTGTTATTGATTGGTGCACTCCCTTGAATTTGGAGTGTTGTTTCGTGGTGTTGCGATCATTGCGACGATGCGTTCTCACCAGTCCGGATCAGGCAAACGGTAGTTTCACTACCTTGGGTATCGCCTCATGTGCCTTATCATACTTGTATCCCAATACGCGACCACTACGAATTTTTTTTGTATTATACCTATGGAGTACTCCCTGATATCCCACTAGTTTACGGGGGAGTTTACAGTGCTGTATAGTCTATAATGCTATATAAAATGTATTAAGGGGAACAATGGTAACGCCTTAACACTATCTTGATATTTTATTTTACTGTTAGACATTATCTACTTATCGTACATTACTATGTATAGATATTTTAACGGATCCTGAAAGATGTTATTCCATTCATCTTTGAGTTATTGTTATTTCAAATTTTGAACCATATTATATGTATAAGAATATATGTCCTGATTCGAGTGTTTGTTTATGCTTATGCTCAGATCAGACTGAGGATTGCTGTTGCTGTTCTACTTGGAGCTGAAGACCCGAAGACTATCATTATCTTTACCTTATCAGTATTGCTCTTTCTATTTGGACTATTTGACATCTATGTTGTTCTATTTCATTTTATTTGAGACATTGTTGTATTTATGGGTAGCTTCATGAACTACTCTTATGACTATGTTGTAATTCCGCTGCACTATTCTGTTATGATGTAATTTCTGTGATTCTATGATGATTCTCATTTATATTATATATACTCCATTAATAATTTGTGTTTTGTATTATTTAAGTTGACATGTGTGGAATATTTTCAATTTAAATGGTACAAATATACGGGTCGTTATAGTTGGTATCAGAGCTTTGGTTCCTGAAAACCTTAGCCTGTGGAGTTTTAAAGCTCATTAGAGATAGGGTAACCATACCCTAGAATGAGGAGAATCATTTCAGATTCCTTATCCTTTGATTCCATCCTTCTTATTGAATTCGTTGATTAGAATTTCCTTAAGTTCTTTAATCTCTGTCCCTGATTCTAAATCACTTTTGGTATACCAGGATGTGTACCAGAAGGAATGCTCGCGACGAGGGTAGAGGAAATGCTCCCGAACCACGTGCCCCAGCTCCCACAGTCAAGTTCTCCACTCTTAGCAAAGAATATACCCAGCTTGGCGGCGTCAAATTCACTGTTTCTGAGAGTATCATTGAAGCACAACAATGGCTGAAGAGTTTGGAGAGGATCTTTACTGGCCTGGAGATCACTGACGCTCAGAAGCGTAAATTAGCCGCTTGGCAGCTACAGGATGCGGCATGGGATTGGTGGGAGTCGATCACTTCTCGTACTGACAAGGAAACCATCACTTGGTCCCAGTTTAGGTAGAAATCTATCTAAATTACATCAAAATAAAATTCCTTTTTATCTAGTCAAATTTTGACTCATCTTCATATCACTTGTAAATAGGGATTCCTTTACGTCTCAGTGGATGCCGGTAGCTGGAAAGGCCCAGCTTTATCGATCATTTATGGACCTCAAACAGGGCAATATGACTTTCTCTGAGTATGAAAGGAAGTTTAACGAACTCTCCAAGTTTGGACCAGGCTTGATTGACACACCACTGCTGAAGAATGAGAAATTCATCCATGGAGCACGTCCAGAGTATTACGAACTCCTCACAGCTCATGTCCATGGCACTTTCACCGAATTGATGGATTTTGCTCTTAGATATGAGGGAAAGCCAAAGGGAACATCAATCGCTAAGGCTCCAGTTATTCATTCATCCTCTAGTCAAACTGGGAAGAGGAAGCCAAATTTTGAGCAACAGAAAAAGAACTGGCAGAAGAAATCCGGGCTTGGTTATTCTCAGAAGAAGCCCATTGACATCTCCTCTATCACCTGCTTCAACTGCAATCAGAAAGGTCATTACGCCAGTAGTTTTCCATCCCCAAAGGGTGCAGCTATTTCACCATCGGCTCAGATGGCCAAGAGAGATGTTTGTCACATTTGCTTACAGCCAGGACACTTTAAGAAGGACTACCCTACCCAGAAGAGGGATACTCCATCTGGAGTTTTTGCTATTTCCACACCTACCCCAGAAGTTCAGGATGACCAAGGTACATTACAGAGTACTTTTATGTTGCATACTTCACCTGTTAGAGTTCTATTTGACACAGAGCCACACATAGTTTCATATCTATTGATTTATGTAATAAACTTGTATTGGAACATATTCTTGCATCTACCTTCTTATGTGTATCAAACCCTATTGGAAGGCCCGCTAACCTCAAAAGGGTATGCAAATATGTCACGCTTATGTATGGCATTCGCCGTTTCACTTGGGATTTCGTTGTACTTGGATGCAAGCATTCGATATCCTATTAGGTATTGATTGGCTATGAAAGTTCGAAGCCGTTATCTCATGCAAAGCTCGAACCGTCTCTCTAATTGACGACAAGAGTATACCTTTAGTTATTAAAGGTAAATCACCTCAAGAATGTGCTGGGAGTTTTATATTCTCTCTTGACTCTCATCCAAATGAACTAAGCTCTACTCCAGTTGTTCAATTCTTTTCTGATGTGTTTGGAGAAGTCAATTGTCTACCACCTCCGTGGAAAATCGAATTCCGCTTTGATCTTATACCTGGTGCTCAACCAGTAGTTCTCCCTTCCAGGAGAATGGCTCTTAAAGAGAAGGCGGAATTGAATGTTCAAAGTGAAGATTTATTTTCTAAAGGCTTGATTCGGCAAAGTCATTCAGAATGGGGTGCTACTGTTGTTTTCGTCACAAAGTTTGATGGCTCTCTCAGAATGTGTGTGGACTATAGAGAGCTAAACAAACTCACACAAAAGAACAGATATCCAATGCCCCGTATTAACGATCTATTCGACCAGCTTCATGGAGCTAAAGTTTTCTCCCAACTTGATTTGGCTACCGGCTTTCACCAACTCAGAATTGCTGAGGATAGTATTCCTAAAAGAGCATTCCGCACTGAAAATGGTTTCTTTGAATAGCTAGTTATGTCGTTCGGTCTTACTAATGCTCCAGCTTATTTCGTTGACTTGATGCATAGAGTTTTCCGGGATGTTCTTAACAAGTTCGTTCTTGTTTTCATCGATGATATTCTCGCCTTCTCCAAAGATGAGAAAGAGCATAGGTCACATTTGGCTTTTGTTCTTAAAACTCCTCGCAGCCATCATCTTAAAGCCAAGTTTTCAAAATGCCACTTTTGGAGAGATGAAGTTCGATTTCTTGGCCATATTGTTTCGGAGAATGGGATTTCGGTCGATCCAGCTAAGATCGCCATAATCAATGTAAGTTTTATCCTTACTTGTAAATTCTATCTAACATCTTATCACTATCTAAATTTGAATCCTTGGAATTTGCAGGATTATGAGACTCCTAAAACTCCTACAAATATCCGCAGTTTCTTGAGCTTGGCCAGCTATTATCGCAGATTTATAGAAAACTTTGCTCGTATTGCTGCCCCACTTACCGCACTGACCAGAAAGAATGTGATATTTATTTGGAGTGAAAAGTGCGAAGCAGCTTTCAATGAGATGAAGCGAAGGTTGACATCTGCCCCAGTTCTTACAGTTATTGACGGAAGTGAAGGATTGACCGTCTATACTGATGCATGCCGTGATGGATTAGGAGCAGTTTTAATGCAGAAAGGAAAGGTTATTGCCTATGATGGTCGTCAGTTAAAGACACATGAAGCAAATTACGCAACCCACGATTTAGAGCTTCTTGCGGTTGTATTTGCTCTTAAGCTATGGAGGAACTATCTATTGGGAACCAAATTCGAATTATTCACAGACCATGAGCCATTGAGATATATTTTCTCACCAAAGGATTTAAATCAGAGACAAGTCCGATGGCTCGAATTCTTAGCTGCATATGATCTTGATATTAATTACACTCCATGAAAAGCAAACGCCGTAGCTGATGCTTTGAGCAGAAACCAAGCTATGGTATGTTGTAATCTTGTTGAAGGGATGTTATTTCAACTCGTCGTCTCCCCAGCTCTTATGGATCGCATTATAGCCAAGCAATACGAGGACACTTTGCTCTATCATATCAAGGAAATAGTTCTCGGAAGAGTCGAAAATGCTGATAATAAATTGGGTCCATAAGTCGAGAGCAATGGAGTGTTGAGAATTGACAATCGAATTTGTGTTCCTAATGGTGATGGTCTAAGACAGGAAGTGTTGAGAGAAAACCATCAATCTTCGCTTTCATTTCATCCCGGTGTCACTAAAATGTATCAAAATATAAAGATGTTATATTGGTGGAGTGGTATAAAGCGTGATATTTCTACCTATGTTAGTAGATGCATAACTTGCCAACAAGTTAAGGCTGATCATAGAAAGACGGCAGGTTTGCTTCAACCTCTAGAGATTCCAGGTTGGAAGTGGGAACTAATTTCTATGGACTTTATTGATAGGCTACCAAGAACTAGGAAGGGTAACGAAAGCATTTGGGTGATAGTCGATAGACTGACGAAGTCCGCTCATTTTATTCCAGTCAAGACCACTCGTACTGCTTCGAGTTTGGCCGAGATATACATGAGAGAAGTTGTTAAACTTCATGGTATACCATCTAGTATTGTATGCGATAGAGATCCTATTTTCACTAGTAAATTCTGGAAAGCATTTCAGGATACTTTGGGCACCAAACTGAATCTGAGCATAGCTTATCATCCTCAGACAGATGGCCAAACTGAGAGGGTAAATCATATTTTGGAAGACCTTCTCCGAGCTTGTATTATAGACTTTGGTGGATCCTGGGATGACCATCTCCATTTGGTTGAATTCACCTATAATAATAGTTACCAGGTAAAGAAATTGAATTTCAAATTTGAATAAGTATATTCGAATTTGAATTAATTATCTTTAATAAACCAGGCAAGCATTGGTATGGCAACGTTCGAAGCCTTATATGGACGACCGTGCAAATCACCAGCTTGTTGGATCGAGTCCGGAGATCGATTAGTGCTTGGTCCAGAAATAATTATGCAAGCTTCCGAAAAAGTTTAAGAAATCAGAAAGAAGATTAAGACGGCACATGATAGACAGAAGAGTTACGCTGACAGAAGGAGAAGAGATCTCGTATTCAGTGTAGGAGATGAGGTATTTCTGAAAGTGTCACTTTTGAAGAATGTTATTTGATTTGGAAGGAAAGGGAAGCTAGCTCCCAGATTTGTTGGTCCGTTTGAGATTAATGAAAGAGTTGGAACATTGGCCTATAGAGTTGCATTACCAGAAAAGTTCTCCGGTGTGCACAATGTGTTCCACGTTTCACATCTTTGCAAAGTTGTGCACGATCCATATATGATCATTCCCACTGCTCAGTTGGAAGACTTAGTTATTGAGCCTAACTTGACTATTGAGCAAAAGCCACTTCGGATAGTCGGTCGTGAGACGAAGCAACTTAGAAGGAATTAAGTAAATCTCGTCAAAGTCCAGTGGAGTGCAGATGAGCGAGATTGCACATGGGAAACTGAGGATAGTATTCGGCATTCAAACCCATATTACTATTTTCAGGTATAATTCAATTTTCTTAAAATCTATTTTGACTTTTCTGCTTACTTCATTTCAACTTCTCTCGTCTCGATCCTTTTCGAGGACGAAAAGTTTTGAGTGGGGGAGATTGTAACGACCCTGAATTTCCGACCCAATTTAAAATTTTAAATCCATCGTTTTAATATAAAATTTGAAATTTATATACGATCCCAATTAACGTCCAAACTTTATTTATAAGATGCGTCCAGTTAGTTATGAATATAGGAAAAGTTTCGACGTAAAATATTGCAGTAAATTTCGTTCGCGTTTTACTGTATATCAGTTCATTTTAAGCTGCGTAAAATTTATCTTTTGAATCCAAATATTTTTGCACAGTAATGTTGTAAAAATTTATCTGATAAAGACGTCATAATTCGTTTCGTCAAATATTGTCATCGCCAGTTCCATTTTAATTTTTTTGTAAATCGAACAATTTAAGCGGCGTAAATTTCGAGTTTTATAAAACTATCATATAGCAATTATCTGTGTAGCGTTGGAAGCGCCTCATCGTGCTGATCAAAACGGCATATTCATTCGTGCAAATCGGAGTCCGACGTAAAAATAGTCACGTTAATTTAACCATTCTGGACGAACCGTTTAAACCATTCCCAGCCCAAAATCTTTAGCCGTATCCACTGGAAATTGAAAAATTTATAATCTCAGCTGTGTATTAAACGGGGTAGTTGGAAGCTAGAGGTTAGCATTGGAGGGATGTGACGTTTCGAAGTTCAACACAAAAATTTACTACTGCTAAATTTATAAAAATTTAAAGTAATGAAAACATATCCACTCGTTCAAAATTGCTTCAGGTAAATCCTTTTCTCCTCTTTCATCTTCTCTTATATTTTTCTTTCTTCCTTCTATATTGCTTCCTCTGGAAAAATATAACTCGCAAAAGAAACCAACGCGTGCATCACCTCCACCCTAGCCGCAAGACACACCCCTCCACCACAACACGACACCTTCCCAGATCTCGCGCTAATTACCTCGACCTTCCCTTCTCTCTCCAGATCCCATGTGCACAGCACCACCGCAACTCGATCTCACCAAGGCTCCAACCTAAGCCTCTCTCACCTCCCACTTCCCGCTTGGTTCGCCGCCCCTTGCGTACCGACCAGGCGTCGTCACCACCACCCTGTTCCCTACCTACCGCGAATATGTGTCGTGCTGTGTGCGTGTAATGGATGAGTGCGTGCATATGGTGTTGGGTGTATAAATGTGGGCGTGTGCATGTACGAACGGTGTGCGTGTATGGGAAGCGGTGGGTTCGTGACCCATGCTATATAATAAAAGGGGCAACAGTTTATCTTTAGGTGAAAAATTATGTGTGCGTGGGTGTATGGTGTTGTGTGTGTGGAGTGGGAGTGTTGTTGAATACTTTATGTTTGAAGATGAATCACTGTTTTATGAGGGAAACAGAAATTAATGCGTGCGTTGTGAAGAAAGATGAGTCATTGTTTATAAAGGACGGGTTAATGTTAGAAAAGAAAGAAGTCTCGGCTTTGTTAAAAAAAATTAAAATGAGTGAACAGGTGTTTATGAAGAAAGCACACTGTTGCTTTTAGATTTTGCAGAAGGAATTTATACGCAAATACGTATTTTGGTTGCTAAAAATAGTAACCACTTTTCCTTTTTTGTTGTGTGCAGAAGCAACCGGTTGAGATCCTTTTTGCAGCAGCATCAAATCTCTCAACCTTCATTCTTTTCTTCGTCACTGGTAAGCGCATTTATATAATTTTAAAAAAAAATTATGTATGAATGTTCATTAAACTATATCATCTTTCTTTTGTCGATAATTACTGTGTCCGTTTGTTCGTCTTTGTACCAACTCCATTCGTGCTTCGCTGTCAATTTTTTAACCACGAAAGGTGATTTATTTTCACGACTTATATTCTTATACGATAATAATCCAGTTTGGTTGATAATTGATTGATTGTTGATGTTTATATTGAACTTAAAATTGTTAGTGTTAAAAATGATAAATAATATGCAATTGAATTTGATATAGGATATATAACAATTTAAATTAGATTTATATGTTGAATTAGATTCGTTAAATTTGACCCTTCAAATGTCAAAAAATTCGACATGTAGAAATAGTGTTAACTACACATTGAACCATCGAATGTATGTTGTATAAATTTATGTAGTATAAAATTTAATAATGAATATCAAGTGAAGAACCATATAAATATTGGTGTAATAATCTTTAATCTACATGAAATAATAGTGTGGATTCTAGAATTAATTATATTAATTTGCATAAACAACAAATGTTAATTAATACAATTATTTCGGGATTATTTAAATAAATTATTGGATTGTTATTGATGGTTGTTATTGCTTGTTTATTTACTTTGACACCATCCCAGTTATCACACTGCAACTTCCCTTTGCTATGCTTTGATTTTTGAATTGAAATGGAATCAGGTTGAAATGATAAATACCCAAATAAACTTTAACTTAGGATAGAGAATTAAATTAAACCCGATTAGTCAATAATTTGATTTAAATAAAATAAAGATTTTATTTGAATAATAATAAGGTTTGAAATAAAATTGGAATTTAAATTTTAATGAAAGGAAAATGTGAATATTTAAAATCTGAAGAAAAAAAATTAACATAGTAGTTGATGAAAGAACGTTGTTTTAAAATTAATTATTTAATAATTAAATATGGAATTATTAATAATTAAGTTTTGAAATTAGTTCGTAATTAAGATTTGAAATTATCTGATAATTGAATAGGATTGAATTATTTAATAATTAAATTGAATTCTTTTTTAAGTTGAATTGAACTTCTTGAATAAGTGAAACTAAGTTTCTTTATTAACTGAGTTTTGAAATTTGTAACTAAGTAAATAAATAAATGAAATAGAATTTCTTTAACAAGAAAAAAATGCGTTTTATTGAAACAAATGTAAGGCTTGTAATTTAAAGAATTTGATTTGACGTATTTAACTTAATTAAATTTGTAAGCTTTGATATAATGAAGTTCAATGTACGTAATTGATTTAATGAATTGGAAATTAAATGAAAATTGTTTTAAATGATAAATTAGCTTAACAGATATTGAATGAAATCGATAAATGAATTTAAAACTGATTTGAATGTTAAATTTGATTAATTTAAATGATTCCGAAATGAAACTTATATACGAACTTGAATCAATATTTGAATTGTTTGAATAAAATTTAAATTGAATTATAAGATTTTGAAATGGTAATTTGAAAGTTTTGAAACGTGAATTATGGAAATTGATTTAGGAAGACAAATGAAATGTTGAATTTCAAATTCTAATTGACATTGAAATTGATTTGGTTTTGAAATATATTAAATGACCAATCGATGAATAATTACGAAGTTATTAAAGAGACCGGAATTGGTTAGAGACATACGCACTGTCTAAACCAAAAACCACTTTAACAACTATACGCGGAGTGTGATCCAGAATAAAGTGGTTGGAATGACGTACGTTGATGATTGAAGAAAGTGAACGATAATGGATAGCCTTGACACGTGTGTCAAATTGGAAATGACTAAAACAGGAGCCGTGTAGGGCCAAATGGGTTAGCTACCTCGAGCGAACACACTTCTTCGTAAACTACTCATTACTTGTTATTGATTGGTGCACACCCTTGAATTTGGAGTGTTGTTTTGCGGTGTTGCGATCGTTGCGGCGATGCATTCTCACTAGTCCGATTAGGAAAACGGTAGTTTCACTACCTTGGGTATCGTCTCATGTGCCATGTCATACTTGTATCCCTATACGCGACCACTATGAATTTGTTTTGTATTATACCTATGGGGTACTCCCTGATATCCCACTAGTTTATGGTGGAGTTTACAGTGTTGTATAGTCTATAATGCTATATAAAATGTGTTAACGGGAACAATGGTAACGCCTTAACACTATCTTGATATTTTATTTTACTGTTAGACATTTTCTACTTATCGTACATTACTATGTATAGGTATTTTAACGGATCCTGAAAGATATTATTCCATTCATCTTTGAGTTATTGTTATTTCAAATTTTGAACCATATTATCTGTATAAGAATATATGTCCTGATTCGAGTGTTTGTTTATGCTTATGCTCAGATCAGACTAAGGATTGCTGTTGCTGTTCTACTTGGAGCTGAAGATCCGAAGACTATCATTATCTTTACCTTATCAGTATTGCTCTTTCTATTTAGACTATTGAACATCTATGTTGTTATATTTCATTTTATTTGAGACATTGTTGTATTTATGTGTAGCTTCATGAACTACTCTTATGACTATGTTGTAATTCCGCTACACTATTCAGTTATGATGTAATTTCTGTGATTCTGTGATGATTCTCATTTATATTATATATACTCCATTAATAATTCGTGTTTTGTATTATTCAAGTTGACATGTGTGGAATATTGTCAATTTAAATGGTACAAATATACAGGTTGTTATATCTCGAGCTTCACCAGAGATTCCAATGGCACGAGGCTTCCAGGCGATTGCGAAGTTCGATACCTGTGCGAAGAAAGAAAAAAAACTCGATCTCGATTTTCCCATAGCTAGGCCGCTCGTGAAATCATGACCTAGAATCTCGATACGAAATCGAAGAATTTGGGGGTTAGAGAACGTTTTAAGAGGGGAGGAACGAGTTTTATGGGATTCGATTTCAAATGGGAGGGCTCGGCCATTGTTAGATTTGAACGAAAGAAAAGTTTCGTTTATTTAAACATACGGCTATGATTTTTATGTTAAAAAAAGCGTGTTAACAACAATCTTCTGCATGCACGACAAATGTTGTGACTTAGAAGACAAGTGGCCAAAGTAAATAAAATTTTGACTAGTATAACTATATGTATTATATTTAAATTTTAAATTTAAACCGTCGCAAAATCGTGACTCAAAACCTCAACTTCCTATCGAGGTGTGCCGCCAGGCGTTTATAATGTTAAACCCCTATTCCGAATGATATGGAAAAGGTTCCGAGTCCAAATTCGATCGTGTGGAGTAGATAGCTTTTTGGACCAGTTGAAACATTGAATTTTCAATTTAAATTTCAGCGCGTTTGCTTATCGTACGGCCACACGACAACCCCGAATGCTACAAAAAATTAAAATCCGATAATAATACAATATTACGGATTCAATGGAACTGGTTTTGTTGAATTACGAGACTGTGCCCCAGAAGGCTATTTTTAAATATCGATTTAAACAATATAATTTCAAAACCGAACAAATTGCTTTCAAATTTAATTTTATAAAAATTCTACTATCTCCAGTATCATTAATATAAATTTTCGAAGCCTTGAAAATATTTTTAATCAGCTTAAAACTGAAGATTCAAATTTTTATCCAGCTTTGATAAATTAAATTCAATAATTTAAATTTCCAAATTCATAGTTATAATTAAAATTCAAGTTAAATCAACTTCTAAATATAAAAATTCATTCAAATATTTCAATTTCAAATGTTCAAAATTTTTGGATCGTCACATCTTTCCACCTTAAAATAATTTCGTCTCGAAATTACTAGTTAAGGAGAATGATCCTCAACCCATTAATTATTTTCTCGAAACCAAACATTTTATCCACTTGCCAATACAAATTTTTTTCTTATTAACAACCCACTGTCGCTTCAACTAACTTTCCAAAATCAATCATAGGTCCCAAACAACATTGTTTTCTTAACAATTTAAATTCAAATTCAAATTTCAAAATTTTCACAAAATTTTTCTAACTCCCTAAATTTTTGAAAAATTTCGCCAGCATCTCCTTTGCGCGGCTAGGTCGGTACGACTACAAAATGGCACCACGGGCCCCCAGATTCAGAAAGAAAACGAAAAGCCAAGTGGCTAGACAAAAAAATCAACAAATTTCATATAGAAATTTAAATACATACCTTTTCGAGCAATTCAATTCCATTTTCGAAATCAAAATCCCAATTCCATTTCCTTTAATACACCTGTATATCCTGCTAGCCATAATATCCAATTACAACATTCAAATTTATTTGCATATTCCTTTACAAAATTTTCAATATATACCTCTTATACCATTTTTACTTTACTATTGAAGTTATATATCCATTTTCATTCAATCTTGCATTTTTAATTTCATCTGAATTCAATTTACAATTTCAATTCTATTTGGATTCAGTTTAACTTCTGAATATTGAATTTTATCAACTATCTTTCATTCACAACTGATTCATCTTACTATTTTAAATTAGTTTCATTTACTAATTCATTAGGAATTCCAATTCATTTTATCTCACACAATTCAAATTGGTTTTCAGTATTCAGTTTCAATTTCAGTTTTATGCTTTTGTTCATTCCCAAACACAATTCAATTTCAATTCGCCTACAACCACTTATATTTAAACTGGATTTCAAATTCCATATGAATTTAATTCACCTTTCATTTATAATTATTGAATTCAATTCATTTCAAACCATATCTAAATTTATCATTCCTTCTATTAGTTTCAGTTACTAATTTTATTTCAATACTTTGTTTTACCAATCAAATTCAATTCCAATTCATGTTCTATTTGCTTACAAATTCGAAATGAATTTCAATATTCAATTTCACTTTCATTTAATTGTAATTGTAAATTTATTCATTCATTCACAATTTTATTTTCCACCTTTATAGATTTTATTCCAATCATTTAGTCTATAAGACTTCTCAAATTCACCTTTATTCAAATTAACTCAAGTTAATTTCAGTTTAAATCTGAATTTTCTAAGTTTCAAACTTATTTATTATTCCATAACTATTTTTAATAAGATTCCAAAGTCTTTTCATCTTCTCAAAAACCATTTTTGAAATCAACTCAAATTATCCTTTGAATTCAAAAATCCAAACCAGTTTTGCAAACAACTTTCATTCAAACCAATTTGGCAGCATTCCCTCTTTTGGAAACCCGAAAATAAACATCGATGATGCTGCAGTCATCACCGAAGTTATTTTCCAGCGACCGAAAAGAGTTTAGAGCTTTTATCCCTTTAAAATATTTTTCCAAAACCTTTGAAAACCATTTTCAAATACAAAAGGATTTGAACTTTACCAAATTTCAAAATTTTCAAACCCTTTCATTTCTTTCTAAAACATTTCTCTGGAATTTCATTTAAAATTATAAATCACAATCAAAATTTATATTTACAAATCCCATTTGTAACAAATTTATTCCTTAGATTTGGGTTATGTTTTCAATTTCTATTCAGTAATAACGATAATAATTTAATATTATCACTTCCTAACAATCAAACAACCATAATATACTATAATAATTTATGGAATCCATTTCCTTTTATATACAAAAATAATTTGGGTAAAATTATTTCATTTACCCGATTTTAAAACAATATAGTGCCGAATTGTTCTATACGAGTGTTTAGAGATCCCTATCGATAGAGTTGTACAGACTATACCGACCAGAATACATATACCACTCAACAAACCAACCATCACAATATAAAACAATTTTTTTATATTCACTAACAAATACGCGCTCATATCTATTATCACACTCAAACTCATTCTAGAATACTACTGACTCTATCTCTAATGAGTAATCCCCACCAGAGCCAAGGTTGTCGCTTAACCAAATGATCTGATACCACATTTGTAACGACCCGATTTTATGACTTCCGAAAGTCGACGTTAATACGTCCACTGTATCAAATGTCGTACAATCGAATGCTGAAAAATCGAACCATTAGGGTTTAAGAAGAAGAAGATAGAAGAAGAACATATACAATAACAGAATCTCACATTTCACAGCGGAACAATATCTAATAGGTAAAGACTAATCTTTAAAACAAAAACACTATATCAGTTTGTACATCACATTATCAGACTTTACAACAATAAACAGCGGAAAAGAAATATTACATATATAAGTGATACGCCTCGCAATCCAGCTTTAACTCCTGATCTCCACAGCAACTTCTTGACTTCGCTCCAGAATAATTGACAACCTGGCTCTAGGCTGCCCGTGTGGAAAATTATGGGCACCTAGAGTTTAGAAAGGGAATAATAAACTTTAGGTCAGTCATGGGACTGGTGTGAGATCTCAAAAACAGTCATTCTTTAACAGAAGAATTTAAAAGAAATCCGCAATGCTTTTTTTTGAAAAATGAAACTACCATAAGGCCTTTCGGCACACACACAATGCAAACGCACACTTGGGGGAGATTTCTCCTTATGATAGTCAAACATGCTTAATACGCAAAATCTTTTTAATATTATCATTAGTGCATAGTGTAGAAAAACTTTTGAAAATATAATATTAATCTTAGCCTGCATACGTACCATTATAGTATGCCTACTATAGCTACCATATTAGATGGCAGGTTATACAACTAAAACCGTACAAGGCGCGTATTGGTGATTGGATTTCAAACAAATGGTCAGGCTGAGGAACTTCCTAGGCCACATGGGTACGCCTCTGGAGGGACGTCCCAGAACCTAACCAGATCTCTGCCAACACAAGGCCTGGTCACCTCTGCAAAAATAGGTAACTACTACACGAGTATGCCATCCCCCGGTTGTAAACTACCTTTATCCGAGGATCCTCAATACCAACAAGCACAAAGTAATAAATTTGCGGCAACCACATAGGTTAAGTATTTGGGCTCCATACCATGATACCACCTCTATCCAGAAGGAAATAAACATACCCTAAGGGGCGCTACCCCCTATAACCTTGCTGCATCCTTCCTGTTTCGACCATTCCGGGGTATGAGGCTCGACGAAGTCTCGTCCACAAAGCTACGCTTTTCAGAAAAGCCATGCTTTGATCAACAAATGATCGGCATCACTTCATATGCCACGTTACCAAATAGGGAATATATCACTAGTAACCATCAACTACACAACCTCTGAGCTCGTACGTCTCAGTGTGTTAAGCTAAGAGAATAAATTCTCCACCACCAACATAAATGTATTTCATAGAAACCAGCTTTACATCTCAAAGTGTAACGTCAGACACGCATCCATACAAGTCCGTCCCGGGATCGAACAGAACCGAAGGCACTTCAAAGAAGCCCTTGCAAATCCGGATATTCACTAATCACGTCCGAAATCCCCATTACAAAGGGTGACAAAATCTCTATACCGGAGCAACCCGGTGCAGAGACATTCGACACGTAATTCTTTCGTTTTCAAAAATACCCGGTCTTTAACACCATCTTCAAATGCAATCCCATTTCGTCATATCATTTTTCGGAATGGGTTTTATGACACAATATCCTCTTCCGGCTAATCCGAATAATGAGCGCTTATTTTAAAAATAAGTGTTACATTCAGATTTCAAACAAATCACAACAATTTCCACGTTGATCTTCTTAAACAAAAGATGCATCACAGTCACAAAGGTTCGATGTGGGTTTCGAATATCCATTTGGAATTCGACTCCCCGTCACATTGAAATTCAAATGCCATTTAAAGGCCAATATTGATAGTCGGTTATTTAACTATCAATCATCATTTACAACAGTCACCGGATTTCAAATAATTTTCCCCCAATTATTATTTTCGCAAGATAAAATTTCACTTTTCAACACATTGAAAACAAATTTCAATTCAATCCTTTAAAAATAAATTTCAAATCAATTTTTCCTTATGTGGAAAACATTTCCAATATTTATTCGTTTTCACTGAAAATCTGCCGAGTTCAAATATTTTAAAATAATATAAAATACTTATTCAAAATATACTTGGAACCATTTAAAATAAACTATTTTAGAATATTTGCTTAAATAATAACTATGAAACATATTATACTAATATATCATATAAAAATTCAAGTCCAAAACTAATTTTAAAATAAAATTAGTAAATAGAGTATAAATATTTAAATATCCAATTTCTAAAACAAATATCAATTTAAAGCTTTAAATAATCACTTCCATAATAGTTTTAAAATATATTTTAACTTTAAAGATTTTCAAAATAACCTAAGTAAATAATTTTTCCAAAACATTCTTTCCTTAAAACCATCTTTACAACTTCAATCTATATTCGTAAACTATATTGAAATCATTCTCGGCATTCAGGGAAAGTACACATTCCATTCTAAAATGGTTCATTCAAATCAATTTATAAATCTTTCTGACTTATTTTAAATTTACGTTCCAAATCTGTAAATTCTTCAATTTGCCTTTCATTTATAAAATTTCCATTTTGGATTTAAAATTTTAAATATCCACTAAATTACGATTTTCAAATCGATTCCTAGTTATTCACTTTCAACACCAAATCAATTTTCAAATTGATTTCCAAATTATTTTAATTACCAAGTCCAATTCCAAATTTATTTCTAAATTTATTTCAAACAACAAATAAATTTTCATACCAATTTCCCAAAGGTTTATTTTTAACACCAAATTAATTTAAAATCGATTTCCCAATTTATTTCCAAAACTCCAAATTAAATTTCCAAATCGATTCCTAAAATTTATTTTAACTCCAAATTAATTCCCAAATCCATTTCTAAAATTAATTTCAACTCCAAATTAAATTCCAAATTTAATTTCTACATTTATTTCCTTTTGAAATAAATTCCTTTATCTCTTTCGAATATTTAAAATCTGTATCTGAAATAAATTCTTCAACTATTAAACAACATTACTCGAAATTCCTTTATTAAAATATTTTACCACATTTTTGGAATTTATTCAATAAGTTTTCAAAGATAAAACTTTATCTATTTAAATTTCCTTCTTTTAAAATTCACCCAATTCTTTGAATGAATTTATTATAAATTTTCTATCCAAATTTCAAAATCAAATTTTTATTTATTTATGGTATCCTACGATACCAAAAATATATTCGGCTAAAATATAGCCTTCAACGGTTTCAATCTAAAATAATCACACAAATTATAAATAATCAACACACAACATACGAAACAAATTAAATATTTGAGGAATCCAGTTGGATCCCTCCAACCTATTTCCCTGCATCCATAGACGTTAGTACAACAATTAAATACCAATTCCACTTCGAGGTGGAATATCGCTGTATATGGGATTTAAATATAGTATCATCTACTATTATGCGGCGCATAGGGTCTTATCCGCTATATAATGCGGGAAATCAATCACTCTAAATACGTATATAATACCAATTCCACTTCGAGGTGGAATATCGTGGTATATGGTTTTAATATAATATCGCCCGCTATTATACAGCGCATAGGGTCTAAACTAATGTAACTGATAATAAATCAATCATCCAAACACACAATCAAGAATTTTAAATTTAACTATTAAAATTAAATCAGCAATTGAGTGAGAAGATCTTACCTTTAACAATGCATGCAATCCATTTCCAATCCATCTTGACTCGTTTTCATGTCTTTTGACCTTGTATAAATAATTTATACAATTGATTAATATTCGAAATAAATCGGATAATAAATTTCAAGTTAATAGATTTATTTAATTTAAACTAATAATAAAAAAAATTTAACCCATCTTCCTTTAATAAATTTAATTAACTAACAATTTTGATTTTAAACCAATACTTTTAGTTTCTAAACAAATCCCTTTTAACAAATTTACTTAACTAAAAGTTAAATTTAAAAAGCTGAGTTTCCTTTTTAAATAATCTTGGGTAACTAAAATAAATTAAATACATTAATAAAAAAAATTAATCACAAAATCCATTATTCTTTAATATAACTTAATAATGTTGAAAATGTTGATATTTATTATTATTATTTTCTGATACTACGCATATGTATATATACTTGTAACTATTCCGCATATGTTTTATGTGTATATACTATTTTAAAATAGACCACGAGATTTCTTTACTGTATAATTTTTTTATTGAAGAAACAAACTGTTTCAACATTTTACTGTAAATATTTTTCTTTTCTCTTCTCTGTTCAATTTTTTTTTCTTTGAATACATATAAACGTTTTATTTATCCAATTTAAATCAATAACGAAAGGAATCGTAATACCTTATTGACTTCGACCGTCCCCGACCCTCATCCCGCTACGACTTCTAGTGCTGCCTTCACCTTCCAATCGAGCAAGCCAAGCTCCAAGTCCCTCCACCCTTGTTGAAAACGAAGTCGACTCGAATCTTCACTCCCAGGTCACCGCGCGACCTCACAGATACCCAACACACGCCGCCGTGTTTCCAATGCCATCGCGGTACCCCTAAATCGTAACTGCTCTGATGTTGTATCGCGCCGCTCGACCAAGCCCTTACTGCCTCGACTCGGCTGCCTTCGAAATCTCGAGCTTCACCAGAGATTCCAATGGCACGAGGCATCTAGATGATTGCAAACTTCGATACCCATGCGAAGAAAGAAAAAAAACTCGATCTTGATTTTCCCATAGCTAGGCCGCTCATGAAATCCTGACCTAGAATCTCGATACGAAATCGAAGAATTTAGGGGTTAGAGAACGTTTTAAGTAGGGAGGAACGAGATTTATGGGATTCGATTTCAAATGGGAGGGCTCGGCCATTATTAGATTTGAACGAAAGAAATGTTTCGTTCGTCTTTTTTTATTTAAACGTACAGCTACGATTTTATATAAAAGAACGCGTGTAACAACAATCTTTTGCATGCATGACAAATGTTGCGACTTAGAAGACAAGTGGCCAAAGTAAATAAAATTTTGACTAGTATAACTATATGTATTATATTTAAATTTTAAATTTAAACCGTCTCAAAATCGTGACTCAAAATCTCAACTTCCTATCGAGGTGTGCCGCCAGGCGTTTATAATGTTAAACCCCTATTCTAAATGCAATGGAAAAGGTTTCGAGTCCAAATTCGATCGTATGAAGAAGATGGCCTTTTGGACCAGTTAAAACATTGAATTTTCAATTTAAATTTCAGCACGTTTACTTAGCATACGGCTACACGACAACCCCGAATGCTACGAAAAATTGAATCCGACAATAATAAAATATTACGGATTCAATGGAACTGGTTTCTTTGATTTCCGAGACTGTGCTCCGGGAGGCTATTTTTAAATATCGATTTAAACAATATAATTTCAAAACCGAACAAATCGCTTTCAAATTCAATTTTATAAAAATTATACTATCTCCAGTATCATCAATACAAATTTTCGAAGCCTTGAAAATAATTTTAATCGGCTTAAAATTGAAGATTCAAATTTTTATCGAACTTTAATAAATTATATTCAATAATTTAAATTGCCAAATTCATAGTTATAATAAAAATTCAAGTTAAATCAACTTCTAAATATAAATTCATTCAAATATTTCAATTTCAAATGTTCAAAATTTTCGGGCCGTCACAATGATGGAGGCGATGCATGAGAGGATGATGAAGAAACAAGAGGACATGATGTAGAATTTCCTTAAACAAATTGGATAGGCTAGAGCAGGAACTAATGGCAATCTTGATCAAGAATTTGGAGTAGTAGGAGTTGTCGAAAATCAAAAGTAGAAGCATGAAAATGAAGCTAATAAGCCGGAGAATAGAACGGAGCAACTGGGGGTGAACCTCGGTCAAGCAGGAGGGATCGACACCGATCCCCTAGGCTTGGGGGACACACCCTAGGTCAGGCTGGATCGGATATTGGAACGGATGTGGTTGGTGCTATGCACTTTAATGCGGATTGAAATGCAGGCATGTCCTAAGGAGTGCATTCCAGAATACCCTGGCGGGGTTGGGGGTAGGCTGATAATATGGATTGGACGCCAGTTATGGATAAGAATAAAAGGATGGATGAGCTGAAACGACGGATAATGAGAGGCAGATTGCTCAACATGAGTCTGGAAGTGTCAATCAGAGTACATTCGCTCCAAATATCAAGCAAGCTAGGAACCCACCGAAGTTTAAATTACCAACAATGGAGGTGTACGACGGACAATCGAACCCCATAGTACACTTGATGAGGTATATCCATCAAATGGAAGTGTCGAGGGCATCAGAGGAAGTCACGGTAAGGTGTTTTCCTTTTTTGACAGAGTTAGCTGGAAACTGGTTTAGGAAGTTGGAGCATGGTTTCAATAAACATGAAACGAGTTGGAAGATCAATTCATGAGGCAGTTTACGGTCAATATTTCGAGACCCAAGAGCATAATAATGTTGGAAACACTAAAGCAAAGGATATGGGATTCCCTAAGGAGTTTTTTGACATAGTTTAATGTGGTAGTTGCTTCGGTGGATCGGCTCGATCCATTGACAGTCTTAATGGTGAAGGTATCCAAAATTCTCAATGATATGGATTTTAAGATTTCGTTGGAGCCGAATCCACCAATGGATCTGGGGGAATTTATCCATGAAGCTAAGAGGTTTCCGTGGCAGAAGGATGCACGAATCGACAAATAGGAAGTAAATGTTGTACGAAGTGAAGGACCATATGGAGAAGGGTCAAGTAGGATAAGGGGAAAATAAAGCTGGACGATGGTTATGATGAATCAAAAAGGCAAAGGAAAGAATGGGAACTGAAGTTCTCTACTTATTCGAATTTGACGGTAAGCTTGGAAGGATTTATTTGGAAATAAGGGGGCAACTCCTTTATTGGAAACCACAAAGGAGGGATCTTATGGAGCAAAAACATAGGTCTGGAAAGTATTGCCTATTCCATGAACTAGATGGATATACTACAAATGAATGTACACACTTATGGGATATGGTTGAGGAACATGTAAAAGATGGCAGGCTTCTATAGTATGCGAGGACTCAAGCTATGGCAATGGAACAGGAGCGGCCACCGTCCGTGTCCAATGGAAATGTCCTTAGATCCAGGTCAATGATCGTCATCTCTTGATCGAGATGGCATGAACTAAATAAATAATAAACTCCACAATAAAATGACCAAGTCACTCACACATGTATGATATCGTGGTCGGTCCCTAGACATGCTCTAAGATGATAATGAACCATCATGCCCGGAGTGGCAATGTTTTGTTTTCCTTATTTTCTAGTTTTATGGCTGGAAGAATTTAAATTTAATAATTTAATCTAAATCTTCATTAATGCGATGAAAATAAAAGTCACGGTCATCTTGATCAAATAGAAGAGGTAATAACCGCAAGGTGCGAGTCCCTTCGCCAGAAAGAGACAGGATAGATTCATACATCATGGATTAAGCCTTAACCAAAGTGTCGAGGCCGGAGAAAGAATTCGGTATGGGGAGTCCCTAAGGAGTTTTTCTACATAGTTTAATGCAGTAGTTGCTTCGGTGGATCGGCTCAATCCATTGACAGTCTTAATGGCGGCGGTATCCAAAATTCTCAATGATATGGATTTTAAGATTTCATTGGAGCCGAATCCACCAATGGATCTTGGGGAATTTTTCCATGAAGCTGAGAGGTTCCCGTGGCAGAAGGATGCACGAATCGACAAATAGGAAGTAAATGTTGCGCGAAGTGAAGGACCATATGGAGAAGGGTCAAGTAGAATAAGGGAAAAATAAAGATGGACGATGGTTATGATGAATCAAAAAGGCAAAGGAAAGAATGGGAACTGAAGTTCTCTACTTATTCGAATTTGACGGTAAGCTTGGAAGGATTTATTTGGAAATAAGGGGCAACTTCCTTATTGGAAACCACAAAGGAGGGATCTTATGGAGCAAAAACGTAGGTTGGGAAAGTATTGCCTATTCCACGAACTAGATGGGTATACTACAAATGAATGTACACACTTATGGGATATGGTTGAGGAACATGTAAAAGATGGCAGGCTTCTATAGTACGCAAGGACTCAAGCTATGGCAATGGAACATGAGCGGCCACCGTCCGTGTCCAATGGAAATGCCCTTAGATCCAGTTCAAAGATCATCATCTCTTGATCGAGATGGTATGAACTAAATAAACAATAAACTCCACAATAAAATGACCAAGTCACTCACACATGTATGAGATCGTGGTCGGTCCCTAGGCATGCTCTAAGATGATAACGAACCATCATGCCCGAAGTGGCAATGTTTTGTTTTCCTTATTTTATGGTTTTATGGCTGGAAGAACTTAAATTTAATAATTTAATCTAAATCTTCATTAATGCGATGAAAAAACAAGTCACGGTCATCTCGATCAAAGATAAGAGGTAATAACCGCAAGGTGCGAGTCCCTTCGCTAGAAAGAGACAGGATAGATTCATACATCATGGATTAAGCCCTAACCGAAGAGTCGAGGCCGGAGAAAGAACTCGGTATGGAATTGATCACGTTATATCCCTGACCAAAGAGTCAGGGACCGGTGCGCAAGTGAGTCACTTCACCAAATAGCGATAGGATTGACTTACTTATTGTTGTTCCCCATTTCACCGAAGAATGACTGAATTGGGTCTAGCAAGTGTCCGGAGAGGCCATGATCCACCTAGGAAGGCCAGGACATCGCGTTATGTTTAGGGAAACTGAACTAGAGTGTACGAGGTAATGCCGCTTCACTGTAGAATGACAGGATCAGCTTATTTGTCGTTGTTCCCTTTTCACCAGAGAGTGACAGGATGCGTCCAACAAGAGCATGGAGAAGCTATAATCATTCCAGAAGGATCAAGACATCGCTCTATGACCCCAAAAAGGCCGGAGTGCAAGGGGTCGGTTTCTTCGTTGGAGAGCGACAGGATCGGCCTACTCGTCATTATGTTTGGTTTAGACTTAGCAAGGGTTCGGAGAGACCATCGATCGGTTCGGAGAGACCATGAGCTTGGATGACGATCCGGAGAGATCGTGGATTGGCTTACTAATTTCGAGGATTTCAAACGGTTATGGATTTGGATATTGACCTGGAGAGGTCACGAATTTGGATAACGATCTGTAGAGATCAAGGATCTGAGACAACGATCCGTCGTGGATTCGGTTACTGGCTTGGAATGGATATGGATTTGACTAAGATTCGGAATGGATTCAAATTTGACCATCGATTTAGAATAGTTGCATATATCATTAACAAACCAGAGAGATTGAGAATTCGACACATAAATACTAACTTTCGGGTGAACATGGGATGGCT
The DNA here is from genome assembly GCA_030765085.1 of Allium cepa. NCBI lineage: Eukaryota > Viridiplantae > Streptophyta > Magnoliopsida > Asparagales > Amaryllidaceae > Allium > Allium cepa. The sequence continues at coordinate 1,010,900,927 of CM060945.1, read as the reverse complement.
CATGGAGATTCGGTTTGGCAAAGGAATGGATTTTGGATTAGAATATTTGGTTTTCGATGGACTTTGGACTTATGACAATTCAAAACACACAATTCTATCACAAGTGATGTTTTAGGAGGAAAATGTTATCTCACTTTTTAACAAGACAATATACCATGAATTTGGCTGAACGGATTTCGTAATCATCAAGGAAAGAAGCCCGGAGGGATGATTATCACGTTCGAAAATCAGTTATAAACAAGGCTATGGATGATAGTCAAGCCGATTTAGACAAATGGCATCCTAGAATTAGCTAAGAAAGGACAGGCACTTCCCTTAGGCAGGGGATAGGATTGGATCGCTATGGATATGGGCAGTTAACTCAGCAGCTCAACTCAATGGAAATCAATCGATATCTCTGAATTTCACTTAGGGACGTACACAAAAAACACAAGAGACCAAAAGAAGGCATGGAGGGGGACCCACCATAGGAATCATCGACCCCAATGCTTAAGCATTGGAGATTGGTGCTGATCACCTATAGGATCAGGGCTGATCCCTAAGGGAGGCTCGGATGGATCCCATTATTTCTGAAGGGGTCGGCATGGCCTTATTCTTCTGCATGTGAATTTTCAGCTGGATATTTATCCGTCTTTCCCTATAAACATAGTAGGCATGGTACTCATTTCTGGATCTTCTTCATGGCTCTCTTCTTCCTCCATTATTATTTTATATCTGGACTATAATTGTAATCTACAATATAAATAAAAAGAAAATCTTTGAAGTGGACGTAGGTCGAAGTACGTCGAACAAGTATAAAACATCTTGTGATCATTTCTTATTGTTTTAATTTCTATTCTTCATAATCTGTTCTCTACTTCATTCTATTTGGAATTGTTTATTGGATTTGTGGTGTTTTCATAATATTTAGGTGTTTGCGACCATCTTTGACATCAATACATATGACTATTGATTGAATATTTTTTGATGAATGATGTTATATGTTCTTGTTATCAATTGGTCGGTTAAATTTGCATATTTATCATTGGCATGCTTACATTTTCATAACTTAACATTGCATCTTGGGACTTAGGAACAGAATTTCCAGTTAGGTTGTTTGAGTAGTATGGTCAGCCTAAACTCCTGAGTTAGTAGGGTTGCATCCAAGAGAAAAGACAAATCAATTGTGTTAGGATGCCTTGAACTGATCAAAAAGATATGACTTATGGACTTAACAGTCACATACGTCGATTGGTTAGCTGTGAAAACTAGTAGGTTCATGGTAACCCTAGGAAAATTATGACATATAGGACAGATGTTCCTTATGATTCTAGATATGGTTGATTTGTTATGTGTGAAAACTAGTAGGTTCATAGTAGCCCTAGGAAAACTATGAAATATGTGCAGATAGTCCATACGATTCCGAATAAGGTTAATTAGTTACTTGCAAAAACTAGTAGGTTAATAGTAACTGTAGGAAAACTATGAGATAGGAATAGATAGTCCTCTAATTAGGACAGACAGTCTTGTTTTACTCCTAATCATATTTGGAGATTTCGGAATGTATGGTTAAAAGTTTTGTCCCAAATCAACCTGCTAGGTTATTGGTTGGCCTGCAAAACCATTTGGTTCATGGTGACCCTAGGAAAACTATGATTTGAGACAGAAGGTCTATTTTTGAAACGATTAAACCTTGGGTATGCATCACCCTAGGATGACAGACTAGTCATACTTACCCACGTGGCAAGCATGCATATGTTCAAGTTATATTTTGTTCTAACTATTGTGGTTGTAGGTGCATTATTTAGAAATATATTTGGATAAGATACTAGTGAGGGTAAACCCATTCCTCTCAGCGCCATGGTTCTACTAGATACCTATTTTAGTTTGAGATGTTATATTATTATTCACGCCACACTTTTTTCCTGATCCGAATTTTTTCCCCCTAAACTCTCGGATATTAATTTGAGTGGGTCGGGAGTAGGGTTTTTAGGTTAGACAAATAAGCTTCTGGAGACGTGCATGTACGATCGATTTCACCCTAGAGGAGGGTGAATAGGGTGATACTATCAAATATAAAAATTTAATGCGGAAGTTTGTAAAATATTTTCAACACGGATCTTAGCCGAATAATAGCAGCACAAGTAATAGCAGAATAGTAAATGCAGAAAATAGAACACATAGATTTACCCAGCTTCGGCAAAACCCTGTCTACGTGCTGCCTCCAAGGTTTCTACTAGAAAGTAAATAGTCAGACGCTTACACATGTAAACTCACGACACCCGCTATCGACTAACATTAACTCTATGCTCAAAACCCTGCCATAACTCAGCCACTGAGTTGCGAATTCTCGAACTACACCATCGCAGTTCATTCCCTAGTCATACGACCAGACAAGACACAAGTTTAAAAGAAAAAATACAAATTTAAAACAATTTAAAAATAAAACCTTAATTAGAATATACTAGAGCCCAAAAATAATACACCCGGCCCAACAACACAGTGTAAATAGATTTCTCCCTATTTCTCTTTTATGTTGTTCGATCGGTCCTTTGTATTGCATTGAGAAAAATGGCTTCTTCCTTTTTAGTTCGTTCCTCGATAATTAGGGCTTTCTAAAATTGAAGGCACCGACAATTAATCGATCAGGTGGGTTGTTCTCGTGATAGCTTTGTCGATCGATTATATCTTCTCTTGGCACACAGCTCCTTCGATTTTGATTGAGTTCGACTATAAATCCGGTGGTGATTTGGTACTTTTTCTTTACTGTTTGCTTGCTTGAACTCAATCAATGATTCGAGTTGAATAATTATACTTTGTTGCTTGAACTTGAATAATTTTCACGGCCATGACGATTGGGTTTATATAGAGTTCGAACTCCTCGATTTCCGTTCGTCTAATAATTTGCTCAGCCGCTTGATTATGTTTGGATGACTGTGATTTTTCTAACTTGTTCATATGCGTATATTTTGTGATTACTTGACTATCACGGTTTTGATTTTGAACTCGCTAGATTTCTTGATTGCTACGGATTTGATTCTGAACTGTTCAATTTTTTCTTTGACTTGTCCATTCATGATTACCATAGCTTGATGATTTCTAACTTGGTTCGAACTTGTTGCCTTGGTCATCACGGTGATGATTTTGCTGGTGACTTCGGCCTTTGTTCACAGTTGATTTTGTGATGATATTTTGACTTTGTTTTTAAAAAAACTGTTACATGACTTATGTCTCCGGCACTATCACTGCTAGTATGACTTCGACATTGTTTCACTGACTTGTTATTCTCCCTTGATTTCCACGGTATTAAAAGTTGTAACTTAATTTGAAACATAGTTTTCATTTCTGACTTGACGATGTTGATTTGGCTTCTCCATGAATTTCTTTTCTTTGTCATCACAGCTTTGATTTTCTGAAACTTCTGTCATTTGGAAATTTCTCTAAGATATTGTTTTGTTTGCATTATTGATGTGCACTTGCTGTGGACTTCATGTTGCTTGTCTGATCTTTGTAAAAGCTCTGTCTTTGTTCGAAACTGCTACGCAAAAGTGTTTGACTTGAACTATTTGCATATGAACAGATATGTGCTTGTGCACATATTCTATTTATCACTATTACATTTCATATATATGTTTCTTGGTCGTACTGTCCACCTGAGTTCATATGCATTGATGCTGTTTTTCATGTATGCCATTTGAAGTGATCTATTTCCATATGGTCTGGTTCACTGAGTCATTTTTGACTTTGGTATGAAACTTTGTTATAACTGTTAAATGCTTTGGGTTGCACTAAGTTTGCTCCGGTCCTCAAGTATGTAATGCATGTAAACAAGTCTAGTTGCATATATGCCAGTTCGGCTCATTGCTGTACATATATGCTTATGTGGCTGCTGCACCATGCTTGCATATATGTGTCATTATTGTAATTTTTTTTGTCATTGCTGCTTGGTTGTCAATGTGTACATGTTGTAGCTTGATTTCATGGATGTTGTTCTCTGGTGAATGTGGTCTCTCTCGACTCCTTATTGTAGTCTGAGTTAGATTACTATTGGTCTGGTTCATGTATATGTATATGTGATGTTTTGGAGCTATGGTCTTCTTGAACCTGTTTGCAGCTGTTGTTTTCACTTGAGTCTGGGCTTGTGTTCATGTACATTTGGGTTCGCACTTGAATGTGCAGTCTGGTCGACACTTGTATTTTGTTGCACTGTGTGGTGTCTTCATTATTCTGGTTGACATGTGCACCACTTGTGCATGTTGCATATTCACTTATACTTGACAATTTTGTAATGCACCTGCATTGAATCCAGCTTATAACTCGGGTTTGACCTTGTGCTCGTGTCGTGATTTTATTTATTTCACTTGAGTTGAACCTGACTTTTAATTTGGGTTTGACCTTGTGCTCACCTGTCCCTGTAACATTATCAAGTGTATATCGGTGTGCATGGCCTTGTGGCATCTACAGTGATACATTGTGCATGTCACAAGTTGTTCGTATGTGATGAATTCAAAATTAAATGATGACGAACAACCAAAATAACTGAGGCAAATAATATTTTCAAAAATACATTTTATTTTACACTGTAAAAATATTTTCTTTTCAATTTTACTGTGTCAGTGTGCATTTTTATAGATTGCTCAGATGCTGGATTCAATCTGGAATGAAATTGAAGATAAATACGAGTGAATGAGTGATATGTAGTTAGGTGCATTTGTAAATTAGAAATTGTGATGTAATCGAAATTGTGTTGTCATTGAATTTGTGTGTGTGTATATATATAGTGAGAGCTCAAATTTGTACTATTTAGAATTGTTATAAATATTTGTTTGAATAAAATATCTATATGAATTTAAATTCTGTGTTATTTATTTTGTTCAGCAAATATTTATTTAATTATATGAAAAATAAAATAGTACATTAACAACTACATTTAAATGAATATATATATATATATATATGTTTATTATCATCAAACAAAAATCATATACTTGCATATTCAACAGTGCAGAAAGCAAGCTGGCTAATATTAGGGTTTATTTCAGCTGTGTTGTTTAAAGTTTATGTTATGTTTGAATGGATGTAATGACAGGATTTATAACAGCTAAGTAGTTAGATTCGAATCAGCAAAGGAGGCATCTTCAAATATCGCCCTTGGAATATAATTGTAACTATAATTATATTATCTTTGAACGAAATCAATGGGATTAATTAATGGGATGTAATTATTGAGACTTGGTTTTGATTCATGACATAAAGCTATCGCTATGACATATAGATTTGACGACTACTATGACAAAAAGAGGAGACAGACTTCAAAACCGGTGCATCAATTATATTATTTTAGTTTTGAGTCTTAGGTCAATTTTGTTAAAATCTCTCCTCAATAACATATATGTTAGCTTATATATTTAATCATCTTATTCCCAAATATTTTATAAATATATAAGCATATAAAATGTATAAAAAAAGTGTTTAAAGTTGTATATATTACTATACCTGTGTAAACTGTGCAAATTGCACAGATTTTACCAGGTCAGTCGACTGACCCAGAGGTTCAGTCGATTGATCCTGGAAATTCTGTGCAACATACACAGGTGCACAGATATATAGATATATATTTAAAAATTCGTTTGAATACTCAGTTGACTGACCCAGAGGTTCGGTTGACTGAATTTCTACAACGGCTACATTTTGAGAAGACACGACTATTTGTGAAGAGTTACGAACCTCTACGAAGAGATTTGGACGTAACACTTCAATCGAAACTCTTCACCAACAGTTGCTGCTCTTTAACCTCTATAAGTACATACTCTAACTTGATTCCAAATCATCGAATTTTCTTATCTTTCTAATCTAACTCTCTGGAATCTATTTGTTATTATACTTTCAATTATTCTGCATTAAAGCAATTTTATACCTTTCTAATCTTTATAAACTTCAAATATATATATATATATATATATATATACTCGAGGAGAAGATTATAGGAAGGTGTACTACAAGTGACAAATCCGTGTTATTGTAACACAAAGTCAAAACAATCTTTTGTATTTGTTGAAGTCCTATTCTGTTGCTCAGGTGTGTGAAGTCCTCTTCGGCTGCTGAGGCAAAATCCTGTTCTGCTGCTCAGGTCCCTATTCGGCTGCTAAGAGGTTGTATAGACCTGTTCCTTCGAGTTAAGTGAGGGTTGTTGTTTTAGTGAAATTCCAAAAGGAGTCTGGGACTAGACGTAGAACGGTGCTCCAAACCAGTAAAAAATCTTCGGTGTCATTTTATTACATTACTTTTATATTCCGTACTATTTATTGTTTTACTATCATCTCTATACTCTGTGTTATCATATATCCATATTACACGATCCATAGCACACACTCAATTGGTATCAGAACAAGGTCATCATATAACCGTAACACAGTTATCAAATAATCTAATAATATGGAAACTAACACTAGCACTAGCATTAACACTAGCTTCATTGAAGGACAATCCATTGCACGTCCACCACTATTTAATGGCATGAATTATAACTATTGTGCCACACGAATGAGAATATATATGCAAGCAAATGGTTTTGATTCCTGGAATATAACTCAGATCGAATATATTATTCCTACTAAAGAGTATTCTACTTGGTCAAATACATAGAACCTAGATGCGACAGCTAATGCAAAAGCCATGAATATGTTGTTTTGTGCCTTAGATAAAATTGAGTTTAACCGTGTTATCATGTGCAATACTACATATGAAATATGGCGTACACTCAAAGTTACGCACGAAGGAACCAACAAGGTCAACAAAGCAAAATATCCATGCTCAAAAGTCAGTTTCAAAACTTTAGAATGAAATAAAATGAATCTATAAATGATATGTACAGAAGATTTAAGGTATCTATCATTCATTAGTAAGACTAGGAGAAAAATATTCAGACTTCGATATTGTATCCAAAATCTTTAACACTTTCATGGAAGAATGGGAAAGAAAAGTTCTTACTATTGAAGAAGCGAACGATATTTCCAAAGTAACTCCGGAAGAGTTACTAGGAAATCTAATGTCATATGAAGTGAATTTATAGGCTAAACGAGTTCAAGCTCAAGATAAAAAGGATATAGCATTCCATGCAGAACAAGAAGAATCAGATTCAGACAAAGACGACCTAGCCTCTATTGTCAAAAACTTCAAGAAATTCTTGAAATATAGAAAAGGAAACAAAAATAATGGCAAGAGAAGCTCAATCAACAATAAACCATTGTCTTCATCAGTTATGGAGTGCTTTAACTGTCACAAAAAGGGGCATATACAGAAGGACTGTCCAGATCAAAAGAAAGAATATAGAAATAAAAAGAAGGACAAATTCAAAAGAAAAGCCTTTTCAGTTACATGGGATGATTCAAATTCCTCCTCTTCTTCTGAAAGAGAGAGTGACAGCAATAATGAACATGGCAACGTATGCTTCATGGCCAAAGATAATGAGGTTAGTGATTTAACTTTTGATGATATGATAGAGATAAATTCTAATTTATTAGATACTTTAAAAAGTCTCAAAAGAAAATATAAAGAGGTTGTAGAAAATTAGAATAAGGTAGAATTCGAAAGAGATATGCTTAAAGACGAGAAGAAAATATTGGAAGAAGAACTAGAGAAAACTCAAGAATCTCTTTCAAATGTTAATTCTCAACTTATATTATTGAGTCAAGAAATTGAAACTTAAAAAGAAAAGAATGATGTTCTTGTTTCTAAAAGTCATATTTTAAAAACTAATAGTAAAATGGTAAAACTAGAAAATTCAAGGCTAAAGACCAAACTAGAAGGAATCACTAAGGACGTTTCTAATTTTAATAAAGGAAGAGAAAGTTTATCTAGAATTATTGAGAATTCACAACCTATTAATAATAAAAATGGTTTAGGTTATAAGAAGAAAGTCAATAATTCACAATCTAGTAATTTAAAAATTAAGTCTAATAAAACATCCACATCTTCAAGACTAGTTTCTAAAACTATAAATATATGGGTACCTAAAACTAATAACAAGTTAATAAGGAAAAAGTATATTTGTTCATTCATAGAAAATGTTCATAATAATAAAAATTATATTTATAAAAGGGATACTAAATCCACTTGGGTTTGGTTTCCTAAGACCTAACTCTTAGGACCCTATTAAAAAAAGTGGGTACCAACACTGTCTCATATTTTTTTGTAGGTCCCACTCAAGAAAAGAGGAAAATTGATACTCGACAGTGGTTGCTCAAAACACATGATAGAAGACAAAGATATGCTGATAAATATTACATACTCAGATGGAGCATCTGTCACTTTTGGAGATAATCCCAAGGGATATATCAACGGCAAGGGCAATGTGATAAATTACGGTACATCTATTTTACCTCTTATTACAAACGTTTTATTAATTAAGAATCTAAAACATAATCTATCAAGTATAAGTCAATTATGCGATAAAGGTTTTAAAATATCCTTCTCTAAAAATAATGCGGTATCTTTGATCAAAATCAAAATCTTATTTTTGAAGGAAATAGAGATAAAAACATTTACGTTTTGAATATGAAAGTTAATCATAACTCTGACATGTGTTTAATAGCCAAAGAATGATCCCTGTATGTGGCATAAACGAGTCTGTCATATCAATTTCAAAAATATAAATAAATTTTTTTAAAATAATCTTGCAAAAGGATTACCAAAGATGAATTTAAAGTTAATAATTTATGGGACTCGTGTCAATGAGGTAAATTAACTAAATTCTCGTTTAAATCTAAAAAGTCATTTCGACATTACAACCACTTGAATTACTTCATATGGATTTATTTGGACCTACTCAAATTCAATCCATAAATCATGATAACTACGTATTTGTAATATTGATGATTTTCTAGATATACATGGACTATTTTTATGAAAAATAAAAGTGATACTTTTGAAAATTTCAAAACATTTGTTAAACAAATTCAAAATTTAAAAGGTACTAGAATTAAAAATATTAGAAGTGATCACGTAGGTGAATTTGAAAACGTACAGTTCGATAATTATTGTAAAAAGAAAGGAATATTTCATAATTTTTCGTTTCCTAGAAATCCACAACAAAATGGAGTTGTATAACGAAAGAATCGATCTCTACAAGAATGTGCAAGAACTCTACTAAATGAAAGCACGTTACTAAAACATTTTTGGGCACAAGCTGTTGCAACTGGCTGTTATGTTTTAAATCGTGTTTCTATTTGACCCTTCACCAAGAATAAACCTTACGAACTTTTTAATGGTAGAAAACCAAACATATCTTATTTTAAAATAATTGGTTCAAAATGTTTTGTATTAAATACTAAAGATCAGCTTGGAAAATTTGATTCAAAATGCGACGAAGGTATATTTCTTAGATATTCGAATCGAAACAAAGCTTATCGAATTTTCAATAAACGAACTAATACTATTGAAGAGACACTCCATGTATCTTTTGATGAGAACTCTAAACTTATTTCAAAAAATGACGATGATTTACTTAATAATAAAACAAATATAATAATAAATAATTTAAGAGACGATGAAGATATTGTTTGTAATTCTTGAGAAAATGAAAACATTGTTAATAATTTAGAAAATATAAATATTACTAATACAATAAGATCTCCTCAAAGAATCTTACAAAATCATCCTATAGAAAATATAATTGGAGAAATAAATTTGAATGTTCGAACTAGAAGTCAACTAAATTTAATGGGCAATATAGCTTTTCTCTCTACTATAGAACCTAAAAATACTAAGGAAGCATCATCCGATGAAAATTGGATTATTTCTATGCAAGAAAAATTAAATTAGTTTGAACGAAATGAAGTCTGGGAACTAGTACCCAGACCGACCGATCGGACTGTTATAGGAAATAAAAGGGTTAAAAATAAAGCAGTCGAATTAAAAATATAACTAAAAACAAAGCGAGACTAGTAGCACAAGGATATAACTAGGAAGAATGAATAGACTACGAAGAAACGTTTGCTCCAGTCGCTAGACTAGAAGCAATACGAATCTTATTGGCATACGCATGTTTTAATAACTTTAAACTCTATCAAATGGATGTTAAAAGTGCATTTTTAAATGGTTATACTAAAGAAAATGTTTGTGTTGAACAACCTCCTTTATTTATTCATGAAAAATACCCAGATCATGTCTATAAACTTAAGAAAGCTTTATATGGTTTAAAACAAGCACCACATGGTTGGTATGAATGCCTTAAAAGCTAATTAATTGACTCAGGATTCGAAATAGGAAAAGTAGATCAAACGTTATTTATAAAACATTCTAAAAATGATATTTTGATAGTTCAAATATATGTCGACGACATTATATTTGGCTCATCTAATAATGATTAATGTAATGAATTTTCTGAAATAATGACTAGAGAATTTGAAATGTCCCATATGGGAGAATTATCATATTTTTTAGGTCTTCAGATAAAACAAGTTTCAAATGGGATATTTATTAATCAAGAAAAATACTATAATAACCTTATCAAACGTTTTGGAATGGAAAACACTTCTGCCAAACCAACACCTATGAGCACAACAGCACATCTTGATAAAGATGAAAATGGCAAGAGTGTAGACCAAAAACTATATCGAAGTATGATAGGATCACTATTTTATCTAACAGCAAGTAGACCAGATATTATGATGATTTTGTGTCTATGTGCACGATTTCAAGCTGACCCGAAAGAATCACATTTACGAGCCGTAAAACGAATACTGTGTTATCTTATTGAAACTACAAATTTCGGACTTTTCTATCCAAAAGAGTGACTCGTTTGATTTAGTATCATACAGCGATGCTGATTTCGGAGGATCACGAACAGATAGAAAACGTACAAGAAGCACGTGTCACTTCATTAGTAAATCCTTAATATCATGATTTAGCAAGAAACAAAACTGTGTCTCACCATCAACTTGTGAGGCAGAATATATTTCTGCGGCACTAGCTTGTGCATAAGTAATTTATATGGAACAGACACTTAAAGATTTCAGAGTTTATCTATCAAAATCAACAATTTACGGTGATAATTCTAGTGCCATATATCTGTCCAAAAATCCAGTAAACCACTTAAGAGAAAAACACACAGATATTAGACATCACTTTTTACGCAATAATATAGAAAAAGAAGTTATAAATTTAGACTACGTTCCATTAAAAAATCAATTAGGTGATATTTTGACTAAACCATTGTTAGAAAATACTTTTATAAAATTATGTCGTAAACTCGGTATATTGTCAATTAAAGATATATAAATAATAAAATATGAAAATTTGACTAAAAACTCAAAAATAATTTTTTTTACAAAATTTCATATTTCTGACCATGCTGAGACTCGAACCAATGACCTGTTGTGAATAGCCCAGGTTTCTTAACCACTTGAGCTATTGATTATTTTAGTTACAGTTTAGGACAGGGACTCTATTATATGGTGACAACAATATACTAAAATTATGTATAGCACTTATCTTTATTAACATACTTTAGTCATTTTTATGCACATTACATTACATAAGATAAATTAAATAATAGAAAAACCAATGAACAACCCTATTATTTGGCAAAATTCAAGACAAGCCATTCAATTCAACCTTCTTTTACTCAACCTTAGGCTATAAATAGATATTCCTATTCTATTTTATTCATACGATCAAACTGAAATACAAATTACATTCTCAAGATGTCAACTTCTTTATTAACTGACTCCGTTGAAATTATAGCCTCTACTGATTCACCAAAAACTCATGTTCATCTTACTTCACCATCTTCTACCTATCATACCGGATATACTTCAGATAAAAAGAAAGAGAAAAAGATGATTGACATATCTCCAAATACTAAACAAAAAAATAGATGATTTGCATCAGTATCAACAAGAATCACTTATGCTTCAATGTGAAATATACTACGAGCAAAAGATGAACTCTAAACGTCTAGGAATTATCAAGCACATTGCTATGAATTTTTATAGGGCCTCTTCCCATCCGATAGACGAACACGCCGTTTCGCCTGTTCGACGACCTTCGACTTCATCCCCACCACGACCACCGGTCTCACCAAATTCATGGAATTGAAATGAAGCATCGAATGTTCTTCGAAAACAACTACAGGGCTACAAATATCCAAGCCCTTCAAAATAAACGTAGTTGTTGTTATTTGTTTATTTTTTGTTTATTTTATTTTCGAATAATTCTACTAAATTATGTATGCTTATTTTTTGGAATAATTCATTTCTTTTTCATACACAAACATGTATACTAGTTATAATATTCAAAATTAAACTTACAATGTTCATATGTATGAAAATTTATAAACATTTACCCAAGAAAACATTGACTATATGAATTCACCCAGGTCAGCCGACTGACACAGAAGCAAAATGTTTTTTAAAACCATGGATAGTCGACTATCTCAGTGACTCAGTCGACTGGACAAGAAAGACGAAATTTTTTGAATTTCGGATTCATTCGACTAAACCACTAATTCAGTCGACTGATTCGTGAATCTGAGCAACATTACTGCTCCTACCCACTCACTTTTCATCTTTTAACCATAACTTTTCCCTTCTCTCTCCTCACTCATTTCAGATTTTCAATTTCTCCAAAACCCTAGCTCTTTAAAAATTCAATTTTTAACATCCAAACAATCAAATTAATGCCCCTAAGAGAAAAGGACAAGCATCTTCATCCTCTCAACCTCCTTCAAACGATCAAATCCAACAATGGCTATTTGATGATACCCCAATTAGTAGATGGAAAAGAATGCAAGATTCTCGCATCTTTGAAGGTTCGTTTGTAAAGTTTTCCGATTTCTCTCCATACTATATACAAGAATTGGCTCGTAGGAGGAATTTGGAATCTTTATTCAATATTGACGATAATAAGCAAAGAATTAATCAAATAATGGTCAAACTATTCTATGAAAATCTTTACTTGGGTCACCAAACTGTTCAAAATCAACAAGATTGTGTACGGAGTCTAGTTTGTAGAAAACCCGTCTTTTTCTCCTTAGATCGAATGGCTCAAGTTTTAAGATCCAAAAATGATGGTATAGAATTGAACAATATTGATTGTTATATGGTCATTCGTGACTATATAAGTCATTTGTTTTTAAAAGATGACATGCACCAACTCAAGTCCATGTCCTTAAGACCAAAAGCAAGAATTATATATCATGCTTTAATGAAAACCATAACTCCGTGAACTGGGAGTTATGAACTTGTTATGAGCATAACTTTAAAGCCTTGTATGCTATCTTCGGAAACATTAAAGTCAATTGGCTACGATTAATTCTTGATGAATTCTTGAGCTTCAACAATGGTCGAATGAATGTCATTTACTATGGTGAATATATTATGCGACTGCTAAAGGCTTGTGAGATTCCGAACCTGACTCGCCGGTTTCTACCGTTGGATATTTAAATTCTTGAACTTTAGCATTAATGAAGCTACCAGTTGCTCGACCATCTCCTATCATTACTTTCGAAGAATGGACTCAATGATAATTATCTCAAGATCAACCATAACAATATGGCGAAGCATCTCACGGTCCATGCCGTCAAAGATCAACTAGTCGTCAACAAGACGAAATTTTGATTCCTAATCCAGGTCTACCTCCACATGAGTCGATTTCTATGATATGCCGTAACCAACAAATTCTTCTATCCCATATCACTAAAGTAGACAAAAAGTTTGATACGGATAAAGGATTTTTTACGAAGTTATGGCAAGCTATCTCATTTTCATCTGGCACTTCCACGGCTATAGTAGGCGATCCGGGTAAGCAACCCGTCTTTACTTGGTCTTCCTCTTCCGATGATCAAACAAGTAGTAGCGGCAATGGTGGAGATAGAGGCGATAGTAGTGGTCAAACATCACATAATGATAGGGTAAGCAAAGGATGGCATGAGTTGTTATTTTGTATTATGCAAACATTAGTCTTTATTTTATGGCTTGTATTAAAACAGTCACTCCTTTTCTTATTTCAAGACTCCTATTTATGGAATTTTAATGTATGAATGGTCGTTTCCTTTATAATATCTATGACATTATGGCTTCATACTTTTATATTACTTATTCCTTTTTGTTGATGACAAAGGGGGAGAAATATTATTACTAACGTTGAGAATGCAGGATATAGAGTGTCGAAGTTTCAGGGGGAGTAAGTATTTTTATTATATATATAGCCGAAATCAATATTTATTTATAGGTTGTCATCAATCAAAAAGGGGGAGAATTTTGAGACTTGGTTTTGATTCATGACACAAAGAAATCACTACGACATGCAGATTTGAAGACTGCTACGACAAAAAGAGAATATATATTACAAGGAGACAAGACTTCAAAACCGGTGCATCAATTATATTGTTTTAGTTTTGAGTCTTAGGTCAATTTTGTTAGAATCTCTCCTCGATTACATATATACTAGCTTATATATTTAATCATTTATTCCCAAATGTTTTATACATATATAAGCATATAAAATATATAAAAGTCTATAAAGTTGTATAGATTACTATACCTGTGTAAACTGTGCAAATTGCACATATTTTACCAGGTCAGTCGACTGATCTAGAGGTTCAGTCGACTGACCCTGGAAATTCTGTGCAACATGCACAGGTGCACAGATATACAGATATATATTTAAAAATTCGTTTGAGTATTCAGTCGACTCACCCAGAGGTTCAGTTGACTGAATTTCTACAATGGTTACTTTTTGAAAAGACACGACTATTTGTGAAGAGTTACAAACCTCTACGAAAAGATTTGGATGTAACACTTCAATCGAAACTCTTCACCAACAGTCACTACTTTTTAACCTCTATAAATACATACTCTAACTTGATTCCAAATCACCGAATTTTCTTGTCTTTCTAATCTAACTCTCTGGAATTTATTTGCTATTATACTTTCAATTATTCTGCATTAAAGAAATTTTATATCTTTCTATTCTTCATAAAATTCAAATATATATATTTATACTCGAGGAGAAGATTATAGGAAGGGTGTATTACAAGTGACAAATTCGTGTTATTAGAACACACAAAGTTAGAACAATCTTTTGTATTTGTTAAAGTCATGTTCTGCTGCTTAGGCGTATGAAGTCCTCTTCGGCTGTTGAGGCGAAATCATGTTCTGCTGCTCAAGTCCCTATTCGACTACTCAGGGGTTGTATAGACCCGTTCCTTCGGGTTAAGCGAGGGTTGTTGTTTTAGTGAAATTCCAAAAGGAGTCTACGACTGGACGTAGGACGGTTCTCCGAACCAGTATAAAAATATCTGGTGTCATTTTATTATACTGCTTTTATATTCCGCACTATTTACTGTAATACTATCATCTCTATACCATGTGTTATCATATATCCATATTACACGATCCATAGCACACTTTCAGTAATGAGTATGAAAGTTATTAATGAAATGTGTTTTGGAATGTTTCATATTCATGTGCCCTTAATGTTGTAAATACAATTAACTGATCTCATTTTGTTACCAAGAAATAAAACTGTTGATCACTGCAGCATTAATAGCGCTTATTTTTGGGCCATGAAATGGGGGATGTTACGACGGAGATGTCGATCAAACACAAAAGTTAAATCACGATCATCATCAAATAACATTTCCCTAAGCTTTCCAAGAAACCGATACTTATTGGGCTAATATTCTGAGATAAACACACTAATAAAGTGAAAGAATCTTAAAATAAAGACAAATATAGAAAACATATGTAGTAAAGAGTAATATAGCAAAAAATAGCCTAGCAATACTTTGTTCGATAAATATTTTCCAAGTAGATAATTGTATAATAAACATCTAGTAGGAAAATATTTGTTGGACAGTTATAAGCTTGACAAATATTTGGAAATCAAATATCTACAAGCAAATATTGGTCAGGAAAATATTTACTAGTCAAATATTTGTTAAGTAAACATTGGCTAGAAAAATACATGCCAACTAAATGTTAGGTCTAAACATTTCCTTATTAGTTTCAAAATTAAATCATAGCTACAACCATGACCTTTGCCTCATATAAGTGTCCCATCTATAAATATTAAAGGATGAAAATATGAGAATTCATATTTGCAAGTTTCATAATGAATAAATGCTCTTACAAACTAACGACTAGCAGTTACACATTGAAAACGCTACTATACTGCTAGGATTACACTCAACTAAAGCTTCAAGAAAGATTCCAAATGATGATATGGAAGTAAATTCGTGCCAGGAATATCTTCAAGAGCCAATCATTTTCACATATGCAAAATAGTAATTTAAAAAACATTATGTTTTGTTTGAAATAAATGAATAATATCTTTTATCTTCATTAGGGGGTTAGATTGAACAATATCCATAACCAATTTCTTCAATAACTGAATGAACCATTATCATTAAAAGGACCAACAACTAAAGAACTATGAGAACCAACCTTAAATGAACTACATTTAGATTGCTTCGAACTAACAAAAACAACTACAACTTACAACTATGAGCCACAAGCAACAATATACTAAGAAAATTGGAATTTGTTTCAATATCTCTTCTCTTACCATCCCTTTCGTATGGAAATTCAATAAACTAATGTGTTAATTTAGGTTAATACTAACATAGCTCATTATTTTTTTAATCCCAAACCATAGTCATTCAACCAAGTAGCTTGCAACACAAGCAGCTTGCTATGACTATCATTAGCCAACAGAAAAACAACAAGGACATCAACAGTGAAAGATCTTGAAAATTATATATCAATGATTAATTTAACAAGACAGAAAAATCAAAAAATATGTATATATCAAATACTAATATGACATACATTAGTCTAGCGTATATTTACCAAACAAATATTTACCAGGCTCAAATTTCCCAAACATTGAAAAATAATTATTTGGAAAATATTTGGTGGAATATATTTGTTTAGCAAACATTTGCCAAGAAATACTTGTTAAAATAGATATTGGCTAAATATACACTTACACATAAATATTTATCAAACTTGTAGTTGCAGATAAATATTCATAGGTAAATTACATAAAAAAATTATTTTAATGGCAAAAACAAAAATTTATTTCATAATAAAATATCTGACCATGAATCCATTACCGATAATAAAATGAATATAAAAATTTGAATGTAAAATGCCTGATCAATCCGAAAAAATACAATAAACAAACTAATCGTCAAAACAAACAAATGCACAAATTAAAAATTAAAAACACTAAAATATGTCTACCTCACGCAATTAGTTGATGCTTAATTATCCTTGAATATTGCATGATTAGGATTAAAGATAGCATGCGATTAGGGAATTCTATTGAAAATTAGGGATTAATCGATGATTAGAGGTAAAAAGCATTAATCGATTGTTAATTGTGCATAATTAAGAAACAAAAAGGGTAAAACTGGAATTAAAAAATGAAAGTGAATGATTCAGATTTAATAGGGATGTTGAAAATAGTTTAGACAAGTTAGAGATGTAAAAATGATAATTTTGAAAAATACATACGTATACCTAATTAATTCTCGATTAAATCATGATAAATTTATTTTCTTTCCTTTTGCTTGCATTAATTACTATTGGAGATTAAAATTTGTGATTTCGTATCAGGTTATTTTTCTCTTTAATTGCTAGTGTTTCTTATTAATAAATTCAGAGAATTGAATTATTATAAGATACTAGTGCGAACCCATGCTACACGCACAGTGTTCACATATATATAATTTAATACCAATAAAATTTAAATGTATTTAATTATACGAAAATAATGAATATGTCTACGGATTGTAGTTTTTTTAGATTGGTCTTTTTTAAAATATAATTGCTAGAGGTCTGTTGATAAACTTTCTTTAAAAAGCATAAAGCATGTAGTGTCAAGGAAAATAAATCTTTCTAAAGCAAATAGCTTTATACAATCAACATTGCCCTTTACCACCAATTATTTTCGACTTAGTAATCATTACATTATTGATCTTGCATATTAATATTAAAATATACAGAATGCATGATTTCAACATGGGTTCATCCTACATTTAACATATATATTTGAACATGTATAGTTTGTTGCAGTAGTAATGTTCCAAAACTCATATTGAACTATGCAAGGAGTGAAACAGTGTTTTGAATTTTGTTCAAACAAATGGCATTCCAACATTTGCACTGATGCATTATCCAATAATAATTGAATTTGAAAATATATCAGTACCTTTGAAGCATTGTATTAATGAACAGCATTATACAGTGAGACAAAACTACGTAAATATTAACATTATGCAGTTTATTTTCTGAAACAACCAAACAATTTTTTACCATTACTTCAAATATTCATGTGAAAATAATAATTGAAATAATATAATAATTAGCATAATTCATAGTTAAATAAGAAATTACCGTGACACAAAATACCAGTGGATACACATAAATTAACTTTGGATGAAATATAAATGATGACAATAATACCTGGAGGCATAAAAAAAGGCCTATGCAACAAAGTGAACTATAAAAAACTAATTATTATTATTGTTATTAGAATAAAAAATTTATGGACTAAAATAATAGGTTGTCTAACAATTTCTATATATATGTATTGATTTTGTAAATTAATAAATAAATTTAGTCAGACTATTGAGAATAAAAAATATCTATATAATATGCACATATGCATAGAAGCAACAAATATTCAAATAAAAGAATTGAACTAAAATCTAAATATAAAGTTAGTTCATCTATTATGAATTAAATTTGTAGAAACCATAACTTATTCAATGATAAGTTATACATTTTTTACGTAAAAGGAAAAGGAAAGTATCTGTCTATTAATTATGTTTAATAAAAATCTGCATTATGTCCTTGTAAACTATTTAAAATATTAACTTGATGGAAACAACTCACATCACTCATCTTTTCGTAAATAGACATCATTGTACTTTCATTTTATTCATACCCAACTTTGCATTCAGACATATTTTTAACTTCAATTCACCTTTTTATTGAATAATTTCCCACTTTCTTCTTGTCCATTTTACATGTAATCAACATTCACTATGTTACCCAGTTACTTGTCTTGGGTACGAGATACTGATTATTGACCTGAATGCACCGTTTGATACATAAGTCTCGTTCGGCCAAGACGCACCGTTCGGCCTAAATACGTCGTTCGGCATCCTTCAGTCGACCATCATCTCTCGGCTAGGGTGGCTCGGCATTTGATCGTTCGGGATAAATGCTTCAGTCGCATATTGCTCGTCCATAAAGAGACGATTACATGGCTCAGTGAAGAAGGGCGTTTGGTTCAGTGACCTCTCGCTTGGCCTTGATGGGGAGATCGATGCTCGGTCTTGGAGAGGGAGTCATCGCTCGGCTGATACTGTTCGGAAATCGTCGTTCAGCTAGCAAAGTGAAAAATGATACGACTCGGCATGGATGGTTCAGTCGAGGAAGCACATACACATGTAGCTCAGCTCAGATGTTCGGCGCATATCGCTCGGTGCAACCTAGAGAAGTTGGTAGGTTATCAGGACTACAACAAATTGAGGCAGTCCGCATGGTTTTTCTTCGAGTCAACCCACCATTTGCTTCGAGTACTTTGAGGTTTTGTATCGAGTCACTTGATAAGATTATCATCGGTCGGCCATGATGGCTCGTAGTTCCTGGATCGACCGATTGTCGACAGGCATTTCTCGCTCGACATGACTCGTTCGTCATGCATGGCTCGGTGCGTAGAAGTCACCTACCATGGGCCGAGATACCTAGTTCCTAGGCCTGTGAGGGAAGTCCAGCCTATCTTTGCCTATAAATAAAAGGGAAGGGGCGCACTGAAAAGGGACCTTTTTTCAATACTAGGGAGACTCTGCCATTTCCAAGACTTATTCCTTTTTAGTTAGTACTTGTATTCAAGTTTTTGGTGTATGGATTATATCTGCATTTAATTATTTGAAAAAGCAATAAAGAAAAACTCAAAGTGCACACAGGTAGTTACGTCAAACCACTATAAATCTGGTGTTCAAGTTTTTGCAATTAATTCTGCATATATTCAAATTTTTGCAATTAATTCTGCATATATTCCTCTATTTTAATTTTCTATCTTCATTAATCTCTCTACACAAATCTTTCTTTGGGTATTAATGACCAATTTTGGTGCTAACATTTTGGTTCTTTCACCGGGAGATATTCTCAGGTTATTAGGATCTACTTTGTAGCTACTGGATTGAAGAAATCCCCTGAAGGAGATCCAAGTCATTCATAGGAAGTCTGTTAATTCTACTCAGAGTTCTTACCAATAACTCTATAATGGGAAGAGCTTGTACTAGATCAGGCTCACACAACGCGGACATCAACGAGACTGCTAGTGTCCAGCAAGTAGACCCAACAATCAACAAGTAAATCCAGGCGCAGGGACTGCCTCCGCCCAAAACCAAATGGAAGTTGTCACTAGAACGGAGTTCAACGAGCTGATGAGAGAACTCATGGAAAGTAGGAGACAACTTAACGAATAGATTCAAGCTAATGCCAACCTCATGACTCAGCTTACTCAACAACAGCATCAGAATGCTGGAGGTAGCCCTATTCCTTACTCCTCATCTGACAGCTCAACTTCGTCCGATGAACCACCTAGGCGTAGACGCTGCAGAACCGAAACAACACAAGCAAGTGTTACTGATCGATCAACCAGGGATGGTCCAGGTTCCTTACCTAGATCCATGGCCGCTCGCTTACATCAAGGAAATCACACCCAAGCTGGAGCTGGGAACTTAGGATCTGGAGCACGAGTGGAAGCTAGGAGGCTGGCTCACCAAGGTCCTAATGAAACTGATCCCCAGGATACACGTTTGGTAGATCGCCAACAGAGGAGACACCAAGCAGAACGGTCTCGTAGGACAGATTCCAACCTGCCATCTTCCATACAACCCTTGGACCTATCGGCTATGGTCAGACAGCTGATGAGAGAAAATAAAGGCATGACTAATGATAATTGGGGTATATCCAAGAGTCATACTCCATTCACAAATACTAAACTACATGCCGAGTACTCTAGGAAGTTTAACATGCCAACTATTCCAGCATACGAAGGGAAGATTGATCCTCGACTGCATGGATGAGATATGAATGGATGATGGATTCAACTACAGAAAATTATGCAACTAAGTGTAGATGCTTCCCAATAACTTTATCTAGAATTGCTACCATGCGGTTCACCCGACTTTCTCCGTGGTCTATCTCCAGCTTTGATGAATTAACGACGAAATTTGTAGAACAGTTTACAATTCATGCCACTCGTCCCAAGGACGTGATGTCCTTGTAACGACCCGTATTTTTACGAATCGAAAGATTGTAAAACTGTCGACATTAAGTCGTTGATGTTGTTAAGTCGTTTAGAGTATGAGTCGACCAAAGTCTAAGTCGTGTTAAGTTATCTTGTGTGGTGCTTAGGTCGTATGAGAGTTAGGTTGAGTGGAGCGACCTATAGAAGTAATGACTTAAGTATGATTGGGTGAGTTAAGGGATTTGAGTTGAGCGACTTATAGGTTTGGAACGACCTAGGAGTTAGATCGTGTAGGGGTTAAGTCGTATAGGAGATAGGTCATGTGGAAGTTAGGTCGGTTGAGCGACCTAAGGTGTTGAGCGACCTAAGGTAGTGGAGCGACTGATGGTAGTTAGCGAGTTAGTGGCTAGCGGCTTAGGGATAGGTTGGTTGAAGCGAGTTAGCGACCTAGTGGTGAGTGACGGGTTATAGTTAGATCGTGAGACGACCTAAGGTTTCAAGCGACTTAGGGTTAGGTCGTAAGTCGCTGGGTCGTATGCGACCTATGGTGGTTTGCCTTGTGTAGTTAGGTCGCTGTAGTGGTTAGGTCGGCATCTCATCTAAGTCGTAAGTCGCGCACGTGTGTTAAGGACTTAGGTCGTTAGGTCGAGACACTGCATGTGTTGAGTCGTGCCTGTGTTGAGTCGCACATAGGTTAAGTCGTGGACTTGTTAGGTCGTTGACTCGAGTCTGTAGGCCGCATGAGTGTTAAGTCGTGCGCGTGCTAAGCCGTGTGTGTGTGTTGTGTTGTTGGGTCGGCAGGGGGTGTTAGGTCGCGTCCGACCTAAGAGCGACCGACCTAAGTACGAACGACCCAATTTCCAGCCTATAAATAGAGGGGTTTGGTTCACTTTTTGGCACCGGATTTTGAAGCGACGAAGTGCTGCTATTTTGAGAGCTCGACTACAACACTTCTTCACTTCTTTTCTCTACTCTAATCTTGTGATTCCTTCCATCTAAATTGAAGATCAAATCGAAGATCCAAGAGCCAAAGTTGAAGATCTCCATCCATCGAAGAGAGATTCCATCGTTTGAAGCGGAGCTTTGAAGGATCAAGCTTGATTATTTGCTGTCTAGATCTGGAGTTGGTTGTTTTTGAGGTGTTTAGGTGATTCGGTGAGTGGTGGTAATCTCTCACACGGACCCAAAGGAGTATATTGGATCGGTGGTTTGTTTATGTGCTAAAGAGAGTGATTTTGTGCATTTTCTTAAGTCTGCATGTAGATCTATTACTCATGATGATTTGACATCTATTTTACCACATGTTCACTTATGCAAGTTCATTCATCAAGTTGTAGAGATATTGTTCATAATTCATGTTTGTTAGAATGCATGTTAGATTTGGACTCTTTATTTACGAAATTGCCATTATTGTGTAATTGTTTATTTAGATCTTGTTTGAATGATTGATTACTTGGATTAATGTTTGATTTGATTGATTAGTTGATTGACAACTTGATTTGGACAAGTTGGTCGAAGATGATTCAAAAGCTAAGTGGAAAGGCTCTTGAATAAGGAAAGCTGCTTGTGGCATATGAAGCGGATGTTGAAGCTCATATGGATAGATTTGATGATGTTGTTGAGATGGGACTTTGCATGATGCGATGAGGCAAACCATGATGTTGAGATGGGACTTTGCTATGATGCAATGAAGCAAAGCATGATGTGAGAAAGCCTTGGTTTAATCCATACGGGATCATCCCAAGCATGTTGATAACTCGGTGATGTGGTCCGGGTTTGTGGATAATGCTTAGCTTGAGAGGCGCTCGAGCTAGCATGGGAATAGTCGTCGAGGAGGATGACTAGAAGGCTGAGATTTCATCGTTGTTGAAGGTTCTAGCATGCTCAAAGCAAGAGTACGTTGGGACGGGTCACGATTACGTTCCAAGCACGGATCACGATGACGTGCTAGTACTCTAGGCAGATGCGATAGTCCTAGGCACGGGTCACGACGACGTGCGGAGCTATGTCTAGAACCGGGGTTACCATTAGCCCTTGGCAGGTGGTCATTCAACTAACGGTCAAATCGAGGCAATGATAACAGTGATAGCCAGAGTCATGGACGTTTGGATGTTTTGTTTGTATCGTCGCTTGGGTCAAGAGCGATGTTTTCAGGGTGCTTATCTGATCTTGGTTTAGGCCTTGGAGGTTTGTACTTGGAAAACATCGACCTTGACTTGAGTGATAATTACTTTGCTTTGAATGTCTGAATTGCTATGTTTGCTTCTGCTTAGTGTGTCTGGGGGCTATCACTGTAGAAAGAGGTGGAGTGGGATGGTTGGGTTCCTATTCCTTTTACCCTTTATGCTCTTTTGGTATGTTTGATAGTTGATTTACTGCTCACTAAGACTTTTTTCTGACTCAAGATTTTATGTTTAATTCTTATTACCTTAGGCTGTTCATCCATGTTGGGATGGGCAGACTAGGTAGCAGGTGACAGGTGCTGTTCTTAGTGGTCAATGTTGTTGATGACGAAGACGAGCTGGAGGCTTTTGCATATTGTTTTCTTACTATATGTACTGGGTGTTCCGCTGTTTGTATATTCTTTGAGTGATATGTAGTGAGGCTTGATGTATTGTCTTTGCTGATTGTTGTATCAAACTATTAGAGTTTATATGATGAGATTCTGTTATATGGAGCTTCACTATGTATATTTTCTATTGTATTTTGTCCATGCGCTGTGATTAATACGATAGAGTTTATTGTTTTTACCTTACTCTGATGATCGTCCATGGCGGCCTGGCACACTTTTCAGCGCATCATTTCCTTGTTTAGTGCAGGAGTCATGGGCGGTCGTCACATTTGGTATCAGAGCTTTGGTTAATCGATTTTAGCCAACGCTCGCTGACGTAACCACGTATGAGAGACGTAATTGTAATTTTGATGGATGATTACTATATATAATATAGTAGCTTAGAAGAATTTGAACTTCTTATGCAGTTGTTTCTCAGGGTATATTAATCATTTCTTTTATATATTAGGAATGAGTCGAAGAGGGAGACCAGCTGCTAGGGAAGGCCATGCTGTTGAGGGGACTGCTGATTATGCTTCTATGTTCGAGGCTATGATGACTTCGATCATGAGAGGGATGCCAGTTCCAGGGCCATCAGTAGATGTTGGGGTTCAGGTTCAAGTTCCAAAACCAGTGGATTTTGCTAAGTTGTGCAAAGACTATACTGCTCTTGGAGGAAAGGTTTTCTTGGGAACAGAATCAACCATTGAAGTTCAAAGGTGGATAGATGCTTGTAGAAGGATCTTTGGTGATTTGGAAATTGAGGATGCAACTAAGAGGAAGCTTGCATTAAGACAGCTTCAAGGGAGAGCTTCGGATTGGTGGAATTCTATCACCATTGATACTCCAGAGGAAGAGATCACTTGGGAGCAATTCCAAGCTAGATTTGAAGCTAAGTTTATTTCTACGGCTCAGAAATCTGTTTTGTTTAAGAAGTTTGTGGAGCTCAAGCAAGGTGGGAGATCAGTTCTTGAGTATGTTTCTGAGTTTGAAGCTTTGTCTAAGTATGCTCGGTCATATATTGAATCTTCATATCAGAAGAATGAGAAGTTTGTGACAGGCTTGGACACTCATCTTGGGAGGCAGTTGGTGGATCATCTGGATGATCCATTTGAGAAGCTTGTGGAGAAAGCTCTCAGGCATGAGAATCTATTTCCTAAGGAAGGATCTGTTGTTGCTGTGGCCAAGGAGCAATGTGGAAACAAGAAGAGAAAGCAGCAGCAGCAGAAGGGTAAGGATGGCCAGAAGAAGCCGAAAGGCGAAGTGATCTGCTACAATTGTCGGCAGAAGGGTCATCTCTCCAGGGATTGCAAGAATCCGAAGGTGCCGGTGAGGTGCCACAACTATGACAAGCTGGGGCATATTAAGAGGAATTGTCCGGAACCGAGGAAGGATAAGCAGATTGTGCAGGCTTATGCTTTGGGGGCTATGCCATCGTCTTCGAAAGCTCCTACTGTAGATGAGAAAGGGAAGAGCGTGGTGGTTCAAGGTACTCATTCCATTTGTGGTGTTCCTGTTAGAGTGTTGTTTGATACTGGAGCATCGCATTCCTTTGTTTGTAATGAACTTGTAGGTCGGTTGGATTTGGAACCGGATATTGTTGATAGACCATTGGTTGTGACTAATCCAGTTGGGGGTTCGTCTTGTTTGTGTATGGTATGTCGTGGTCTAGTTGTATCGAGTCATGATTGCTCTTTTGTTTGTGATTGTTTTGTTCTGAACTTTGTGGGGTTCGGAATTATTTTGGGTATGGACTGGCTTAGGAAGTATGCGGCAAAGGTTGATTGTGAGAGGCTTGAGGTGACAGTCGAGAATGTGGAGAGGCGAAAGGTTGTGATACGATGTAAGCATGAGGAAGGCGTCTTCATGAGCTTCATGTATTCGCTGGTTGTTCCATGGGATGGACTGTCATCGGTGCCTATTGTGAATGGATTTGAGGATGTCTTTGACGAGGTCAAAGGGTTACCGCCGCATAGAGAGATCGAGTTTCGTATCGATCTAGTTGAGGGAGCCAGACCTGTTGTGATGCCCCTTAGGCGAATGGCGACTAGGGAACAGCAAGAGTTGAAGGTGCAAGTTGATGACCTTTTACAGAAAGGATTCATTCGGCGTAGTGTGTCCGAATGGGGTGCACCAGTTGTATTCGCAACCAAAGCAGATGGATCGTTGAGGTTGTGTGTGGATTATCGTGAGCTGAATAAAGTGACTAGGAAGAACAAATATCCATTGCCGAGAATAGATGACTTGTTTGATCAGCTTCACGAGGCTAAGGTGTTTTCTCAGATGGATTTGGCAACGGGATTTCACCATTAAGAGTGGCTAAGGATAGTGTGCCGAAGACTGCTTTTAGGACACCATCCGGTTTTTATGAGTGGCTGGTAATGCCGTTTGGATTGACCAATGCACCAGCATATTTTATGGATCTTATGAATAGAGTATTCAGAGATCAGTTGAACAAGTTTGTGCTTGTGTTCGTGGATGATATTCTGATTTATTCCAAAACTGAAGGAGAGCACAAGACGCACTTGCGGATTGTTTTGGAAATCTTGCGAAAAGGTTTTCGAAGTGTCACTTCTGAAAGAGTGAAGTGAGGTTCTTAGGCCATGTTATCTCTGAAAATGGAATAGCGGTTGATCCCGCCAAGGTGGCAGCGATCCAGGATTAGGTAAGACCTAAGAATGCATCTGATGTGAGAAGTTTTCTTGGATTAGCAGGATATTATCGTCGGTTTATCAAAGACTTTTCCAAGATAGTTGCACCGTTAACAGGATTGACGAAAAAGAACCAAGTGTTCAAATGGGATGCTAAGTGTGAGCAAGCTTTTGGAATCCTGAAAGAGCGACTGACAAGTGCTCCTATTTTGACTATTCCAAGTGGGAATGATGAGATGGTGGTTTACAGCGATGCATGTGACACTGGACTTGGAGCAGTGCTAATGCAAAAGGATAAAGTTGCTGCGTATGCAAGTCGACAATTGAAGCCGCATGAAAAGAATTATCCGACTCATGATTTGGGGTTAGCGGCGATTGTGTTTGCTTTGAAGATGTAGAGACATTACCTATTGGGAGTCCGATTCGAGTTGTTTACGGATCATAAGTCATTAAAATATCTTTTCTCCCAAAAGGATTTGAATCTTCGACAGCAACGATGGCTAGAGTTTTTAGCATCATATGATTTTGGTATAGCATATACTCCGGGAAAAGTTAACGCAGTGGCAGATGCGTTAAGTCGAAGACATGCAGGATTAGGAGTCATGTTTTCAGAATGGAAAAGTCTCGAGTATTTAGCTGGATTTGACTTCAGACCTAGATGTGAATTGGAACCTGAGGTGTTGGCAAACTTATCGATAAGACCCACCCTAGTGGAAAGAATTAGCGAGAGCCAAAAGCGAGACGATAAGCTTGTCAAGATTATCCATGATTTGGAATCTGGATTGGACCCAGAAAAGGATAAAGGATTGGAGGTCGATCGAGAGGGTTGGCTTCGAAAACAAGGACGACTGGTTGTTCCCGATATAGATGAATTGAGAGATGAAGTTCTGAAGGAAAGTCATCACTCGAAATTGACAATTCATTCAGGTGGAAATAAGATGTATCGGGACATGAAGAGAACCTATTACTGGGAAGGCATGAAGAAGGATGTTGGAAATTTTATTTCCAAATGTATGAACTGCCAGTTGGTAAAAGCTGAACAGAAGAAGCCAAGTGGATTGCTTCAACCGTTAGAAGTTCCTACATGGAAGTGGGAGCAAATATCAATGGATTTTATCGATGGGTTACCTAGAACCAGAGCAGGAAATGAAGGGATTTGGGTCATCGTAGATCGATTGACTAAGAGTGCAAGATTTATTCCTGTTCGATCAATTAGGACTGCATCGAAATTGGCTGAGTTGTATGTTAAGTGGATAGTTCGATTCCATGGTATTCCAAAGAGTATAGTAAGCGATCGAGACCCATTGTTCACTAGTGGATTTTGGAAGAGCTTCCAGGAAGTTTTGGGAACCGAGTTATGTTTGAGTACAGCTTATCACCCTCAAACAGATGGTCAGATTGAGAGAGTCAACCGAGTTTTGGAAGATCTCCTTAGAGCTTGTGTTTTAGATTTCGGAGGATCATGGGAAGATCATCTTCATTTGGTGGAATTTGCATATAATAACAGTTACCAATCAAGCATTGGTATGGCACCGTATGAAGCATTGTATGGAAGACCGTGTAACTCTCCGACATGTTGGTTGGAAACTGGAGAAAAATTGATACTTGGGCCAGAAATGATTCGTCAGACTTTGGATTGTATAGAGACCATTCGGCGACGAATGAAGGCAGCCCAAGACCGTCAAAAAAGTTATGCTGATAAGTGTCGTAAGGATTTGGGATTCGACGTAGGTGATATGGTTTCCGTGAAGATTTCTCCTCTGAAGAATGTTATTCGATTCGGGAAGAAAGGAAAATTGACTCCGAGATTTGTTGGACCATTCCCAATCATCGAGTGAATTGGAAAGCTCGCTTATAAATTGGAATTACCGGAAAAGATGTCGGGTGTGCACAATGTTTTTCACGTATCGTATCTACGGAAGTATGTGCACGACCCAAATGCAGTGATTTCTGCTGATAGCTATGAAGATTTAGAGGTTGATCCAGTTGTTAGAAGGCCTCGTAAGCCACTTCATGTTGTGGGAACCGACACGAAACAGCTTAGAAGGAAGGTAGTCAAGTTGCTCAAGGTACAATGGAGTGATGATGTTAACGACTGTACATGGGAGGAGGAAGAGAGGATGAAGGCAGCTCATCCTGAACTCTTCGAGGTATGGCCCTAAGGTGTCGTGACATCTCATGAATTTGTAACTTGTTCTAGTCTTAGAATTCTGCGTGCTAGGCTAGTAATTGGATGCATGGTTTGTTGGTTGCTATGGATGGTAGGCATGTAGAATAGTTTCTGATTGCTCTTGTGTGTTTGGAATTTCGGGTTCGAAATTCCTAAGGGGGAGAGAATGTAACGACCCGTATTTTTACGAATCGAAAGATTGTAAAACTGTCGACATTAATTCGTTCATGTTGTTAAGTCGTTTAGAGTATGAGTCGACCAAAGTTTAAGTCATGTTAAGTTATCTCGTGTGGTGCTTAGGTCGTATGAGAGTTAGGTTGAGTGGAGCGACCTATAGAAGTAACGACTTAAGTATGATTGGGCGAGTTAAGGGATTTGAGTTGAGCGACTTATAGGTTTGGAACGACCTAGGAGTTAGATCGTGTAGGGGTTAAGTCGTATAGGAGATAGGTCGTGTGGAAGTTAGGTCAGTTGAGCGACCTAAGGTGTTGAGCGACCTAAGGTGTTGAGCGACCTAAGGTAGTGGAGCGACTTATGGTAGTTAGCAAGTTAGTGGCTAGCGGCTTAGGGATAGGTCGGTTGAAGCGAGTTAGCGACCTAGTGGTGAGTGCCGGGTTATAGTTAGATCGTGAGACGACCTAAGGTTTCAAACGACTTAGGGTTAGGTCGTAAGTCGCTGGGTCGTATGCGACCTATGGTGGTTTGCCTTGTGTAGTTAGGTCGCTGTAGTGGTTAGGTCGGCATCTCAGCTAAGTCGTAAGTCGCGCACGTGTGTTAAGGACTTAGGTCGTTAGGTCGAGACACTGCATGTGTTGAGTCGTGCCTGTGTTGAGTCGCGCATAGGTTAAGTCGTGGACTTGTTAGGTCATTGACTCGAGTCTGTAGGCCGCATGAGTGTTAAGTCGTGCGCGTGCTAAGCCGTGTGTGTGTGTTGTGTTGTTGGGTCGGCAGGGGGTGTTAGGTCGTTAGGTCGCGGCCGACCTAAGAGCGACCGACCTAAGTACGAACGACCCAATTTCCAGCCTATAAATAGAGGGGTATGGTTCACTTTTTGGCACCGGATTTTGAAGCGACGAAGTGCTGCTATTTTGAGAGCTCGACTACAACACTTCTTCACTTCTTTTCTCTACTCTAATCTTGTGATTCCTTCCATCTAAATTGAAGATCAAATCGAAAATCCAAGAGCCAAAGTTGAAGATCTCCATCCATCGAAGAGAGATTCCATCGTTTGAAGCGGAGCTTTGGAGGATCAAGCTTGATTCTTTGCTGTCCAGATCTGGAGTTGGTTGTTTTTGAGGTGTTTAGGTGATTCGGTGAGTGGTGGTTATCTCTCACACGGACCCAAAGGAGTATATTGGATCGGTGGTTTGTTTATGTGCTAAAGAGAGTGATTTTGTGCATTTTCTTAAGTCTGCATGTAGATCTATTGCTCATGATGATTTGACATCTATTTTACCACATGTTCACTTATGCAAGTTCATTCATCAAGTTGTAGAGATATTGTTCATAATTCATGTTTGTTAGAATGCATGTTAGATTTGGACTCTTTATTTACGAAATTGCCATTATTGTGTAATTGTTTATTTAGATCTTGTTTGAATGATTGATTACTTGGATTAATGTTTGATTTGATTGATTAGTTGATTGACAACTTGATTTGGACAAGTTGGTCGAAGATGATTCAAAAGCTAAGTGGAAAGGCTCTTGAATAAGGAAAGCTGCTTGTGGCATATGAAGCGGATGTTGAAGCTCATATGGATAGATTTGATGATGATGTTGAGATGGGACTTTGCCATGATGCGATGAGGCAAACCATGATGTTGAGATGGGACTTTGCTATGATGCAATGAAGCAAAGCATGATGTGAGAAAGCCTTGGTTTAATCCAGACGGGATCATCCCAAGCATGTTGATAACTCGGTGATGTGGTCCGGGTTTGTGGATAATGCTTAGCTTGAGAGGCGCTCGAGCTAGTATGGGAATAGTCGTCGAGGAGGATGACTAGAAGGCTGAGATTTCATCGTTGTTGAAGGTTCTAGCATGCTCAAAGCAAGAGTACGTTGGGACGGGTCACGATGACGTTCCAAGCACGGGTCACGATGACGTGCTAGTACTCTAGGCAGATGCGATAGTCCTAGGCACGGGTCACGACGACGTGCGGAGCTATGTCTAGAACCGGGGTTACCATTAGCCCTTGGCAGGTGGTCATTCAACTAACGGTCAAATCGAGGCAATGATAACAGTGATAGCCAGAGTCATGGACGTTTGGATGTTTTGTTTGTATCGTCGCTTGGGTCTAGAGCGATGTTTTCAGGGTGCTTATCTGATCTTGGTTTAGGCCTTGGAGGTTTGTACTTGGAAAACATCGACCTTGACTCGAGTGATGATTACTTTGCTTTGAATGTCTGAATTGCTATGTTTGCTTCTGCTTAGTGTGTCTGGGGGCTATCACTATAGAAAGAGGTAGAGTGGGATGGTTGGGTTCCTATTCCTTTTACCCTTTATGCTCTTTTGGTATGTTTGATAGTTGATTTACTGCTCACTAAGACTTTTTTCTGACTCAAGGTTTTATGTTTAATTCTTATTACCTTGGGCTGTTCATCCATGTTGGGATGGGCAGACTAGGTAGCAGGTGACAGGTTCTGTTCTTAGTGGTCAACGCTGTTGATGACGAAGACGAGCTGGAGGCTTTTGCATATTGTTTTCTTACTATATGTACTGGGTGTTTCGCTGTTTGTGTATTCTTTGAGTGATATGTAGTGAGGCTTGATGTATTGTCTTTGATGATTGTTGTATCAAACTATTAGAGTTTATATGATGAGATTCTGTTATATGGAGCTTCACTATGTATATTTTCTGCTGTATTTTGTCCATGCGCTGTGAGTAATACGATAGAGTTTATTGTTTTTACCTTACTCTGATGATCGTCCATGGCGGCCTGGCACACTTTTCAGCGCATCATTTCCTTGTTTAGTGCAGGAGTCGTGGGCGGTCGTCACAGTCCTTGTCCAGTGTGATACAGGCTCCAGGGGAGTCGTTAAAGGAGTACTTGCAGAGATTTCATGTTGTGGCTACTGAAGTTAGCAACCCAAATGACCATGCCATTCTAATGGTCGTCGTGTAAGGGTAGATCCGAATTCGAAGTTTGGCGATTGGCTGGCAGGAAACCTCCAACTACACTAGAACGTTTTTATTCCAAGGCTCGTCAATTCATAAGAAGAGAGGAAGCCAGGTGGACGAGGAGAGACAATGCATCAGGGCCTGGCAAGGAAGCTGTGAAGAACAACATTGCTGTAAAACAATTCGGTGATAACTCGAGGAAGGTCCAGGCCAATATGCAGAACGAGCCAGGGCAACCTAAAGGGTCCGGAGGAGGAAATCTCAGAAAGAAAAGCGAAGCAGGAAAATGGAAACCATGGATTCCGACTTACAGCGAATACACTCCTCTGAATGCATCTCTGGAAAATATCTACCTATCGACTCGCAATACTTTTCAATACCGAAAGCCACACCCAAAAGAGTCCACAGAGGAACAAAAGCGGACTGGGAAGTATTACCGCATCCATGAGACTTACGGGCACAATACTGAGGAGTGTAGACACCTCCGCAATGCCATATAAAATTGATTCGACAGAAATAGTTGCAGGAGTTTGTCAAGAACCCGTAGAAAGATAGACAAGGAACATCAGACCCCGGTAGCGGGCACGCTCCACTCCATCCAGAGGAACCTGCTCGAACTATATGTAGACTAATCATAAACACGATAGTCGGTGGACCTCACCCTACAGACAAGAATTGGCAAGAAATGGAGGGTATGCTAACTCCCTAAGGCATGCAGATTTTGTTCAAGTACGGAGGATGGGTCCCCGGCTAAGCAACAGCGAAAGATGACACACGATATAATGTTTAGGAGCAGAGATGCTGATCGGGTGGAGGCTCCTGCCGTTGACCCGATGGTCATCTCAGCGACGATCGGGCCAGCATTC
This sequence comes from Allium cepa, assembly GCA_030765085.1. Taxonomy (NCBI): domain Eukaryota; kingdom Viridiplantae; phylum Streptophyta; class Magnoliopsida; order Asparagales; family Amaryllidaceae; genus Allium; species Allium cepa. The sequence continues at coordinate 1,010,868,315 of CM060945.1, read as the reverse complement.
ATGAAAAGAATATTGATTGATTGTAGAAGTTCTATTAACATCATCTTTAAGAAAGCATATGACCAAATAAAGATGGAGACAAAGGATTTAAAACCATCTAAAGCCTGTATCCATGGCTTTAATGGTGCAGCTACCGATGTAGTGGTTTTTGTTGAATTGCCAGTTGAACTTGGGCAAGGTGAACGTAGGAGAGTTAAAATCCTACCTTTCATCATTTTGGATGTCGATTCTCCGTACAATGTGTTTCTGGGTCGATCGGCCCTAATAGAGTTTAGGACAGCTTTGGCCCCTTGGTGTTTAACCTTGAAATTTCCGACAAACAAAGAGTTGGTTTTGTGCATGGCGACCAGGCGACTGGTCGTGCGTGTTATGTAGCTGAGCTGAGACAGGCCCAGCAATGAGAGAAAGAAAAGGTTATGGACAGCTCCGTCCACACCCAAGTCACTGAAAATTGACAAGTAGTGCCCGAGCCCTGGCACGGGCAACATGATCGGATCTATAAAGACATAAATCCGAGAGATGATGATGAGGAACCCAGGGAGGCTAAACAAGCACCGGTTGAGCTGATGATTGACATTCCAGTCAGCTGAGATGACCCATCACGAGTACTTAAGATTGGATCACAACTCAACCCCTCAATGGACGAGGATCTCACTGATTTCCTCCGAGCGAATCTGGATGTTTTCGCTTGGACGCATTCTGATATTTGCAGGATTTCTCCCCCATTACGAATCATAAGACTCGGGTATGTACCAGTAAAGAAAAAAGGAGAGGCATGGACCCGGAGAGGTCCGCTGCTCTCAGAGAGGAGGTGGACAAACTCAAAGGCAATGGGTTCGTCTGCGATGCCCTCTACCCTGAATGGGTGTCTAACCCCATGCTAGTAAGAAAAGAAAATGGGAAATGGAGAACCTGCATAGATTACTTTGATCAGAACAAAGCATGCCCTAAAGATAATTTCCCTTTACCCAGAATTGACCAGTTGGTCGACTCAATGGCAGGGCACGAGTTATTGTCATTTATGGATGCATACTCAGGGTATAATCAAATCTCGATGCACATTCCAGACCAAGAGCACACTAGTTTTGTCATAGATGTTGGGCTGTATTGTTACGTGGTGATGCCTTTCAGATTGAAAAATGCGGGAGCAACTTATCAACGCCTAGTGAATTGGATGTTTAAAGTCCATATTGGTAGAACAAAGGAAGTCTATGTGGATGACATGCTCGTGAAGTCACGATAGTCAAAAGGCCACATTCGAGACTTGGCAGAAATGTTTGATATACTTAGATATTACGGGATGAAAATCAATCCTCTAAAGTGTTCCTTTGGCGTTGCGTCAGGGAAATTTTTGGGTTTCATTGTTAATGCATGGGGAATTGAAGCTAACCCAGAAAAGATTCAGGCTATTCGAGACATACAAGTGCCCAGAATTATAAAGCAAGTATAAAGCCTGAATGGAAAAGTGGTCGCACTGAATCGATTCATATCCAGAGGGATAGATAAGTGTATTCCCTTCTTCAATGTAATAAAGAAAGGAAAGAGAAATTTCGAATGGATGCCCAACTGTGAGGACGCATTCTGAGCTCTGATAAGGCATTTGGAAAGTCCTCCGGTACTGTCAAAGCCAGTAGACCATGAAGTGTTGTATGTGTACTAGGCCATATCCCAACATGCTATCAGTACGGCTTCAATTTTCGAGGAGGACTGAGTTCAAAAGCCAGTGTACTATGTCAGTAAATGTTTAACGGGGGCAGAAAGAAATTATCCTAAAATTGAAAAGCTGGCCTATTGCTTGGTGATTGCATCATGCAAGCTTCGTCTGTACTTTCAAGCACACTCGATCAGTGTTTATACCGATTAACCCTTGCGATAGGTACTCCAATAACCAGAAACCTTTGGAAGGATGCTAAAATGGAATATCGAGTTGAGTCAGTTCGATATTACCTACCTTCCACGAAGAGCCATGCAAGGGAAAGCACTGGAAGACTTCATTGTAGAATCCACTATATCATACGAACCAAACAGCCATGATGTTGCTCCCCCCCATTCGATGGAAATTGTACACCGATGGGGAATTCAACGACCGTTGTTCTAGGGCTTGTATAATTCTTGTGACTCCCGAAAACCGATCAATATGTTATGCTTTGAAGCTCAAATTCTAGCTACAAATAACGAAGCCGAGTATGAAGCATTGATTGCTGGCTTGAAACTTATCAGGGAACTTGGAGTAAAATCATTTGAAATCTTTTATGACTCACAATTGGTGGTGTATCAGGTGCGGAGAGACTATCAAGCAAAGGGGCAGAGACTTGCCCCATACCTTGCTCGGGTTCAAAAGCTGTTGGCAGATCTAGAATATTATGATATTTCGCATGTCCCGTGTGAACAAAACAAAGAAGCCGATTCATTGGCAAGATTTGCGAGTACCGGCGATGCACAACAAATGGGATTGGTTCCCATCGAAACCTTACATGCTTCGAGTATAAATGTGATGGAGTTAGATTTCATGTTAGAAACAAAAATCGAGGAGTCATGGATAACCCTATTCAAGCTGTACCTGCTACACGGGGTCTTGCCCGAAAGAAAGAGTGAAAGATGACAAGTCATTCGCTAAGCTTCGTGATATGTAATGCAGGACAGAATCATGTATCGTAAGGGATTCTCGGTTCCCCTACTTCAGTACATTGCTCACGAGGAGATAAAGCGATTCCTGAAGGAAGTTCATGAAGGAGAATGTGGTGGCCATACCGAAGGGCAGACACTAGCAAAAAAATCCTCCCCTATGGATACTATTGGCCAATTGTAAATTGGGATGCTACGAACTACGTAAGGAGACGTGATAAATGAAAGTATGCGAAAATCCTAATAGCTCCACTAGCGGAACTTACACAAATGGTTGGTCCTTGGCCGTTTGCAATATGGGGAATTGATATAATCGGTTCCTTACCTATCTCCAAAGGTGGTTCAAAATACGCAATAGTTGCGGTCGATTACTTTACCAAGTGGGCGGAAGCAGAGCCCTTAGCTACAATCACCATAAAAAAGGTCATTAATTTCGTTGTACGAAACATCGTATGTCGTTTTGGCCTCCCGTGAACTATCATTATGGACAACGGAATTTAGTTCGAAAGTATGGAGTTCAAAGACTTTTGTCAAAAGTATGGCATTGAGTAAAGGTTTGTACAGTTGCTCATCCAAAAGCCAATGGACAAGTAGAAGCCGTGAACAAAATAATCAAATCCATATTGAAAAAACGTCTGGAAAAGGCTAGAGGCAAGTGGGTGGATGAGATTTCAACAACACTTTGGGCTTATAGAACCACCCACAAGTCCACGACTGGCCACACTCCATTCACATTGGCATATGGCACGGAAGCCGTTATACCTATGGAACTTGAAGTTCCTACACATCGGATAACTCATTATGACCCTAAGACGAATCAGGATCTCTTGCTGGAATCATTGGACTTTATTGATGAAAAACGTGAAGAAGCTATTTTAAGAGCAGCTGCATATAGGCACCAAGTCGCTCGATATTACAATGAAAAAGTCCGACCGAGAATCTTTGATGTGGGCGATCTCGTTTTGAAGCAAGTTTTTCTGGTCCCATCACATATGAATCCCACATGGGAAGGTCCATATGTCATTGAACGGAGGCTTGGAGAGGGAACTTTTAAGCTAGCGACCATTGATGGCGCAACACTCCCTCGAGCATGGAATAGAGAGCATCTGCGACGTTATTATACTTATTCTATTTCTTTCGCATTTTAGTTGCAGTTATTTCTAGTGTATTTTTTATTTCGTTGATTATTAGTTTTCATCATGTAATAAGACAATTTAGTTCATTTTCATTAATAAAGGCTTGAAGTCATCCTTTCCATGAACTATTGATGTTTTCGTATGTTGCAATTCTATGGCAAAAATTAAATTTACATTATTTTGTCTGGCGTATGAACGCATATGAACGACTTAAAAGCTCCAAGTCCCCAGACTTGGGATTGGAGTACTCTAAGTCCCCAGAGTGCGGACTAGAGTATAAATGACTTAAAATCTCCAAGTACCCAGAGTGCGAACTGGAGTACTCTGAGTCCCCAGAGTGCGGATTAGAGTATAAATGACTTAAAATCTCCAAGTCCCAAAGTGCGGACCGGAGTACTCTGAGTCCCCAGAGAGCGGACTAGAGTATAAACGACTTAAAATCACCAAGTCCCCAGAGTGCAGACTGGAGTACTCTGAGTCCCCAGAGTGCGAATATAAACGACTTAAAATCTCCAAATCCCCAGAGTGCAGACTGGAGTACTCTAAGTACCTAGAGTACGGACTAGAGTATAAATGACTTAAAATCTCCAAGTCCCCAGAGTGCGAACTGGAGCACTCTGAGTCCTCAGAGTGCGGACTGGAGTACTCTGAGTCCCCAGAGTGCGGACTAGAGTATAAACGACCTAAAATCTCCAAGGCCTCAGAGTGCGGTCTGGAGTACTCTGAGTCCCTAGAGTGCGGACTAGAGTATAAACGACTTAAAATCTCCAAGTCCCCAGAATGCGGTTTGGAGTACTCTGAGTCCCCAAAGTGCGGACTAGATTACAGACGACTTAAAATCTCCAAGTCCCCAGAGTACGGACTGGAGTAGTCTGAGTCCCCAGAGTGCGGACTAGAGTATGAACGACTTAAAATCTTCAAGTCCCCAGAGTGCGGTTGGAGTACTCTGAGTCCTCAGAGTGCGGACTAGAGTATAAACGACTTAAAATCTCCAAGTCCCCAAAGTGCGAACTAGAGTACTCTATGTCCCCAAAGTGTGGAATAGAGTATAAATGACTTAAAATCTCCAAGTCCCCAGAGTGCGGACTGGAGTACTCTGAGTCTCCAGAGTATGGACTGGAGCATAAACGACTCAAAATCTCCAAGTCCCCAAAGTGCGGAATGGAGTACTCAGAGTCTCCAGAGTGCGGAATAGAGTATAAATGACTCGAAAATCATTTAAGTCCCCAGAGTGCGGAGGACTAAAAGTATTCTAAGTGCTCGAAGTGTGGAATAGAGGACCTACGATTCCTAAAAAATTCTGAGTCACATGGAGGTAAACTGGAACTTGTGTAACTCAACAAATTCCGAGCTATGGAAACAAGTTAGACAATAAGTTGAAAAGCGAAAGTCATCGAAAAACAAAGAAACTAAATTTTATTCACAAATCCCGAAACAAAGTTCCGCTACACTTCCGCCTAGACTCGAAGTCAAAAGTCTATTTACATTGGCTATGAAAATAAGTAGAAATAATCACTTAATCCAGGCTGACTCTCGTTGAACGAGCATGTTAACTACTTCTTTGCCTTCTTTTCCTTCCTCGGTTTCTCAAACGACTCCTCCCCCATGCGTTTTCTCTTAGATGCTTTGCTTGCAAGGGAAGTGGTGTCCGAGGAAGGAAGAGGAACTTCCAATGGCCTGGTCCCAGCGGGGAGTATGACCTTCAAAGGCCTATTCATGGGATCATCTAGTTCCAATACTTGGGGTTCGACCTTGATTTTAGCTTTCTTCTTCTCTTTCATAAGTTCCTCCCTCACGCTTAATTTTGAAGTATTCTCAGAGGCGCCTGTAATTTCAACCTCGTCATGTTTTTCGATGGGCGACGGATTTTCAGATTTGTCTTCGTTAAGCACCTCGATTACTTGAGCGTCAGGTCCGGGAGTCTCTCCTGTTTGAATTGCCTCTCCCATTTTCTCCTCCTTCTCTAAAGCGACATCACTTCTTGGAGTTGGCTCGGGATCAGAACGTCCTGCACGACATCGTAAGAGACAATTGTTAGAATACATTAACTATTCGCCAAAAAAGACGGCCCTTTGAACTTTGAGAAGAAAAGTTATGTATTGGTTTCTGGCTGACTCTCAACTGTCCGGGGAGTTCACCCTCCTGAATAGGAGATAGAACATGAATATCAAGGCCAGGATCTTGTAGGTCGTAGCCATTGTGCTGCTCGAAGGGGTCATGTGATGGGCGACTAGTCGGTTGGTTAGGGGAGGAGTTGGAGACTCGGTTCTGGACGGACCGGCAATATCATTCTTCCCTTTCGACGAGAAGGAGTCTCTGCTATGAAGAGCCTTCGCTGCGGACAAGTCCGAAGGCTCATTTCCTCAGATAAATTCCTTCATTAAAGCTTCTTCGTCAACCTCTTCAGTGCCCGACTCAACCTTTTTGATCTTTATCAAAGTCTCCCATGCTTCGACCAATGATTCGAGGTAACCCTCGCTAAGAAATGTTAGGTCGCGATGCATGAGAACTCGAGTATTATACTCGGCTATGAGCAGATCAAACATGCACTCAATCTCCGTGAACGCTATTCTTTTTCCCTCCTCACGGGCTTCATCCTTCAGTGTCTCGGCCTTGGAGAGTTCTTCATCGAGCTTTGTTTTTAGAAGTTGGGTAGCAACAATCTCATCGCGGTATCATTGCGACTCCTCCTGAGCAGCAGTCTTTTCTTCCTTCTCTTTGAGAAGCATCTCTTCCAACTCTTTGACTCGTTGAGCGAACGCATCTCTCGCCTTTTGAATGGGGTCTTTCTTTAAAGCTAAGGTGGCGTAGCGTCGAACCGCTACATCGATCTCTTTCTTATGTGTGGCCTCTAGACGATTAACTACCTCAGCTGTGTCTTTAGCATTTTTCTGGGTAGTTTCAAGCTGAGACTTCTATAAGGAAAGCTTTTCATCCTGGGCTTTGATAATGTCTTTGTCATGGATGGCTTTGAGTTTCAGACGATCAATTTCATGTTGGCGTTCGATGGAGACTTCTGAAACTTTTTCTACCAAATGAACAAATGTTTCGTGTTGAACGTAGACATTATTGTTGCAAGCAATAGCACTTTGTTTAACGTGCCCTAGAATGTGATGAATCGCTGGAAGAAACTTCAGACCGTCGAAATATGTTTTTGGGAATGTAGCCATAAGCTTGGTTAGCTTTTCCGCTAGCGACGGAACATGTGCGGGAGAAGAAGAAGTTTGTCTAGAGACTATTGTTTTTTTGTGAAGTTTCTAGAATTGCCTGGTGCAAGATGAACCAGAATGTTGGTCGCGGTGAGTATCGGACTTGGATCCATTATGAGCAGATTTCTCCCTTTTTTGCCCTGGTTGAGAGGGAGACTGATTGTAATTTTTTCCTTCGAGATAATGAATCCCGGGAGCGATAGTCCCGATCGCTATCGTCATCTCTATCTCGGAATTTGTCGGAGCTCGAATCCCGATCGGAATAATGGAAAATAGAGGGCCCACGATGGCGGTCGAATCCATGAGATCGTCCCATATCACCTGCACAGAAATTAAGTGAACATGAGTTTGAAAGAATAACATGATGGATGAAGTTTAAGTGCAAGGTGAGGTGTAATTTTTATTGTGTGTTTCCCTTCGACGGACCAGTTTCTTTAGCTTTACTTGTCGTAGTTTTTTCTCTTCGATTATGGGCTTGAACGCCTTTATCGCCTCTTATGAGCGAATGGAATTTTAGGGCTTCTGGATCGTTGAAGCCATAATTGAGCAAGTCGTCGGGAATAGTGAGGTCATATAAGCCTTTCAGTGAACCATTTAAGTGTTCTGGAGGCGGCTCTTTCTCCATTGGAGTAACTGTGACTGTTGAGGTTCCACCTTCTGTCTTTTTCCTCAGTTTGTAAGTCGGTTTCTTTTTTCCCTTTGAAGGTGGAGGCGGTTCATTAGTGCCACGTGCTTTAACCACCGGTTCTAGGGCAAGACTTACATTCTCACTCGGCGTTTCTACCACCCCAGTTTCTCTAATCTCGCCCTCCTCGGGGGTGTCAGAGGCATCACGTGTCGAAGGCATCGAAGGCCCAGCTTGCCTTTTTCCATTGTTTAATGCAGGTCCAGTTGTAGTGGCGCTGTGAGGAAGACTTATTCGACGATCTTCCGCTAACAACCCAAATTTTGAGAGCAATTCATTGGAAATAATGGATCCGATGTCTCGATCTTCCACGGGAACAGCTCGAATAGCTTCGACGACCTCAGAGTACCTAGAGCCTTCGGGACATGGGCTGATACCTGTAAAAGTCAAGAAAGGGTTTAGGAGGGATGCACTTTCTGTCGCACACAAGTATTGATCCAGAGAAGAAACTTACTTCCTTCTAGCCTTCTCCTTGCAAAGCCAGTGGGACAGCGCACGTAAAACCATTCCGGCTTGTATTGGATGAATTTGCTCCATGCCCCCTTCAAGATTTGGCATTTGCTATGTGGCTCCAGGAACATGAAAGATGGGATGTCGGATCGTGTTTGCACAAAAAATGGGCAAACACCTCCAAGTCGTATGATTTAGTTGATTATGTGTTGTTCTTAGTGATTTGGGTGATTTATGCAAATATATAAAATAGATGGACTAAACTGTAAAAGACACACAGATTTATAGTGGTTCGGCCATAATGTGCCTACGTCCACTTTATATGTTATTCTCCTTTTCTGTTCAGATTACAAGTACAAGTACAAAGCTTTGGTTACAAGTATCTGAAAGTTGTTTGAAAGTTCTATCCGTGCTTAAGCTCTCAAACTTGTTCCCCATTGTTGTACCCCTTCCCCTCTATTTATAGAGTGAGGCTGAGGGTAGGGGTCCTGGATGTATATAGCTGCTAGTGGGCCTGGGCGGAAGCAATCTGGCCTGGCAATGTTGGTCTGGTACTCCTTGGTCCGGTAGTACGTTGGTTCGGTGAAGGTTATTTTGGTGGAGGTTGGTCCGGTGGTGGCCTCCCTTGCTTCTAGTCCGGTGGTGCTACTTTGAGTTGGTTCGGCAGGCATTGGAAGTAGGATGGTTCGGTAGGCACGGGGAGAAGGTTGGTTCGGTAGGCACGGGGAGAAGGTTGGTTCGGCAGACACTTGGAGGACGAGTTGGTTCGGTGGTAGATGGAGCAGGATGGTTCGGCAGTACGTGGAATAGGTTGGTTCGGCAGGCATGGGACGTAGGTTGGTTCGGCAGTGGATGGTAGAGGAGTTGGTTCGGCGGTGTCGGACCGGTCGAAACACACCCAACACTTTCCCCCCAAAGTAGGGCATGTGCATGCAGATGGCGTACTTTGTTTTAGCTTGGACATCCTCATCCGGTCTTGTGTACCGAGCCAGTTGGTCCGGTCGTTTATATTTTTCCTATAAGTACGGGCCTAATGTTTTCGTTATTCCTTATCAGCCAAACCAAACCCTTGTCTTTGCCGAATCGAACTCTTGTCTTTGCTAAACCAACCGTGTTAGCGGAATCAAACTCCTATCCTTGTCTAATCAAACGTGTTTAGCCGAATCAAATTCCTATCCTTGCCGAATCAAACGTGTTTGGCCGAATCAAATTCCTATCTCTGCCGAACCAGGTGAGACCCTTGTTTGCACAAAAATGGGAAAGCACCTCCAAGTCGTATGAGTTAGTTGATTTTATGTTGTTTTTTAGTGATTTGGGTGATTTATGCAAATATATAAAAAGCAGGGACTAAACTGTAAAAGACACACAGATTTATAGTGGTTCGGCCAGAACGTGCCTACGTCCACTTTATATGTTATTCTCCTTTTCTCTTCATATTACAAGTACAAATCTTTGATTACAAGTAACTGAAAGTTGTTTGAAAGTTATATCTGTGCTTGAGCTCTCAAACTTGTCTGCCATTGTTGTACCCCTGCCCCTTTATTTATGGAGTGAGGCTGGGGGCAGGGGTCCTGGATGTATATAGCTGCTGGTGGGGCTGGGCTGATGCAATCTGGCCTAGTAGTGTCGGTCCGGTACGTCTTGGTTTGGTGGTAGGTGGTAGATGGTTTGGTTCGGCAGGAGGTTGGTTCGGTGGTGAGTGGACTGGCAGTGCATGGGGATAGAGTCGGACCGGTGGAGGTTGGTCCGGCCGAGGTTGATTCGGTGGTTAGTGGAGAGGGGATTGGTCCGCTAGGTGTGGGAAGTGTGTTGGTTCGGTAGGGAGTTGGTAGAGGAGTAGCTTGGTTCGGCTAGGAAGGGAAGTGGAGTTGGTTCGGCTAGGATGGGAAGTTTGGACCGGCAATGCTTGGGAGTGGAGGATGGACGGTTCGGTAGTGCTTCCTTTCATTTGGCTTGGTTATATCTCCTTCATACGAACTCCGATTAACCTGAAATTTGAAACATAGCCTTTCCTAGTCCTTATCATCATTTCCAATCAATTTCGTCCCGATCGGAGCTCAACCAAATTTTGGCGATATCGATCATAGCCTTGATTCCAACTGATCTCCATCATTCCTTGCCAATTTGTTGATATTCCGGTTTTGACCAAAAAATGGGATAACACTTTGCCCCCCAAAACATGCCATGTGATAGGAAGGCGTGTTTTGTAATGCCATGAGTTGGATGTTCATACCCTGTTGATGCCCTGCAAAGGAATTTACAGTTTTATGTGACCTCAAATGACGACCGTTCGGAATCGAGATATTTGAGATGAAGTGCGACCGTTCATGGTCAAGCGCCTAACTTCAAATGACGATTGTTCGGGATCGAGCCATTTGTGGTGAAGTGCGACCGTGCGTGGTCAAGTGGGGGACCTCAAATGACGACCATTCGTGATCGAGCCATTTGAGGTGAGGTGAGTTGTGCCGTTCGGGGCGAGTTGTGACCGTTCGAGGTCGGGTGCCGTTCGGGGCGAGTTGTGACCGTTCGAGGTCGGGTGCCGTTCGAAGCGAGTTGTGACCGTTCGAGGTCGGGTGCCGTTCGAGGCGAGTTGTGACCGTTCGAGGTCGGGTGTCATTCGAGGCGAATGAGTGTGCTCGGGGGGACTTAATATTATCAGTGTCGGAGTTATTGTTTGGGGGAGTTTCCGAATCAAAGACTTCGGCAGTTCACTGCCATGCAAGAGGTGCTCGTGGACCGTTTGCGATCCAACGGGCATACAAGTAGATTTTTTTTCATAGAATTGTAAATATTAAAGCAAGAACCTTACAGCAGAAATGTCCAAACAGGCAGAATTTAAATGTTCAAATCAAAACCAAAGCAAAATGAAGATGTTAAAGCGTAAACTTTTACTATAACGCGGTTGGTAGTCATTCAGAGCATGCCTATGGATCGTGCGCGATCGCTCACATGTGTAAATGATTTAACCGCGTTAGTGAGAGGTTTACAACTTGTTCATCGTTATTTTAATCAAGCAATCAATGGACAATCAAACGGTGCCCCGATCCTGGGTCACCTCTAGCTGATGTAGACGGTGGTCGCTCTGGCTCCACTGTTGGAGTTCGCCTCCTCACATACTGAAGGAGCATACCGTTCCTGATATGCCCTTCCACCTCGTCCTTCAAATGCCTACAATCATTAGTGTTATGACCGTTCAATTCATGAAATACACAAAACTTGTCTGATTTTCTTTCGTCAGAAGTTGGATCCCTTTGCATCGGTCTACGATACGGAACCTGCTCTTTAGTATCCTGATAAATTCGTTCCAGACTCTCATTCAGCTCTGAGTAAGTGGTGAATCGCGGCTCCCTCCGTTGCCGCTTTGACCTGTCCCCGTCATTCTCAGTCTTTCTTTTACCTCTACTAGTTTCCGCGCCTTTCTCAGGGGGATTTCCTCCTTTGATCGCATAAATATCAATTCCTTCTCCTTCTTCTCTTTCGGCGTTCGCATCCTCCAATCGTAGAAACTTTTTCGCCTCATGATAGAATTCTCTTAGATCCACGGGTGGATCCCTAGTTAATGAATTTTTGAACTCTGTTCCATCAGCTATCCCGGACACAGCCGCTATCATAACCATGGATGGATCTGGTCGATCCACCGAAGCTGCTGCCGCATTGAATCGCGTTAGGTAACTCCTCAAAGTCTCTCCGGTTTTCTGCTTTAGGGTTGTCAAAGTCATCACATTCTTGGGTCTTGTAATGTGGACCCTGAATTGCCTAATAAATCTCTCAATTAAATCATTCCACGTTCCGATGGATCTATTCTCCAATTGTCTAAACCACAATGCTGCAATATCCGCCAAGTACAATGGAAAGCACCGGGCCATAACCTCCTCTGATGCCCCCAGCACTTCCATATGCCTCATATACTTCGTTAGATGAACCGTGGGGTCCGATCTCCCGTCATACATGTCCAGCTATGGTAACTTGAAATCCGGTGGGTTCCTAGCTTGTCTGATTGCTCGAGTAAAAGGACTCCTATTAACATCCTCCAAATCTTTGTTTACCAAACCGCCTCTCATAGCTTTTCTAACCATCTCCGCCAACCTGTCATTGTCTCTGATATGCAATCTTTGTTCATTACTTTCGACCTGCCCCCCCCCCCCCCCCCCCCCCCCGAGTCCATGAGGGAATTCTGGGATTTGCCCCCTTGACTGAGCCTTCACTCCTCTGCTGCTCTCAGGTTGTGCAGATGCTCCTCTTTCTCTCTCCGAAATTGGATCTATGTTCTTCATGGGTGTGCCTCCTAATCCAGGTGCTATGCTGGATTCTCCTTCTCCGTTCCGAACTCCATCCGCTTCCCTATTCTGTGCTCCAAGTTGCACAATCTGCTGAAACAAATTCTGAATCAACTCCTCTTGTCTTTTCATCATTATCTCCATCTCATCCCTGATGATGAAGACTGAAGTTTGGTTCTCCCCTGAGGAAGCCCCTTGACTCCCTTCGTGCTAACTTCTTTCTGGTCTCTGTCTTCTACTTGTTTTCCTTCCAAGAGCCATAATCTCGGATAGACTTCTGGTTCTTAAAGAGAATCTCTCAACAAATCTTTGCGAGGCAATGATTAAAGCGCTACTGAGTTGTTCTCAGTGAAAGCACCAAAAATGTTTTCACGAAAAATGGGCAAACACCTCCAAGTCGTATGAGTTAGTTGATTTTATGTTGTTTTTTAGTGATTTGATTTATGCAAATATATAAAAAGCAGGGACTAAACTGTAAAAGACACATAGATTTATAGTGGTTCGGCCAGAACGTGCCTACGTCCACTTTATATGTTATTCTCCTTTTCTCTTCAGATTATAAGTACAAAGCTTTGATTACAAGTAACTGAAAGTTATTTGAAAGTTATCCGTGATTAAGCTCTCAAACTTGTCTGCCGTCGTTGTACCCCTGCCCCTTTATTTATAGGGTGAGGCTGGGGGCAGGGGTCCTGGATATATATAGCTACCGGTGGGCCTGGGCTGATGCAATCTGGCCTAGTAGTGTCGGTCTGGTACGTCTTGGTTCGGTGGTAGGTGGTAGATGGTTTGGTTCGGCAGGAGGTTGGTTCGGTGGTGAGTGGACCAGCAGTGCATGGGGATGGAGTCGGACCGGTGGAGGTTGGTCCGGCCGAGGTTGATTCGGTGGTTAGTGGAGAGGGGATTGGTCCGGTAGGTGTGGGAAGTGTGTTGGTTCGGCAGAGAGTTAGTAGAGGAGTAGCTTGGTTCGACTAGGAAGGGAAGTGGAGTTGGTTCGGCTAGGAAGGGACGTTTGGACCGGCAATGCTTGGGAGTGGGGGATGGATGGTTCGATAGTGCTTCCTTTCATTTGGCTTGGTTATATCTCCTTCATACGAACTCCGATTAACCTAAAACTTGAAACATAGCCTTTCCTAGTCCTTATCATCATTTCCAATCAATTTCGTCCCGATCGGAGCTCAACCAAATTTTGGCGATATCGATCGTAGCCTTGATTCCAACTGATCTCCATCATTCCTTGCCAATTTGTTGATATTTCGGTTTTGACCAAAAAATGGGATAACAACCCTCTTGCCGAATGAACTTCGTGCTTGAGTTACCGAATGAAATTCTTATTTTTGAATTGTCGAATGAAACTCTTAATTTTGAATTGCCGAATGAAACTTGTACTTGAACCACCGAATGAGAATGGGAAAGATAAGTGCCGAATGAACATTTAGGTTGGGACAACTGAATGAACTCGGGGATTCCGAGTGCTGAATGGATCTTTAGCTTTTTATGTTTCGATTTACGAATGAAATTCTAGACTGTACGCACTTGCTTTTTACTTCCCTCATTCTAACGACGCACTTTTTGTGTTTGCAGATAAATGTCTCGTAAAGTCGAAACTCGATCAGATAAGAGGAAATCTACGGACAGAAGAGAGTCCCCCGTTGTGCCCCCAGCCCAGCCAGGACTGGGACGACAGGGACCCACCCCGAGATCACTAGTGGATGGATATGACCCTCAGGAGCTCTTGAACTCTCCTCCTGACTGCTTTCCTAGCTTCCTCAAGGAGGAGCAGCTTGATGTTATATCTCGTTCTTTCGAGATTGATAGAGCACACATGGTGCTGCCAGGGAATGGAGTTATGCCGTATGACCCTCCTAAAGGGTATTTTGCTTACAGCAGGTACCATTGCATGTGCGGGGCCATTCCCCCGATCAATGCTTGGATAGTCAGCTTCGTTACCTATTTGAAGGTGGCCCCTTTTCAGCTTCAGCCCAATTCTTATGCTATCTTGGTGAGCCTATTCATCATTTTCCAAAGAAGATATGGGCGTCCCCCTTCCAATCGGGAGATCCGGTATTTGTACAACTTGAGGGGCTATAAGAAGGGGTCTCCATACATCAATTTGGAATCGGCCGTATCCTTCAAGCCGGTCCTGGACTTATATTCGAAGTTTAGCATGTTCAAGAAAGAATGGTTTTTCGTCAAGGATGACTCTGTTTCTATCCGTCGCTTCACCTCCGGCTGTAAGTTGAAGCTTATTTATAATTTCCATTCTGACTGCAATGCTTTTCCTTATGTGTTTTCATTTCTTGCTAGCGACAGGTGGCTTTGCAGTCGTGGAGAACGATCACCTGGTTCAGATGGCTGCGGAGATAGAAGCCATTTCGGGAAGGGAGAGGTCAGCTTCTTACCTGATCAGGAATGCAACTCTTCTGCAGCACAACTTGATTCTACCACGTCAGTCTGTGGTCAAGCAGAGAGACACAGCTGAGCAGAGGGCTGCCAAAGCCAAAGGAGGGGCCACGACAAAGAGCAGCAAGAGGAAACCCTTCTCGATACCTCCAGTCATCGGGGGGAAGAAGCTCAAGAAATCCGATGGACCCTCCCCTAGCACATGTCCAGATGTTTCGAAGGAGGAAAATGTAGAGGAGGAAAGAGGCGAGGAGGAGAGTGGAGATGATGGAGAAGGTGATGGTGGTGATGGTGGTGAAGGACAGAGCGGTGATGGCGTCGGGGCTTTGTCTTCTGGGCAAGAAGGGGAGATCCAAGAGTGGACAGATGATGCTTTCCACCAGCCTTTTGAGGGGTTGGAGGAAGGATCGGCCTTGGTGGAGAAGTCAAAGAAAACTAATAAGGCCGGGACTGGTGTCGGTCCATCTTCCGAGAGCATTTCAGCTAGGGCAACTCCGGCGATTCAAGTTGAATTTTTGACTCCTCTTTTAACTTCACATGTTTCTTCGATTATAGTCCCATGCATGCTTGTAACACTTGGTTTTTATTTCAGGAACGGGTAAGGTGGCCAAGGCATCAGACATTCGGCACCGCCTCAAACAATTCAAACTCCTCAAAGCTTCCGCTAAACCACAACCTCCGACCAACTGTTCTGGGGATGTAGTCGGCAACCGTCCTCTTCTCGGAGTTATTGAAGAGGATATTCAAAAGAAAAGGAGGAGGCGCTCCTTATTCGAACCTTCACCTGGACCTCAGCCCCCAACCCAGCCTATTCATGATATCACGGGGGGGGATACTGAGTTCATACCCTCTCCGCATCCATCAAAGAACCCTACCGTTACTCATATTGACCGTCCCGGCTTGGCTCGTAATCCATTTGCGGGTCATCCAGATCTGGATCCATGTTCTCATGATATTTCCTTTAACGAGGTTACTGGTGAGCACCTTCTCCCTCGCAATCCCATGGTAAGGGTGCTTGATGAGGCCAAGTCTCTGGACCTTGATTTGCTTACTACTCGGATTGTAACCATGAGGGATGAAGCTAAGGCAAATATCGACCGGGTTGCTGAGGAGACTAGGAAATTGATGGGTCATCATGCCCGATTGGTCAAGGATGGGGAGGAAATTGGGAGTGCCAACATAAGATTGCGGTTAGTGGTTGCCGACCAGGCCAAGCAACTCGCCCATCAGGCCATCCAGATCACTGAGCACGAGGCTGCCTCCAGACGGCTAAAGAAAACCATGGAAGAGGCTAGCAGGGCCGAGCTGCGGAAAATGGAGGCCATCTGCAAGGAACGGATCGATATGTCCATTGCAACGGTGGACGAGGTTCGGAAAGCAGATCTCGAGCGGGTAGAGGAGTTATCTGGGAAGCTTGAAGCCGCGGAGCTTGCTCAAGCTAAGCTGAAGGAGGAGATGGAGGCGATGAGGAAATCCCTTCAGGCTGACCACTCATGATACCGATCGGAGAGGGATGCTGCCGTTGCAAAGCTGTTGGCTTCTGAGGTCCGAATGAGGGAGTTTGAGGAAAACGAGAGGATGATGGATGAAATGCTCCAGGATATGTATTTCCATACTTGAAAGCAGGGCAACTTATCCTGGATGGATGATTATCCCCGGATCATGGCCAGGATTTATCTCCGGGCTCTAAAGGAGGCCAACGCTGATGTGGATAAGGAGGGTGGTATGGCCTTCAGGATGGATGTGGTTACGGCCCAGTTCATTAAGGAGGAGAAAGTGGCGGTGAAGGAGGGCATGCGGCTGCTTGCTGCCGAGGAGGTAGGTGTGCAGTTGGGAGATGATGATCAGAGAACAGATGCTGGTAAGTCTTCCCTTTTATCCTTTTCATAGCTTGGTTGCTTATTGTTTATTCAATAACTTCTTCTCCTGAATTGGACAGGCGGGACCTCTGAGGCGCTAACTACCTCTAGTCAGCATGCTGGGGGCTCTGATCGGGCGGTTAAGTAGACCTTGGAGGGCCAAGAGGATTGAAGCGGGGCCCCGATGCAGCCGGCTCCTTGGCTTGATCTGGACATTTTTCAGCTTACTTGACATTGTTGTCTATGTTAGTCTTAAAACATTAATGTAATTTTCGGGCTGTAATTATGTAACGAACAACTTGATCTTCGGCATGTGACTTTATAACATAAGCTGATTTTGCCGTGTTTGAATGTTGTCGTTATTTTGATGTGTTTCATAAAATATAGTTGTGCATGTTGTAGTGATTCAATTGTGTTTGACGCTAAGTTTTTGCTTAAAATATAATTTCGTGTCTTGCAATGTCAGTGTGATGTGCGTAGAAATTATAGTTACATATTTATGCACAAGAGAAGAAAGTACCGCCCTTCAAGTTTTTGCTGTAGACGGTAGCTTTGAATGCCTTGTGTAATCGAATATGGAATGCAGCTAAATGACCTGCCATCCAGCTGTGAGTTCTTATTCCCATTAGCGAGTGCCTCTTATTTTGTGTCCTGTACTTTAGTGATTGTTATAGAAGATAGGAGGAAAGTTTTTATAAATAAAATGGAAATATAAGAAATAGTAAAACTTCTAATCACGGAAGGCCTTCGATGTGCTTAAGTTCGTGGCAAACGGGTTTTGTAGTCACTTTCCCTAGCTGTGGGTCTTGGAGACATTTGTCACCCATCTTACGCCTCCGTGGGGAATTTTCTTTTTTACCACAGCCGTACTTAAGACACATCGGAGCCGAGATCGCGTACAGTAACTACTCGGACCATTATGGCCCGTAATCGTGGGTATTATTCGATTTACCGTGGCCGGCTAGCACGGGTGCCGATCGTCAACTGTCAACCGCCCCTGGCTGGCCACACCTTATGTTGGGGATTATAATCGGTTCACGGTCGCCGGCGAGCCAAACGCCGTAATGAGTTGCCTCGGCTATAGTCGGCCTTCTCGGTGGCTTATAATCGGCTCATTACAGTTGGCTTTGAGGGCCGCCATGAGCAATGAGTTAACCCGCAGCAGAGGAATGCTGGAGCAAAAGTGTCTTATTGGCGAGGGCATAGATTCGTATAGTACCTGTTAGGTCTTGTCCAGGTGAGGTTGTGTCGCGAAGTGTCCAGAATGGAAATGCTGTTATACAGGATTTTGTTAACATAAAAGGATAATGCTTAACAAGCAGCCAAGATATAAAGGAACAAGTTAAAAAGAGACAAGATTTTTAAAGTGGTTCGGCACGAAAATGCCTACGTCCACTGATTCTCTTTGTTAATTCACTTCATATGGGCAGTACAAGTTAAGAAAAGTATCGACGAAGGTTTTGGATGCTCCATGCCCTCTGGAACACCTCTCCGTCCACTGTTGACAAAATATAAGCTCCGTTGTGGAGATCTCTATGAATTACATAGGGTCCGTTCCAGATTGGATCTAGCGCTCCGGGGCGTGGGAAGATCCGTTTAAGGACAAGATCTCCTTCTCGTAAGCTGCGGTGCTTGACTTTGGAGTTGTATCGTGCTGCCACTTTTTGCTTGTGAGCTTCCGCTTTAAGTGCTGCATCATTTCTTCTCTCTTCAATTAGGTCCAAAGACATGTGTAGGAGTTCTTCATTCTCTTCTAGGTTGTAGTGGATCCTACGGTGGGAAGGCACTACAGTTTCAACTGGGAGCATGGCTTCCGATCCGTATGCCAAAGAGAAAGGAATATGCCCTGTTGATGTTCTGAAAGACGTGCAGTAGGCCCAAAGTGCCGTAGGAAGTTCATCCACCCAAGCGCCTTTTGACTTTTCAAGATTCTTCTTGATCAGAGTTTTGAGAATTTTGTTGACAGCTTTGACTTGTCCGTTTGCCTGGAGATAAGCCACAGATGAGAAGCTTTTGTGAATTCCGTGCTCTCGGTACCAGTCGGCGAACTCCTCGCTGTCAAACTGAAGTCCATTGTCCGATATGATTTTGAGCGGAACCCCGTACCTACATAGAACATTTTTGATCAAGAAGTTAATAACTTTTGTCGAAGATATTTTATCTAAAGGTTCCACTTCCACCCATTTGATGAAATAGTCGACTGCCACTATAGCATATTTAGCTCCGCCTCGGCCCATCGGCAGTTCGCCAAACAAGTCAATTCCCCATACCGCAAAGGGCCAAGGAGTGGTCATTTGAGTAATCTCATTTGTTGGTAGTCGAGGAATCTTAGAAAATTTCTGACATCTGTCACATCTTTTGACGAAGTCTAAGGCGTCTTTGTTTAAAGTGGAACAGTAATACCCATATCGGAGTATTTTCTTTGCTAGAGTCTGCCCTCCAGTGTGATCTCCGCAACTTCCTTGATGGATGTTGGATAAGACTTCCTTGGCTTCCCTTCCAGCGACACACTTAATAAGGGGTTAGAGAAGCCGCGCCGATAGAGGATGCCTTCTTGTATTGTGTAGCGGGAAGCTTTCCTCAAGATTTTCTTAACTTCGTTACGCCCGTCGGGCAGTGTGCCATCTTGTAAGTATCTCCGGATAGGAGTCATCCAAGTTTCTTCTTCGATTGCAGCTATCAGATCCTCTTGTTCGAAACTTGGGGCTAGTTGTTTTGAGATGACTACTGTTCCGGAAATGGCGCTGTTCTTCATGCTAGCTTGCTTTGCCAGTTCGTCGGCCTCTCGGTTCTCCTCTCGAGGAATGCGTCTGATTAAATAGTGGTCTTGATCGAGTAGCAGCTTGGTTTTCTTTAGATATGCTGTGATTCGTTCTCCTTGAGTCTGGAATTCTCCCAGTATTTGATTTACAATAAGTTGAGAATAACTATGGAGACATAAAGAATCGACTTCAATTTCTAGGGCAAGTTCTAATCCGGCTATCACTGCTTCGTATTCTGCATCGTTGTTGGTGGCAGTGAATTCCAACCTTAGAGCATAGTGTAGCTTCCTTCCCCTGGGAGTGATTATTACAATACCTGCCCCCGAGCCTTGTTTGTTTGATGCTCCATCTACAAAGAGATTCCACTTGATGTCTTCTGCTATTTCAGATGGCTCCTCACCTTCGTTGGTAGTGAATTCGGCAATGAAGTCGGCCATGGCTTGTCCCTTGATGGCGGTGCGAGGATGGTAGGTGATACCATATTGACTTAGCTCAATGCACCATTTAAGCAGTCGCCCGAAGGTGTCGGGACGATGGAGTACCTGTCTTACCGGTTGATCGGTTAGAACTCTGATGGAATGGGATTGGAAATAGTGTCGCAATTTCCGTGATGTGATCAGTAAACAATATGCTAACTTCTCAAGTTTCGGATATCTGGCTTCTGCCCCCGTGAACCTCTTGCTTACAAAGTATACTGGCTGCTTCGCGCGGTTGTCTTCTCTTACCAAAGCGGCGCTTAGAGCATGAGATGACACGGCAAGGTATAGGTATAGCTCTTCGCCTTCATTTAGGGTTGAGAGTACTGGTGGTCTATGGAGGTGTTCGATTAGGTTGTGGAAGGCTGCTACGCATTCGTCAGTTCATTCGAACTTTCCCTTGTCTTTCTTTATAGCTTCGAAGAAGGGGACACACTTGTCAGTTGCTTTAGAGATGAATCTGCTCAGGGCGTCCACTTTCCCATTTAGGTTTTGCATTTCTCTTCGAGTGGAAGGTATCCTGATTTCTTTCAGAGCCTGGACTTGTTCAGGGTTCGCTTCAATTCCTCTGGCATGGACGATGAATCCTAAGAACTTTCCTGGTGATACTCCGAAGGAGCACTTTAGAGGATTCAGCTTCATTCCATATCGACGAAGTACTTGAAACATCTCGTCCAGGTGGCTTACGTGATCGTTGGCTTTTCTTGACTTTACTAGCATGTCGCCCACATAAACTTCCATGGTTCGTCCTATTAGTTCCGCAAACATCTTGTTGACGAGGCGCTGATAAGTAGCTCTGGCGTTTTTAAGTCCAAAAGGCATTACTCTATAGCAGTACAATCCCCGGTCAGTGATGAAACTAGTGTGGTATTGATCGGGGGCGTGCATAGGAATTTCGTTATATCCTGAGTATGCGTCCATAAAAGATAAGTGTTCGTGCCCGGCTGTGCTGTCTACAAGCTGATCGATTCGGGGGAGCGGGAAGCAATCCTTCGGGCAAGTGTCATTTAAGTTGGAGAAGTCAATACACGTTCTCCACTTCCCATTAGCCTTCTTTACTAGTACCGGGTTGGCGATCCACTCTCGGTAGATGGCTTCTCGGATGAAGTTATTGGCAAGTAGGTTCTTTACTTCTTCATCGAGGGCTGCTGATCGTTCTGCCCCCATGCTTCTCTTTTTCTGTTTTACCGGCACCCTGGTAGGATCGACGTTCATCACGTGGCATGCTACATCTGGGGAGATTCCAGTCATGTCAGCGTGCGTCCACGCAAATACATCCAAGTTGTGGCGGAGAAAATCAATCAGTTGATTCTTCAATTCTGCCTTTAGCTGAGATCCGATTTTCAATAGTCTACTCGAGTCGTGTTTGTCTACAGATAAAAATTCCATAGTCTCTACAGGCTCGGCGGTAGCCTCCTCCTCCCCGTTCCTGGGGTCTAATTCGTTGAAAGGATCACTGGTATACCGAAGAGGAGGGGCTTTCTTTAGTTGCTATGCTTCCAGGTTTTTTGTGTAGAGAGTAGTCTCTGCATTCTTCCCTTTATCATTTTTACGGTTATTGCGAAGTTCAGTTACATAGCAGTCTGGAGCAGCGTCTTGATCTCCCTCTACCTTCCCTATTCCATTGTCTGTTGGAAACTTAATCTTCAGGCACCATGGGGCCAAGACAATTTGGAAGTCAGACAGGGCTGGTCTTCCTAAAAAGGCGTTGCAGGCCGAGTGGTTTTCTATCAGCACAAATGTTTGTTTCCGCACAACAGAGCGGGGATGACTTCCTATTTCGACAAAGAGGTCCAGTTGCCCGAGGGGCATTTTCGCATCCCCCGTGAAACCGTGCAGTGGTTTGTTGCAGGGAGACACATCTTTCATTGACAGCTTCATTTTGTCAAAAGCATGCTTAAATAGGATGTTTACTGAGCTACCGGTGTCTACTAGAATTCGGAAAACTTTGGCTGGACCGAACTAGGCAGAGATGACCATAGGATCCATATAAGGGTACTGCCTTCCCACTAGATCATGCCTACTGAATGTGATGTCATCTTTCTCTTTTCGTTTCGGGTGGCGTTCTTCCATAACAGAATTAACGTAGCCTTCATCGCTCCTAAGTGACTTACCGTATCTTTCCATCTCTGCCCAGCTTCTATCGGCGATGTGTGGTCCTCCTGATATGGTATGGACCACTATCTTCTCTTGACTAGAGCCGCTGGTGTTGCGATTTCCTCCGCCTACTTCTGGGAGGGGTAGCCCTGGGTTCTCATTGGCAGGAGTTGAAGTCCTGTTCTGACCTTTCACATAGCGCTTCAGCCTCTTCCTTCTGATGTGTTCTTCAATTAAGTCCCGGAGGTGATGGCATTGATTTGTGTCATGCCCATGAGATTCGTGGAAGAGGCAGAACTTTCCAGACTTAACTGCGTTATTTGATTCCTTCTTCTGTGGGGGGCGCTTGTATTTAACTTCGTCTTGGGTGGCCAAGAAGATGTTTTCGATTGTTTCATTCAAAGGAGTGTAAGAGTCAAATCTCGATCCTAGCCTATATAAACGCTTTTCTCCCTTCTTGCCCCCAGCACTATCTCTGGAGTCATTTCTTCGAACGTCCTTTGCTACTGTGGGTGTGTTGCCATGAGCTACCTTAGTTTGTTGCCCTGTCTGCCTTTCAGTAGCAGCATCTTCAAGTCTCATATACTTCCCGGCTTTATGGAAGAAATCGGTCGAAGTAGCTGGTTTTTCTTTCGTTAGTCTTCTAGCAAATTTAGTATCCGGATGCACACCACTGCAGAGGGCCATTAGGATAAGTTTCTCGTCGGCATCTTGGACTGCGGCCGCTGCGGCATTGAATCGGGTTAAATATTGTTGCACCGTCTCTCCAGGCTTCTGCTTGATGCTAGATAAGGAATAAGCGTCCTTGGGTTGCTCCACATGAATGCGGAATTGACTGATGAATTTTTCTTTCAACATTTCCCATGAGCTGATGGATCCTTGGGGTAGATGGCAGAACCAGGAGGTAGCTAGATCTGCCAGGAACAGTGGAAAGCATTTGCACAACACTCCTTCTGTTGCTCCGCTCATGAGCATATGCCGTGTGTGCCTCTGCAAGTGTACAAAGGGGTCAGAGGTTCTCTTGTAAGGTTCCATTGTTGGCATTTTCCATTCTCGGGGGGTGATGGCAACTTCAATATTGCGGGTGAAAGGGCTGGTTACCCTAGCGCCTATCCCTCGATCTCTTTGATCCCGTCGGATGCACTCTCTGAACAATCGTGTCATCCTCTCATCAGAATATGGAGCAGATAGGAATGAGCTTGGTTCTTCCCTGCGGGATCGATCCCGTCTAGATGACCTATAGGGATGGTATTGCCTATCACTCCTAATATTTTCCAGTGGCCGTCTTCGGCTTTCCGGGTGCATGCTAGGATCAGCCACAGTTGGCCCTTGCCTTGATCTTCCCCTGTTGGGTTCTGTTTCGAGCATTTCTTCGGGGTCAACTTCGGGCTGGATTCTAACTCGGCTCCGTTCATTGGCGTTTCCCTGGCTAGGCAGCATGACAGGCTCAGCCATATCCGACCCTTCCTGATACCTCCCCCGTTGGGTTCGGTTCCAAGTGTTTCCCCGGGTCAGAATTCGGGCTGAGTTCGGGCTCGGCTCCTACCATTGTTGTTCTGTTGTTATCCTCTTCGAAGAAGAAAGATCTTTGTCGCCTTCCAGATCCTCCTGACTGGGACTCACCCCATGATTCGGCGTTGCGGTTGGATTCTTCAACATCCCTTAAGCGTGACATGAGTTGGTCCACCAAGACTTCTTGCTGGGATGTGAATCGGTTAGTTACTTCAGCCACAACCCTGTCCACATCTGCCCTAATAATTGGTTGCTCCGTGGCAGGGGCTGTCGGATTTGCCTGATTTTCATTTGCTGTTGGAACAGAACGATTCCCTTGATCTGTTATTACTGGATCTGGGATACTGCTAGTTGCAATGTTCTTTCCTTTGCTAACATCTTTCCTTTGCCTAGGAGGCATGTTTTCCAAGCAATGAGCGATGCTGTTAGGAAGAAGGTTGAGTGGGAGAAGCTGAAGCTTCTAACCCGATTTCTCAGTGAAAGCACCAAAAATGTTTGCACAAAAAATGGGAAAACACCTCCAAGTCGTATGATTTAGTTGATTATGTGTTGTTCTTAGTGATTTGGGTGATTTATGCAAATATATAAAATAGATGGACTAAACTGTAAAAGACACACAGATTTATAGTGGTTCGGCCAGAATGTGCCTACGTCCACTTTATATGTTGTTCTCCTTTTTTGTTCAGATTACAAGTACAAGTACAAAGCTTTGATTACAAGTATCTGAAAGTTGTTTGAAAGTTCTATCCGTGCTTGAGCTCTCAAACTTGTTCCCCATTGTTGTACCCCTGCCCCTCTATTTATAGAGTGAGGCTGAGGGTAGGGGTCCTGGATGTATATAGCTGCTGGTGGGCCTGGGCTGAAGCAATCTGGCCTGGCAATGTTGGTCTGGTACTCCTTGGTCCGGTAGTACGTTGGTTCGGTGGAGGTTGTTTTGGTGGAGGTTGGTCCGGTGGTGGCCTCCCTTGCTTTTGGTCCGGTGGTGCTACTTTGAGTTGGTTCGGCAGGCACGGGGAGAAGGTTGGTTCGGTAGGCACGGGTAGAAGGTTGGTTCGGCAGACACTTGGAGGACGAGTTGGTTCGGTGGTAGATGGAGCAGGATGGTTCGGCAGTACGTGGAATAGGTTGGTTCGGCAGGCATGGGACGTAGGTTGGTTCGGCAGTGGATGGTAGAGGAGTTGGTTCGGCGGTGTCGGACCTGTCGAAACACACCCAACATATCGTCTCTAGAAACGATAAATATAGCGGATGTCACCGGGAGTAGGAAGCCTGAATAAAATGCTCATGAAAAGAATACACGTGCCATATATGAACGCATGGCTGTTGGGATGTAGCTATGCTAAGGCAATCTCAATATACTGCAACACATTGCGTAGGAAGGAGTTGAATGGTGGCATGCTACCAACCCAGCACATGAATTTGTTATAGGCGGTATATCTAGTTGGGGGAAAGTGAGGACGATCTTGTCCCGATGGAACCAGGACATCGTCAAAAGGAATTTCGTGGATTGAGCATAGTCAACGAAGAGCATTTTCATTTATTCTTGAAGCTTGAGAATCAGCCGGATTGTCTAGGATGATTGCTCCATTTATGGCATCAGGAGCCAAGTCAATAGACGTAGTCATTGGACTTGGGATGTTCTATACGGGAGTTATCGATGGATTCAAATTTTCCACTACTTCCTGTTGAGAACTCGGCCCGAGTTTATCAGAGATTGTGGCAGAGCTCGACTTTCTAGACATTTTCAATGAGCAGCGAATTTGGATAAACACCTGTTTGAACTATACTTAAAAGACAATCAGTATTAGACATAAAGATAAAAGTGTTCCCCCCATGTGGTGTGTGGACTAGTGCAATAGTTCGAGTATAAGTGTAAGTGAATTAAAAGTCATAAAGTTGGTAAAATAAAGTTAAGCGTTGAACTGTCATCTTCGAAGACCGTCATCGCCGACCATCTCCGAGAGCATGCCGTATGATGGCTTTAGTTTTGAACTCGGACATTAGCACTATATGTTGAAGGCTATTATTTGTTTTTTATCAAGTTGAACTCAGGTTTATGGTTGTTGAAACTGGGGAGTTATCAGTCCGAATCACTTCGATATGCTTGTTTGTTTAAGTTCTTGTCCTTGTTTATTATCCTATGATTAAGCGTGGGAAGTAAGTGAACTTGACATGTGTTATGTTCAAGTTAAAATGATTTTGACTATCATTGCCCACTTAAAGGCTCGATGCCGAGCGACTCCCAAAAGCATGCGGCCGAGTGACCCTCTAGACAAAAGACGCCGACCCACTCACTCTCCTCACCAATGCACTCTCAACAACGAACGAAACAGAGCCACCAACCCTAACTTCTCAAACAATTCATAATGACCAACCCACTCACTTCCTACCTCCCTAACATCACTCGCACATGAAGACTACCGAGCCACCTACTTCGTAGTTGACCTTCTTCCACCCAAAAAGCGAATGCCAACCCATTCACACTCACTCTTCCCTCACTCCCTGGTTACCGAACAACCTCGATGACCTACTTAGTTCCACTTTCACAACCTAACGGCTCGGCATTAACATTTAGCCAACACCTCTTGAACTCACTAACTCCTAACGACCCACTACTACTACCTCCACCCTCACTTGATGGCCCAAAAGGAGTCAACGTCCAGGAAATCACCGACTCCAGCCTAAAATGTGTTCTAACCTTAGGTTCGACTTCATCACCTACACAAGTCCTATCGTATGTAACCTAAAGAAAACTCGTGAAACAGAATTTTGTACAAAACTCCTAGCTTGAGAAGGCCGATCATATGGAAGATTCATACCTAAGAGAGCAAGTGGAGGCTTGGGGAATTGAAAGATTTGAGGCTGGAGTTCGTCCCGATTTGTTATCAGGGGAAGTTATAGAGCAGACGCATTGGATTTAGGATGAGAGTGGAAGATTGACTGGTAGCTGAAGTTCGGGAGAAGATAGGCTAAAAGGTCATGTGGTGTTGAAGGAGAGTGGAGAGAAGAAATGGAGAAGTATTAGCTTTTATATGAGAAAGGTGAGGTCAACGGGCATTAACCAGTGGATTCGGTCAAAGTATCTCACGGGTTCAGTGAATAATTGGACCAAGCGGCAATAAGTATGCCGAACGAGTGGCTCGACATTTGTACGACGACCGGACCGCATCAGAGATGGTAGTGCAATGAAGAACTAGTCCCATCGGAGATTACCTGCTTGTGCTTCAAAGCATATCATGAACGACTCTCACGATACGCTTTTGGGGGGAAAATGTTACCCAGTTACTAGTCTTGGGTACAAGATACTTATTATCGACCTGAATGCACCGTTTGACACATAAGCCTCGTTCGACCAAGATGCACCGTTCGGCCTAAACACGCCGTTCGGCATCCTGCAGTAGACCATCATCGCTTGGCTAGGGTGGCTTGGTATTTGATCGCTTGGCATAAATGCTTTAGTTGCATACCGCTCGGTCATAAAGAGACAATTACGTGGCTCGGTGAAGAAGGGCGAGTGGTTCGGTGACCTCTCGCTCGCCATGATGCGGAGATCGACGCTCGGTCTTGGAGAGAGAGTCATCGCTCGGCCGATGCCGTTCGGCAATCGCCGTTCAGCCAGCAAAATTAAAAATGATACGGCTCGGCACGGATGGTTCAGTCTAGGAAACACAAACACATGTCGCTCGGCTCAAATGTTTGGGGCACATCGCTCGGTGCATCCTAGAGAAGTTGGTAGGTTATTAGGACTACAACAAAGTGAGGTGTTCGGCATGGTTTTGCTTTGAGTCAACCCACCATTTGCTTCGAATACTTTGAGGTTTTTTTATGAGTCACTTGCTAAGATGATCCTCGCTCGGGTACGATGGCTCATTGTTTCTGGATCGGCTGATTGTCGACCGACATTTCTCGCTCGACATGACTCGTTCGGCATGCATGGCTCGGTGCGCAGAAGTAACCTACTATGGGACGAGATACCTAGTTCCTGGTCCCATGAGGGAAGTCCAGCCTATCTTCGCCTATAAATAGAGGGACAGGGGCGCACTGAAAAGGGACCTTTTTTCGAGAACACTGGGGAGACTCTGCCATTTCCAAAACTTCTTCCTTTTCAGTTAGTACTTGTATTCAAGTTGTTGGTGTACGGATTGTATCTTTATTCAATTATTTGAAAAAGCAATAAAGTTTAAACTCAAAGTTGACATAGGCAGTTACACCGAACCACTATAAATCTGGTGTTTAAGTTTTTCCAATTAACTCTGTATATATTTCTCTATTTTAATTTTCTATCTTCATTAATCTCTCTACACAAATCTTTCTTTGGGTGTTAATGACCAATTTTGGTGCTAACACACTATTTTATAATCTTCACATAACATTGTAGCAATAATCACTGACCATGAAATATCTCCAGAGTACCAAATTGTTCTATACTATCAATTCAGGGTATAAATTCAACAATAGTGCAAATATTCATAATATTTTCTGTTTATATATCCAGCGCCAACTAAATGTAATTACATATAATAAAGTATAACTATGAGGCCTGTCAATGGGCAGGGTTTCGGTCTGCGTATTATAAAACCCAGACCCGAGTCCAATTACAATAATTAAAACCCGTGCCCGGCCCGAACCCGTAGGGTATTTCAACCCAATGTTCGATCCCGGCCCGTCGGGCTTTTTAAGCCCAAAAGCCTGCTGGGTAATAAATATATACCTAACTCATAATATTTATGTTAAAACCATATTTTAAAACTATAACTTTGGTTAAATTTATATACAGATAATTTTAACATATAAATTGGATGGA
This sequence comes from Allium cepa, assembly GCA_030765085.1. NCBI lineage: Eukaryota > Viridiplantae > Streptophyta > Magnoliopsida > Asparagales > Amaryllidaceae > Allium > Allium cepa. Next base: position 1,010,840,023 of record CM060945.1, on the reverse strand, counting down.
AACAATTTTAACATATAAATTGGACGGTGATGTAGTCAAGCCCATAAAAAAAGTATGCAGAAGCATCTACATGTAAATGAACAAAATGGTAAATAAATAACATACGCACTCATGTTTTGATACGACGAAAAATTAATAGTCGAATCAGGCCCTAACCAGGTCGGGTTTTGACAAAACCGAACTCGACCCGAATCGGGCCTGAGTCGGGCTTTGGTAGTAAAAGGAAAAGTCCATACCCGCATAAATAGGGCGGGTTTGGGTTGGGCTCGGGCCGAAATCCATTCCAATGACAGGCCTAATAACTATCATGTTTGTAAGAAAAAAATATAATCCTATTTTACAAGTTGCATTTAGTATTATATTAAAAGCATAAACAGAAATTACCTCAATATGATTATGGTATGACAATCGAATAAAATTATCTACATATATTCATATTCTTGGTTATGTTATATTTTTCTAATCTTGTTAAACAAAATAAAAGTATTAGCTAAGAACATGTATTGAATCCCTACTCTACTACAATGGGATATTATTTTTTACAGTAAGAAAACTTTCATGAAATTTACTTACATGTTTGCTCATAAAGTAGAAACTTATAATGCATATGAAATATTTATTACATAATATTTTCCTGACTAATTAACAGTAAAAAGAATTAAAATTCGATTAACTATCTCATTCTATTGATGCCAATAAAAAATAATTAATTGTAACTAGTTTTTCAGTTGCTTTGAAATAAAATTAAATAGATCAACAACATTTAATTCATATATGTTAATTCCTTTCATTGGTTGCATGATAATATTATTCCACATAACCCTTCCTATTTGAAATTACTTATAAATATCAAGAATAGCAACAATTCCAATCTATAATCATTTATAAACAAATTTGGTGAGAATCAATCCATAATTTAAAAAAATTGAAAACATTGGTAAAAATCACCAGTTTCACTGCCTTCTAACTTTTGCATGTTGTATATCATTTAAGTTTATAACTCATACAATAAGTTATGTAAACTAATAATGTAGCGACCCGTAAATTTTAATGGTTTTTATTCACGTAATTAACTGAATTTTTGTGAAATTTTAAATAATAATGTTTTGAAATAAAAACTTGATATTTGGAATACGTCTATTTAAACATAGCAAATAATAAATTTTTCATCGGATAATATGGAAGTTTATTTTGTTGTGTAATTTTTTTAAAATTTAAATCAGTTAATATTTGATGATAATAAAATATTTCCCAAACCTGAAAATTTTTATATAATAAATTTGTAAATCATCTTCTCAGTGAGACATCATATTTCATTTCGTCAAATTTGGACTGTTATTGCTCCGTTTATCTTATTTTCGGTATTTCAGCAGCATTTTCGGTACCGAATATCTACTTTTGATTTGTTTATCATATCGTTGATATCTATATACCATTTTGATCGTCTCATTATGCTGATCTCCATGGTATGTTCAATTGTTAATTTCGGAGACATGAGACATCGAAATCTATGGAACGATTTTGTATTGGTTTTGCATTCGACCTTTTAGCTTCCATTACCTTTTGTATTCCACTGTCTATTAACCATATAGCTTCTAGCCCTTTTATATTCCCAACAATCTAGCTTTGGACCTTTACAATTCCCTATATTGAATATTTCACCGGTTCCCTTTATTTTTCATTCCTCTTGCTTCTTTGGTTCTTGCTTTCTATAAATAAAAAAGAACAAAGCCTGTTCGTATACATCTCATTTTTCTTACTCCCTGTAGCGTTCTCGAATTCATCCTCCTCCTTTTGATCTTCACCTCCGCTCCTCTCCAAGCCAAGTTGTCCATCCACCTGACCATCTCCTTGCAGCTACAAACCGTCCTTCCCACTTCCTCCCTCGACCCCTCCCTCCAATCACCTTCCCTCCATCAGCTAAGCTCGTTGTCCCGCGTCTGACGGTGCCGAGCCTCCCTTCGCCTTGCCTTCCGAAGGCGTAGCACCACCCAACGACACCGCTTCACCTCGAGCCTTGTCAGCCTCTCTTATATGTTTAATTATAATAAGTATTTCAATTTATAATATATATAAAGGGGTTTATATATTATAAAGTCCATTTAATAAAGTTTATCTAGTGCTGCGTGTATGTTATAAAGTTTATGATATTTTAGTTTATGTATGTCGATTTCTGTAAATTTTATAATACGTGTTGAGTTTTATATAAGTTCACATATTTTATCCTGTTATATGCAATATATATATATATATATATATATATATATTATGTATGTATTGTTTAGTTTGCAATCCTCTCACCTGTGTATATAAGTTTATTTTAATACATATATATATATATATATAGTTTTCCTGTATTTTTATAAGTGATTCGTATATCATGTATATATAATATGTTGTTAGTTGTTGTGAATTATAATGTGTTATGCCCACATTATATGTGTGTGTGTGTATGTTGGTCCATATAAGTTTTATAATCTGCAATATATATATATATATATATATATATATATATATATATATTATGAATTCACTGTCTGTTTATTTATATATATGGTTTTTGTTTTATCATATGTGTTTTATAATCTAATGCTCTAATTACACTCTCTATTAAAGGTGAGTTATGTTTTTATTTTTCTTTTCATTTCCAGTTTATGTGCATACTTTAATTGTAATATATGTTAGTTGTATGCATATAAAGTTTACTGCAGTTTTGTATATATTTATGTTGTTTATCACATATTGTTATATTTATAAGCATGTGTAAGTCATATAATACAATATGCCAGTTTTATGTATGTTATAATAATAATAATAATAATAATAATAATAATAATAATAATATAAGTTGGGTTATATATTAGTTATATCTGTACACACGAGTTTGGCTTTTCAAGTATATGTAGGTTATTCAATATTTGATATATATATATATATATGATATGTATGTTGACATTGACTTTATGATAAGGTTTTGAAAATATTAACATACATATATATATACTTTGCTTTCCAACAATTCTTGTCTGCATATATCTGGTTTATAACATGAGTTAGATATACTATTTTGCATATCTTTTGTTCAAAGCCTGAGTTATATATATACTTGCTTAAAATGTAATTTATATATGCTATGATCTTAAATATACGTGTTTATGTTATAAGTATATGAGTTTGGTTTTAATTTTATATATGGAGACTTTGTTTATATGTGTTTGAATTTAATATTAATTTGAAAATATATGTTCAAATTGAGTTTTGAATATATATATATATATATTGTTTCATCGATCTCTTGTACATCTTAACTTACCATCTCAAATCTCATAGAAATTGCTAGCTTGTCGTGCCCATGTCTATGTGTGTCTGTGTCACTGTTCCCATTCTCGTCTTCTCTTGCCTCGAAAGGTGAGCAATCACTCATGATTAACATTCTTATATTTATTAAATTTGATTTCATTTGAAAGGACAATTGAAATATGTTATTGCTAGTTATTTAACTGCTAGACATATGATATGCCATTATCTATAACTGTTCACTTATGACATCTGACATCATGATATGTTATTTATATTTTATTTGTTACTGATGATATATGCCCGTTGTTCATATGTTATATTATTATCATCACTGTTCTCACTCTACAAGTTCCCTGTTAATATAGAATTCCCTATGGGTTGAAATGATACATACCCGAACAATCTTGTAGAATAGGAGAAAATCGTTATAGGTTGAAATGATAAACCTAAGCGATTTTCATTGACATTGAATTTGGGATTGTGGGTTGAAAAGATATATACCCATAAATATTTAAATTGCAGATTGAAATGATAAATATCTGTATCACCTGACCATAGGACAGAAAACTATATACAAACATCGTCTATCTATATACATATATATATATATATATATGTATATATTCGTGAAAATGATTTCCAAAGTTTTGAAAAAGAAATATATGATTTTTAATAAATATTGATTTTAAGAAATTATATATATAAATGCTATTTTATAAAGGTTTAGATTTTAGATTTTTAAAATTATATGTTTAGAAATTTGAAATTTATAAGTTAGTTTTTAAATTGTAATTTATAAGATTTTCTTATAATTTTACTATTTTAAAATATATAAAATAAATTTTATGCAAAATAAATTTAATAATAAGACTTAATTTAATAAAATTTAATTTAATTAGTATATAATATGTTTTAAGTATTTATTTAAAAATTTATTTTAAAAGATAGATTTTGTAATAATTTTAATAAATTGAGGTTGAAGAACTAAACTTGAGATTGATTTGAAATTATATTTATTTAAGAATTATACTTAAATAAGATTGATTTTAAACTTACTGAATTTGAGATTTTAAGGATATGATTTTATAACTTGATTTTGATTTAAGATGATTTAATGAATATTTTCAAATTTGAATAAATTTAAATGGGATAATTAGTTTTTATTTAAATTTGTATTTTGAAACTTTATTTAAATGATATTGGATTGACTAAGTGAATATTTCAATATTAAATAATAGTAAAGTAGAATTTGAAATATAAATGAATTTATCAAATTGAGTTATTATAAGGGTTTAAATATTTTAAACTTCGAAATCTATTGAAATCGAAATGGTTATTTTGTAGTTCAAATCTATATTTTAAATCGATATAAAATGGTTTACTGAGATTTGAATTGAATTGAAATGGAAGAACTGAGATTTGATTTAAATGGGATTTTGGAATTTGAGTTAATTCGAATTGATTTATGAACTTTGAAGAAACTATTTTTATCATGTAAAGTATTTTAAAATATATATATAAATATTTTTACTTTATAATTTATTTTTATATATATACTATTTTAATATAAAACTATTTTAACATATATATTACTTTAATATAAACTATTTTAATATAAAATTATTTTAATATAAACTATTTTAATATAAATTTATTTTAATATAAACTATTTTAACTTATAACTATTTTAGTATACTAATTATTTTATCGTATAAACTACTTTAACTTATAACTATTTTATTATATATACTATTTTTAATATCTAAACTATTTAAGTCGGAAGTGTTATGGCTTCAAAGTATTATGATTACAAAGTATTATGATTTTAAAGTGTTATGATTTCTAAAGTGTTCTGATTTTAAGTTTTATAATTTTGAAAGAGTTATAATTTTTTGAAAGTGTTATGATTTTGGAAATGAATATTATTTTAAAGTGAGTAATGATCTCGTATTGATATGGTTTTTGAAATGGGTATGATATTTTGAAATGACCACGGTGTTATAATACGTTTGGTTGTTAAAGAGACCGAGATCAGATTGTCATACTCTCTGCCAATTTTGAAAACCACTTTAACAACCATGTACGCGGTGGAGATTCCAGAATGAAGTAGGATGGTTGGCGACGATGCTATATGAGGTATATACGTGGACTTGACTCCCGTGAGTTAGCTTAAGGTGGCTAAAACAAGAGCAGTTGACGGGCCAAGCGAGGTAGCTCCTCCGATCGGACACACTTCTTCGATACTATTATATTACTTTTTGATTGATTGGGTGCACCATCAGATTTTTTTGGGAGTGTGGATCGAGTTGACGGTAGCTGCGGTTATGCGTTACCAATAGTCTGGAAGTGTAATTGGTATATCTACCCTGGCATTGCCTAGTTGTGTCGTGTCACCTACCATATCGAGCCCACTACGAGTTTGTCTTGTATCATACCTATGGAGTGCCATCTGATGACCTCCAATTTACGGAGGAGATTATGGTACTGTATAGAATATGAGAATATATAAAATGTGTTAAGGGGGATATAGGTAACACCTTAATGCTATTTTAATACTTTTACTTTACTATAGACATATTATAATAGCGTATTGTACTACATAGTAGATAGTTCCATGGATCCTTAGAGGATGGGTATCTCAAACATCCTTTGAGTAACTTGTATTTAAGTTGATATTTCACTTGAGTTGGATTTATTGATATAAGAATGTTAATCCTGACTCGAGTGTTTTGTGTTTTGCTTTAGGCTTAGGTCAGACCGAGTGTCACAGCATTTGAGACTCGCCTTTGGAGTTGGAGCTTTGCTTGGAGATCCATCTATATCTATTCAGCTTTTGGTTATTCGGTTGACACCAGTGATATATTCAGATTTTGTTATTTGACTATGTATTGGGACTTTTATGTATTCAAGACTTCCGCTATATTTTGTTTCATACTCTGTTATATATATATATATAGTAGCTTCATGAAATACTATTCATCTGTTTCCGCTGCTTATTGTTACAATACTCTGTGTTTATGATTCTGTGATTGATTTATTTACTGGTTGAGTTTGCCAAATATAAATTAACAGTATGATATTTTGAGCAATTCAAGTCCGACATATGTAGATGTGAATGGCATGAAATACCTGGTCATTACAAATAACTACTTATATATAATAACCATTGGATCACTTTTACAATATTGGATTTCCGAAAACCTTAACTCTTCAAATATGCATCTTCCAACTTTGATGATTTCAACTGCTTGAACACGATCTTTGTCAAAAAAATGTTAAAATAATATGAATGGGGACTGCATAACATGATTTAATAAAGGAATGTTTAAAATATATTTTAAGTTAAACCAAAAACCAATCTTGATCCATCATAAACGAAATGTCATATTGAGCTAAAGGTAGCCCCAAATTAATTAGCACTAGAGTGAATTAACCATAATTAATCCTATAAATTCAAATAATGAAATTGGTACCAAATAATTTCTCTTATTAGTTGCATGAAAATATTATTTGATATGATCCTTTCTATAAACTTCTCCAAGTTACAAAAAATAAAAGCAATGTAATTTCAAACTAAATTTATTAGAAATCATTCATAAATACCTCAATGCATATGATCCCAAAAAGGTGATTAAACAACACCACTGGAAAATGTAAGAAGTTGTTGATTGACAAAGATGATTAACATAAAATTTTGTATAAAAAAACATAGGTTTAGACAGTGTAAGACAATATAAACATTAAGCAAAAAAAGGTTGAAAGAATGCATATTTAGAATTAAAATTTTAACAACATTTCAAAGTTACCTACTTAAGCTTGATTAAAAGTAAACAGTATAAAAAGTCATATCAAACAAAAAAAATAAAATGAAGTAAACATTGAAACAAAACTTGAGAACAAAACAAAAGGTTCAACTTTATATGTAATAGATTTTACAAATCATCATGACATTTCGTGGTATCTATATATTTGCAAATCTAGTAACTATTGCAAAACAAATAAAGGGAACTATATTCATAACCATAACATATTGCAACAAAATGAAAGATGAAAATACAGTTTTAGGCACAAAAGCTCAAGGCAAAGATTTGAAAGCAGAAGTTAGAAAAAAAGCCGTAGTTTAACCTAAAAAAATAGAAAAAAAAATAATAATAATATAACCTTTAAATCAAGCTCGATCGATCCAGTAAGCTATATTTTTTGGAGGCCTTTATATTTTTTCCATAATAAAAATAACATTGGAAGGAATTGGTACAAATACAATCATCGTAAAACATGAATAAAATCATAAATAATTCAAGATGAATAAGAAATGGAAAGCTACCGATGAATTCGATCAAATTCTAGTCCAACAAAAAAGAGTTAAAGAGATTGATTGTTTAGAAAGTTTCTTTAATTTGATTTAGATTGGAAGTAGAGTTGTTTTGAGTTGTAGCTTACATATGAAACTGGAAAATGGAAAAAAAAACCAATTGCGAGAAAAAAAGGAAATGGAAGTGAAAGAATTAGTGTATTGCTAAAGACACCTATTTTCCCTCTTCCTAATGCTGTAGAAAGTAATAACAAAAGCAATAATATTTATGTGCTTCATAATACCAAAATCATTTCACACGGCAATCAACAACAGCTCAAAATTATTTTGCATGGGGAACACCACTGACCAACGTTATTTTTGACGGCCATCAACCAACGAACTACTGTTGTTTGATAGTTGATTTCCATGGAAAATTGTGTTGTGTTGGCCAGCGGTTATTTTTTGTGCAAAAAAAAGTCGAAATTGATATATTTGCTAGACCCTTGAAATATCTGGTATTAGAAAAAATATAGAATATACTGTTTTCCACGATCATCAACCATCGAACTACTATTGTTCGATGGTTGATCACTGTGGAAAACAATGTTGGTCGACGGTTGTTTGTTGAGCAAAAAGAGTTGAAATTAGTATCTTTGGTAGCATCTTAAAATGTTTGGTATTAGAAAGAATATAGAATAAAATTGTATGATATTTTTAGTAAAGGTATTAAAAAGAGAAAAACGAGGTGCTCTTAGCAACATACAAGAATTAAGAGATCAGAAATGTTTGAGTAACTACAAAAATCTATACTATTATATTATTACCGAGTTTGGTTTCGAGGGCACGGAAGCCTCCTTGGTATTTTCAGAAATGAAGCGTCATGGAAAAATATGTGTGTTTCTTTCTTGTGTTATGTTCTACGCTTTTCATTTGTTCTTCCTTCCTCTATGCTTTTGACTTCAATTCTCCCTTTGCTCTCATATCCATATCCTTCCGAATTACCCTAATTTTTTCCGACCTGCTCACCGATTAACCCTAACTTTTAATGCCTCTTCTTTTATCGCCAACGATGCATCTACCTCTTAGGAATTGGTTTACATCTTACTCCATCGCCCTAGCAGTTTCGACCCTCATCCAATCGTCATTGACCCGCTATCTTCTCCGACTTTACTTCAGTTCGTCTGCATCCTTCGCGTGCCATCGTCCTCTCTCGCCTTGATCTTCCTCTGCCATAACCATATGCCCTAAATCCCTTTTCTTACCCTCAATTCACTGTTGTCCCTTGATTTTCTAACTGCGCAGAAACCCACGGGTCGACGATATTTGGAACAGGAGGATGATATGTCTTCGTGCTGCTTCCGACGACAAATGAACAGCATATCGACATCGGATTTCGTGACTGCTGTAGGTATTAGGTACACTTACATTCCCTAGGTGATGTTTGTACTCCATTGACTTGATTTTTTAATATGTGATATCAATGCAATGGTACTTTTAATAATTACGTGGTAATTGCCAATAAATGTTATTTGTTCAACCTAGGCAATTTTTGCATTGATCTACCTCCATGTGGACTTTAGGAACTTTGAAATATGCAATTTTAAATTTATTTCTTTGGACTAAAATTTAACAAAAAAAATTCCACATGTTTTCAAGAATTTACTGCCTCTGTATAGGATAAAAAATTCGACCCATTATTTTGCTTGATCCCTCAATAATTTACTTACAAATGACATTTTATATTTCTTTTTTCAACTAGGAAACTTTCATATTTGTAATGTAAACTAACATTACTTCTACTTACGTACATGTGTTTGAATATCGGTACTAAAATATTTACGGCCATTTCTTGATATTCCTATTACAATTTCATATTGTGTTATGTTAATAATCATTAAGTCAGTCATCATGCGACTTTATAAATGTATATTGATTTTTATATGTAAATGGGGAGTATAACAAAAGAAATACGGGTTAACAAGTGGAATATTTTTATTTTTATATGCTGAATCCAACGCTAAGCAATCGATCTCATGACTGCTCTCCGTTTGGGAATTTGTATGGTTGCTTTTTCTTCATTACTGAATTTTAGGTGTAATAATTTCTATGCTTCCCATACTAAGTATGAAATATAGCAGTTAGTTGAGAACTGGAAGCTTATGAACCTTTGAAGCATGCTAAGTTTGATTATGAACTTCAGTTGTTTTATTCGAACATCTATCTTTGTACATTGTCGTATGTAATTAAGTACATTATAAATAATTAGTCATTTTTGGCAATTTGGTAAGAAGTAGGGTTTCTATCAAGAAAATAGTAAAAGAAAATATGCATGCAAAGATTGGTTGGATACAAAAAGAGTTGATAAAGACAGCACTATATAGGTAATACATGTTTATATGCAATAAGTAATTTAGATATAAGTACTAAACATGTTATTACATAAGAACCCCAATTTATAACAAATAAAACCTCCCTCATATCAGATTTAAGTCAGACAAGAAATGTAGGGCTTCATGATTGGGATTTTTGCTAGATCTTGAGATAATAAGAAGAAATGTCATAATGGGTATCTCTATCTTTATCGTTATATCTTTATTGTTCGCTTTTGAAGCACTTAGCTTATGGTTTGTTCTTTGCTTTTCACTCTACATTTTTTTCAGTTATTAGCTCCTTTACTTTGTATTCATTTCATATTTAAATAATTGGGAAAATAATTCTTATTGAAACTACAATTGCTACTAACATTTTTTTACCCTTTTTTCTTATTTTAAGAGCAGTTTGAGTTTGTGTCATAACATAGAATTTCTTGTGTTATCATAATAAACTGCATATATTGAACGAAATGCAAAGGAGTATAAATGTTAGAACACATGTTGTTCTTTTTGTTACGACCTAAAGATATGTCATTTTAAATTTTGGAAATGCTTTTGAAATGGGCTCGGTATTTCTCATTTATCCAGGTTCGGTTATTTCTTGGGAGTATTTTTCTTAAGGTTCTTCTTTGAAAACTAATAGATAGAAAATTTATTTTTAAATCATTATCGTATTGCATTTGGTGCGATACTTTTTTGGTGTAAATGCAAATTTCTTAAATTGTTTGTGTTTATGCATATGAAAATGGTAATGTTTCTGTGAGGTTACGAAATGAGTTTTCCAATAAAAAAATTATTAATTCGGTACCTAAAAGGACTTTGAGTTTGAATAACACCTTCAAAGTGATATTTTCATATGTGTATATCCTATTTACATTTGAATAATTTTAATATAGCTAGACATTTTAATTGCATGTTCCTCATGATTTTACTTTACAAACAAAAATATAAATAATATTCCACATTCATGTGTGGAAGGATCATATGTATGGTAAAAAAGGATGCCATGAATTTTATGCGGAGTTGGTCCTCTATCCTAATTGGTCAATCTAATGAAGTATGATAAATCTTACTGAACCATACATCACCAGGTATTGGAAATAAGGAGAATGGGTTTGGAAAATGGAATGGTACTTGGAACAAGAAAAATGGAAACATGTGAATTTATTATCAAAATGCATATTTTGGTTGCTAAGGGTTAAGATGCATACTTTATTACAGAACAATCATTTTTTGGTTTGATGACCTCATGAGTTATGTGGTTTTACAGTGGAAGAAGAGATGTAGCATTTATGTGTTATGAGGTTTGGTTATCATAAATTTTAAACTCAATAGCTCACAAGCTCACTAGCAGATAAACATGAGTTAAAGCAAAAATGCTTTTCCAAATTTTACTAGGAAGATTCACTTAAGATATGTTGAAAACATAGCTACCAGTTTTGGCCTTTTGGCTAATCTTCTAATAGATGACTTAATTTCAACCATTATCATCTTTTTCAAGCCTTTATGCATAAATCTTGACAATACTCTATATCCATTGAGATTTTGATTGCCTTAGGTGGTTTTGATGAAAACTATAGCTACAACTACTATTTTATTCTTTTGTATTTTGTTATTTAAAAATTTAAATCTATAGTTTAATCCTACTTTGTTAGTTATCTCAAGAATGTAGTGTAGAGATGTTAGGAATTGGGAGGAGCGTAGAAGTTATCAAAACAAATATAGAATTCTTTTATCTAAAGAGTTCAAATATATATCATTTGTATGACAAGCACCATTGTCCAAGTGGTTAATTGATTCGGCTTTGGTGTAAGAGGTCACAAGTTCGAAACTTGCTTTCGAACGTTTATTGACATGGGATATGTTGTCTCAATGATTTGTTGTATATAAAGTACCATTTCAAATATATATATATATATATATATATATATCCTTTGTATATAAAGTACAATATTAATGTAAATTTTAATATTCATTTTTATATATTTGTTCCCCACTGATGTCAATATTACAGTTACGTTTGCCATTGATCGTAAGCATTGGACCATGACAATCATAGGTTTATATCCATTTTTCGTTTCTTTCCCCAAATTGAAATATTGTCTCATTTAATTATCAATTTGAAATTTTCAACAAGGTTATACTTTTTTTTTTGAAAACCAAGGAGAACCCGGTAGGCCGGTAAATTCCTGAGGAGGGTATAGTAAAGCCATCCGCTGATCCAAGCCCCCACACCCTTGGGTAAATTTATATATGATAGGGAAGCGCATGGAAGGAATCGAACCTGGGTCTTTTTACCGGAACCCAAGCCTCCTTTCCACTGTGCCGCACCCGCGGACTAACAAAGTTATACATAATATTTGAATCCATGGTCATTTGAAATACCAAGGTCGAATCACTAATTAATTTTGAAAACAATATCGATTTAAGATCACATCAATCACGTATAAATAACAAGAAGTTAAGTTTTCGGTATTAATAAACATTGTTTTAAGAGTAAAGATTTCTTATGCGTGTGTATTTTTGCACAACATATATATACATATATCACTCAAGATTGACTACATCTGCCAATCTAATGACTAGGCATGCTATTTTTTCTTTTCAGCCTAGATAATTTATGCTTAAGATACTCAATGTAGATTAACTTTCTTAGGTTAAGGGAGCTTTTGAAGTGAAAGTATTTTATTTTGATAAACATAAAAAAATTACATTACTTTTAAATAAATTCTTTCTCAAATTTAATAAGATAACCATTTGCCCAAGTATCAATAGCATATTTTGATACATTATGTATTATTTAAAGCAGGATGGGGTCCAATTTTTCTTCTCCCTTACCCTACCTAAAATCATCTTAGTCAAGTTTGAGTGCAAAAATACCTATAATCACTTACCGAGGACCATCTTCGCCCCCTTTTTTTTGTATTGAGAGGATATTCAGTACTCCTACTATTTTGAACTAACGCTATAGTTTAAGATATAAAATTGTTGGGAAGTCATGAGTGCCACTCACCGATGCTTGGAATACAGAGAACGTAATCTCCTTTATATTCCAGTGATTATTCATTTTGTTTTTAATTGAATATCTATGAATTTTAATGTTATAAAGCTTCACACCGTGAGAGAAAAGAAGGTCTTAGTAATGTTTGAGTGTAAAAATTATCCATAATCCCTTTCCTAAAATCATATTAGTCCGTTTTTTACTTTTTTACCGGGGGACTTTGAGCACTCCAAGTTTTGAATTAAACACATTATTTTAAGATATAATAAAGCATGGAAGTCATGAATACCATGCAATACCCCATGGAATATAGATAAAGTAATCTCCTTTATTTTTCAGTGGTTATTTGTTTCTTTTAAATTTAGTACCTATAAATTTCGAAGTTATAAAGCTTCGAAATGTTAGAGAAAAAAATGGTCTCAGTGCTTGATGGATCTTAGTGATCAGTTGAACCTTTTTCAGTGGAGGCCAAATAATCTTAAATGCAAGGTGTAAAATAAGTAAACCTCATTTTATAATATTTATTATATTCTTATTAATAATTGTATCTCTTAGGTTTATCTTCAAATCTGGGACTGAGCCTGCTGCCCTAACAGCTTTATGAATTCAAGATATTGTTTAGTGGCAAAATATATAAGTTACGTCTAATACTGTATTTTTTTGAAGCAAAACTAAGGTATGTCTATAACTTTTGGAAGCAAGAAAATGATGTGAGTACTTAATTTAATTATTATCACAAGGCCTTACAACAATCTTATAGCTCCAACTTTATAATTATGCGTAAGTCATTAATCATCATTTCTGCTCCTTTAATTAAGCATGCTTATTATATTTATTCATATATCTACCCTTCATCTTGCTTCTTTCATGATGTATTTTAGGAAATCAATCAATTAACACTTTACTTTTGTATAGCACTATTTGTAATTTTTTAGTACGCATACATTGTAGTTTTTAAGTTTATATTCTGACTTTTGTGAAGCATATACTTTCATTTTTCTACAAATTGCATACTTTTGGCACTTATTTTGTTAAAAAATCCAAAATCGTGTAATCCACGAGAAATTCCCACTACTATGTCACATAAAAATCAAGTCATTAATATAGTAATTCTATAAAAGGTACATTGAACTAATTTCTAGTTTTATTTTTTCTCATATACATAAATAGATGCTTGGGCTATTTTTGGTTAGATTTTGTTCTAGATTTTCTTTTCTTCACAAATTCATAATTTCCATATTATTTTTGGGATCAATTTTCACTATGAAATGGATATTTTTCTTTTATTTGGAAATAAAATAGTGGTTAATATTTTATTAATATCTTTTGCTAGATAGTCAAACATATACATGCTATGATCCGTGGACCTACGTACCAAGATGTTTTGGAAACTGACATTTCATTTTTACGTTTTTGTGAATACTTGCTTTTTTTTAGTTGCTTATGCTTTCATTTAATCATGGAACCGTATTCTTCTCTGTTTCCCTTTTTGCCTATCTTTATTATTACATTACTGCCTATATGACATTGTTGATGTAACATCTTTTTTGTTACCAATTTTTTTTAGGAAAACAAAGAGCATTATGCACTAGATGAGATGTAACTGGAGTGTAAAATGAAAGTAATAAAGGTGAGCTTTTTCCCAAACACATGTTAAATCAAATACAGATTCTCCTTCGTATGTATTTTTTAACTAAAAATTGAATTGTCAAATAGTAACACAACCAAGCTTATCCCACCATAATGATTAACCTTATCTAAATGCACCCAATTTTCCTATCCTTACCCTCCTATTGAAATTTTATAGTTAATGGTCATTTGAGAAGCATAACTGTCACATACTTCTTTATGTGTCATGCATATTTGTTTCCTGTCTTTGCATTCTTCCTTGAAATTTGTATTCATAGATCATATCCAGTGTGGTATGCACCGGTAATGATTGTAGAAGTTTCTATGAAGGTCCAGCGTAACTTCAGCATATCTAATATGTAAGATTTTCCTCTATACGAGAGGTTCTAAAAGACAGTATGTTTGATTTATGAATTTATTGGCACGGTTGTACAAAAGTAACATCCCTTTTACCTCCTCGATAGACGATACATATAAAATATAATCTAGTCCTAAAATAATATCGCATAGGCAGACCCTACAATAAATGGTTGACCACTCTGATTATGATAACTAATTTGATTTTTAGCATGTTATGACAAATGCAAAAAAGGGTTTCCAAAAAAAAGAGCTTTGCTTTCATTATTCTTGCATTACAGTAGGATAAGGAATAAAATGTTGCCACCCAATACTTTATGCTATGTTTTTTCAGATTCTTAGCTTGAGCATATAATATAACAATGCATAATATACAACTAGCGTCGATCATTGTAGAGCTTTATACACATTGAGCTTTATTTTTTTAGCACACTACATTAGAGAACGTTTTATTAGGTGATGTACAACTATGGCTCAGGCCGTCATACATCACACTCTAATTAGCTTTGATTTTGAAGTACTATGTAACGCAGCGGATATTACAAAAACAAATGAAATCGATGAAAGGTAGCAAACGGTGGATTGAAGATACTGAAATGCCCAAATTCGTTGATCACAAAGATACCGAATTCTAGCTATCCTCGTCACGTTGATCGCGCACGATACCATGAAAGAAGATCTTCAATTCTTCAAGCGTTGATCAAGCGCACTTGATTCCGCGAATCGGCTTCAACAATCGTTGATTCGAGCGCACTCGAATAACCTAAAGTGGAGATAGGAGATTACACTCAACTACCAATTTAGGATGAAAGCACACAGCAATCAAACAAGAAATTTTATTCAAAATCAACAACCTTTCACAATGACCCTAACTCGTCTATTTATAGGCTACATCACTCCACACAACACATTACAACACCACCGACCTACCATAGGTCGTTAACGACTTAAAATACAAGACACAACACAACCCAGGTCGCACGCGACCTAACAACATACAAGAGACGCGACCTACGACCTATACAAGGTCGGCAACGACCTATCATTATATCATAGTGCATGACTTATCACATAAAGCGACATACGACTTAAAAACAAAAACAATATAGACACCAAACGCCTTAACGACCTAACAGATACAACGCACGCGACCTATACATATACACATAACAACGACTTACGACTTATAACACAAGCGACTCAACTTATATGCAGCACTACCCAACTGCAGCGCTCCTTCTTCCAGCGGCACAAGGTCCAGCGACCTAAAATAGATGCGACTTAAGCTTCTGAGCGACCTACTTCGTTAGGTCGTAACCCGTTAGGTCGGCAACCTAATGATTCACCAAACCCAGCAGATGCGGCATATCCCAAACGACCTAATTCCGAGCGACTTAACTCTGAGCGACTTAACAACGAGCCAACTTCGATAGGTCGTTTGCCTTTATTAATTAGGTCGTTTGGACGAGCTATCTTCATATTAAGTCGTTTTCCATCAAACCCTTCTGCAGATTGCACTTGCGAGCTTACCCCACTAGGTCGTGAACGACCTAAAACTTCCCCCTTAGGTCGTGAGCGACCTAAGCCTGGTGCATTTGTAGATCGTGCTGCATCATCCTCTCCTGATTGGCAGAAATTCGACCTCGAATTTTCACCATCTTCTTCCACAATAAGTTCGTTTCCATGAAACGGAATTAGGTATTTGACGTTGAAAACATCAGAAGTATGAACATCATCTGGTAACTTCAATTGATACGCATTCTCATTGATTTTCTTCAAAATTTTAACTGGACCAATTTTTCGCGCCTTCAATTTATTGTATGTTCCCACCGGAAAACGATCTTTTGTCAACACTGCATAAACCAAGTCACCTTCCTTGAAAATCACACTTCTCCGCTTCTTGTCCGCCGACTGTTTATACTTTTCATTAGATGCAAGCAACCTGTCATGAACAGTTCTGTGGCACTCCTGTAACTCATTTATGAATTCACTATCCCGCTTAACAACTCCCTTCTGATATGGCACTGTTGTTAGATCCAACGGTCCCTTTGGAATTGTTGAATAAACAACCTGAAATGGACTGAATCCTGTGCTTCGATTAACCGCATGGTTGTGAGCAAACTCCGCTTGACACAATTTCGAATCCCAGCTCTTCAAATTGTCCTTCACAAGACATCCTAATAAGTTTCCCAACGATCTGTTTACCACCTCCGTTTGTCCATCAGTTTGCGGATGATAAGCGCTACTAAAATTCAGCTTCGTTCCGACCATCTTCCACAAACTTAACCAAACATGACTCAGAAAACGAGTATCTCTATCTGACACGATAGACTCTGGTAACCCATGTAGTCGATAGATCTCCTTAAAATATAACTGAGCAACATGAACAGCATCCGCCGTCTTCTTGCAAGCAATAAAATGTGCCATTTTTGAAAACCGGTCAACCACCACATAAATGGAATCGTTACCCCTTTGAGTTCTAGGCAAACCCAAAACAAAATCCATGCTCGCATCAACCCAAGGTTTAGTCGGTATAGGTAACGGCATATATAATCTTGCATTGGTCGCTATTCCTTTCGAAACCTGACAGATATGACATCTCTCCACAAACTGTTCAACCTCTTTCCTCATCGACGGCCAAACATAAGATTGAGAAATCAAATGCAACGTACGATCCCGTCCTACATGTCCTTCCTCATGCAACTCCTTGATAATCTTCATTCTCAAGCTGTTATCTGGTATACATAATCGATTCCCCTTGAATAAGAAACCATCAATCAACACAAATTCATCAGTATTTCCCTCCTTAACCTTTTCAACAAACTTTGCAAATTAAGGATCCTTCTCAAATAACTCTGGAAATAGTTCGAATCCAGTCACTTCAACCTTCAACGTTGTTAACAAGTGATTCCTTCTGCTCAAAGCATCTGCTACACGATTCGTCATCCCTGACTTATGTTTCACGACAAAAGTAAACTGTTGCAAATAGGCAATCTACGATGCATGCCTTGCTGAAATCTTATCCTGCCCTTGCAAGTGTTTTAACGCCTCGTTATCAGTGTAAAGAACAAAATCTTTCTGAAATAGATAGTGTCTCCACTGTTTCACAGCTTGAACAATTGCGTAAAATTCAACATCATAAGTACTATATCTTGACTTAGCTCCAGACAACTTCTCACTGAAATAAGCAAATGGTCTTCCTTTCTGACTCAAAACTCCACCAACCCCAACCTTCAATGCATCAGTATGTAATTCAAACAACAACTGAAAATCTGGTAAAACTAGAATTGGCGCTATCGTCAATAGTTTCTTGATCTTCTCAAAAGCAACCCCTGCTTCCTCTGGCCAGGCAAACTTCTTTCCTTTCATGCAATCGGTTATTGGTTCCATCACACTACTAAAATGTGGAATGAATCTTCGATAGAAAGATACCAATCCATGAAAACTCCTCACTTCAGTAATTGTCTTTGGCTGTGGCCAACTCCTGACAGCTTTTACTTTACTTTCATCCACTTGAATTCCTTCTTTCGATAGAACGTATCCCAGAAACAAAACACTGTGCGTCATGAGCACACACTTCTTTATTGCAGCATAAAATTTTCCTGTTGTAGAATCAACAGTACTTCACGCAAATGTTGGACATGCTTTTCCATACTCCCACTGTAGATCAAAATATCATCAAAGTAAACTACCACAAACTTCCCAATGAATGGTCTGAAAATCTGGTTCATCACTCTCATAAAAGTACTCGGTGCATTCGATAAACCAAATGGCATAACCAACCATTCGTATAAACCTTCCCTGGTTTTGAAAGCAGTCTTCCACTCATCACCCGGTCTAATACGAATTTGATGGTATCCACTCTTCAAGTCAATCTTTGAAAACACAACAGCTCCACTCAACTGGTCAATCAAATCATCAAACCGCGGCATAGGAAATCTATATCTCACGGTGATCTTGTTTAGAGCCCGACTATCCATACACATTCTCCATGAACCATCCTTCTTGGGTACCAATAAAGCTGGCACTGCACAAGGACTCAAGCTCTCCTGAACACGCCCCTGTTCTAACAACTCCTCCACCTGCCTTCTCAGTTCTTCATGCTCCTTGGGACTCATTCGGTAATGTGGCCTGTGAGGTAACACTGACCCTGGCACAAGGTCAATCTGATGCTGAATATCCCTCAACGGTGGCAACTCCATTGGCAATTCTTCAGGAAACACATCACTGAATTCTTCCAATACTGGCTTCACTTCCTCTGGAATTTCAACAGATTCAGTCGCTTCATGTCCAATCAACAAAAACACCTCTGGACTCTCCTATACTTCCTCAATAAATTCCTGCAAAGTCAATAAAGTCTTCAGCTCCTCAATCTCTTCTGATTTGCTTTCTTCTTGTTGTCTCTTCTTTGGAACCAAAATAATCTTAACACCTTCAAACATAAAACTGTAGCTATTGGTTCGACCGTCGTGCTGTACTGCTCGATCATACTGCCATGGTCTTCCCAAAAGCAAATGACAAACATCCATCTCAACCACATCACACCAAATCTTGTCTTTATATTTCTTCCCAATAGAAAAATGGAACTCGAACTCGCCTGTCCACCTTCACTTCTCCTCCTTTTCTCAACCACGCTAATTTGTAAGGATTTGGATGCTTCTCCGTTTTCAGCTTCAACTTCCTCACGGCTTCAGTAGAAAGAATATTGTCACAACTTCCTGCATCAATCACAAACTTACAAACCTTTCCCAGAATAGTGCACGTGGACTGAAAAATGTTACTCCTCAACCAACTAGCCTCTTCTTCCTGCTTCGGTATTAAACAAGACCTCCTCATCTTTAGGTTACATCCTTCATCTCCTGACGCAACATCCTGTTCTTCCTCCTCAACTGGACTAGGATAACCTTCATCATCATCCTCACCTTCAACTTCAGCAATCATAGTTCGTTTCCTCGGCTTCGTACATTCATTACTCTTGTGACCCACTTCCTGACAATTGTAACATTTGAAACTGTTGTTGACCCTCGCCTTCGCAACTTCATTCACAACTGATTTTGCGACAGCTTTAGGAACATTAGAACTTCCACTAACACCCTTCACTTGATTGTTGGAATTAGTAAACACACCGCCTCCACACCTTCCCTGCTTCTCCCAAGCCAACGCTTTCTGATGTGCCTCCGCCACAGATCTTGGATCGAACATATTAACCATATCCTGGATCTGCATTCGTAAACCTCCAACAAATCTTGCAGTCAACTGTTCTTCTGTCTCCATAATATCATTCCTGGCAATGAGTTGGTAGAATTCATCAGCATAATCATTGACTGACTTCGTCCCCTGCCTTAGATTCTGCAACCTCTGGTACATAAGTGATTGATAGTTGTAAGGTAAAAATGTAGCTCTCATCAACCTCTTCATCTTATCCCAAGACTCAACCTTTGACTTCCCCATTCTCTCTCTCGTAAGTTTAGTTTGTTGCCACCATGCCAAAGCACTCCCCCTCAACCTAGTAGCAACCAACTTCACTCAACGATTTTCCGGCATCTCTTTGAAATCAAAGATTTCTTCAACATTAGACAACCAATCCAAAAATTCTTCTGCAACCATTCCACCTTTAAATTTAGGAATTTCCACCTTCATACCCGATTCCCATCGACGATCATCATCTGCATCTCGATATGAATTTCGAACTTGGTCTCGATCTTGATAATGAATGCTAGCTCTATCACCCTCTTCATCATATTCAAATGTTCGTCTATTTCGATCTGGACCATTATCATCCCTTTGATCACGCATGTCCCTTCTACTATGTCTCTCTTCATCTCTATATGGTTCATCTTCAAACTCACGTGGAGTTCTCCTCTCTTCATGTTCATAGTCATGGTGATCTCTCTTTGATGAAATTGATGTTTCTCTTCTCTCTCTAAAAGATTGCGGTGATACCCTTCTCGCTTCCGTAACCGATGGCGAAACTCGGTTTCCTCCATGGTTCGAGATTGGTGATCTCCTCCTTTGATTTTGATTCAAATCATTCATCAACTTCTCTAACTTTCCAATACCTTCATCAAATTTCTCATTAATGCATTGTTCCATTTGCTCGGCTTCTTATCTTCTATACAACGCTTCAACATTTTGATGACGATTAGCTCTCCTTGGTGGAATGATTGAACTTTACAACACTTCAACAAATACTTCAAAAATCTTCAACACAAGTCAAATTCAAACAACTTCCACACTTTGATCCAAAATGAAATGGATCGAAAGCTTCTAACTTGTTGCAACTTCAAGATGAACACGATGAACACCAACTTCAAATACCTTGGCTCCAAGACTCGGCTTAGCTATGATTGGCTAAGTCTAGCTCTGATACCAAACTGAAGCAGCGGATATTACAAAAACAAATGAAATCGATGAAAGGTAGCAAACGGTGGATTGAAGATACTGAAATGCCCAAATTCATTGATCACAAAGATACCGAATTCTAGCTATCCTCGTCACGTTGATCGCGCACGATACCGTGAAAGAAGATCTTCAATTCTTCAAGCGTTGATCAAGCGCACTTGATTCCGCGAATCGCCTTCAACAATCGTTGATTCGAGCGCACTCGAATAACCGAAAGTGGAGATAGGAGATTACACTCAACTACCAATTTAGGATGAAAGCACACAGCAATCAAACAAGAAATTTTATTCAAAATCAACAACCTTTCACAATGACCCTAACTCGTCTATTTATAGGCTACATCACTCCACACAAACACATTACAACACCACCGACCTACCATAGGTCGTTAACGACTTAAAATACAAGACACAACACAACCCAGGTCGCACGCGACCTAACAACATACAAGAGACGCGACCTACGACCTATACAAGGTCGGCAATGACCTATCATTATATCATAGTGCACGACTTATCACATAAAGCGACATACGACTTAAAAACAAAAACAATACAGACACCAAACGCCTTAACGACCTAACAGATACAACGCACGCGACCTATACATATACACATAACAACGACTTACGACTTATGACACAAGCGACTCAACTTATATGCAACACTACCCAACTGCAGCGCTCCTTCTTCCAGCGGCACAAGGTCCAGCTACCTAAAATAGATGCGACTTAAGCTTCTGAGCGACCTACTTCGTTATGTCGTAACCCGTTAGGTCGGCAACCTAATGATTCACCAAACCCAGCAGATGCGGCATATCCAAACGACCTAATTCCGAGCGACTTAACTCCGAGCGACTTAACTCCGAGCGACTTAACTCCGAGCGAACTTCGATAGGTCGTTTGCCTTTATTAATTAGGTCGTTTGGACGAGCTATCTTCATATTAAGTCCTTTCCCATCAAACCCTTCTGCAGATTGCACTTGCGAGCTTACCCCACTAGGTCGTGAGCGACCTAAAACTTCCCCCTTAGGTCGTGAGCGACCTAAGCCTGGTGCATTTGTAGATCGTGCTGCATCACTATGGCATTTCCTTTACATCTTCTACTGAACCACATACGGTTGCTGGATTTACTCTACATTAAAACAATGACTCATCTAACTCAGTCTAAAAGGCCTATTTGGTCAAAATGAATGTGGGTGATTTCAGTTGGGTTCGTCTTCAGGGCGATTCAGGTGAATTTCTTATATATTTACATTTTAAATTTGCTTGCAATATTGGTCTGAGATGTAGATTTAAATTTTATCTCAGTTGAATAAAGCTCCTTTATTTTGTACAGATCTAAATGACTTTTTTAGAGCCTAGCATTTTATTTCAGTTGTAATGTAAATTAAAACATGATAGTTAGTTTAAAAAGTTCATGTAAACTTAATATGATTCTCACAGTCTATTTCATTGAGAATTCATGATGATACCTATGCATATGTCATGGAAAGTTTGCTATTATTATCGTGTGACAATGTGTAGGTTTGCTTATTATTTCCATACATTGTTTTATTCAAAAATATATACACTCGCTGCATTTTTTAATATGACTGTCATGCGTTAATTTCTTCTTGCAATCATTTTCCTATATTCAGTTCAAAACGGCCTTTTATGCACAGTGCCAAGGTTTGCTCTAAGACCGAGATTGTTTAATTTTGCTGCAATGACTTTATTGTAAAAATAAATTATAGTATGAACAATGATGAAAAAGTTGTTATTGATTTTAATAGATAAAAATTCGAAAAACTAAACAATTTATTTCAACAATCCGTGTGCGAAGCACGGGTTCACACTAGTGGTAATGCAAGAAGCACCATGAATGGACGGATTACATCAGTTATGAATTGAGGTGAGCCCATGATTAATTTTTCCTTTATAGTTGTTCGTATATGCATTTCAATATTTTATATATTTGTTTTATAGGATCCTATATTAAAAAAAATTATCCGACAGATTATAGATTTTTCATGAAAATGTTTCTCTTAAGGAAGGGTTAACCGGTTTCAAATTCGAAACTGTTCTTTATTTGGACATGTACCTCTATTTAGGAATTATACAGATTTAGTATTTCATTCAAATGATCCTAGATAATTCTATTTGAATATGTTATATATGTTCCAAACTATGAAGATTTGCATGGATAATCAAATGGTTCCAAATAAAGATGCATAATTTGGCAACATTGTTACTGTTCTATCAACTAATTCAAAATATAATAAAATGAGAAAAATGTAGTGTTTAAGAATCTATTTAACCTAATATATATATATATATATATATATATATATATATATATATATATATCTTTCTCTCGACATTAAATGAATTAATATTTGCCCATTAAATTTTTTAATTTGGGCTTGAGGAAATACTTGCTTACTTATCTTATCAAGGATGAAAAAATCTCCAAATTAAACATAGAAGAAAGCATTGTTAGCATAAGTTTGCAATTAAAATACATTTAGTCATTGCGATTTATCTATCAAAACTCTGGTAATTGTATTTATGTGATACTCTATTTTCAAGCTTTTTGAAGTACACTACAGGCTACAGCTTACAATCCCTCATAAATAAACAATAATATTTTCATAATTAGTTTATATTAGGTACAGATATCATACAAAATTATGATGTATTATCTTGACAGGTGCCATTTCTGCCTTTTTGAAAAATACAACTTGAAATTTCTCATAAATATCAATAGACGTTTATTATTTGCATAAGAAATTCATATTAGGTACAAATCATATACAAAATTATGACTTATGTTGCATTATTTTACATGGTGCCTAAATATATTCATACCTTAAATTTTGTCTACTTCCTTTAGTTTTTATATTTTAAGAAACTAAATGTTCACAATTTACATAACTCTAATCGTATCTTAAGACAGAAAAACCTACTGTTTTCTCAAATCATAAAGATATATATCATAAAAATCTTAATATACCCACACTGTACATGTCTTAACATCGTTTATGATGAGATGAATTTTAGAATTCCATCATATAACAGTATTTCTTTGTAATTTGGTGCTATTCGTAAGCATTGGAAAAGATCTGTCATTCGTTATTTGATTGGATTTACCTCAAATGATTATTTGATCGAAGTATGACCTGTAATAACAGATTTAACTCAAAGGACCATATTTCACTTTCTCAATGTAAAATTTCATATCAGCTTTTGAATGATGAGCGTAAAGAAAATCGCTATCTTCGGTAAATTGAGCTTGCTAAGACATACTAAACTAAGGTACCCTTCCAGTCTTTGTGTGCAATTTTTCATGGTTTTCATTAGCTATTTCTCTTAGCTTTTATGCAATAATTTTCTTAGCTTTTGGGCAGTGATTTTTCTGTTATTGAACCAAAGATAAGGCTATAGTTTTTTATTTGATGACTATGCTACAATATAACTACATAGGTAACAATAAGTATGAGTCTAACATTATTCAGTTTAAGATTTTCCTTTTAATGTGAAAAGGATAAAACCATTTGATTTGAATCTTAATCTTTCATTTTAGACGGTACTTGCTATGATGAAAGAATATTCAACTCTTAATGTAAAATTATCTATCTAATTTGCAAATATGTGTGCTCCATTGATTTGCTCTCTATGATATATTCGCGGTAAATTTTTTATATAATATGGTGATAAAATTTTATCATAAATATTCAGCTATAATATTATAACTATTTTTTGGACTTCAAAATATTTGTATGATGTGTAGGATCAATTTGGGTAACTTAGGTTTTTCAATCACTATTCAAATACCTACAGTCTCAACTAAATTATTGCATAACTATGCACTAGCATAAGAGCTTAAATATTTTTAAAAGTGTACCATGACCAAAGAAACAAATACATTGAGCTCTAAGGATGTGTGTATTTCAACAGGTTTATAATTTAATTAGTCATTCTATTCCAGCATTGTAAATCTATGTTTATTGAGTTTTAATAATACTTATAATCGGTCATGTAAATATTGATTTAAATTTCATTGGTAGCAATGAAATCCAATTATTAATGCATGAAATCCCCTAAATATGCAACCACCATGTGAAAATAGCAATAGCTCATTTGATCTGCAACTCAATCCAATTATGTTTGTTTATTAATTGCATGTATTTTCAAATATATCATACATTCTACTGTAAATTCAAATTCATCGACTATGATCAAAGAAGAACTAACATTGTGTATACAAGGTTATAATTGTTCAACCAACGATTTTTCATGCTTTTACCATTTTACCTACTAGAAAGAGTTATAATATTTAACCCTTTTCCTATATTATATATATTAATATACCAAATTTTATGTAATTAAGTTATTATCATATTGTATCATAATTGGTATAGAAATTATATTATGCAAATTTTACAACAATCGAACATCCTTGGTTAATTTCAAATTAATAATAAATCAACTGGCATTTCATTTCTTCCCTTATCAAAACAATTTTCTATGTTGCTATAATAAAAACAAAAGGTTTCACTTCACATGTGTAAGTCATATGACACCATGTAATCATTTTTTCTACAAAATTGAAACGGATAATCATGATATTTCAAATAGTAGAAAATATGAGTAGAAATTATATTTTACACCAGATTACATTGATGAATAGATCTTTGTTTATAGGTCTTATTCTTTTTAATCATGCATGTAGCAGCATTACATTGTCGGGATGTCTATACAATAACGTTACATTTTTATTATCTAAGGAACATGGATTCATAAGTTCTTACAATTTTAAAATATTGGAAACAGAGGGATTTGATAAAAGAGGCATGTTTTCATCTGTTTGTTCATGTATTTGATAGTGAACTGCTTACGATAACTAGACAGGTGTATAAATATTAACTTCAATTATTGTCTGTTCAAGTATAACATGAATTATTATGGTAGATTTTATGCATCTTTACTAGATGGAACTTTTTTTGCGTCAACTCTAAAATAGTCCTCACAATTTTTTGGAAACTATGGGTTCTTTTGGGTTCTGTTTGGTGGCATGAAGCGCACAGAAATTATAATCGCTTTGTTTTACTAGACCATATGTTCTTTTTCTTTTTTGATGTAAATTTCCGTTGTGTTTGCTCCATATGTGAATCCGAACAAAGTTTTACGACTGTAAATTGCTAAATAATGATGAATTTGATTTTTTTTTATTTGCAAGTATTTTACTAAAATATAATTTTTTTCCATGCTATAGCATAAAGAGTGTTACGTTACGCTTAGGTATAAAATGTAATGATCTGCATGCCGCATGTGGCCGCATGTGGTTGATCTGAATTAAAATGCCACTAATAGTTATGCCTCGTGATGGCTTTGTGATGAAATAAACATTGAATTTATATAATAGTGACATTCAAACCGTAAATGATTATGAACAAAAGGATCTTTTATTTCATGTGTCGCTTGAATATATTATGAGTGCTCCGTATGTAAACCTCAACTAAGTTTTTTGGCTATAGATTGTTAATTAAAATGAACCTGAATATTTTAGCTTTGCAACTAATTTACTAAAACTTATTTTGTCATGCTAAAGCAAAATAGGTTTCAACTTATACTTTAGCATCAAAAGATATTCATCTACAGGCCACATGTATATGGATTTGAGTTAAAATGCTACTTATAGTTATGCCTCCGGCTGGTTTTGTGATGAAAATCATTTGATTTCTAACAATGACTTTCATGTATTCACATGGTTGTAAACAAAAGGAACTACTGTTTCATGTGTCCTTTGAGTATTTTCCTAATGATTGCATTCCAATCTAATAGGGAACATATAACAGTTGGAAAATTGTAAACATCAATCATAAAACATTTTTTTCCAAACATATATGTTATGAAATTTAATCTTCAAAATGATTGTTACTAAACCCTAACCTGTTGTATTATCTTACTCTTGAGTATTTTGAATTTGTCGTCTTGAATCAATATGATTGTGCACCATGTTTTTATGGTTTTCAGTCTGTTCCCAAACTATATTTGCATCAGCAATGAAATTGACCAATGCAGTAATAAACATTGCTGATATCCAACTGACTTAATCTATGGCAGGGTTCGAGCGTATATTGTATGTCAATGTTAAACGGCTGCTATCTAAACCCAAATTTACATGCTTTGAAAACAAAAAATCTAGAAAGTACAATCCAAAATAATCATATTTAGTTTCGGTTTGTATGGTCTTCTAACAGATTTCTGTTTACTATAGATTTTCTACAATAGTTAAATTTATTACAAGTTAGTGTCTATGAAATGAAACCTGCTACTCATTTTGATAGGATAAGGCAATTTCAAAATGCTTGGAGTAATAAATTATGATCGAAACATCAAAACAAGGGAGGTATTTACATTTTTTCCTCATGTATTTATCTCTCTAAATGTTACACACACGTAAATAAATAAATAAATAAATAAGTATATGTGTGTGTGTGTGTGTATTTGTGTTTGTGTTTAGAACTACCTCATGCATTTAAGTAGCTATAGATTGAAAATCCACATTAGTTTTAATTTGACTAATTTTTTGTAGTTTTGTGAGCATTATTTTCATGAAAAATCACATTTTCAAAATTAAACTAATTTCGTTATGTTGTTTGAGCATGATTGTGGCCTTAATCAGCATTTTACAGTAATAATAACATATTTTATTAATCTACATTATATTGTAATCTATTTTTCACCGTTGAATTTAATGCACTTTTGAAGTCATTTATATAAGGATCTAATTTTGTGTTATATTAATTTGCAATGTTACCATAATCTATTAATATTTATTTTTTTGAAAGCTTGATTTATTTATTTTAGTTATTTTGTGACATTAACACAACTTTATAATTACATTTGAGTAACAATTAGGTTGGTGAAAGCTTTTCTTTTAAAAAATTCATGTGACTATCCATGTTTAAACTTCATGGCTTAATTTATAACAGATATTTTATGGGCTTCAACCCCCATGTGATGTGCACAATTTGACAAATGAAACATTAATATAAAAAATAGGACAGTGTGCCTAGAGAAGTTGAAATTGCGGTCTAACATCTACTTACTTATATATAGGATTTAAATTCAGTCTTCTGAAAGGGCTCAACATCAACACACATAGATGATACATGTTTGGCCTGAGAAAATATGAACAAATACAGTATTCCATGGAAGTAGCAATAATGCTACTTCACCACAAAAATTCATTATTATAGACTTTTTTCTTGCTCACTTGCTATCCATTAGTATATGTTTCTCCGTTATCATATTATTATTATTTTTTATAGAAAATGGCTATATGCATAGTATGAGTTCATTTTGATATCATCACAAATTAACTTTATCAAAGTAATATTACAAAAATAAAAGAGCAAAAAATTAATGATGATTACAACAAAATGCCTACAGTCGGTGTGCGAGGCAACCTTATTACTACTTATACTATTCTCGGTATCTGTTTGAATTTCAAAATTAAGCTAGGTAATAGTTTACTGGAAAATGCATAGCATTTTACAAATTATTCTCCTTGCTCTATAACATAAAGTACGAAACTGCACATTTCACTACTTACTGTCAAATTATTACAGCTGAAAAAACATTGAAAATTCATTATCATCACTAGCTTCTTTGTGCTAACTGTAATTTAGCCTTCAACCTGTCGAAGTTTATTGGCTTTTCCCCTATTGTACATGAAACTCCACAAACAAATATATATAAGCAAAAGGTGCTTAGTATATCACAATATGCTCAACTCTCTCTTCTTCTTGGAAATTTGATTTGGTCATTACAAATATGTATTTTAACTAAACTGTACTTCCAATCTTTTAAAATGTAAAAATTTTAACATGTTTCAGAATAGTCTGTATAAATAGTGTAATTTGGTACTTCATGCCGGTTAATATATGTAGGCATGACAGTAGATTTATTAACTAACAGTTTTTTATTTTTTTAGCTTGCTTTAGCTATTTTTTAGACAGAATAAAGCTAATGGATACGCTTCAGGTGCTTTTTAGGCGGGTGCATTGCGATGATTTCTATTTTCGTTTAGCTGCTTTTGGTATTTCAATAATAAAAAGCTATGTAACAACAACTTCTGTGCATATTATGCTACTGTGTGTGCGGTTTTATGTTTCGTTCACTGCTATTTTAACATCTTTTATATGTTGAAGTCTATGATATTCAGATTTCAAAAAACATTCTTATATTTCTTATATTGGTTATCTCATATATTGGTTATCTCATATATTGATTCATACATAGTTATACCATACACTACTGCTACTGTTATGTTGCAGATTTTTCCATCATTTCTCAATTTTTTTTATACTGTTTTTTAGCTATGACCAAATAGTGAATTTGTGATCTTGGTATCATCAGCTTCTCTCAACGAAGAAATTCTTCTTTTGGTCTTGACCAATTGCTGACTATATATATATTTCAATATTGTATATTATCTACTTTTTATGACATAATGTAACACATGTTTGCACTGCACTCCCTTATGAAGATAATAATACAAATATCACAACTTCTATAATCCATCGCAAGGTCACTTAATCTACTCCATTTGTTTCTATTCACACATTTAAACGAACAATGTTCTTTTTTGTAATGTACTAGGATTATGTAGTTATATTGAAAATAGATAATTATTTAGTAACATGGATGCATATAAATTATTTTTAAATTATTGTTTGGTCTACGGAGGATGTTATTTGATTATACTTTTTAATGGTTAATAAATCAATGATGTATTAGAGGGTACAAACTATTCTCATCTAATACTTCTTACATTTCATTTTTATGGGGAATGCTCCATGTATTTGTACTGAACACTCAAAACAAATAAAGTTACGTCCAAAATTGTATTTACAATTATCGCTGTAATTACATTTATTTAAATTTGTACATCAGTTTTGGCCAAATCCGTGTGCACAGTACCGGTTTGCATTAGTATATATAATTTTCCAAAATTAATTTTAAAATAATATTTAAATAGTTTTATCATATATATTATAAATATATTTCTATTTCAAAGTGTGTGTCGCATTGACATATTATAGGATTTGATTTTCCTGTTTTTCAATTTTCTATGTAACCACAATATTTTCACCACGTCCGTGTGCGAAGCACGGATTCACACTAGTTAAAGAATGAAGGACTAGTATGGATGAAAATAAGAATGCAAATAGTCAAAAATTGAATTTATATATAATTACATAGTATATGTATGGAACATTCATATTCATTATGCTAAATGCATTTATGATATCATTAAAAAAAATTATGTATGGTAATGGTGTCGTTACATCTGAGATGTATGAAGATAAAATTACAAGGATCCAAATGTAAATAGTTCCTCAAATTGTTGAGAAGTTAGAATATAGGATAAGAAGAATCGTGGAAAGAGCATACTAAACATGTTCTCTTGCATCTATAATAGAATAGGTAGATGTCAGGTTAGAACAACTGGCTGAGCCATCATATTTTCCGCAAACTAAAGTATTTTGCGCAATAATATTGTATGTTTTTGGATACTAATTATTGTTAAAACCGAATGCGGAAGTAAGTAAGAAATTAAAAGAGCTTTAACACTAAAATATTTTCTTTACACAAGCATAACAAAGAGGATTTAGATCACCTGCACCACAACTATTCAAATTTCAAATGCGGTGGTTGTTTGAAATAAAATGACATATAGGTGATATATTATTCCATTATTTTCATGATTACACAATCAAATGAAATCCCAGCATTTTTAATCAATACAACCACCAGGACCGCCAAAGTACTCACGCCTTGCAATCCAATGCCCAGCTTTATAGCATTCCTCTTTATCTTGAACATCATTCGGTACCGAAGGATAAACTAGATCTCCAGTCGTCGTCACTGCCATCACGTCTTTAATGTAAGCCGCTTTTTTACTTCCTTCTTCCGGAAAATGTCCACTGCCCATTGGAGGACCTTTCTCCCCTCTCGGATATGACACAGCTCCACCCCACTGCGCGAAATCTGCTCCTTTAATCATGTTGGGAAGTAGTAATTTAGGCCAGTATCCTACTGGAACTTCACTATACCGTCCTGCGTGCACCCACCAATCTCCACTGTCTGGATCCTATACATACTCTCTCATATATTACCTTTTCTTACTAAAAGTTCTATGACATATTGTAACATTGTATTGCTTATAAATATACAGATATTGTACTACCTGCGATATTTTCACAGTAATTACATACTGTGGTCCATTATATCTTGAGACAGGGCTGATTCTACTTCCAGGGGTGTAAGTAGTAGAATTTATATATACAAATCCTTTGCATCTTAGATTGAAACATCCAGAACTTCCAGCCTAATATATTTGAATGATAATAACAAGGATGAGGATATTATTAATTAATACAATGATACTAATAAAATGACCACATCGTTGTTACCTTCCAATAAATATAGAAACGAGGCTCTCTATCACCATATAGTGCTGGAGCAACCTAACCGGATTTTACATTCAGTTAGTGTATGTCAAGTTTGTGACGCCGGTTAGAATATATATTATGCAATCAATTTTCAACTATAATATTCATCAGGTTAAACATGTTAGTTACAAATTTTAAGGTTAATCATGACTCATATTTACTGCAAATATTGTTATTACGTTTCATGAATAACAATATTGGTGAAGCTAGTACAGTATAAACTCACTGGTGCAAATATCTTCCTAAAATTGTCGTGTTACTCATGTTACATTAGGTGCAAGTTACATAAATTATTATGCACAATTAAGTTGGGAACTTACATGCCATCCAGCTTGTAATCCATTGTAATTGTTTAGTGAACTATCTTGTGC
Organism: Allium cepa; assembly: GCA_030765085.1. NCBI lineage: Eukaryota > Viridiplantae > Streptophyta > Magnoliopsida > Asparagales > Amaryllidaceae > Allium > Allium cepa. The sequence goes on along the minus strand of CM060945.1, from coordinate 1,010,807,791 downwards.
ATTTCCAATAGTTATAGAAGTTGAGCTCATTTGATGTGCGCCTACTCCAGGCAATCTGTAGACATTCAGTGTTGCCTTCAAACCATGGTAGTTTCCATTCGGTGGCACCCAAGCAGCTCGCTGTGCACGTTAAATAACAAGAGGAAACATAATGATATCCAACATTATCTGTAAGTTTGTTCTTTTCATATATATGAAACAACAAAACAATATATAAATGTATTTTGTTTATCAGAATGATCTAATTCAATGATAATTATATGGAATCGCAATTTTAATAACATATAATAGTCAGTTTGCTTCATTTATCCATATCAACTCACAATTTTAATCAATTTGCTTCATTATATGATCTTTATAAAACTTCCTACTCTCTGAATAGCTAATTAATGTAAATCAATGGTCTGAATAAGAATTCTTAACTACTCATTATAACTTAAAATTTTTGAACAAAATTGAAAAAATAAAAACCATGTCCTATTTTTTGTGCAGTGATCTTGGTAATTTGAAGATCACATCTATTGAAAATTGGTTAAATAAGAGAAAACTATCTGCACAAATGGTGATGAAGAAATTTTGAAAGATTAGAGAAGGATGTGAAGACTCACAAACACACACACCCACCCAAATAAACACTTGTATTGTATATAGTCTTACATGAGATACAATATCTTCATTGGCTGGCTTTAGTACTTGGTTTGAGAGCGAGCCATTTAGAATATAATTTTCCAAATCATACTCTCCATGAGTTTTACCTTCATGTGCACTTGTAGAAACATTAGTATTTCCTTCAATTAAATCCACCTGAACAGTCATAATATGAAGGACGTTATTGGCAGATGAGGTTCGTTGTACAACAGATCAAAAGTAGAAAATTAACTGCTTGATTTCTATCATGTGTGTACATCTTATACAGAAATTATATTTTACAGAATAAATTGGTTCGTTTGCATTTAATAAAAAAAAAAGCAAGCGGTAATGTGAGAATACCTTTGCATCAACCTTAAAATTCATATCAGATTGACAAATTGTAGTAGCTATCAACATGTAAAGTAATATGGTAGCCATTTGATGCTAGACTAAATATGTTCGAAGAATAATTATTAAATAAAGGTTGTTCACATGCAAGTTATGCACTTTTAATGTAACACGCACGCATGTATTATAGAATTTCATATTGTTCAAAAAAGTTTTCCAACTAATTACTTAGTTTGGCCTCTAGTTGATGTCCAAGATATTAAATCTGATCTATTAATTCAATTAACTACGCATTTTTTCAATATCTTTGGATTTTCTTCACTATCCTATCCTCCATTAAATTTCTAAGATTTTCTTACATATCTCGACCCATTTTATTGTATGTAACGGATAAAATAAGGGTGGTGCCTAAGAAGTTTATAATTTCACATCATGGAACAAATAAAAGCACAACTCCAACACCCGTAAATTAATAAATAATTAATTAAAGAATTAAATATGAGAACAAAGATTTAAGTGATATAATCATGGAATCAAATAAGATAAAGTGAGAGGTAAAATAGCAAATAACGTCGTAAATATTGGGGACATTTATTTGCTTGTTACCTTCTAAATTAAAAAGAGAAATAATTTTGTATGATAAGTAAGTTGTTGTACATTGGCTTATCATATTGCAACTTAAGTGAATGAATTAAGTAAAAGAGGGTTATAAGAGTCGGCGGCTTAACTCGTTGTGGGATAATGAAAATAACACGGCATTCACTAATTTCATTCATTACTCTTAAAAAAACAAAAAATGCTTTGCAAACTGGTTAATTGGTGGCGGTCAAGGTCAAAAAAAGATGAAAGGTAGAGAAACTTGATGATTAACAAAGACAAAGCTAATCAAAGGTTTTGGTGAGTAGTATCATCCATTTTCACCGTTTTCATCTATGTTGAATACCAGTTTAGTTAATAAGATAGAGATCATGCGTGTTAAATGCTCATAAATGACTGATGACGTTTTAATAAATGTTTTTGGTAGAAATGGCTTTGCTAGAGGGTATTTAGCTATGATTCCCTACTCTAATGATTTCAAAATAAATGAAAATTTTAATATGTTGTTTAAAATAAATTTTATAAGATGAATTATAATTTTGAGAATTTTCCAACATTAAAATAATTAGTTATAGAGTTTTGAAGGATCCGTATATGTTATAAATAAGAGAAAATGGATTTATGTATAGGAGTATTGATATAAATAAGCCCGGAAATATATTTATGAATTTTCTTGGAATTTAGTAAATTTATGTATATAATTCCCGAAGTTGAAATAGGTTGTTCTTAAGTTAAAAATACGATAGTGAAACCTGGATAATTATGCCAAAAGTTATTTTATAGTACTAAATATTCAATGAATGGATTAGAGACCCAAAATAGGTGTTGCAAAGTAGGTAATAGCACTATAGTCAACCGAAAAGGAGTAAGGCAAAGCAAATAGGGAGGCAGGATGTGGAAAGATATGTGCAGGCATGTATGGTTTTGTAGGCATGTACATAAATGTAGGTACTATTACATTTATCAAGAGGGTTATACCAAGGGTATGACATCCGAAAATTTAATAAACAAAGAAAGACCAAGAAATCTAAGTAAATGCAAAGCCAAAGGTGATGGCTAAAAGTTCCAAATGAGAGTTCCAAACGAAGGCAAACTCGGAGGAAGATTGTCGAAGGTATTCTTAACGAGAGTGTATAGTCAAGGCTTCCCTGATACAAACCCGAAGGTAGTGATTTATTTACTGAGACCTATTTACTTTCGAAGAGAGTCAATGTCAAGACTTATTAACTTATGGTAGGGAGTTAATGCTAAGTCTGTTAGCTTTTGGTGTTTTCTAAAGCATGATGCATTGCGAAAGTAGTTTTGAGGCTTAAGATAGCCAAAGGTAAGCTGGGAGTCTAACGAAGCTAAACGAATAGCCAAAACCGAGACCTGATAAATGAACAACTAGGTGAAGTATTGAAAGTTAAAGAGAACTAAAATGTTAAAGTAAGAACCTACTGTATAATGTTGGTTTGGAAGGGTTATTAACAATTATTAAGGAAACTCGCTTGAATGTGCCTACTTTAAGAGGTAAAGTTCGACATTTCGACTTCCGAAAGAAGGTGAGACGTCCAAGCGGGATGAACGTTTCTGCAAGAGTGGATGTAACTCCCTTATGGGGTTCAAGCTTAAGTAAAGGAGATTTACCAAGACTGCTCAGGAATGTACTTTGCAGTATAAAAATAAAGTGACTGCTTGGAGATGTACCTTATCGAATAAACTGATGTACTATTGTAAACCAAATAAATGGATCACCGTGACCGCAGGGGATGTATCTTACGGTATAAAGCCAATGAATGAATTATCGAGATTGTTTATGGTTGTACCATATGGTATAAGGGATATAACGGATGAAACTAATAATATATTAAAAAATTGTATTGCCGAAGCCTATATAAGGTCACCGGTTAAGTATTTAGTTTTGCCAAACCTCAAACCTAAGACAATTTCGAGTGTAGTTTTATCGAGACATGTAATGTATGTTAAGTTAACATATACTTAGTTGAAACTTATGACTTATGATAGTCTTAAATTGATTGGGAACTAAAGCTAGTGTAAGGGAAACTCGTTCCATGCTTCAATAGTGTGGTCCCATAAGTGGAAGAGTTTTGATGGAAAATAATATTATTCACACCAGATTTATGTCTAACCCATGTGTTTATTGTTATCCCCTATAACATTATGAATACTTATTTGAGTAGGATGAGTGTATAAAATTTCAGACTACATAAATTAACCAAATGTAGGACAACTACAGAGACTTTGTTGAAGAGGAAGATAGGCAGGATGCCTTTTTAATTTTGTTATCTATTATTGTAGCTTTAATACTGCTATGTGATGTAAATATATATTAAGTCTAAGAGACTACAAGGATTCAATATGTCAGATCTTTGATACTGCTATGTAATGATTTATATTTTACGTGGATACGACTTAGGATTCACGAAATATTTAACGACAATTATATGTGATGAACTTATTTAGCTGCTGTTAACCAGCTTTTTGACCAAGCATATTTTTAACTTGAATTAGGACATTAAGATGAAGTCGAAACAATTCATGGAGTTGTAAACATGTTTGAAAAAGCAAGAAGATCATAGTCAACAAGTTCCAAGATAAAAGGAGCAAAGTGGATCACTCGATATGGAGAGGAACCACTTGGTACCAAGTGGCTTTTACTTCATTTTGGACCTCCCAAACCAATTGTACTTGAAGCACTACCACAAGTGTTTGCAATGAAGTGCTTTACCTAAGAGATAGACGAGCAATTCTAAGGATTTTCTGGAAGAAAGCAGAGAAAGTAGAAAAAGACAAGCAGTATCAAGGAAATTACTAGGAATAACTCCATCTTTAAGGAAAAACATTTGGAACGTAATGGATCAAAGATAGAAACTAGAATGGAAGATAAAGGAGAATTTTCCACCAACACATTCATTTTGGTATCGAGTGGAAACCTCTCGTACCAAGTGGTTTCAATTAATGTGGGGTGGATTATTGTACTCCTACACCTATGGGCTTGTATTCAGACCTTGTGTTTCGAGGGGCCTTCGATTCTACCTGTGAATTACTCTATAAGTATAGACCCTATGCGACCAAGAGATGACTTTTTTGTCTTCTTCCTCTTCTTCTTCTACTTTTTGGCACTTGATTTCTCTTTTACCTTCTTCTTCCCCAAATACTCCAAATACTCTTAGATTCAAGATCTACTTGATTGTGGTCAGATCTAAGTTGTAATCATTGTATTCCAGGGAAAAAACAATCAACAACAAAGATTAAAGTGGACGTAGGCCCGAGTATTCACCAAACCACTATAAAAATTATTTATTTTCTACTGCTTTTACGTTTATATATAATTGATTTTTGGATGTTGATCTATTTTGGCATCAAGATTTTAGTGTTCCCATTGAGAGAGAGCAAGATTTAACAGCCTAAAGTTTAGATCTGAAGTTTGAAGAAGATGAAGAGGCCTAACGTGAGGGCAGATGAGAGGCATACTTAAATTATAACCAATCCATCTACGTGATCAGAGAGGAGATGGAGAGAATGATGAAAGATATGCATGATGGAATAATGGCTTGACAAGAAGAGATGCTATGTGGATTCTTCAGAAGGATGGGACAGAAAGTAACGGAAGGGGTAGCTAGAAATTAGAGGCCAAGAACTAATGCAAGAGCACTTGGAGTTGGAGCGAAACAAACTGCAAGAGCACTTGGAGTTGGAGCGAAACAAACTGGAACAATGCCCTCATGAACAAAACCAGTCTGTACCGACCTGAATCCCCTCGGTACCGAGAGGAATTTACTGGGGCGCAATGTTTTTTTAGGCTTAGGGTGAGTGGGGATGTCGATGATGGATGATGCTGGAGCTAGAAATGTAAGTCAAAACATAAATGCGCAATGACCAAAGGAATATGTACCAAAATTTCCTCATAGGAGTGAGGGCAAAACATAGCTATGGAGTGAAGACTACCATTACAATCGAATAGCTAAGATGATTAGAATGGTAGTGAGAGGTTGACCCCAAGGCCAGAGTTTGGAAAACGTAAATAGAAATCCATTACCCCAAACATTTGGTATGTGAGGAATCTTCCCGGTTTTGAGCTTCCGACATTGAAAATGTATGATCGAAAAACAGATCCAACCATTCATCTAATGAGGTACAATTGACATATGAAAATGTTTGGTGCTTCTAAGGAGGTGATGGGATAGTGCTTTCCATTATATTTAGTGAATTTGGCAGTAATGTGGTTCAGACAACTAGAGAATGGTCCCACAAGCACGTGGACCGAGCTAGTGAATAAATTCATAAGATAATTCACCATTCATGTTTCACGACCAAAGAATGCGATCATTGCTGTCAAGCATCAAGCAAAGGGCCGGAGAGACCCTGAAGAGTTACTTGGCTAGGTTTAACGCGACGACCGCAATAGTTCATAAGCAGGATCCATCGGGTGATTCAAATGGAAGCAGTTTCCAGAGTTGCGAATATAATGGACTTTAAAATTGCCTTAGAAAGAAATCCACTAATGGATCTTATAGAATTATATTATGAAGTAGATAAGTGCTTGTGTCAGGAGGATGCCAAAGTTGAGAACGCTGAAATAAATGCATTGGATAATAGAGGACGGTCCAAACCAGGATATGGTAGAGATAAAGGAAAGAAAATGGCTGAAGATAACTTATAAAGACCGAAGCGACCAAGGAGGGACTCAAAATTCTCTTCGTACACTAACCCAACTAAAACCCCGAGAGAATTTATCTCGATACTAAGGGGCGAATCCTCTAGAAAGCTAGCTAAGAGGGAACCAACGAATTGGGAGAAAAGGTCAGGGAAATTTTTCCTATTTCATGAAATGGATGGATATGAAATGAACGAATGCCGACACCTTTGTTATTTGATAGAAGAGATGGTTTAAAGTAACTAGCTACAATAATATGTAAGGAACCAAATTACAACAGTGCAGTCGGAGTAGCCATCATCTACAGTGAAGGTATCAATACACGACCAAAGATTTGGGTCGAGATTAGTAATCATATGATTGGGATGGACAGGGGTTTGGTTCATTTCCCTCGCCTTGCATTTCATTTTGAATAGTTAAGACAATAATAACCTAAGACTGTTGGCATGTGTACACGACCTCGATTAGTCTCTACGCACATTTTGAGTCGGATGTCTAAGAAGAATAATTAGGATGTTTGCTAGATTGCTTTGATTTAAAATTTGATTTTTGAAAAACCACTTGAATGTGATGATTAGCATTGATTGTGGTAGTCCCGTTCGGAGAGATGAGGCGAAGACCACAGGGTGCAAGTCCCTTTCCAAGAGCAAGTGGACGGACTTATACAGAAATGTAAGTTCCCTTATCGAAATGTAAGTGGATGGACTTTCTTAGACGTTGGACCCCTCATCGGAGAGTGAGTGGATTAGGCGCAACAAAGATCCAAAGAGATCAAAAGTAAGTCCCCTCACCGGAGAGTGAGCGGATGGACTTGCTTGGATGTTGAGTCCTCTTATTGGAGAGAATACGAATTGAACTCAACAAGGATCCGAAGAGAGCGAACCCTAAATTGGATGATAAACGATCTGAATAGATCAAATCCTAGATTGAATGATAAATGATATGGTGAGATAGAACCCTAGAATGGACGTTGATCTGATATAAGGATTTGAATGCCTTGTAATCAGAGAAAAATAGATAGATCCTGGATGAACATGGGGTGATTTGGATATACAATATGATACCTCTGGATAAAAGACAGGTTGATCATGATTCTTTGGCTGACACTTAAGCAAGGGCTGAAGTCCTTAGCTATAATGGGTCTGCAGTGACCTTTGGTTTATAGGAGAATCCAAAGGAACCAGATGATTCACTAAGATCGGAATTGATGGATGGCCAAAGGAATCAACTACTGAAGATTAACTACTGTTGTTACTCGTTCTTAAGTAAAGCACACCTTACATTGATAAAGCATACTTTATGAGGAAAGTGGAACTAGTTTTTGACCAAGTGGATTATAAGTAACTGGGTCAGCCCGCAGCGGAAGAAATGGATGAATTTCAAAAAAATTACCATTTTGGATCATTAAAAGGCCTATGAAGTCTAAATGTATTAAGATCTTATCTAAATTTATTTTAAATAAAATTAGTATTTTATTTGATATCATATTTTTTTTATTAATTTGAATCCAAAACAATAAAGAAGGAGATATAAAAATAAGGTTTGAATATATCAAATATATTCATTCCTTAATTATGTGACAGAATAGTTAAACAAAAGACAAGTATGATCAATTGATAACATGATGTATATGAATAAATAAGAATAAGTTTAAAGGCAATCACATAAGGGACAAAAAGGAAAGAAATAAAAGATGATAAAGATGAATGATTCATCTTACCCTTTTGACAAACTTAATTTATGAAGCATTCAATTAGCAATCAACGAATCATTATGACATAAGATTAGGCATAGCGATAAATAATTCATATGCATAAACTACTGCCTCGTTTAAAACTGTATGATATTAATAAAGCATCTAAACTATACAATTTGAAATATAAACATTAAGTTTTATATGCACACACACACACACACACACACACACACATATATATATAAAGATTAACCCAAAACTTATTAATTAATTCAAAATAAACCATATAACATTTAAATTTTCTGATGTATTTATGAATTTATATAAACTTGAATTAGTTAACAAAATATACATGTGTACAATTAAATCAACAGATTCAACCTATATAAAAAATTTCTTTTTTTTTTATAAAAGTGAAACGTACTAAACTGAGCAATATATTAACAATCCTTTGAATACTTAAAATGTATTAGTCGTGTCAAATAAGGTAACAAATTTATAAGTTTATTATAATCAATTTATTATTAAAACATCATTTAATCATGTGCGGGTTTCAGTTACAACAAAATGCAGATAATAAGAAAAAATAAATTTTCAAATCTAAATAAATTCAATCTATTTGAATAAAAAAATTGTTTGAACAAAAATAAAACACACTAAACTAAGTAATATATTAACAGTCCTTTAAACACTTAAAGAAAGATATCAGTCATTTCAAATAGGTTAAAAAAATTATAAATTTACTGTAATCAATTCATTATCCAAACATCCTTTAATCATGCGTGGGTTTCAATTACAATAAGATGCAGATAATAAAAACAAATAAACTTACAAATCTAAGGATATTCAACCTATATGGATAAATAATTATAAAACAAAAGGTGATACATACTGAACAAAGCAATATGTTAAAATCCTTTGATTAGTTAAAGAAGGATAATTGTGATGTCAAATATACTAACAAATTTAGAAATTAATTGTAATCAACTTATAACAAAACATCATTTATCATATGTAAGTTTCTATCACAGTAAAAATGCAAACAATAAAAACATGTAAACATTCAAATCAAAAAAATTACGTTTTGATTTCAATGTTTAAACATAGATCTAAATTAAAATATTGTCTAATCATATACAAGTTTCAGTTTCGATTTATCTAAATGAAAAAAAACTAACCAATTCATATAATAAACAATTTGAAATATATAAACCATTTTCAAATCAATTGAGACAATATTATACACATATAAATTAAGATACTCAATTTTGTTCATTAAAACATTATATCAAAATTATTAGAATAAAAAGATCATATCTTAATTCCAAATCCTTGAAGTACACCTTGAAACATCGAATTTTTCCTCTAGATGTAGCCAATGAATCGTACCTTAAATGATGAATCAAATCTCCTATATTCAGAAATCAGCCTCCACATGTTGCGAGGATCAAGAGGAGTAAACCACTTTTCATAATTGATTTTATTTGTATTTGATTTTAGGAATAATTGAAGCCATGGAAGATCTCATATTTTCAGCCATCAGAGAAGGAGAAAACAAGAAAAATTACCGAAAGAAGAATGAAAAATGAGAAACTCAATTGTACATGCAGAATGAAGTAGAGAATATGTTTTATTTGAAAGAAGGAAACCTTTCTCATTCTTTAATTAAAACTTCTCTAATTAATTCTCTTGATTAACTTTCGCTTTTCACTTTTATTTTTTTACATGGTATGGCTAAAAAATTACATGTCATCAAATGACATAAGATTCCATAAATTAACGCATGTAATTATCTTTTATTTAATTACAATGATATCATATATCAATGCGTGCAAATATAACTTTTATAAATGCATTCAAATAATTAAAAATAACTTCCAAACATCAAATAAAAAAATAATAATTAATATTTCTCAAATACTAATTAATTTATAAATTTTTATAAATAAATTAAATCATGTGGTTTTTGGGAGAATTCATCATTACGGTTGTGCGACTCAAAGGTGTAAATTCAATCAACGATTAATATTGAAAATTCAAATATTGACGTTCACACGTCACTTAGAAAGCGGTGTGACATTTTGGTTAAATTCATCGCTTACACATATTTTGGTAAAACAAATTTTACTTATTATAAATGGTAGATAATAATGACAATTATTTACACCAATTCTCTTCGTCAAAATTATATCACTTTGGATTTATGGAATTTGGTAGTGGTCAAAATTCCAATATCATCCACATTCAACTTTATAGCTCAAACACAAAGTCTTTGGTTCAATAATAACAATTATTATTCCAAAATGCTCTGGCCAGAGACTTTGACTTTGAGTTGACTTGAGTTGACCATGACACTAACCCCATATAACCGAAGAGATGAATCCACTCTTGAATAGTGCTTCACTTCCAGTACTTCCACTCGACCCAACTTTAGTCACTCGATGGAACGTTATGCCATGATTTGACTATAATCAAAGTGGAGCTTTCATATTGAAGATCCACAGTATTCTCAAGTCGAGAGAACTGTGTAAATCGGTCACATCGATACTTTCCATTTGACCTTAGTTATATTAACCAGCAGAAAACTATCGAATGAGTCGCTCCATAGTTATCCAATAACTATCAGTACGTAGCCCCTAGGTTTCTCCAGCAGTCATGAGTAATACACTGCCTAACATTTAGAGAGTGTTACATAGTCTAGTCTCAACAGATACATCGATATCCAGCCTCAATGCATCTTGACTAGGAACATTTAAAATAGTATATTTGTTTCATTGTGATAAATTACTCACGATTACCACACTTTGTAACTACTATCACAAAATATATCATTTATGGATTTTCTATTAAATATACTTTTAATTAAATTAATTAATTAATATAACTGCATTATATCAAGTATATAATAGAAAGAAACACCTTTATTATGAACAAGATTGTTCAACGAGTTAGATTTATGTAACAAATTACACAATTGCCCCTAGGCATATCCCTAACTCTATTAATCTCCCACTTGCGCTTAGGGTCAATTATGGAATCTTATTCAAACTTTTCCAATTGGTTTCTAAAAACTAGTTGGGTCACTCCCTTTGTAAATGGTTATGCTATTATGTTTCAATTATCTACTCTGTCAATCAACTCTCTCTGACGGTGATAAACTGCTTTATCACGTGGAACAATTCAGAGTATGTCTCTCGACCTCTAATGAGCTCTAAGTTCTATTACAAACCATATCACTACATTGTTATCATATAACAATGTTATGAGATTCTCAACATTTGGAATCAACTCAGTTATAAATTTATGCACTTATAATTTTGCATACATTATTTTTATTATGGCAATATTCAAGGCGATGTATGAAGCCTTTTACATTGAACAAGCCACGATCCTTTATTTAGAACATTTCCAACTTAAAGATTCTTAACTTGAATTATTATTGACATACTACACTCAATATGACTTATGAAGTTTGAGTTTGAACACTCCTTCAAAAGGATTTTTTATTTCTGTAAACAATTCTCTAGTATTTCATAAATACACGAGAACACTTCAAACAACCATTTAGTGATATCAATTTGGATTTGATATTTGCTTCATGTATCAAATACATAAACAAATCATAACATCGTAGACAACACAACATGTATGATAATTCCTTTTGCCAATGCAAATGAATCAATCTTACATGTTCCATATTAAACATTTCAATAAGGTGTCCTTGCATATAATTTGGGACCTCCCCTACGTATTTTATACTTACTATAAAAGACATCATTCATTAATCGAATGTTGAGTATTAAAACAAATAAGGCTGATTTTAACATAAGTACATCACTAAAATCAACAATGTGTTGTTTACTTATAGTTTAGAAATATCAATGTGCCTTTTAATGTTCTTTCTTATGAACACACGCTTCCTCTGCACTTTGATTGAAAGTCAAACTATTTGATATTTCTATCAAAATAGTTATTCAATCTTGAGGCTTATAAAATGATGCTTTCATATCATTTCTTGAATCATATCCAAAGACTCACAAACTCAACGTCGCTCCCAATGACTTTGAGGCATTTTTGGTTAATATGTGTAAGCAGCTTACTCTAAATCGTTATTTAGAATTTTCTGTTTCAATACATATATAAAAAACACTAGAACTTGTCAAGCAATAATTTTGTGAATAAATCCGAATTGACTTGAACGTGTTGAATATCGAACTTATTATGCTAATTTCAATAATTGAAATTTGTGATATTATTCTTATCAATATTTCTCATTTAATTCCAACTCATTAGTCTTACTCATAAAGACACAGACATGGTCAATGGATCATATCCCTTCAGTTACGACCGCCAAAATCTATATTTTGGTAGCATACTTGGAATTCTTTTGGATTTATGCACCATGCCATATAGAGTCAACACTCTAAATGGTTTAATTAAACAATCTAGGATTATATATTTTTGATATTAATAAGAAACCCATAGTTTCTCTTAGATGTGCGAGAATATGTATTAGACATTCTAATGCACATTCTAATGCTGTATGTTTGTTTAGGTTGGTTAATTTCATTTCATCTCATATAATCAGTTATATCTATAGATCATATCCAATTCCATTTTACTATGAATAATTCCTCAAAGAAATTTCTTCATAATAAAGTTGGTATATCTTGAAACAACAATTGTTTCTCAGTGCAACAGAATAGGTATTCATATACTTTTATGAATTTCTTTATTTATAAAACTAATTTGGTTTTAGTTTACAGAAATTATATTTGAAACATAAATATGTCATCCAATGACAGTATTTTCAAAATCCTTTTGGGGAGATGCATACAAGATCCCTCATAAACAATTATTATGTGCAATCTTTCGAGTTGCACAACTTGCCAACTCTTTGGCCTATGATATGTTGAGTTTCTTATAAACCCTTATCTTGTAAAATTTTGTAAACTTTTATTCAGATGAAATAATATTAACCTTATGTACTACCCTTAAGTACATTACTTCATAGAAAGAAACTAACTCAACTTCACTCACATTTAATCATACATTGTCCAATAAAGTTCGATTACTCCACATTGATGCATCATTATGTATCACATGGAGGAGTAATTTTGAGATTGAATCTTTATTCATTTTAGGTATGTCCGAAACATTTTTCAATATACTCACTCATTCGATCAAATCAAATCATTTCTATCACATGTTATTTTATTTACTTCTGTTTTATATTCTATAAGTTTGCCATAGACATGCCACATGTGTATCAAATACACATGTCCATGTTGACGATAACTCATTAAGGAATATGACAAAGTACGTGGAACCGTTTTGGTATATATAGAATTAAGATTTCATATATCTATATGTATCAATCCGAAGAGTTCATCAACTCCTATGATACTCTCACTAAATGGGTGCATAGCCCTTTATTGTTTGAGATATAATTAACAAGTATCATATGATTCAAAATCATATAATAAAATTATTCATCAAAACTACGGCTTAGTCTATAATTCCAAAACAACTATAAATAATATTAGATACTTTTATATTTTCCAATACATCGCTTTTTTTATAAAAAAATTAGCACATATTAGTTTTATTTCACAAAGAATATTCATAATAATCATATTGAAATATAGCTACATCTATTATTTTTTCAGTCGATACCAAAAAATAATAATTATTTCATAATTAATGTATGGTAAGTTTTACGGAAACAATTTTCGTACTATGATGCAATTAATAAGTGCTATATGGCATGCCCCCGCTATTTCCACCATTATTATAATAGCGTACTAAATTTGAAGGTCCATCGTTCACTTAATAAAATTTATTTATTTCATGCACTGCAACTATTTACAGTGGAAAGTTCGTTGATCAAAAATATTGAGCTCAAAGAAATAAACCTCATAGAAAATAATTTTCTATATGAAAATACATTTTGGAATAGAAATCATGTTTCTTATTCCAATATTACGTATCAATTATTATTACAACTTTTGTTTCCAATGTTTCTCACTGAAGCAGAAGTGACTATTCATTCTCTTCATTCCAACTGTACCTCAAATTACATCTATTCTTGTACATTCATTTTCTTTTCAAACGGTCAAACTATTCAAAAGAAAACCATACTACAATATCATAACAAACTCTTTACAAAAGCGCATGCGAATATCCTTAACATTTAAGGACATCAAATATGTTGCACTTTACGCAAACCGATCAAAATGATATTTCAGCGATCGAGTTCTTATACCTATCTTGTAGTTTTTGGTCTTATGTTACAATAACACAATATGATCTCTTTTGTAATCAATCAGATTGAATACTCTATCTTGCATTAAGGTTTGTTTGGTTTTTCGGATGAACTAATTTCATCACAATATTGTGTAACGACCTCGAATTTTGGTCGTTTGATTTCGAACGTTTAATTTATATTTTTAAATGTTGAATTTTATTTTGAATACGGAGATTTTGGTTGAATTAATGAAATGACTTAAAATTTCAAATATAGTGATTAAATGCATTTGGTGAATAGTAAATTTAATATTTGAAATTGGATAAATATGTGAATCTAGAGTAAATGTAAACCGAAATGATTTCTAAAGTTTATTTAAACTTTGTTCGAATTAGAATGATGATAGTGGACTTTTGAATGGAACTAAAAGTAGATGAATCAAAATTTAAAAATTATATATATATATATGAATCTGTGCAGTTAATGCCCCTCTATTACCCTGTTATAACCCAGCTATATCTTATAGCGGATTTCTACCACTATAATTTTTCCATATAGCCCCAAATATAGTCTTTCCGCTTTAAGCCCTCTGTTTCCGCTTTATCCTTTTATTCCCGCTATTTCTTCTTTAAAAGAAATGAATTAAAAATGAAATTTATATATTATATTATTTAACTGAATTTTTAATATATTTTTAGAAATAGAAATACTTTGATATTCTACTAAATTCGATTATGTTATATAACAGTTTTACGTTTATTTATAGTATATTCGCACATATTTTTATTTAAAATTATTTATATATTAAATATAATTTAATTGAATGTTAATTTTTCATTTAATTACCATTTATATATTTGTAAAAACAATTAAGTACGTGTTTTATATTCTATTTTAGAATCATCCACTATATCTCGTTGTAATCTCACTGTATCTCTGCTATGACTTTTTGCGCCTTCGCCGCATTGAATCTACCGAGCACTTTAACTGCACAGATATGAATCTAATAGTGAAGTTAATATTTGGAATATTGTAAATGATAGAATTTGTGATTTAATATGAATTAGAATGGTTTCTAATATGAATATAAATTCTATTTGAATTATAATTTTGTTAGTAAGTTTAAAAAATTAGAATTTCAAGTAATTTCATAAATTTTGAAAATCACTCGATTTAACCAACATGATAAAATAGCCTTCCTGGACACAGTCTCATAATTTTACAAAACTAGTTCCATTGGATTCGTAATAGTGTATTGTTATTGAATTTCAATTTTGTAGCGTTTGGAGTTACCGTTTGGCCGTACCGGATAGAAACGCTTTGAAATTAATATTGAAAATTTAATATTATTATTCATTTCGGAAAGCTATCTTCCACATAAAATTGAATTAGGCCTCGAAACTTATTCCATTGAGTTCAGAATAGGGGTAAAACATTATAAATGCCAAGTGGCATGCATCGTTTGGAGTTCATCCCAAAATTTCGCATGAATAGTCGAAATAATATTAAAATAATATATCTACATGTATATATACGCGTGCAACTAGCCCTAACCCTAAACACTTCACACAGCCGCCTCCACCATTTAAATGGCCGAAATAATTCAAAACTTTCCTCCCTCCGATCTCCTCGTTTGTCCAATATTATCCAAACTTTCCTAAACGAAAGTCGTAGAGCACGAGGAGATGTACGCATCCAACGGTGGATCTAGGCTATAGCATCTTGAGGCGGCAGCAAATCTCCACAAACGATGTGTAGTTCATTCACGTTTTTTGAGAAATAAGGGGCGCCGAGCTCAACCAATCCTCTGGCATTGGTGGTGCTTGCATAGGGCTTCGATTTGATGGTGTTTGATCAACCTCCGACAATCGAAGGTGAGAGCGGCATGGTATGCGCTATCTTTTTTTTGACATGGATCTAGTAAACATAAGTTTATGGGAAGATGATATGGTGGGTTGGCTGTTACTGGTTTTTTTGGTTGCAGTCAGTAAATCAGAGAAACAGGTGGTGGTTTGGAGGGTAGGGATGAAGTGCAAAGGATGTTAGACAAGAGGAAGATAATAGAGGGAATTTAAGGGAAGAAGATCAGAATATAACAGAGAAAAATGACAGATTTTTGAAAATGAGAGAAAAGAAATCATAATTCATTCATTCATTGATATTCTTACAAATGATCACCCATGCCTATTTATAAAGTACTCTAGGCATGTATTAAAGATATTACATTATCAAATGCATAAATAGATTACAATAATTAGGCCCACAAACCTTAGCTTTTAAATCTGCTCCATGTGTCTACCAAGTCCTGTGCATGTGCACACTCGATGGATGTAGATCTGGAGGTAGCTTGAGGTCCAGAGCTGGTCGCCAAGTCATGCTGGTTGTTTTGGTGTTGGTGTTCCATCAAATCACCCACGGGTTCATCAGTGATGGTCGTGGAAGGGTTTCGAGCCAACCGTTTGTGTTTATGCCTTCTTCTTCTGCGTGTACACATCCGCTCGATGAAATGTCTCTTACAAACCCCTTCTTTTCCTCTATGTTTGCAACAATGGCTGAACTCCTAACATTCCCTTCCCCGTCAAAATTTTACCTTGTCTCAAGGTCAAACATTGGAAATCGTTTGATTAATTCCCAATAGTCCTCCCACATCGAGTCTTCTTCATATTTTTGTCTCCACTTCACTAAAACTTGTGTGACAGCTCAATTATGTTCGACACCATCCTCCTATCCAATGTCATCTTTCGCTCATCAACCACCTCTTTAGTAAACACAGGTGCCTCATGTTGAATAACTATGTTTCTACCACCCTTCTTCTTGAGTTGTGAAACATGGAACACTGTATGCATTTTAGCGGCTGATGGTAATTCAAGTTTGTAGGAAACCTCTCCCATTTTTTGAATTATCTGGTAAGGCCCATAGAATTTTAGGGAAATCTTGGTGGTCTTAAGATTACTGGTAGTGATCTGCCTATAGAGTTGGAGTTTCAAATACACTTAATCTCTCTCTTTAAAATGTCTTTCAGTTCTATCAAGATCGGCATACTTCTTCATTCTCTCTTGATTCAAAGTTAGACTATCTTTAAGCAGCTGCAATACCACATCACGCGAATACAATTCCTTTTCAACTTGTGGAACCTTAGCAGTGTTAGGGACATAAGTTAAAAGGGTAGGGGGTGGAATGCCATAAACAACAGCAAATGGGGTTGTATTGATGGAGATTTGCCAACTTGTGTTATACCAGAATTCAGCCACTATTAACCACTGAGACCATTCGTGGGGCATATGACATACAAAGCATCTGAGATATCCTTTAATTATCTTGTTTACTGCCTCTATCTGGCCATCTGATTGTGGACGATAGACTGAGTATAAATTCAGAGAACAACCTTGCAATTGAAAGAGTTCTTGCCTAAAAGCACTTGTAAAAATTGCATCTCTATCACCCACTATATTTCTTGACATGCCATGGTGTTTGAATTCCCCATTGAAGAATATTTGGGCTATATGGTTTACTGTATAGGGGTGTTGAAAAGGGAAGAAATGTGAATATTTGGAAAGCCAATTAACTACTACATATATGGTAGTGTATTTATGCCTCTTAGGCAGACCAATAATGAAGTCCATTGAAATATCATTCCATATTCTATCAGGAATGGGAAGGGGTTGTAGCGGACCATGTATGGGAATAAGTACACTACCATATATGTTGTAAAAGGCTACCACTAGTCTTTTATGTTTCTCCAAACCCTAAGATGAAACATAGAAGTCTTTCGACTTCACTAGTGGATGTTAGGACTTGACTGTCTTAGTATTCTGACCTTGAGTTTGCTCAGCAAATCATTGTCCCACAAATGGTGGATAACTCCTTATCGATTGTATCACATACAACTGTTGACCCATTTTTCCTTGTCCTAATCTCATTTCTACCTTGAGTTTTCTCAACAAATCGAAAGAGATTGTTCACTCATACCAACCATATTGTGATGGCCTAAGTATAGTACATGTACCTTGAGTTTGCTCAACAAGTACATATAGTTATCTTACCTCATCTGTTCAATATATTAATAATACTACACATAACACCCCCAACTTGAGTCTGCTCAACAACTAAGGAGTATGAAAGTAATTTATATATATATATATATATATATATATATATATATAGTAGAGGACAACATTATATTGAAGATTCACAATCTTCAATATATTGTATTGCGTGATATCGACTTATGGAATAATGTATGTTTTATGAAATACCCTCGTGATTCAAGTGTCCGATACATCAGAAATCACAGTATATGTACATTTACGTATGTATTTATTCCTTTAACCTATTTGGGTTTCTTTAATGTTCCATTTTTAGTTTATATATTCATATCATATAAGTTTTATTACTATATAACTTTTATATTTCATATTTCTTATATGATAGTCTTATGTATGATATTTTATTAATTAAATCTAGTTAATTAATGTTAATTAATTAACTCTTTAATTAATTTTAAATTCGTATTTAAATACAACTTTTATATTGGACATATCTATTGTAACCTTTATAGCGTACACTACAACCTTTATAGTATAACACATATATCTTATATATGCGTTTTTTATTTAATTAATTTATTTAAGCAAACAATTTTAATTAAATTATATCAATTTAAAAATTAACTTACATGCATGTTTACTTATGTTATCTTAACACTTTAAAATAACATAACATATATCAAAATATATATAATACATGTATATAAGTATTAATTATTTAACTCATTTAATTAATTTATTTTATTAATTTGATTAATAAACTTTAAATTTTGAAATTAACAGTTTCAAACATTTTGAAATTTCCATTACATTTTTAGACATTTTGAAAATTTATATTGTATTACAACCTTTTATAATATATAAAACATGTTTTATTTTAAATTCAATTTTGAAATTTAAAATCATGTCTTAATTTTTAAAACTATTTTGAAAATTAGCCCAATGCCCAATTCAAATTGGACCTTTTCTATTAAGGGCAACCTTTGGGCTCACATCACCTTTCAGGCTAGGCAAGTAACCAAGTAGGACAGGGCACTTGATTACCCAATTACAATCCTAGACATCACCTTTCTAGACATCGTACTAAGTGAACAAGCTTAATTAGTTAGCTCTTACATGACTAATTTAGATCGCATAGGCTATTGGGTCTGGTAACATTGAAAGGAACTAGGTCAACCCGTAGTCAAAGAAATGAATGAATTTTAAAAGATCTACCATTTTGGATCATTAACGGGCCTGTGAAGTCTAAATGTATATAGTTCTTATCTAAATTTCTTTTAAATAAAATCAGTATTTTATTTAATACAATATTTTATTTTATTAATTTAATTCCAAGACAATAAAGAATGAGATATAAAAATAAGGTTTGAATATATCAAATATATTAATTCCTTGATTGTGTGACAGAATAGTTAAACATAAGGCAGGTATGATCAATTGATGACATGTCATATGAATAAATAAGAATAATTTTAATGGCAGTCACATAAAGGACAAAATGGAAAGAAATAAAAGATGACAAAGATGAATGAATCATCTTTCCCTTTTTGAAAAATTTTATTTATGCAGCATTCAATTAGCAATCAATGAATCATTACGACATAAGATTAGGAATAGCCAAAAATAATTTATATGCCTAAACTATTGCCTCGTTTAAAGTTGTTTGGTATTAATAAAGCATTTAAACTATACAATTTGAAATATAAACATTAAGTTTTATAAGTGTGTGTGTGCGTGTATATATATATAATTATTTCTATATAACCCAAAACTTCTTAATTAATTCAAAATAAACCATATAATATTTATATTTTCTAATGTATTTTTGAACTTATATAAACTTAAATTAGTTAACAAAATATATATGTATACAATTAAATCAATTGATTCTACCTATATGAAATTATTTTTTCTTTTACAAAAGTGAAACATACTAAACTGAGCAATATATTAACAATCCTTTGAATACTTAAAAAGTATTAGTTATGCCAAATAGGGTAACAGATTTATAAGTTTATTGTAATCAACTAATTATTAAAACGTCATTTAATCATGTATGGGTTACAATTACAATAAAATGCAGATAATAAAAAAAATAAACTTTCAAATCTAAAGAGATTTAACCTATCTGAATATATTTTTTTGTTTAAACAAAACTGAAACACACTAAATTGAGTAATATATTAACAGTCCTTTGAATACTTAAAGAAAGATATTAGTCATGTCAAATAGGGTAATAAATTTGTAAATTTATTGTAATCAATTCATTATCCAAACATACTTAATATGCGTGGGTTTCAATTACAATAAGATGCAGATAATAAGAACAAATAAACTTCAAATCTAAGGAGATTCAACCTATATGAATAATAATTATAAAACAAAAGGTAATACATAATGAACTAAGCAATATGTGAAAATCATATGAATAATTAAAGAAGGATAATCGTGATGTCAAATAGGGTAACAAATTTAGAAATTAATTATAATCAGTTTGTTACCAAAACATCATTTAATCATATGTAAGTTTCTATTACAGTAAAAATGCAAATAATAAGAACATGTAAACATTCAAATCAACAAAATTGTGTTTTGATTTGAAAGTTTAAACATAGATCTAAAATTAAAATATTGTCTAATCATATACAAGTTTCTGTTTTGATTTATTTAAATGAAAAAAAACCAATCAATTCATATAATAAACAATTTGAAATACATAAACCATTTTCAAATCAAATGAGACAATATTATACACATATAAATTAAGATATTAAATTTTGTTCATTAAAACATTATATAAAAATTATTAGAATAAAAGGATCATATCTTAATTCCAAAACCTTGAAACATTGAATTTCTTCCCCTGGATGTAGCTAATGAATTGTACCTTGAATGATGAATCAAAACTCCTAGGTTCATAAATCAGCCTCCAAATGTTGCAAGAATCAAGAGGAATAATCCACTTTTCATAATTGGTTTTATTTGTATTTGATTTTAGGAATAATTTAAGTCATGGAGGATCTCATATTTTCAGCCAATAGAGAAGAAGAGAATTAGAAAAGTTACTGAAAGAAGACTGAAAAATAAGAAACTTAATTGTACGTATAAAATGAATTAGAGAATATGTTTTATTTGAAAGAAGAAAACCTTTCTCGTTCTTTAATTATAACTTCTCTAATTAATTCTCTTAATTAACTTTCTCTTTTCACTCATATTTCTTTACATGGTATGGCTAAAAATTAGTTCCATCAAGTGACATAAGATTCCATAAATTAACGCATGTAATTATCTTTTATTTAATTACAATGATATTGTATATCAATGCGTACAAATATAACTTTTATAAATGCTTCCAAATAATTACAAATAACTCACAAACATCAAATAAAATAAATAATCATTAATATTTTTCAAATACTAATTAATTTATAAATTTTATAAATAAATTAAATTATATGGTTTTACCGAGAATTCATCATTACACTTGTGCGACTTAAAGTTGTAAATTCAGTCAGCGATTAATATTGAACAATTCAAATATTAACGTTCATGCGTCACTTAGCATGTGGTGTAACATTTTGGTTGAATTCAACGCTTATACATCTTTTGGTGAAATCCTATTTTACTTATTATAAGCGGTATCTAATAGTAAAATCCAAAGAATTTGACTTTGAGTTCACTTGAGTTGACCATGATACTAACCACATATAACCGAGGAGACGAATCCTCTCTTGAATAGTGTTTCACTTCCAATACTTCCAGCCGACCTAACTATAGTCACTCGATGGAATTCCATGCCATGATTTGAATATAATCAAAGAGTAGCTTTCATATTGGAGATTCATAGTATTCTCAACTCGGGAGAACTGTGTAAATCAGTCACATCGATATTTCTATTTGACCTTAGTCATATTAACCAACAGAAAACTATCGAGTGAGCCATTCCATAGTTATCCAATAAATATCAGTATGTAACCCTTAGGTGCCCCCAGCAGTGATGAGTAATACACTGCCCAATATTTGGAGAGCGTTACATCCTCTAGTCTCAACCGATATATCGATATCCAGTCTCGATGCATCTTGATTAGGAATATTTAAAATGGCATATTTGTTTTATTATGATAAATTACTCACGGTTACAACACTTTGTAACTACTATCATAAAATATGACATTTGTGAATTTTCAATTAAATATACTTCGAATTAAATGAATTAATTATTATAACCACATTATATCAAGTATATAATAGAAAGAAACACCTTTATTATAAACAAGATTGTTCGATGAGTTAGATATATGTAACAAATTATACAATTTCCCCTAGGGAATATCCCTAACTCTATCACGGATTTCAACGGGAATTATGACATCAAGATGAAAACGAAATGATTCACGGACTTGAAAACATGTTTGGAAAAGCATAAAGGTCATACTTAACAAGTTTCAAGGGAAAAGAAGTAAAGTGGACCACTCAGTATTACGAGGAACCACTTAGTACCAAGAGATTTTACTCCACTTTTGACCTCCTAAACCACTTGTATTTGAAGCACTACCTCAAGTGCTTGCAATGAAGTGCGTCTCTCAAGAGATAAACGAGCAATTCTAATGAGTTTTTGGAAGAAAGCAGAGAAAGCAGGAAAAGCCAAGCAGTATCAAGGAAATTATCAAGAATAACTCCATCTACAAGGAAAAGCGTTTGAAATGTAAAGGATTGGAGATAGGAAGCAGAATGGAAGAGAAAAGAAAATTTTCCACCAACATATACCTTTCGGTACCAACTGATTTCAATTGATAATGGGGCCGACTACTATTCTCATATACCTATGGGCTTGGATCTAGACCTTGTATTTAATAAGGCATTGATTCTACTAGCGAATTCCTCTATAATTACAGGCTATATAGAAAATAAGAGAGGACTTTTTTAGCTACTTTCTTTTCTTCTTCTACTTTTTGGCACTTGATTTCTCTTCTGTCTTCTTCTTCCCCAATTGCTCATATATTAAAAATCTACTAGATTGTGGTTGGATCTAAGTTGTAATCATTGTATTTCAAGAGAAAACAATCAATAACAAAGATTAAAGTGGACGTAGGCCGAAGCATTCATTGAGCCACCGTAGAAATTATGTCTTTTCTACGTCTTTTATGTTTATATGATTAGATTTGGTGCTTTTAATCAATTTTTGGGTATCGATCCATTTTTGGCAATAGCTGCTTTGTTTACTTAAACTATTGAATATACGTTGATTACATTATGTTGTCAAAAGATAATTCCAAGATGACTGATGCATATTAGGGTTTCGACATTGAGATTCTGAATGGGGGATGTTACAGCTGCCTTCATAAATAATAAGTATGTCACATAAGAATGGTATATTTCTTTATAATTCATATAGAAAAAATGATATAAAAAGCCTAACTTTCACCTATGTCTTCAACACAACATCACACAGCGACAAACACAACGTAAAAACTCATCTTGAAGTGAATAAAGACACGCAAATCACTTGCAAAACATGATTTTGCAAGTTTTTTTTTACATGATTTTCAATCATTAGCTGTACTATGGTCATCTTTATTTCACCATTGAAATAACAGCTTAATATGACTACGATTGGTGAATACATCGATTTCATTTGTCAAAAATGTTCTAATACTAGTACAACCATATAATGGTGAGTAAACTGACCATACAGTTGCATGATTTTGAGAAAGTAAATTTATTGAAAATTTTCATTAATTTCAATTAAACCGACGACTAAATCTTGGATTCTCTTATTTGGCTCTCCACCCCTTTGGTCTTCTTCATATCTTCCCTATTCATCTTGCTTTCTTCTAATTTATCTTCGCTCCCCTCTCTTATCATCGCTATTACCTTTTATCCTGATTTTGGCTACAGTGCTTTTTCCTTCCCAATCCTCGTGTTCAAATTTCATCCTCCTTTCAGCTTAGATCTTCTTATCCAGCATCATCAACTGTCAAACTTCCATTCGATTTTCCACTTAAGCCAGATGTTCGGTAAGAACCTGAATGCCCTAGGAAATTGACCCCTGCTCAACTATGCTCCTCCAAACCAGCTTTTCGAATCTTGAAACTCTTTAAGGCTCCTTGGTTGGATATTGTGAATAGGTAAGGATTTGATTTGGTTTTTTTTTTTTTTTTTTGTTGGCTCTGATTTTGAGTTTGCTTTGAGGTGTTGATATGCCTGTTTTTGGGTCGTTTTGCTAATTTCTTTTGTTCGCCTATCATTGGCCGAATGTTCGTTGAAAGATAGTGGGCTCCTGTCCTAACTACCCAAAGCTTGTATCTCTTTCCTCTCAAAATTACAACCCCATAGGGATTGCCTTAGTGCAAAAAGTGTGTGTTGCGTTATTGATGTGTGCTGTGCTTATCCGAACATGGTAGAGGATGGTGGCCGGTAAGGATTTTTAGTGCCTTTTCCTTTTGATCAATGGCTTGTTATTATTTTTTCCATGTTTCCTCTTTGTTATCTGGCTTATGAAATTTGTTTAGCTTTGTTTGCTGAAAGGATATGCTTGTTAAAGCTTGCCCTTGCCCTTGCTTGTAAGGGTTTATTTGATTTATTGTTGCTTACCGGATGTTCTTGAATGTTCAGTCTTTGGTTGATTGTGGGTTTCATTAAGGAATTTATTGGGCTTATGCCCTATATGTCATGTAAAGTTTATGTCATTGTGGTAGAGATGTCGAAGTGCTTCTTATGTGAGGTATCATGTCAAAGTGCTTATGCTGGTGTGTCGCTAACCATCTAGCGTTGTAAGTGTGTGTTGTAACATATAGTTGTTGAGGTCTATCTACCTCATACATGTTATAATCTTTATAAAACAGTGGACAGTCCACTATAAAACTGACTAACCTTGCAAAAAAAATCTTTTGGACTTTTGGATTTGAATTTAAAAATTATGAATTTGAAAATATAAATCTTAAACTTGAATATTGAAATTCAAAATTGAATAGTGAATCAAAATTTTTAAATTGAAGAGTTAATTTCAAATTATAAATTTTGAAAATTAAATTTCAAATATGAAAAGTGAATCTTTAATTTGAAATAATAAGATTTGAATTTTGAAATAACATTTTGAATTTTTATATGATAAAAATTTGCATTTGATTCATATTTGAAAATTTAAGTTTTTTTCCATAGCTTGACTATTTTAAATAGTAAAAAGTGCAATTGCCAACTTTCTTTAAAAAGGGGAAAAATCTGCATGGAATTTTAAATTTTGACAATATTATTTGGATACTTGAATTTTTGAAATTCATATTTTTAATTTGATATTTGAATTTTAAAAGTACGAATTTTGAATCTAAAACTAAAAATTTCTGAACGAACTTTCAAATCTTTTTCTTTGGGATCAAAAATTAAATTTTGATGCATTTGAGAATCTACATTGTGAATCCAAAAATATACAATTTAAAAATTGAAAACTTAAAGTTTAGAAGTTCCAATTTTGAATTTGAATTTTGAACTTGGAATTTGTAAGTAAGAGAATATAAAAATTTATGAAAAAAGCCAAAAAATTTAAAACGAAAACCATTTACCATGTAAACGGTAGACAAGTACGAGAAATTGTTTGAGATATTTGTGGTGAGGACAAAGGAAATAGTTTGAAGAGGTCCAAGGAAGACATGTTAAAGACAGTATTTTTAATATATCTTATTTTTTAACTTCATACTATTTGATTTTGTAAGTTTACAATAGATATAACGCCTAACGGTCGATTTCATTACAAACGCATAGCTCGAGATAGTTTTGAAGTTGATGCTTGATTATTTCAACATTGTAGAATTGAATTTATAAATTTATGAATTATAAAACGTATAAATATTTTATAAGTGATTTCAAGATGCCAAAATCCTTTTCATTCATGAAATATAAGAATAAAAAATGGACACTAGTGGTACACTAAGAACGTAGTTTGATTTAACATTATATTCTGAAAATGTTAAATATGATAAGCATCATTGTCCCAGTGGTTAAGTGGTTCGGCTTTAGTGCAGAAGGTCATAAGTTTGAAACTTGCGTAGCGTGATTCGAATACATATTGACATGTGGTTTGTGTTCTGTTATCCCAGTGACGTGTTGTATCTAAGTACCATTTCAAAAAAAATTAAATATGATAAGATATGCATTACATGATTTATAATTAGAAGTTCAAAAGGCCTACTAAACATAAATAGTTTTTCATAGTAGAATTAGTGTCCATGAAGACAAATAATATAAACCGAAAATATGCTATATACATGAAACATATAGAATTAAATAAGTAGAATATTAAATGTATAAACATAAAATAAATTCATAGAGAAATAAGAGTTTAAATAGATATATAATGATATTAAGAATATAAAAATATAAATATTCTAACTCATTATTTCATTTACGCACATCCAATTTTCTGATAAAAAATAAAAAGTCATTTTTATCGAAAACGTGATTCAAAGGCATTCAGTATACTAATATTTTTCAATAAATGCATTACAAAATATTGAACATAGTATAGAGAATGAGCATTCAACTACTATATTAACTCCATATTGTAAATATCGTACATGTCTCACGTAACCATAGGATGAACACTAAGTGAAATAACATTACATCTAGTCAAATTCATATTGGTTAAACACCTTCATAAATGTATGGCTGAACAAAAATCAATTCCGCTAAAGCCTTTAATACACATTGCAGTACTCGATTGTAGAAATACGAAAAATAGACTACTAAATAACAAACATATCTATGGCATCGGCAAATAAACAACCAGTGAGCCCAATTTACTAAAAAATTAAATACAGTAGTTAAATTAAATTAAATTAAATTAAATTAAATTAAATTAAATTAGTTCGTGATTTTGAGAAGCTCGAGTTTGGGAGAACTCATCCTATTTGTGGGAGAATTCTTACCTCTGTTAAGAAGTTTAGGCTGCGGTTGGTGTACCATTTTTAGTTTTGGGTTTTCTTTCATATAAAAATGCGCACAACGCACGCATATTGTTAAAAATGATCGAGTTAGAAAACAAAGTTAGCATACAAAATAGATAAAAAAGAAATTATTTTTCGTGTTTTGAAAAAGTAATGAAAGCACGAGGAACAATTGGTCGTTTCGTCATTCCTTAATCCCTTCCGTCATCCTCTCTATCTTCCTTTCACTCCTTCCGCCGTTCCTCCGCTCTTTTTCATATTTTGCAATTAAAGTTGAAAAGCCAAAACATAAAATATAACATAAACCAAATGGACTCTCAAAGTCCGTTGTTTCATTTGAGTTTTGTATTTAGCGTTTTCAATATTCATTGCAAAATATGGGAAGAGCGGATGAAAATATTTAAAATTTTAAGTTACTAAGTCGATGGTGGGGGATGACAGAGAGGATGGAGGGACGAAAAAGGGATGGAGGGACGACGGAAGGACGTAGGTATGAATCATTTTCTGGATTTTTGTGATTTTTCAAAACACAAAAAGTAAGAAAATTTTGTTTTCTATTTTGTATGTTAATTTCATTTTTCAATTCGATTGTTTTTCAAAAAATACATATGTTGTGTTTTTTTGTTTAGACGAAAACTCAAGATTAAAAATGGTAAAAAAAAAACTAAAAGGGATGAACCAAATTGGATCCTTTAACTTCCTCAGCCTTAACCCATTTATTTCAAGCTTTCATAATAATTTGCTTGTTACATTCAACCGCCAAGCTGTGAATTGTCATCCCTACAACGGCGAGTGGTATTCTTACAATATTCTTGGAAGTGAAGGATGAATCGAATCATATCCATCTAATATTAACATGTGGACTTTTCATGTGCCCCAACACTTAAAATGTTGTGGCTGAGAATTGACCAATGCAAAGGTACAGGCTTATGTTACAGAACACGGCCAGAATGCTTGAGAGTAAAATGAACATCTGAAAAGAAATACAAATTTGTTATAAATTCTAAACATTTTCGATCTTCGAAACTATTTTTTTCCTTTAACTTTGATTTGCTTTATCATACGTGATTATAAGCCTGAAATATAAAGTAATATGCAATACCGAAGATATGTTACCATAAGCTATATAAGATTTCTATCTATAAAGCCTATATTTAAATTCAAATGTATCACTACAAAAGAATTTTGGATTCCCTACGCCAGTTTGGCGTAGGCGCGGCGTAGGGAAAAGATTTTACCTACGTCATTCATATGCCAAAGAAGAGGTTGGAAAACAATGCGTCGTAAAAAAATCTCTACGGGTTCCCTACGCCTCCTTCCATACGCCTTCCCTACGCCGCATTCCATACGTCTTCCATACGCCGCCTTTCATACGCTTTCCCTACGCCGCATTCCATACGACTTCCCTACGCCTCATTTCATACGCATTCTCTACGCCTATTTACATACGCATTCTCTACGCCTAGCCTTCTTCCTTTTAAAGTACAGAAATCGGATTTTCCTTACGAGTTTCGTACGCCTTCCCTACGCCATCGTACACCAAAATTCAATATGATTCTATTGTATTTATCTTCATCTACCACAGATCATAATAGAATATAATAAAGCCGAATATCAGCAACAGAAAGCATTAAATATAATATATAACCACATGCAAAATCATAACAATATATATCATTACAAAACATTAATGTAGAATGCATATCATTGTCAAATTACCATAAAATTACTACAAACGTATTTTAAAAAATCATGTCCAACAATAAAATAAAGTTGCTACATAACTCAAACATAGTTGTTTCATCTAATTCAAACATCATACTATGTATCTTATAAAAATAGAATATCAAACCCACAGCCAAAACAAGACTAACTCACGAAGTATGTCATATCCTCGATCCTTGCTCCCGCCTCAATCCCCGTATAAACTCTTGCACATAATTCATCTCTTCCTGCATGAACGATAAATCCCTTGTAGTTTGTTAATGTACTGAACACTAGGATTAATATGGCACTAGAATTGATGATAATGTACTATTTAATGTTCTGATTAAATGCATGCCATGAACTTTAGCAATAGTGGCAAACAATAGTTAACCTGACCTATTTAAGCTAAAATACAAAAAAAAAAAAAATACTGTTGATCTAAAGAATGAACAAAATGGCTTTAAAAGTCATAAAATAGTCGTTTAAATAGTAAAAGGGTATTTTCAAACACCAAAGTAATCATTTAAAAACTTACAACAATTACCGATGAATTAAGAATATAAGACTTGCTATAAAAATAAGATTAGACTTCAAGAGATTGGGTCCAAATTCAAATCTTGGTTATGTTTTAGATCAGTTCTAACTAGGACGAAATGCGTAAAAAGAAGTAAATATATTTATATACAAGCAATTTAATTCTAGTTCCAAAAATAGTATGCAAAACAGTGTAAAAAATACTTACAATGGCAATAATAACAATTCATCTTGAAGCCGCCTACACACCACCGGTAACACCTGAACAACCCAAACAAAGCTTAACAAGTCACAAACCACAACCACATCAACCAGTCACTGTTTCCCCCTGACAAAGATTCCTTCCCCCCACTGCAATTCCACGTCCATCACCACTACTCCACCTCACAAACAAACATCCACCCAGCATCCTATTATATGCCTTCAACAATCCCGACTCCTTCACACTTCACCATACTTCATCATTTACTGCACAGTCCAACTGACAACTCCATGCAACTACAATCACACTCGAACCTCCTACATCATTGGAGCACCCTTCCTCCTCAATCAACAACTACCTGTATCAGCCTCAACTCCTCAATCAGCTAACCACGACACACAATCGTTCTTCAGCCTGCAACACCAAAATCCTACAGTACATCATCATCCCCGAACTGAACTCCGCTGCCAAATTCACATAAGTGCCTGTAACATCCCGCCTTTCGCATGCTTTAAATCGACACACGTGCCAATTCAAACCATACGGAAGGGCGGATTGTTATGGGGTAAATAAGAAAAATAGAGAATAAAAAACAACTAAACAAAATCTCACAGCGGAAGGTTAAAATATAATAATAATATACAGTTCATAAAACTGTTACAAAACATTTGATTATTCTTTATACAATAAATATCAGAGTTCACATACCAATAAATACCAATGCAGCGGAATACAATGTGTAGTGGAACCATATTATCTATAGTAATAATAATAAAATCTTCGTCTTCTTCCTCCGGAAATAAAATCTTCAATCTTAAAACGCTCGGACTGACCCGAGCGAATTTGGAAAGACAAAAACACTCGAGTCAGAACTAAAAGATCTTATGTGAGTTACAGTAACAGAAATAAATATGAGTGCAGTAACTCAAGAGATGCTCGGGATTTACACCTCCTAAGGATCCGTTAAACTATTTACTATATAGTATATTGCGCTATTATAATAGTGTCTAATTGTAAAATAAACTTACTTTTAAATAGCGTTAAGGCTTTACATTTTCCACCTTAACACATTTATATATTCTCATAGTCTATACAGTACCGTAATCTCCCCCGTACTGGGCGTCGTCAGAGGGCACTCCATATGTATGGTACAAAACCAAAATCGTATAAGGCGCGCTAGGGTTGGTGACATGGCACAACTAGGCAATGCCAGGGTAGATATACCAATTGCTATCCGGGCTGATGGAAACGCATAGCCGCAGCTACCGCCCACCTCGAACAAACTCCCCCAAAAATCAAAGTAAAAGTGGCCACTGAAACAATCCAAAGTCAAAGTATAATATCGAAGAGGAGTGTCCGATCAGAAGAATGACCTCATTGGCCCGAGAATCGCTCCTGTTTTAGCCACCTTATGTCAACTCACGGGAGTCGGGTCCACGTATTTACCTTGCAGGAAACGCCGCCACAAACCTACTTCATTCTGGAATCTCCACCACGTACACGGTTGTTAAAGTGGTTTTCGGAGCTAGTAGAGAGTATGACAACTTCCGATCCCGGTCTCTTCAACAACCAAACGTTATTATAACACCGCGGTCATTTAAAATAGTTATACTTTAAAACCAGAACAAAATCCATTTTAAACCCATATAAATACGATATCGTTTATATTTTTAAAACCCCAAATCAATACGATATCATTTAGACCCAAAATCATATAATGTCATTTTATTTTCCAATATATATTCTTTTCCAAAATCATAGGGATTTCAAAGTGAAATATTTAGAAATCACAACTCTTGTATATAATAATTCCAAATCATACTACCTTGAAAATCATAACTTCGAAACAAATTTCCATCTCTTAAATGGTTAAATATTAAATTACTTTATAAAACACAATAGCTTCTTTAGATTTCACAAATCAATTTCAAATATCGATTTAAACTTTCAAATACCATTTCAATTCTTATGTTTCAAAGCTTTAAATATTTCACCATTTCAAAACAAACTCATTTGACAATCCCATATATATTAAATTCAATTATTTATTATTTAGACTTGAAATATTTACTTAATGAATTCAATATAATTTAAGAAAAACCATTAACTTCATACAACTGGATCATCTTTCAATTTATTATATATTCATTTAAATCAACCTGATTTTCATTTAAATCACTTTACAAAAAAAATCAAGTTATAAAAATCATATCCTTTAAAAATTCTAAATTTTTATTAAATTTCAATTTAACTTAATATTCATCTTCCAAATCTTATTCTCATTTAAGTCATAAAAACTCCAGAAATTAAATTTTAATAAATTCTTGATCGTATTTGATCTTAAAAATCAAACTTTATTTTATACTTCAAATCAAATTTATACAAAGCTTAAAAACCGAAAATTTCTATATATATATATATAAATAACCAATTCAATATCCCATAAACCATATATATATATATATATATATATAGTTTTACAAAACCATAAAAACATTTCAATTTTTTATATATATATATATACCGCGGTGCCTGTATAAAATTTTCTACCCTATGGTCAAGTGGTACGGATGTTTATCATTTCAATCCGCAATTTAAAATATAAATGCGGTTGTTTATCATTTCAAACCGCAATCCCGAATGAAATAAAAATGCATAGCAACTTGCAATTAATAAAATTAATCATCCATTCATCCATCAAATCATACATCCATTTATCACAGCCATCATCCAATTTCAAACAATCATCAATATATAGCAGGTGATAAATAATGGTATCAATTATCAGTTTATACTCAAAATAAATTTAATAACTGTTAATTGGCAGTTTATATGCAAAAATAAACGTAAATTTAACTGGCAGTTAATATGAAATAAAAATTTAACATAACTATGACTGGCGGTTAATATGCAAATAAATAAATTCTAACTGTCAAATTTATGCAATAAATAAAATAAATTAACAGTTAAATTAAATAAATGCAATTTAACAGAGATAATGAATAAAACATGTCAAATAGTCATAAATAAATTTCTACTCATATCTAAAATTAATTTAACAGACATAAGAAGTTTTAGAAGTTGTGAGTGGGTTAAAACACTCACCTTTTGAATTTAAATTGGATTTAAATCCAATTTATACTCAAAAATTCGACCGTCTCCAAATCTTTCCAAACAAGCGTCAACAGATCTGGAAATTTATTACGATCTTAGCAAAAAAAAAAATTTCGCGTAAACCGGAGGTCGTATGAGAAAGCTATACGCATTAATGGTGATTGAAATTTCAAAAAAAGAAAAAATAAATTATATATCACATCATATATTTATTTAACTTGCAATGGAATATTTAGTATTGCGTACCTTTTTGCTTAGCCAGATTTGGATCTGGAACTACTTTCTCATTTTGTTTTGTTTCCTTGCTATCTTAATATTTTTTTATTTTATTTTTATAGAAAGTTTTGAAGAGAAGATTATATAAATATGGATTTGAAGAAAAAGACATGGAAAGAAGATAAGGTTTAAAAGAGAAAAAAAATTTAAAGAAGAAGAAGAACAACAACAAAAAAAGAAAAGGAAACTTTGATAAAGAAGAAGATTTGAAGAATAAGAAGAAGAAAGAGGAAAAAAAAACTTTGGAAAAAAAAAAAAGAGAAAGGAGATTTGAAGAAGAAACATGAAAAAGGAAGAAGGAAGGTGAAGAGTGACAAAAAATGAAGCTATAGAAGATGAAATTTTAAAGAAAATGAAATGAAGCTACAAGAATGAGGAATGAAACTAGTGAAAAGCTAAATATAAACAAAGTAGGAATTGAAATAAAGTAAAAATATGAACAACCCAATAAAAATGGTAGATATTAAAAGAGGTGAAAGAAAGAAATAAAAATATGAAAAGTATGTAACGTTCATGAAATGAAAAGGCTTTAGACCATGTAAATGGAAATGAGTAATGGAACAAATGAGGAAACAATTAAAAAACGTGTGACAATTATTAATTAGAAAGGGAATGAATGGACCAACTCTACTCTATAAACAAACTTTTAGAATTCAAATTTCAAAATATTTGTTCACCCAATTAATTTTTTTTAACCCCAAACATACCAAATTTGACACTCATTAAAGATTTAATTACCACAACATAACTAAATTTAAAAAGACCAATTTACATAACGGGGACAACGGATACATAAATAAAATATGAACCATGATTTAAAAATTCAAATTTAAAAATAACATTTTTTCTCGACACGTAATTATGAACTCAATTATTTAATTTATTTAAATTTCAAGGTTAGTAATAAAA
The DNA here is from genome assembly GCA_030765085.1 of Allium cepa. Classification (NCBI taxonomy): domain Eukaryota; kingdom Viridiplantae; phylum Streptophyta; class Magnoliopsida; order Asparagales; family Amaryllidaceae; genus Allium; species Allium cepa. The sequence continues at coordinate 1,010,773,886 of CM060945.1, read as the reverse complement.
TCACTTCCGTGCAACCTATGCCTACTATTTAACTACCGAAAAATGTTGTTTTAAAAATTCAGTTTTCTCTTTTTACAACGTTATATTTATATTCAGAATGGAAACGTTCACCTTATTTCCTCAACGTTCTTTTATTTTCCTTAAAATGCTTATTCGTTACTTGCAATTCATAAATGTAAACATTCTTATATTCTAAAATGATCAACTTATACAATATTAAATCCATTCTTATATTTCCAAATAATGTACGTTCATAATGAAAAAATTCTACATAAATTTTATTAATTGCACTTTGTTTCTTTTACTTTTTCAATTGAAAGATTTTAATAAATTTATTTCCAATTAATTTAATCTTCCACTTCAAAACAGACCCTAATTGATGAAATCAATTAAATAAATACGTGAACATTGTAATCCTTATTTATAGTCAAGCAAACATGTTTATAAAATTACAGTTTCCAACAAGCATTAAATTACATACTAAATAAATCTTTTTCTCTATTCAATTAAATAATCAAATGTTTATTCCATCTAACAATTTTAAGTAGAAGGATTCCATGTTGGTTTCAAAATATATTATTTTAATATCCTTGAATTTTAGTTTAATCTCTATAAACGAAATATTTAAACGTTAATTTCATTTATTTTGCAATACTTTAATTAAACTAAAATATCGTTTTCTAAACTTAAATCTATGCTCCCATTGATTCATTCAATTTGCACTTATTATGTATTATTTTAACAACTCATTTATAACTTTGAATCTATTCCCCAAATTTCATATTTCTATTGTTGTATACATTTGAATTCCATCCTACGTAATATTTCAAATAGTACGTCATTATCATTAATGTAATAAATATATTTTTAATTATTGCAATTGATTTTCCGTTGTAACTTAATATACTAAATAGGTGGTTAATCTTAAATACTTGTTCTCATTAACGATTTATTTCTACTTACAAATTAATGCAATTATTACCTATTTCCATCTTTATCTCCAATTTACGTAAAATGTGATATTCAAATTCGATAAATTTCAATAGATTCAAATTATCATATCTATGAAAAACATTTACGTTATTCTCCATTTATTACCTTAACTTATTCAATGTAACATTTAATTTATATTTATTGCAATGATTTCCAAATCAATTGAATTGAATTAAATATATATGTATCACTCATAATAACTTGTGGTCACAACTCTTGATCACCATTAATAAATTTATTATTTACAATCCAATAATCGCCATTCTAATATATATATATATATATACACACACACACACGAATTAACTAATTCAATATTTCCATTTCGTTTTCCTATCCTAAATTTATTACTAAGTGTATTTACTCCATTCCAACAAGTTGGAATTCCATTTTTACTATACAATCATTTCCCTATTCAGTTTTATTACTAACCCATCATCATTGCATTTATTGTCTTTTATTGATTTAATCAATTTACCCCATATTCCCTTAAATTCATACTAACGAAACATTCAATTCTATTTATCGCATAAACTCCATTTCATAAATCTACCTGCAATTTCTACCTAGAAATAAGGTTACATTTCCGTTGAAAATACATTTACATCTTACGTTACTACATTAATAATTAGTAACGTTTATATCATCAACCATCACTTATGAATAATTAGCGTTTCCTATTTATTTTGTTACATTCACTTATATTCACTTTATGAATAAATTGGTATTCCATTAACCTATTAATTACTAACTTTAATTATTGCAATTCATTTATCTAACATAAATTTTGAATCTATTTCCAAATTTTCATATTTCAATTAATTAACACCTTACAATAGTTTACAAATAAAAGGGATTGTACTAATTACATTATTTGTTTTCTTGCATTACTTTATTACCTCCGTTTATATTCAATTTCCGTAAATCAATATTTTATTCCATTGGCAAATTCAATACTTGCAAAATTTTCCACTATTACTATTAATTGCAATATATAATTTAATTTGTAAATTTTAATTACCCTTGATACATCAAATTTCAATATTTGCTTTCATATAAATTAATAAGATTTTTATTTCTTTATAAATTTAAAATAAAATCCTATTAATTTAATTCATTTTAAACATCGAATTTACACGGGTCGTTACACTGCCACTACATACCACCAACTCCCCAAAACAACAGACTCAGATTCACCAGTACATAATCAGCAACCGCAAACTCCACTACAACCGCGATTCATCAAAAACCCATGCGACCTCCAACCGAGAATTGCCTAAACCTAAACAATCGCTTGAAACACCTTGACCCGGCTGACCGCCTCCCTAAGTTCACAGATCTACAAATCACCTAATTGGAAATTCGCGATTACCAATCGCCTGAAACACCACTTTAGTCTCGAATGACTAGCGATTAGACGCTCACCCGAACCACGAATCGAAAATTCCATCCAAATCCAAACCAATCGCAACATCCCAAAATTGATTGCAACACTCCACGTTTTCTGTTTTGATTTCATGATTTCTTTTTGTTTTTATTTTCGTGTTTTCTAGAATGAAATCGATTTAAAACGGGAGGAGGAAGAGTTTGGGATTGATTGTAATTTAAGAGACGAATACTTTCCTGCGTTAGGGAGTGTAATCTGGAGCCAAAATTTCGATTCTTCCCGCCTACATTTCATTCCTTTGCCGCCAAGATTTAAGGAGCTACCGCCAAGTTTTTCAAGGAGTTAGCCCCAATAATTTATTATTATTTTTTAAATATTAAACATAACTATTAATCATAATTATAAAATATTAAATGCAAAATGTTACTTCTCAATTATTAATATTTCTTACTAATTATGAATTATTATTTTGAGATTAGCTTTTGTATGTTGTGTTGGATTTTTTTATTTTAAAACTTTTTTAATTTTTTTTATAAATAATTGTAAATTTATTTCAATATTTTTTTATTTTTGAATTTTATGAAAGTTACAAAATTTTATTTTTAAAGTTTATAAATATTAAATAATAAATATTACTTTAAAATTATTACTAATATCAATTATTATTTTTTAAATATAGTTTATTAAATTAATACAAATTATTTCATATTTCAAATTAATTATTATTATTTAATAGTAATCAATCTTTATTATTGCTTTTCTATTAATTATTGATTATTATATTTTTAATATAAATTATTAAATTTTAATATAATTAATATTAATTATTATTTCTCAGTTGTTATTATTATTATTTTAACGTTATTTTAGTTTCGAAAGTTAATACGATTTATTGAAAAAATAAATTATATATTTTTATAATATAATTTCAAGTTAAACTACAAAAGTTAATAATTGTCTGGCGTAGGTAAAGCGTAGAGAAATTTCAACCTTTGTCCTCCACATGCGTAGGGAATGCGTAGGGAGAACAATAAGGTGTATGGAATGGGTAGGCAATTCCCTACACATTCCCTACGCTGTGGTCAATTGTTGGAGAACCTGGTGCGCGTAGGAGATGTGTAGGGAATTCTCTACGCCGTCCCCCTTCCCTATGTTTCCACGTTTTCCTTACGCCGCGCCTACGCGGCGTAGGGATGGCGTAGGGAATTCTGTGTTGGAAAACAGCCCTCTTTTTTGTAGTGTATGTTTTTGAGACCGTCAATCAAACCGTCGTGTTCCAAAGTCTAAGGTTTTGAAAATTAAATCGATCAAACCATCAAAACCGTGTTAATCTGAATGGTAATTTTATATGGTTAGCTTGCATTTAATTTAATTAAAATTGATATATTTGCTGAAGAAATAAAATTATATTTTATAGTATAACAATAGCACACAAAAACATATCACCGTTTAAAATGTAAGTTGTTTAGCACCACACATCCATATTTTATAATATAGCATATACTAAAATAGAAACAAAGTCTAGTGAAAAATCCTACATTTGTCTCTCTTGCTTCTTCTTGCATGAACCCATCATCATAAGCTCTCCAATCATTCCCTTCTCATAGTTTGAAATGTGATATTTGCTTGAATTCCATGTATATCTCCTCTCCATGCCTCGAATCGGTTTGCAAAGCCGCGATTTTTAGGTTCGAATGCGGTCAAAGAGCAATTGAGATTTTAATGAGCTCTCGATCATGGTGGCTAGTGGTCGACGGTTAACCGCGGTCGACGGTTGGTCAGGTTCGGTTATCAAAACTATGCTCAAAGGTCTGAAAGGTAAAGAAGTGAAACAAAGTAAATAGCATTTATACATAAAGCCTAAATTTTGTATAGATTATATATATGAAATTTGTGTTATGTGTTCTTTACTAACTTGTAAAAAGCTTAATTATATCATGAGCTTCAGCTTTGAGAAGGTTACAATTATTGCAAATATTAGTATGTGAAAAGATATTTTCAAGAACAATTTTTTCACGTTAAGCTATTGTGTGACAACTTAATGTCTTGGCAGATTAAGTTGAATTTAAAACCTTTATACGAGGAAATATAGACAAAGTCGAGATATTGAAGTATAACATTCATAATTAAAGAAATAAGATTAACTTACATGTGGTTCGTTAGAAAAGTGATACTTAAGAATGAACTGGCCATTAAGGTAACAATCAGCGAAAGAGCCAAAAAGAGGAAGAGACAAATCTGTATGGGTGCGACATCGCTTAATAGTTAAACAATCCAAATCATCTATGTTTAGAGAATGCAAGATGAGATTTCAAAGAAGTTTATAAAGCAGTCAAGATAACTTTCTGAAACAACTGATTATATACTGTGTGCTACTAATTACTAAAACAAACTAAAGTAGATTTCAGTAAACATAGTAGTACACTATATAATGAGCCCCATGTTACACACGGTTATACGTTGATAATATTTTTTTATTATTGTGCATAGCATATGCATTTTTTAGTATACCTTCATCAGAAACGTAAATTAAGTAAGCTAACAGTAACAAATACAAGGTTTAGAATGCTATGCTTGAGTGGTACATCTTTGTCTGTCATTACATTATAAGTTCCATAATCTAGAGATGGAGCATGGTTATTTTTAACCAACTTTAATAAACCGTGGGACTAATCAACAACATGCATGTGATAACAAGAAGAATAACATATACATGATATACGTATGATTTTAAAAGGTGTGTGCGCACACATGGAGAAAATTATGAGATATCAAGCTAATAGTTGTAAACTCCAAGGTAGTATGCTTATTGTACGCATATGAATGCATGTAAGCACATACGATGTTGCGAAAGCATGCATATGTATATATACATATATATATACATATATATAATCAATTTGAAAACCTAGAGAAACTGAAATTTAAAAATCATGATGAAATAAAAGTAGATTGACCTTGTTGCTATCTAGAAATCAACCACATAACATTTTACATCACTATGATACTATTTCTCATTCAAAATGAGCTATCAAATAATATTTGTTTTAACCATCGGTTATGAATTTAGTTTCAAATGAGCTAGAAGTTTCAAGAAAATGAAAATTTTGCGTGATCGTTATAACAAATGAACTATATACGGAAAAAAATTTACAATAACTTCAAACATAAATGTATTTTGATGGGATAGAAGAGAGGATTTTTAGATCCTTAATACACACACTTATATGTATGTATGCATGTGTGTGTTTTTATACACACACCCGTGTGTGTTGAACCGAAAGATGGCCTACGTCAAAAATAAAGAATGCAGAAATTTTATAGTGGTTTGGCAAATTCTATGGCCTACGTCCACTTTAATCTGATTTGATTCGGATTAGTCACAAGTACGAGAGCTTTACAAGTGACTTCGGATCCAAACAGCAAGTAACGGCCCTTAGTGACCAAGGGTCAGTGGAGAAGAAGATATGAAGAATATGAAGGTCCCAAAGTCCTTTTTAAATTTCCATAGTGCTGCCATTTAGAGTAGAATCATCCACCATAGTCCCCAGATCGTAAAAAACTGGGTATGATTTCATATCCAAGAAAGCAGGAGGGAAGAAAAAGTCTTCTCGAAGACTAAAATCAGGTCGGTATTGACCACGATAATGGCTGGTACCGACCACAATGGTCGTCAATATATTATGTAGGAATTCATATTTCCTCTTGTTCACATCCATATCTTTAAATCTTTAAGCTTCTTTCACAATTTCGCCCATCAAATCTTGGTGAAGCGAATATGACTTGCCTTCTATGGAACCGGTCCTCCTCTCTAAAGCTTTAGATTTCTAATGAGATCTCTTAAGTACAACTGACTTATCACATTACTCCATTCCTTGAACACATGACATACTTCTAATGAGATGAGAATATTCCACAAACAAATTATCTCGATAGTGAGAAATTTATTGGTCGGTACGACCACATGCATTTTCACCCCTTGAGTTGAGATTTTAGAACCACTTTCCATAGCTATTCCAAGCTAGCTTCCAAGATTTCGAACCATTTCACCTTCATCCCGACGTCCGGATTTACTTAGAAGTTGCTTGGTCTAAATATTGGATAACACTTGCCCCCTTCTAGTATTCTTTTGTGAAGTAAAGCATGGTTTAATCATGGCAAACAACATAGCCTTAGTTGTCCAGGGGTTTTCAAGTAGCCAACAGCCATCTTTGAAGCGTAGTATTTGTAATGACCCAGATTTTACGTATTGAAATATCGTAAAATATTTTTTTATTCATATGAGGCCGTATGACTCTATAATTTTAGGATATGACTCTTACGGACATTCTACACACCTATGATTTTTTTTTCGAATTTCTATGTGACCATTTTGACCTAGAAAACCTTGTTTGGGCTACAACTTTTGATAAGAGTCGATTTAGGGTTCAAACCAATTCCATTACTTCAGGATGATGGTTTTTCATTCCGTAGAGTGGTCATAATAGAAAAAAGACTAACGGTTGGAAAGTTATGGATGTTTTAAGTTTAGACAGTTATTGGCCAGCATAGTGTGTAATTAATTAAGCTCATATGTAGGTCCGTTAGTCTAATTCAAGATTAGCTTAAATAGGGAGCATTAGGGGTAAAATAAAAAACTTCCCTCTTTTTCAAATCAAATATAAACCTCCATTAACTCTAGATTCATCCAAAATCAAATAAGTTACTCTCTAAATCTAGCTAAATCATTAATTGGAGAGAAGATCATCCATTAAAAGATACAGATCATCATTTTGGTTTATTTGTATTTCTTTTTATTGTGTGTCCACATTGGAATTAGGCGAGAATTGGTTAATTTTGATAATTGATGAGTGGTTTATGCCGTCTCACTATTTTATGCATGTTTATATGGCAGAATTACATGATTTTTGGCCTTAAAACCTTTTCTAACTTTAATTACATGTTATCATATGCTTATGACCTAAAATTGTGAATCTTTGAAATGTTTTTCAAAAATTATTTAGCGATTCACCTTATTCATATTCATATGTGCATGTTATATGTTGATTTAGATTAGAATTGGATTGTTTATCACATTCTTGTTTGTTGCTTGTATGAATTGATGTATATGCACGTTATTCTGTGCTTATATGTTGTGCTTTGATTTTGTTTGCTAATGTCTTCGATGCTTAGGAAGATAAGTTGGTGAATTTGGCAAATAGAAGCAAAAGAGGTTGGAATTGGATAGAATTTGGAGGAGAGGTTCTAGAGTATGGAGGAAGCCTGTAGCTCATGTCGCATGTCCTAATTCCCTAAGTAGACAACTCGGTACCGAGTTGTTCATGTCGGCACTGAGTTATCTATTTTGGTCCAATAGGTCAGTGATTATAGGGGGTCTTTAGAGCATAGATAGTAGAGGTGGAATAGGGCAAGATGCAGGAGATTGGCTTAGTGTTGGATGTTATACCAACTTGTTTTCTAGGACTTGAAGAGGGAGGCTTTAGCATGAGACTGAGTTATTTTGATGAATAGGTTGGGGTTTAAAGTGCTTAGGAATGTAGTGCTGGAAACAACCAAAGAGTGTTTAGCCCGGAACTCATTAGTTTGGCCCCGAACTCATTGACCCTGACTTTTCCCCTTTCCGCTCTATTTCAAACTTCAAGGTGTGCTTCTACCTTGGGTTTGTGAGGTCATGAATGATGTCGAGGCTAATGTTGTGTACTTGTAGATGTTTATCTATTAGCTTTAACCACTACTCATTATAGGGCATGCAGCTAAACTGATTTGTCTTGAAATAGCTCGGGTTGTTCATGGGGATGGCATCAACTCTAGATTTATATCCAAGTTCTAAATTTTTGGAAATGTTTGGTGTTCGCTCTATGATTTAACACCTTGTTCCTCGAATTCTTTCTTAATAAGCTTTGACTTGATCACATGTAAAAAGTCTCCATTTGATAAGATGACATAAACAACTTCTATTGAGCTTTGGTCGAGTGGGAATCGATGACTTAACTTCGACGAAAAGGTTCTAAGGAAAGGTCACAATGAATGCACTTTGACACTCGAATAGACTATACTAGTTAATATTCCAAATCACAACACGGTCTTATTTTCCTCCAAAGAAGGCTCCTTGTCGCTTTATACAACGGTTCTGTTACCATTTCCTCTACTATAAGGGTCAGATCCGATACATAGTTCCATCATGCGATAGAGCTTATTTGCCAGCATGAGTGGTCCATCTACACAAAGTGATCCATACACCGTGCAATGGACATAGGATGCACACTGTATAGATTGACACTTTACACTGCCCCGTTCGATGTCCAGAATCTGATTGGTCAACACATTTCGACATCCATGGATTCTACTCATTAGCTACACGAGTTTTAAAAAAAGTAAATTTCAAAATAAAACATACCTGACCATGTTCGCTATCAAGCTTTTAGGTTCAGAATGATTCTACGGTCTCCTCATTCTGTAGTCTGGTTTGATCTTCAACTCCTCCTGAAGTTAGCTCTTATACCACTCAGGCCTCTATGCCTACAACTACCTCCAGAGAAAGACGTTCAATAATTGTTGAACTCTAATGGTAAATCGTTCTAGATCCTCCTATTCAAAATCGGCCTCCATGGTTGAATGAGTAGCGTGCCTTGAGAGTCTTAGACAAACCTCTGGATTAGATGCTATCTTTGTTAAATGTGGAATCACTCCAAACCATCTGCTTCCCTTATAGAATACCAAAGAGCAATGTCCTACTACCAATGATTGATCAACAAGCATATGATCCACCCTAAGGATACACGGCTTGCAATAAATATATGTACTTAGCAGAATCGTTCCGCCTTTCAATGAATTTATCAAATTCTTTCTACAAGAGCTCGGGCTGGCTATGACTCAAGTGCATCCCAAAGGATATGCTCTACTCAATTCTCTATACATCCTTTTCATGATGAGATTGAATCATTCCTCAAACTTCGGGGAGCTATCATATCTTCTACGCCTCAAGAATAGAGCAGACTAGCCTTCTCTATAGGTCATCGAAGCTTGGAACCACTGTAAAGTTAATGAGGTGCTTCATAATAAGCATAGCTATATCAAAAGCGAATACTTCTTCGTTCTCTATCCTTATAGCTTCGATCGCCTTTGCCTATCTAGGAATAGGTCACTTATTTTATTATCTTCCTTTCATTCACATTCTCCTTATCCAAATTTTTGAATCCTTTTTCGTGCTTCTAATATACATTCTCGTTAGGATTACAATAGCGCATATACCATTACTCTAGCGCTCCTAGAGGAATTTGATCACAAGTCTCGCACCACCTCTTACTTGCTATCCAATGAAAGCTTTGCCGGTATGACCTATATCCCAACAGATATGTCATTCCTCTTCTACTTTTATCCAAAAAATCTCTAGAAACTGCCAGGCCTTTTGCACCCGTCCATGATTTCAATGATGATAATCAAGAAAATGATGTAGATCAAGGAAATAAAGTGAAAATCAACAATGGAGAGGGTGGTGGAAGAGAATGTGGTAAGCGAAGGAGATGAAGAAAGCGAAGGAGAAGAAAAAAAAGGAGAAGATGGAAGAGAAAGATAAGAAGAAGGAGGAGAAGAGGAAGAAAGAGAAGGAGAGGAAGAGAGAGAAAGTAGAAGAGGAGGATGCGGGGGACGACGACGGAGACTATGGTTTCAACGAGAACAAATCATATAGGAAAACAACCCCCAAAGATGATACGGTTCATGCTCTTTCTCATCCGACACGGTTGGTTATCAAGTCTTCACTACAAGATCCTGTTCTATATCTATAGCCAATTGGTGAGGTTACACGGCCTGTAGGATCATAGAAGAAAATCTTCAGCTTGTTGAGTACCGATGTTCTCTTGACCTTCGATGTTGAAGGTGTAACCATCGAAAATATCTTGAACGAGCATTCCGGTGACTTCACATTCCCATTAAGGTCAAAATCCCATCTTTGCAACTCTCTGAGCACCATCCATAGTGTACTTATGGAAATGTCAACACTTCACACAATTCTAGGAACACGAACACTAACACTCTGCATTCTCCTTTAATAGTGCATTTGTTCTGATACACATGTCTTCTTTTCAGGTATAATGGTAAGAGATCGCATGAACTATCTTCATTTGGGCAATAGCCAACACCGCTCTTCGACTCCTGACCTCTACATACATCGCTCTAGCTTACACCAAGAGTTAGCTGGTGAGAGAAGAAGAAGGAAAGATGAAGAATATTGATATGAAGAGGGGAGAAGGAGGCATCAAACAGAATAAAACGAGCATGATGATGCAGAAAAGTGGCTACACGATGCCCATGATGATTTCGAATGCATCATTCTGCTTCTCAACCACACTCTCTATCCCAGGTTCTCTAGTAGCAACCTCTACTAACTCAGCCTCTGACTACTACTATCTCGAGCTCCCATAAATCCAAAGAAGATGCAATTCACATTACTCTAACTTCGCCCTCTCTATGTCCGTCCATGGCTATTATGCTAGGATGCAGGCTGCTTTTGCTGATTATTGCCTAGCGAGGGTCAAGTTTGACTACAATGTCAAAGATGTTTCTCGCCAGGAGGCCGACTAAATAGTATATTAATTATTTGAGTAGAAAAAACTCACCAAAGCCCTTTTCGACATTAATAGAAACAATCAAACTAAGGTTAGTTGTTCGAAATCGAGAGGAGAGATCATGAAAGGATGGTAGGAGGCTATAAAACAGAATTGGCTAGCATAACTAAAGAGATAGATGAAATATAAAATCCACCAAGCTTGTGAAAGAGTTGAATGAGGAGATGTCTAAAGTTCGTACTCAAGCCCCAACATAATGAGCAATCAAATTAAAGTAGCCCATCTAGAGAACGCCGAGCTTAATATGCAAATCAAGACCAATGATGAGAAATCATAGGCCAAGGAATTAGAGTTGAGAGCACTTCGCGCTGACGTTGATGGCCTCAAGGCTAGTTTAAAAGATGAAATTAACGCTAAGTCCCAAGTTTAGAATGACCTTGCCATGGTTGCTAATGAAACCACAGAGCTAAGGCCCAGTTTACCAAGAATACTGAGGAGATGAATGCTACTCTCTAGTGGTTTTTTGCTAAATTCATCGAAAAAAAGATCTTGAAATGGCTACGGGATAGCTATTTCATCACATTGGTAGATGCCCAGGAGAAAATATTTCATTGAGAAGCCAGGGCCAATGGAGGCTTAACTGAAGAAGAACCGAAGGCAAAGCTCTTGGAAGAGGAAGATATTGCATTCTTGGAGGAGGGTAAAGCCATTCTAATTGACTAGGATGCAGCTGTGGAGAGAGCAGCTATTAAGGCTCCTGCCGATTCCACTGCATTGGTTTAGGAAGAATCGTCCACTCAAAAATCCAGGGCCTACCCTGAAATCCATATCTCTACTGCAACAACCGCTAATGAGACTTACATTGCTCTTCCTCTCCTTCAGCCTGCTCAATCGGTCATCAAAGAGGGTAAATCGCCAAATTCCAACTGAAGGAACTTCACCTGGAGAAGTCATTTCTCTCATTTCTCAATGTTCAAGAAGCTTCAGTTCTCACTTGAGGCAATCTCTAACCATTACTTCACTGTTTGTCAAATTATAGGTCAACTATCACTTCCGCCTCTGCCACTAGCAACTCAAGGCATGGATTCTAGCGCTATCTCTACCACGTCAACCTCTATTACTACAGAGCTAGTCATTTTGAATTTCCCTTCAAGCTTTGGCCTAGTCTAGATCATAGAAAACAGCGGCATTGGAAGGGTTAGAGGACTTTTATAAAACCCCACCTCTATACAAATACTACCGTAAAGTATTACTAGGTAATATCATCTGATAATACAGAGAATGAGGTGATATTCTGGTTCATACCGTGCAGTTAAAGCCCCGCTAAAGCCCTATAAAATCTTCGCTATAGCACATAGTACTCTTCGACCGCTACGCTATTTCAATTTAGCACCATTAAGTAGTGGATCCTATTTAAGCCCTACTATTTTCCACTACACCTGCTAAATTAAGGCTTTTTAGCACCGGCTTTAGCAACATTAAATTCAAAGGTTAATTTGACTAGTTCGCTTTTAAACTAAATTAATAGAGTTAGGGTAAAGACCTAATTTTAAGGCATAAGTGCTCGATATATGTTAGAAATCTATATTGCAGTCAACAAATTTAGTCTGCATAAATCAGGATATTCATCAGTTTTGTTATATAAGTTTAAACAATATTTCCTTTTCCTACACAAATGATGTGTGAATGAGAATAAATTAACTTAAAATATTTGGTTTTATATCTGATAAAGCATTTTTCACCTCCGCTATATCCCTGCTTTATCCATGCTATAACTTTTTGCACCTCCACCGCTAAGCGCTTTAACTGCATGGGGCACGTATTCAAAAATCGAAAAACAACTCACCTACGCATCATTATTGGCACAAAGCAATAAATATGTGTGCCTCTAGGATAAAACAATACATAATATAAAATAAATCAAAGAGAGCATAGAGTCATCAATGCACATATAATATAAAATACACAAGTGGGTCTACGAAACTAGTCAAATGCCCATTATCATCAAAAAATACATAGCAAATCCAAGTATACATCTCCAACAACATATGTACACATGTAGCTATAAATATACAAAATGATCGTTAACTCTACAAGGTATATAACTATCCTCCTCCATGTTGAACAATCAAAAGCTGGTCATCTCATCCCTGAACTGTAATGTCTCGGACTGACCTATGTATTATATAAATAACATAAGGGTTCGACTATGTTTAGAATTTAGATGTCAAGTATCTTACAACGTAACACATGATAATCACATGTATAAGTGTATATCTCAAACCACACTACCAATCAATAACCACAACTTAGTGGGTGAATCAAACAAATATCCAACCATCAATTAACACAACTATAAAATAAAAGGGAATCAACTATCAACAAGAACACAATAAAGTGAGGTGCTATAAGTATGGTATTGTATGTCTATATATCTCAAATCACATATTCCAATCGAGAGCTCATAGCACACAACATGCTCCAGTGGGTTAAGAGGTCCTTACCCCTAAATGGATGTCTAGAAGCAGTATCTAAATATATAGTCATATAATCTCACATATTCCAAATTGGAGCCTTATAGCACTCAGCATGCTCTAAGGGAAAGCACACCATAGTCTTGGTCACTTCCGGCCATCATGACTCCATTTCCATTTATACACTATGGTCACAAGCCTGCTGCCCAATGGTAATAGACTATTTGGCTAGTGTGGCATCGAGGTATATCATCACATAATTCTATATATTAGCACACAACACATACAATAAGGTGATGCCACGGACCTAAGGTCCGATCCCACGATCAGCCAACTAGGATGGACTCTAGTCTCTCTAGATACACACAACAGAAACTTCCTCTAGACACAAATCCATAAAATAAGAGTGTCCCTCACATACAAAAGTAACTAAACAAATATCAACACATGTGCCCTCATACCATCCTGTATTAATCGCTCGTTTACTCAATGCTCGTGAACTATACTCCCTACCTATAATAATAATATGTACCATAAGTCAAACAGGCTCCTCGGTAGCAATCTACGACAGCTCAGCCTTTGAATACCACTATATTGAGCTCCCATAAATCCAAAGAAGGTGCAATTCACATAGCTCTACCTCTGACCTTTCTAGGCCTTTCCACAACTATCAATGCTAGGATGAAGGCTGCTTTGCTTGATTATTACCTGGCAGGGGTCAAGTTTGACTGCAATGTCAAAGACATTTCTCGCTAGGAGGACAGTCATAGGCTTGCAGGAGTTAAGGAAATCATAGATCAATTCTTTGAGTTGAAGAAACTCACTAAATTCCTCTTTGACATTAATAGAAACAATCAAACTAAGGTCAGTTATTCAAGATCGGAAGGAGAGATCATGATAGGATAGTCAGATGCTATAAAACTGAACCGGCCAGCATAACCAAAGAGACGAAGATATAAAATCCACCAAGCTTGCGAAAGAGTTGAATGGGGAGATGTCTAAATTCCATACTCAAGCCACTAACATAATGTGAAATTAAATTAAAGTTGCCCATCAAGAGAACGCCGAGCTTATGATGCAAATTGTTAGCGTGAAAAATGGCACCAACACCCAAACAGTATGAAAACATCATAAATCCAATAACCAACTCCAAACGGGATGAAGTAGAGAATTGTAGGATCGATTTCACCCTAAGGGGGGTGAATAGGGTGATGGTATTAATTATAAAAATTAATTACGGAAGCTTATAAAATGATTTGAACACAGAACACAGAAGAATAGCAGCACAGAAAAATAGCAGAATAATAAAATGCAGAAATAGAACGACACAGAATTTACCCAGCTTCGGCAAAACCCTGCCTACGTGCTGCCCCCAAGGTTTCTACTAGAAATTAGATAGTTAGACGCTTACACACGTAAACTCGCGACACCCCCTATTGACTAAATCTAACGTTATGCTCAAAACCCTGCCACAATTCAGCCATCGAGTTGTGAATTCTCAAACTACGCCACGTAGTTTGTCCCCTAGTCACACGACTTGAAATTTAAATGGTTTAAAAAGAAAATACAAATTAAAAACAATTTATAAACAAAAAAAAACCCTTAAAAAACAACAGCCCTTATAAAATAGCCGGCCCTTTTCTCTTTTTATAATTTTGAGTTTGGCCCGTTGTTTTTTTGAGATAGCGGCGGCTCTCTTCTCGTCTTTGCAAATTAGGGCTTCGTCCCTTCGATCCAATTTAGGGTTTTGAAACAGAAGCTGCCGATAGTTGATCGAGCGTATGACTGATTCTGGTCCTCTCTTTGTCGATCGTCTATTTCTTTGAGTTGCTCACTACTGCTTTTATTTGATCGAGTTCGTCTACGATTTCGGTAAGTACTTTATTCCTTTTGCTTTGTTGGTTTTGGCTTGTTTGAACTCGATGCTGAAATTGCCGATGACGATTTCTTTATATAGGGTTTGTAACCCTAGATTTGCGTTCGTACAAATACATTTGAATTTGTCAATTTCATTTGATCGGCCGTTCGATTTCACTTTGATGCTGATGATTTTCCTGACTTCTTCTATTTACTTGAATAATCACGGTGTTGATATTGACTTGGTTTGATACCTTTATTCCCAAGGTTCTGACTTGGTCATTACGGTTTAATGTTCATCTGACTTCGGCCTTGATTTGTTCAACTTGAAATTGATTTGTGAATTCATGTGCTTGCTCAATAGCTCACGGTTTTGCACTGCAGTTGTCTTCGACTGCAAACTTGATTTTGATAAAGTTACGGCTTCGACTTTGGTTACTCTGTTGCTTCATCATGTATACACTTGATAATTGTTTTGTATTGCACTGCATCACCACTGTTGCAAGTGTTCTTTGTTTTCAGTAACTCCGGTCAGTAGCTTATGGCTTGAATGAATCTTTACTGACTTGTACATTTGAGTCTTTACTATCTGTACTCGATAATGCTGCATATATGTATCGTGTCTTCATCACTGATTTGGTTTGAAACTACCCGCGGCCTTATTTTTTGGTTCGAGACTTCATGTAATTGTTTTGGTGAATTCACTTGATACTGTCACATGCTACTTGGTCACTGTTGCATAAATGTTGAACTCATTCCTCCACTGTGGCCTTCGACTTTACATTTTCTGGACGTGAATTTGTAGTCTTTATATTGTCACTGTAATGTATCTTCAACCTGATAGCACTTGCTTTGATTCGATATGATAATTGTCACTTCTTGTATCATTCAGGCAGCTTGCATATTGGTCTCTGATTCATTGTTGTTTCCCTTTGTATATTTTGATTGCCATATCCTGTGCACTGATATCTGTAGCTTGCATGAAGCATTTTTTTGTTTCATATGTTTTGGTTGTTGACTTGACTTGATGCTAGTTTGAGGCTGTGCTTGCATGTGAGTTGTATTCATGTGTGATCATCCTGTATGTTCATTTGTAATTGACTAACTGCCGTGGAGTTTCAGACCATATGTGTGGAGGCTGCTCTTGTTCATTCCACTGGTATCACTGGTGCATCACTTGACTTGTGCATATGCATCTATGTTGAGTTGAGTTTTGTAATTGTAGTCTTTGTACCATGCTTGTTGTGAGTTTTAAGTTGAGATAGTCATGTGTACTTTCTGGTTTTGGTTTCTTGATGCGATTATGCACTGACCATGTGGTCTTACCATTTTATTGAGCTTGTATACTTACATTGCACCTGAGTTGAATCGAGCTCGTAGATCGGATTCGACCTTGTGCTGAAAGTTGTGACTTTATTTTTGTTGCATTTGAGTTGAACCCGGCTTTTCATTTGGGTTTGACCTGTGCTCACCTGTCCCTGTAAATCAATCAAGTGTATATTTCGATGTGCACGGCCTTGTGGCATATACAGTGATACTCTGTGAATGTCACAAGTTGTTCGTGTATGATAAATTCAAATTTAAATGACGACGAACAACCCAAATAACTAAGGCAAATAATATTTTCAAAATCCATATTTTATTTTATATTGAAACAATATTTCTTTTTCAATTTTACTGCATTATTGGATATTTTTGCAGATTGCTCTGATGCTGGATTCTAACTGGAATGAAGTTGAAGATGAACTACGAGTGTGAGTGATATGTAGTGAGGAATTTATGTAAGTTGAATTGTGATGTAATCAGAAATTGTATTGTAATTGAAATTGTATATGTATAGTGAGATCTTGAATTTGTACTATTCAAAAATTGTAATAAATATTTGTTTGAATAAAAATTCCGTTTGAATTCAAATTCTGTGTTATTTAATTTTATTCAGCAAATATTTATTTAATCTGTGAAAAATGAAATAGTACATTACCAAATACATTTACAAGAATATATATATTTATATGTTTATTATCATAAATAAAAAATCATATAATCGCATATTCTACAATCTCCCCCTTTTGATGATAACAAACATATATTTAAGATTTTGAATATGTTAAATGTATTTGATCATTGATATGCTCTAATTGCTCCCCCCATTTAAATGTTTCCTCTCTACACAAAGCTCCCCCTACATATATGCATACAAATAAAAATATGCAAATGAGCCTAGATGCAAATAGAAAATTATCTGACCTTTGCTTAATGTTATTTGACAAAATCTTAACTTTTCTCTCCCCCTTTTGTTATCAGCAAAAGAATAATAGTGTTAGAGAAAATAGAGATAAGGTGATCGATATTAATCCAACATTAAAACTCAACTGAATATAAATATTAAATTTCAATAAAAAATCAAACAAAAATCATAAATATTTTGTTAGGCGCATATTCCACTTTTAGAATGATGGGAATGATGTTATCATATAAAACGATACAGTTGTGTCTATTTGTGGTAAGCTATATCAGGAATTTGAATATCTAATAATCATGCATAACTGTTAGGACTTTTAAATGAGATTAGTAGTATTTTAATTTTATTTTAAAAAAAATGAGTTCAAGTATCTTCTAACCATGCATAACCGTGAGAACTTTTAAATGGGATTAGAATCAACTTGTTTATTTTAAAAATCAACTTTTGATATGCATTCCATACATGCATAACCACGAGGACTTTTAAATGAGCATGGAAGCACATAACAAATTCCAAGTAATTCTCCTATGCATAACCGTGAGGACTTTTAGATGAGAGTGAATACTTCGGTATTGTTTTTTATTATTATTTTTTTACTATATAATTTTTTTAAAAAAAATGTAAAAATGAAAAAACGAACGATTCATGTTTAAAGTACCACATATTGACAAACTATATAGAATTTTGATGAGTGATGGTCGTTAGAAATATGATAGAGATAGAGATGGTCATGGAATTTTTACCAACAAAAAGTTTTATAACTCTTGTTTAAATTTCTAAAGACATTTACTAATTATACCGTCTCGAGTCATAATATATAGTAAATATCAACACTCATCACTTTTTCAGTCACTATTCATCTTTTCGATAATCATTAGGGAGTCAGATTAGTCAAAATAATCATTTAAAATCAAATTCAAAAATAATTATGAAATCAATTTTTAAAAATGACTAATCTGAAAATATGGTCAAAAAATGATTTTCTCGAGGGGGTTATATGAGAAAAATTTCTGCTATTTGAAAATTATTTGAAATGAAAAATATGCAGATATTTTCTTTGAAAAACGATGCAGTTGCTAAATGTCTCAAAAATCACGTTCAACTAGTAATTTTTCTATCAACTAGATTACCAGTGTAATCTGCATCTGAATTTCTCTTTCACTCAAAATCATCATTAATTGAATTTGATCGACCAAACCATGAAGTGTGCATCAAAATTTCAAACTCAATTTTAACAGCAATTCAATGACATTCTCTTGAATTTGAATTGAAGCCGTGTTAATAATCAAGCCGTGAATATAGAGTTAGCCGTGTTATAACCAAATGTATTATCCAACAAAACACTATTTTTAATCCAAACTAATATATATGAAGTAATTCAAAGAATCTAGAGAATTTTATAGTGTTTTTGGCATAAGAATATAATTTGGCGAACTATGTTGAATAAGTCAGAGTCAAAATCATCATTTTTTCATCATCTCATTATTGGCTGATTTAATTCAGAATATGATGCAGATTATCACATTTAATATATTGTTCAAATAAATATACCATTACCTGTTTTACCTTTTACGATATTTTTTGTTGTTGTCCATGGTGATTCTGTCACCTTTATACTAGCTAAGGAACTTTGCTTTGTTGCTCGGTGTGCTCTCGGAACAGCCAGAATCCAAGTAGCACTATTGTTGTTCCTTAGCCTGCCACCACACCTGCACGGAAAAAGATTTATGTGATCTATTTGTTTTTATATGTCCATGGTTGTTAGTGGCAGAAAATTTTGAAAAACAATTTTGTGAAGACCCAAAACTATTTATAATTGTTCCCTTCTGCACCCAAATTTGTTTACTTTGAGAGATTTTATATTTGTGCCTTTTGGAACCCAAATTGGTATAGTGTTCATATGTTTGGGTCTATACCAACAATTATTGTGATTGTGTCCATATTTTATACAAATTGTGCACATTGAATTTTCTTGATTAATCTTGTTTTCAACAATTTTAGATTGATTATATCCAAGTCCTTTTCTAACCGTATTAACAGTTTGCTTTCCTAATAGCATATTCAACGATTTTTCACTTTTTGAAAATTTATCTAAAGTCGTTGACAAACGTTGGACTTGTGTTTTGAGAGATTCATTTTCGTTTAACAATTGTGTGCACTTTTTGATAGAATTCTCTCTCCTAGTATTTTCACTTTCTTTCAAAATCAGATTTCATTTTCAAGCGATTTCATTTAAATTTCTGATTTTTTTAATTTCTTCTTCAAATGTTGGACACTTATCACACTTAGGGATCCTACTTTGATAGGTTTTAACTAATTGGTCAAGTTTTTCATTTAATTCTATCAAAGTAACTTTTTGTGATTCAAGTTTAGCATATTTCTCCCTAAGTCGTTCAAAACAACCATTTACTTCGTGGAAATAAATAAGTAATTCAGAGTGAGTGAGTTTTGATACCTCGCTTGGCTCATCATCGTCGCTATCAGTTATATTTCCATGAAGGATAATATCTGCTTTCTTACTCTCACGGCTAGTACTTTGATTATCTTCATCACTTGTATTCCACGTGGCTGTAGCATTTCTCCGTTTTGATTTCTTTTCAAAATCGCGTTGAAATCGAGGATAATTGGGCTTGATATCACAGGGTTTGTTGCAAATGATCCCGTGTTCTTCCGAGTTGTCTAGTGCTTTGATTATTCTGCTTTTAAATTTTTGATTTAGAGCTGGATTTCCGTATTTGTGGTTCACCTTTTGAATTTCTTCATTATTAATGCCAGCTCAGCTGCTCCATCATCATCATCCTCATCACAACTGCTTTTTACCAATCCTGTTAAGCACATTTCTTTAACTGAGTTGGTTGTGGAGGACTTCTCATTGCTGTTGACTTTTGCACCATATATTGCAATTAAAGTATTCCAGATTTCCTGTGCATTTTCACAATGAGAGATGAAATTAAAATTATCTTGATTAATATGAGAATATAATATATGCATAGCAAGAGCATTAATCGAGATAATTTTCTCGTCATTTATATCACACCCATTTTCAATAATTTCCCAACATTTAATATTAACAGATTTTAAATAAAATTCCATTTTCAATTTCCAATTCAAAAAATCTATTCCATCGAAAATAGAAGGAATAATATTGGAACGACCCTCAAAATTATTATTAAAAGAAGCCATTTTAAAAATTCAAAATTTTAAAACAAAAACCGATTTTTGAAACACGAATTTTTAAAACAAAAAATTGACTTCTATTCCTAGCTCTGATACCACTTGTAGGATCGATTTCACCCTGAGGGGGGTGAATAGGGTGATGCTATTAATTATAAAAATTAATCGCGGAAGCTTATAAAATGATTTCAACACAGAACACAGAATAATAGCAGCACAGAAAAATAACAGAATGATAAAATGCAGAAATAGAACGACACAGAATTTACCCAGCTTCGGCAAAACCCTGCCTACATGCTGCCTCCAAGGTTTCTACTAGAAATTAGATAGTCAGAGCTTACACACGTAAACTCGCGACACCCGCTATCGACTAAACCTAACTCTACGCTCAAAACCCTACCACAACTCAGCCACTGAGTTGGGAATTTTCAAACTACGCCACGTAGTTTGTCCCCTAGTCACACGACTAGAAATTTAAACGGTTTAAAAAGAAAATACAAATTAAAAACAATTTAAAAACAAAACAAAACCCTTAAAAAACAATAGCCCTTATAAAATAGCCGGCCCTTTTCTCTTTTTATAATTTTGAGTTTGGCCAGTTGTTTTTTTGAGATAGCGGCGGCTCTCTTCTCATCATTGCAAATTAGGGCTTCATCCCTTCGATCCAATTTAGGGTTTTGAAACAGAAGCTGCCGATAGTTTATCGAGCGTATGATTGATTCTGTTCCTCTCTTTGTCGATCGTCTATTTCATTGAGTTGCTCACTGCTGCTTCTATTTGATCGAGTTCGTCTACGATTTTGGTAAGTACTTTATTCCTTTTGCTTTGCTGGTTTTGGCTTGTTTGAACTCGATGCTGAAATTGTCGATGATGATTTGTTTATATAGGGTTTGTAACCCTAGATTTGCGTTCGTACAAATATATTTGAATTTTTCAATTTCATTTGATCGGCCGTTCGATTTCACTTTGATGCTGATAATTTTTCTGACTTCTTCTATTTACTTGAATAATCACGGTGTTGATTTTGACTTGGTTTGATACCTTTATTCCCAAGGTTCTGACTTGGTCATTACAGTTTGATGTTCATCTGACTTCGGCCTTGATTTGTTCAACTTGAAATTGATTTGTGAATTCATGTGCTTGCTCAATAGCTCACGGTTTTGCATTGCAGTTGTCTTCGACTGCAAACTTGATTTTGATAAAGTCACGGCTTCGACTTTGGTTACTCTGTTGCTTCTCATGTATACACTTGATAATCGTTTTGTATTGCACTGCATCACCACTGTTGCAAGTGTTCTTTGTTTTCAGTAACTCCGGTCAGTAGCTTATGGCTTGAATGAATCTTTACTGACTTGTACATTTGAGTCTTTTCTGTACTCGATACTGCTGCATATATGTATCGTGTCTTCATCACTGATTTGGTTTGAAACTACCTGTGGCCTTATTTTTTGGTTCGAGACTTCATGTAATTGTTTTGGTGAATTCACTTGATACTGTCACATGCTACTTGGTCACTGTTGCATAAATGTTGAACTCATTCCTCCACTGTGGCCTTCGACTTTACATTTTCTGGACGTGAATTTGTAGTCTTTACATTGTCACTGTAATGTATCTTCAACCTGATAGCACTTGCTTTGATTCGATATGATAATTGTCACTTCTTGTATTCTTCAGGCAGCTTGCATATTGTTGGTCTTTGATTCATTGTTGTTGCCCTTTGTATATTTTGATTGCCATATCCTATGCACTGATATCTGTAGCTTACATGATGCATTTCTTTGTTTCATATGTTTTGGTTGTTGACTTGACTTCATGCTGGTTTGAGGCTGTGCTTGCATGTGAGTTGTATTCATGTGTGATCATCCTGTATGTTCATTTGTAATTGACTAACTGTCGTGGAGTGTCGGTCCATATATATGGAGGCTGCTCTTGTTCATTCCACTGGTATTGTTCATTCCACTGGTATCACTGGTGCATCACTTGACTTGTGCATATGCATCTATGTTGAGTTGAGTTTTGTAATTGTAGTCTTTGTACCATGCTTGTTGTGAGTTTGAAGTTGAGATAGTCATGTGTACTATCTGGTTTTGGTTTCTTGATGCGACTATGCACTGACCATGTGGTCTTACCATTTTATTGAGCTTGTACACTTACATTGCACCTGAGTTGAATCGGGCTCGTAGCTCGGATTTGACCTTGTGCTGAAAGTTGTGACTTTATTTGTGTTGCATTTGAGTTGAACCCGGCTTTTCATTTGGGTTTGACCTGTGCTCACCTGTCCCTGTAAATCAATCAAGTGTATATTTCGATGTGCACGGCCTTATGACATATACAGTGATACCCTGTGTATGTCACAAGTTGTTTGTATATGATAAATTCAAATTTAAATGACGACGAACAACCTAAATAACTAAGGCAAATAATATTTTCAAAATCCATATTTTATTTTATATTGCAAAAATATTTCTTTTTCAATTTTACTGTGTTAGTGAATATTTTTGCAGATTGCTCAGATGCTGGATTCTAACTGGAATGAAGTTGAAGATGAACTACGAGTGTGAGTGATATGTAGTGAGGAATTTATGTAAGTTGAATTGTGATGTAATCAGAAATTGTATTGTAATTGAAATTGTATATGTATAGTGAGAGCTTGAATTTGTACTATTCAAAAATTTTAATAAATATTTGTTTGAATAAAAATTCCGTTTGAATTCAAATTCTGTGTTATTTAATTTTATTCAGCAAATATTTATTTAATCTGTGAAAAATGAAATAGTACATTACCAAATACATTTACACGAATATATATTTATATGTTTATTATCATCAAACAAAAATCATATAATCTCATATTCAACAAGAATTAAATATAAAGAATAGAAAATTAAAATAGTAAGAAATGAACATAGAAAAATTTATAGTGGTTTGGCATACTCCGGCCTACGTCCACTCTAAAGGTTCATCCTTTTATTTATATTGTTGGTTACAGTTATAATGATTTAAATCCTAATAAAAATGACAGTGTGTAAATAAGAGAGCTTCAAGGAGAAGATCCAAAAGGAAGAAATATATGATCCCTTTTCCTCATCCAATGATACTGTATTTATAGTAAAAGACATGCACATACTAAAATGAAAATCCACTGCAAAGGCCCAAGACCAAAATGAACCCTTCCAGAAAAAAATAAGGCCCATTTGGGCCTTATTAAGGGATCAGCACCGATCCCCTATGATGGGTCCCCTTTTAAGGCTAGCTCAGTGTTTCCTGAGTTGTTCTGCGATGTTGCCTAGTGAAAATTGAAGATATCGATTGATTTTTGTTGAGCAAGTGTTCATAGTCATAGTGATCCGATATGATCCCTAACCTAGGGTAAGGTATACGTATTGATCCCCTACCTAAGGGAAGCACCAATCCATACTTAGCCAATTCTGGGATGTCATTCGTCTGAATCCGCTTGATTATCATCCATAGCCTTGCATATACCTAATTTCCAAACTTGATAATCACCGCTTTGAGCTTCCTGCCTTGATGATTACAAGATTCGTTTAGTTAAATCCATCTATATGCTGCCTAGTCAAAATGTGGGTTAACACTTGCCCTCCAAAACATGCCTTGCAGTAGGAAGGTGTGTTTTAAGTTACCATAAGTCCGAACTCCAAAATCCATAATCCATCGACAGCTAAAATTTCTAATCCAAAAATCAAATCCTTTGCCAAACCAAATTACCGTAAGTCATCCTATGTTTTCCAGGAGTTAGTTTTTGCATGTCGAATCCTCGATCTCTCTAGATTGTTGGTGAAACTTGATATTGTTCCAAGTCAATAGTCAATTCTGAAACCATTCCAAATCCTTAGCCAAGTCCATATCCATTCAAAACCGATAACCGAATCTACGACCTCACCGGATCGTTTCTCAAATCCAAAGCCTCGATCATTTCGGATCATTATCCAAATCCTCGACCTTTTCGGGTCGTTGGCTAAATCCAATGCCCTGATCTCTCCAGATCGTTATCCAAATCCTCGACCTCTCTAGGTCATTAGCCAAATCCATGACCTCTTTGTGTCAATATACATATCCAAAACAATTTGAAATCCTAGAAGTCGGTAAGCCAATGCACGATCTCTCTGAATCGTTACCCAAGTTCATGGTCTCTCTGGATCGATTGATGGTCTCTTAGATACCTTGCTAAGTCCAATCCACTTGCTCTTCGACGAGGGGACTTAACGACGAGTGAGTTAATCCTATCGCTCTTTGGTGAAGCGACTCACTCCCTGCACTTCAGCCCTTTTAAGACAAATAACGAGGTCTTGATCCTCTTGGACTAATCATAGCCTCTTCGAGCTCTTGCTGGACCCCATCCTGCCACTCTTCGGTGAAGGGGGAACAACGACAAGTAAGCCAATCATGTCACTCTTCGACGAAGCGAGATTACTTCATGCACTCTGATTTAGTCTCTATGAACATAATGCGATGTTTTGGCCTTCCTAGGCCGATCATGGTCTCCTCGAACCCTTGCTGGAGACTATCCAGTCACTCTTTGGTGAAAGGGGGAACAACGATAAATAAGCCGATCGTGTCGCTGCACAGCAAAGCGGCATTACTTCTTGCACTCCGATTCACTGTCTTTAAACATAGCACGATGTCCTGGACTTCCTATGCCAATCATAGCCTCTTCAGGCCCTTGCTGGACCCCATCTAGTCACACTCCAGTGAAAGGGGGAACAACAATAAGTAAGTTGATCTTGTCGCTCTCTATCGAAGAGACTCTCTTCTTGCACTTCGATCTCAGACTCTCCGATCAGGGACATAACGCAATCAATTCCATACCGTTTATTAATAGAGTGTAAAATAAATTAGGATAGAATAAATTAAATGAGTGCTCTCCTCTACTAATAGAGGATCACTCATTTTTCTCAAAACAGTGTTGTAACCATGAGTTATTTATACAATGAAAATAAACATACCGTTTTAAATATCCTTAGTCAAGAGGTAACGAGAGTGAATATCGATGCATCCGTTGAGACTACTATACGTAATGCTCTCCAAATGTTGGATAGTGTATTACTCATGATTGTTGTGGGGACCAAGGGGTTATATACTGATAGTTATTAGATAACTATGGAATGACTCACTTAATAGTTTTCTACTCGTTAATATAACTAAGGTCAAATAGAAAACACTAATGTGGCAAAATCACATAGTTCCTTTGACTTGAGAATATTGTTGATCTTCAATGTGGAAGCTCTGCTTTGATTATTATTAAATCATGGCACGACATCCATCGAACGACTATGGTTGGGTCAAGTGGAAGTACTGGAAGTGAAATACTATTTAAGATCTCCTCGGTTATATGAGGTTAGTATCACAGTCAGCTGAATCAACTCAAAGTCAAAATCTCTGGCCAGATCAGTTCGGGTAATAATAATTGTTATTATTGAATTAAGGTCTTTGTGCTCGGACTATAGAGTTGAACAAGGACAATATTAGAATTTTGACCATTACCAAATTCCATAAGGACAACGTTAATTTTGACCAAAATGTCACACCACCTACTCAATGATATGTGAAGGTAAATATTCGAATTGTTCGATACTAATCGCTGACCAAATTTATACATAAGAATCACACAATCGAAACGTTGAAAAATCCTTTCACCACCTAATTTAATTTATTTATAATTGTTACAAATTAACAAAATTAATTAATATTCACGAAATATTGATTACAAAATTTTATTTAATGTGTTGACCAATATTATATAATATATTTATAACAGTTACAAATATACTAATTGCGATAAAAGATATCGATACACGTTTCAATTAGGTTTTAATGCGAAAAAATTTCCTGGGCTTGTTATAATTTCATGGCCCATTTGATAGCTGCAAAATTTGACCATAAGTGTCATAGGTGAGGCCGACCATGCATGGTACATGGCTAATTAGTTTGGGTAAATAAAAGGCAAGAATTGGTAAGAGAAAATAAGGATCTGATCAACGTTTTACTCTTCCATGGTTCCTTTATTACTCCACTTTGCCTGATTTGATTTTTAGTTGAAAAATCCACTCATTTGCAGCAAAGATGAAGCCATGGATTCTAAAAAATTCCAAAAATTCAAACTATAAAACACATCAAATTAAAGTGATTCAATCGCCATAGGTGAAGTAGGTCGGAAGCCAGCAACTCTAAAATTGGAATCTAATTCATGAAGCACTTGTCTTCATTTTAACATGCATTAGTTATGCATTGGTGTAAGGAACACATCTGATCTAACTTTGTTATATTTATGTATTGTACCATATTTTGTTAGATGGCTCTTTTATAATGAATCTAGTGTATCGATGTTCTATCACCTATTAAATGGTTAATATATTAGTGCATATATGTATATGTATATATATATATATATATTAAAAATAATATTTTGTATGCTTACTGGTGTTAACTTAAGGTCAAGGTAAATTTTTTTAATTAAATAATGCTATATATGATTTTATTTATTAATTAATTATATCTTAAAGATTAAAATCATAAAATATATATTTAAAAATTATAAAATTTTGTTTTTATGTAAAAATAATTCGATGGCAAGAAAAGTTTATTTATATATATATTTATATTTATTATATATTTATATATTAAAATAACTATTTATTTAACTAGAAATTGATTATAAATAAATAATATATATATATATATATATATTCATTATTATATGAAAATAAGTATAAAATTTTATATAATAACAATAACATTGCATAATTTTCATATTCCAATAATGATTTTTTAATTGGTTTTTAAATTTATTTTATAGTTTTTTATTTAAAATTATTTATAAATTCAAAAAAGAAAACTAATTTTTTTCTGTTGCCATGAGCTTCAAGTAAGTTTACATTAATTATAACATATATATATATATATGTATGTATGTATGTATATACTCATGTGTTTGTAATAATTTTAATTAAATTAAAAAAATTAACTTTTTCCCAGATGTCGTGAGCTTTAAGTAAGCTTACATTAATTTTAAAATTTTATTATTTATTTATTTATTTATATTATAATTTATTTATGTATGTAAATGTGTTTGTATGTTTATAAATAATTATGACTAAACAAAAAATTATATTTTTCACTATTTTTCTGTTTTGTAGGAGCCAAAAATATTAATTATATTTTATTTTATAATAATTATTAAATTATTTTTTAATTTAGTCTAAATAAGTATTTTTACAAATATATTTTAAATAATTTATATAAATAATTATGATTATTATTTCTGCATATATATACATATATAATTAATTTTACATATGCATAACTTTATATAAATATATACACAATATTTGATGCATATGTATATATTTATTTGGACGACACGTATAATAATCAAGAGGCTGACATGTCTGTTGCATTGTAAATCCTAGTACTTATAGATATGCATGTCAAACCATGCACACTTTATTATGTTGCACGTGTATATACACACATATGTGTATATGATACACATATTCAAACATTATATAAGACAACATAAAATAAAAATTTATTTATAAATTTATATAAAATAATGATTTTATTTAAAAGAAACTTTGAAATGTTCTAAATGAATCAAACTTCATAGGCCTAATGAAAATCCATAATGGTTAAAAAAATGATATTCACTCATTTCTTCCACTATGGGTTGACACATTTCCAATGTCAAAGTCAAATAGGATATGCAGTCTAAATTAGTCATGTCTTGATTAACTAATTAAGCTCACAGCCCAATTCATAGGGTGTCTACGAAAGGTTGTGTCCCGGCTGGATTGTTTGATAATCAAGTACTCTATTAAACCGGGCTACTATCCTGGCACGAACAATTATGTGAGCACAAATGTTGCCCCTAATAGAAAAGGCCCAATTTGAATTGACCTTAGACTGAGTTGGCTAAAGAGATTTGCGATCATCAAGGCGGAAAGCCCAGAGAGATGAGGTTCAAAGATCAGTTATAAGCAAGGCTATGGATGATAGTCAAGCGGATTCAAGCAAGTAGCATCCAAGGAATGGATAAGTATAGATTTGCACTTCCCTTGTATGGGGGATCAGATCGATATGGTTAGGAATGGATTGGATTAGATCACTATGGCTATGGATCACTTGGATTGGCAGTTCAATTCAACGATGATCGCTCAATATCTCAACAAATACCAAGGGAATCAAGCAAACAACTCAAGAAACCAAAAGAAGACATGAAGGGGATCCACCATAGGAATCGTCGGGCCTCATGTGGTCCTCTTGACCGATCAGTGCCAATCCCCCCATAGGGATTGGTACTGATTGCTCATAAAGGCCTGGATGGGCCTCATTTTTTCTAGAGGGGTTTGCCTTAGTTTTAGTCTTCTGCACATGGATTTTCAGTTGGATATTTCATTGTCTTCTCCTGTAAATACCAAATCAATAGCTTAAGGAAAGGTATCTTCTTTCTGGCTCTCTTCATCTTCTTCCCTATGCTATACTCTGCTATTTTTGTTCTTGAATTTCACGGATTATAATTGTCAGCGGTATAAATTAAAGGAAAACTTTTGGAGTGGACATAGTCCGAAGTCGGCCGAACCGCTATAAACTCTCTTTTGTTCTTTTTCTTATCGTTTTAATTACCGTTCTTCATATTTTGTTCTCTATGTCATTCTATTTGGATTTGGATATTGAATCTGCGGTGTTATTATACTAGTTGAGTAATTCTGGCCAATTTTGGTGTAGATAGGTTGTATAATAATTTTTAAACTGTTTTGAAATTAAAAATAAAAGTTTTAAATTTAAAAGCTAAGTTTAAAACAAGAAAAAATTGTAAATGTTATAATATAGGTGTTCAAATTGTTTTGAGAATTAAAAAAAGTTTTAAATTTAACAGTTAAATTTAAAATAGAACACGTATTATAAAAGTTATAATTTTTTTTCAAAATGTTGTAAAATTAATTATAAAAGTATTATTTATTATAAGTTTAATAAATTAATTGATTAAATAAGTTAATTAATTAATATATATACATGTATAGTATATATAATGACATATGTTATGTTGTTTAAGACAATATGAGTATACATATGTATATAAAAAATTCAAAATTAATAGAAAATTTTAATTAAATGAATTAATTAAAAATTAATTCATATATTAAAATATGTATATATAAAATATATGTGCATTACTACAAAGGTTATGGTATATATGTTCAATACAATATGTTACAATTGAATAACATAATAATTAATTAAAGTGTTAACTGATTAAATTAATTAAATTATATTTAGTTAATATAATGTTATACATAAAATATTATATAAGTTAAATAAAATATAAAAGTTATATAATAATGAAAATTATATAACATAAATATATAAACCAAATACATACATATAGTACATATACCGTGATTTCTGATATGTCCGACACTTGAATCACGAAGGTATTTCATAAGAAATATATTATTCCATAAGTCAATATCACAATACTACATTTATTGAAGATTATGTATCTTTAATCTAAGTGTTTCCCTCTACCATTTATATATTAATAAATTACATCTATACTCTCTTGTTGTTGAGCAAACTCAAGCTAGAGATGTTATGTGTAGTGCTATTAATATATTGACTAAACGAGGTAAGATACTTATATATATTATTGAGTGAACTTAAGGTACATACACTATACTCAAGCTGTCATGAAACGATAGGCACAAGCAAATAATTTCTTTTGATTTATTGAGCAAACTCAAGGTCGAAATGAGATTAGAACATGGAACCATGGGTTAAGAGTTAGATGTGATACGACCAATAAGGAGTTATCTATCATTTGTGGGGTTGTGACTTATTGAGCAAACTTAAGGTCGGAATCTAAAGACAGACGAGTCCGAACATCCATTGATGAAGTCAAAAGACTTCTATGTTTCATCTTAGGGTTTAGAGAAACATAAAAGACTAATGGGAGTTTGATTACAAAAATGAAATAGTAACATTTCTAATATTGCAAGAACATCTACTATTGTAACACCCCTAATTTTGATTAACATTATTTATTATATTTAATTAGTTAAATTAAATTAAATAATGTAGTGATAAGGAGATTAAGATTTGGTAAATAAAATGAGTTGAGCCTTAATTAATGAACTAATAATTAATTAGAACATTAATAAGAATGAGGATATGCTGAGGGTAAAATAGGAATAAGTTATGATTCTTAATACGTATCTTTACACTCCTTCTCCCTAATTCACTTCATTTACACAAACAAAACTAAAAGAGCAAGGTCGGCCACAGCTAAGAGGTTCAAGAGAAGAAAATCTTAAGTAATCAAGACCAAAAGCTAAGGGAAATCAATCAACACTCAAATCTCAACCTTCCTATACCATTCAAGTTTAATAATAGTTACGCATCTCAAATTTTATCCATTATTTTTGGTTTTAAGTGAATCCAAATCTTTTGATGTTATTATGTCGTGTTTTAAATGATTGGATGAATATATGCTATTTGATGAATTTATATGATTTATTATGAAATTTATTGATATGTTTAAGTTGGAAAACCTATCATATGACACCTAAACAACTTGAAATTTGGATATGATGTTAGAAACATTATTTTATAAATGTTTTTAAATTTCATAATTTTCTAATAACATATGAATATTTTATGATTTTCTCGAGGGAGGAAAATTGGTTATTTCAAGTTTTAATTGGTAAAAATAATTAATTAATGTTTTTGGACCCAAAATTTTCATATGTTGAAGAATATGCTTAATTTGATTTATTGTGATTTTTGAGGATTTTTCCATGATTTTATTGTTTTATATAAATTTATTTGGCTAGAAAAGCTTAATATTGATATTAAAATATAAATATATATATTAATGGTTTGCAAATATGTTTTCAAAATATAAATTATAGCCAATGGTAGTTTCAGTAAAGTATTTGATAAAGGAAGTTATTATCCAATGAGAAATTGACAAACATTTGGAGTTAGTGCAAAGTAATTGTTTTTAATATGAATAAAATAGTTTTCTTATTAATTACGGCTTTGCCATGCCAAGGGTCACGA
Organism: Allium cepa; assembly: GCA_030765085.1. Classification (NCBI taxonomy): domain Eukaryota; kingdom Viridiplantae; phylum Streptophyta; class Magnoliopsida; order Asparagales; family Amaryllidaceae; genus Allium; species Allium cepa. The sequence goes on along the minus strand of CM060945.1, from coordinate 1,010,742,116 downwards.
TGTCGCTCTTCATCAAACTGCATTTGTAGTCTTCGAAATCAATAACAGGCTATACATATGATATCAACTTCAGTAGATATGGAATGGATCGGCGTGGTTGAGGTGGAATGTACAGCATGAAGTCGGCATCATGACTTCGACGTTGGCATTGCTGTAAGGCTTAAGTGTCGCATTTTACATAAAAAGGGCATGGTGTCGCATGTCTTCGACACTTCGAACCTATTATTTTCAAAGTAACTCATCGCGGCACTAATGATGCCGCATGTTTCGATAATGACTCCAGAAAGCAAGGAAGCCGCATCTTTTAACTTCGGCTATAAAGTGTCATGTTTTATCAATTTCGAATTTATTCTCTATCGCATGTTTTTAAAGAAGGCTATGATGCCACATATTTTCCCTTTGGCCTTAATTATGCCGCTTATTCTCTTTAAGGCCTTGATGTCTAGTGTTTAACGACGAAATTTCTAGAAATTGTCCGTAAAAACTTCCAGAAAGCATTCAATCATGTCGGAAAAGATGCTAACCATGTATCGTTGGAAATTAGCAGGAGCATTACAAAGTCTGAATGGCGTACATCAATAAGCAAAGGTACCGAATGGACACATGAAAGTCGTTTTCTCTTAATCTTCAGAAGCGCTTAGAATTTGGTTATAGCCGGAATAACCATCATGGAAGTAGTAGAATTCACGGCCGGCTAAACCATCGAGCAGTTGGTCAATGAAAGGAAGAGGGAAGTAATATTTACGTGTTGCGGCATTTAGTTTTCGATAGTTAATGCAAACACGCCAACCTGTTTGAGTACGAGTTGGAATAAGTTCATTTGAATCATTCTTGACAATGGTTAGCCCAAACTTTTTCTGTACAATGTGAATTGGGCTAACCCATGAACTATCAGAGATTGGGTAAATAATTCCATTATCAAGAAGTTTAAGAATTTCCTCACGCACCGCATCATTCATTTTTAGATTAAGCCTTCGTTGGGCGTCATGAACAGGCTTGGCATCGTCGATTAAATGGATGCGATGTTGAACAATAGCAGGGCTAATTCTCTTAATATCGGTAATGGACCACCCAATTGCTTCTCTATTTTTCGAAAGAATAGAAAGTAAGAAGGTTTCTTGATCAAGAGAGGTTTGCAAAAATTATGATGGGCAACGTTTCGTTATCACCTAAGTATGGTATTTAAGGTGATCGGGAAGTGGTTTGAGGTCCAACTTCGGGAGTTTTTCGATCAAAGAATTGGGTTGTGATCCGGACTCAACTGGAAGCGATTCAAAAGGAAGAGTGTATTTAATCTCATTGAGTATTTCATGAAACAATTTTTCGTATTCAGCTTCACGTTCATCATTAAGATCGAGTATCTCGTTTTCAAAGTTTTTGTGAACGGCAGTAACTTCCAACGTTTGGTCACGAGGTTCATTCGATTGGCTTTCAAGATTGAAAATATTAAGATCCAAAGTCATGTTTTCAAAAGAGATTTTCATCGAACCGTTACGATAATTGATTAAGGCATTCGAAATGGCTTAGAATGGTCGGCCTAAAATCAATGGAATTTGACTCGCGGGATTTGTCACGAGTTGTGTTTCAAGAACGATAAAATCAACGGGGAATATGAATTGCCCAACATGAATGAGCACGTCCTCGATTTCTCTTACCGGCTTCTTCAGGGAACGATCGGCAAATTCAAGCATGACTTTTGTGGGTTTGAGCTCACCTAAGCCTAATTGTTCGTACACGGAACATGGAATCAAATTGACACTCACGCCTAAGTTTATCAAGCATTTGTTCATCGTCTTGTCTCCAATTGTACACGAAATCGTAGGACAGCCAGGATCTTTGTATTTGACGGGCATGGATTGAGACAAGACGTCACTCAAATTGGCAGCTAAGAAGACCTTTTTGGGCACTTGAGTGTGCCGCTTTTGGTTGCACAAATCCTTAAGAAATTTCATGTACGTGGGGACTTTCTGAAGGATGTCAAGAAGCGCAATGTTAACTTTCACTTGTTTTAAAATATCCAGCATCTTTTCCATTTGGTCTGAGTGTTTCTTGGGTCGGAGACGATATGGAAATGGGACACGGTACTCAGTAGGTGGGTCAACTTTAGTATAAGAAGAATTTTAATTGGCATTTGATTCAACGTTTGGCTCCATGTTCCATTCTAATTCGTTTGTTGCTTTAGAAGTATCGAGATAAGTTTCCTGTAAATCGTTCGGATTAACAACTTGATTATCGATTTGTTTATCGAAACGAAGAGTTGCGATCACATTCAATTTAATGACGTTGCTATCTCCAACAACATGGGCTTGATTTGAATTTGCGTTTCGATTTCTGGGATTTAGAATAGGCTGGCTTGAAAATGTTCCACATACATGTTCACTTATAGAGGTGGCTAATTGACTCATTTTCATTTCAAGTTTGTAATCGATTGGTTTGTGTTTTGCATATATGAGGTCAATAAATTTTGCAAATTGCTGTTTGATTGAAGGCTTTGAGTAGTTTCTTTAGCCAATGTTTCAAGAGTTTTCTCAAGTGAACTTAAACGCATATTGTCTTGGGGAGGATGAGCAGAATCTGGTTGAAAATTTGATTGTTGCGGTTGATTATGAGACAGACCCGCAAAGTTTGGTTGAAAATAGTTGGCTGAAAGGGAGGATCCGAAGCATTATTCGGGAATGCTTGAAAATTTGGATGAACCATACTCGTGTTGGGATTGTTTTGGTTCCAAGAAAAATTTGGATGATTTCTCCAACCGGGGTTGTATGTTGGAGAAAATGGGTCATTTTTTGCTTTATTGAAAGGATTGATTCGTTCGACAGCATTGGGACACCGATCGGCTATATGATTAGGATCGTTGCATTTATAACACATCGGTTGGGAAGCTTGGTTCATCCGATTCGATGAGAAAACGTTATCAAATTTTTAAATCATTGCATCGATCTTAGCTTCCAAAGCAAAAGAAGATCCTGTCAAGTGTGTACCCGATCGTGAGTAATTGATTTTTCATTCGAACGTTCCCATTGGGATGATTTTTCAGTGAAGTTTTCAAGAAATTGCCAAGCATGATCGTGATGTTCGGCAAGAAAGTTGCTTTGGCACATTGATTTGAGCATGGTCAGTGAGCTGTTTTCAAGTCCATCATATAATATTTGGCAAATCGTCCATTTTTCGAAGTTATGGTGTGGATATTTTATCAAAAGCTCTTTGAATCTTTCAAATATTTTTCGATTGATTCTCCCTTGAATTGATGAAAATTTACAATTTCGTTTCGGATTCTACTCGTTTTTTCCAAGGGGTAGAACTTTTTTGAGAAAGCTTTTACGAATTGTTCCCACGTTTTAATCGAGTTTGATGGTAAGTTGTACAACCATTTTTCAGCGTAATCCGTAAGAGTGAACGGGATTAATTGAAGTTTGATTCCGTCATCGGAAAGTTGTTGGAGTTTTATGGTTGCGCAAAATTGTTCGAATTTAGTCAAAAAAATGTATGGGTCATCGTGCTCGAAATTGCCAAATTTTGGAAGTGTGACAATATGGTTCAAGTGAATTTCGAAATGGTTACCTGTATGACCGGGTAACGTGATGCAAGATGGAATAGAAAATCTATCGGAAAAGATTATATCCATGAGAGTTCGAGGGGCGTTCTTGTTCGCCATTTTGGGAGGATCGTCTGTTCGAGTTAAATAATTAGTTGTTGAGTCGCGAGTCCAACGATTTGTTGTTATGTCATGAGTCCAAGTACTCATGTACAAGTGAAAGTCGAGAAGAGAAGTTAGAATCGAGTTTAGAGAATGAAAGAAGATTTGAAAAACGATGTGTTTATTTGATTTTATTTTAGAAGGAAGAAAGCTATTTACCAAGTGAAATTTATTTTCAAAAGAGAAGTTTGATTTTTGTTTAGTTTTTGGCTTTTCAATTTTTTTTTATATATTTTTGTTTTTGTATTTTTTTAAGTTTTCAGATTTTCAAATATTTACCAAAAAGAAAAAAATTGTTTTTTTATGGGAATTTGAATTTTTTTTCGAATTTTCTTAAAAAAAATTCCTTTTTGAAAAGATTTTATATTTTTTTTCATTTTTATTTTTGGTTGATAATTTTCAAAGGAAAGGAATAAAAAGATATTTTTTGGATTAGAAACTAAGTTAAGTAAAATTTACAATTTTTTTTGGATTTCCGATTTTTTTTATAGACATGCACGAACTAATGTAACTAAATGAATGTAAAGGACTTAATTACAATTTTCTATCCTTAATAGCTCCTAACCCAAAATTGTATAATCACATTTTGTCTTAAATCAACAAAAATATTTCTTAGTTGGGTAACAGGTAGGGGTTATCGGTACACCACGAATAACAGTAGCAATGCAACCGAAGGTTTATGTATCTTCAGAGGAACAACCATTATAATATTTACGAATCACCGCAATATTTATAAATGGTTATTATTCTGTCTTATCCTAGACACTGAGAAATAAAATTGTTCAAAGCAAACAATTATGAAGATACAATTAAGCCCTAGATGAGCTCGCGACACCCTTAAATTGAATGTCTATGCTTTATTATTAGTCAAACTCTATGATGAAATGCGATTTGTGAGCTAAGAAAAGGGTGATGAAATCCCTAACCTTATGTGGATTAGGGTATAGCCCTTAGAAAATAAAATAAGATGGGATGAATGCAAAACAAAAATTGAATGTGAATTTACAATGCAACTAAAATGAAGTTTTTTTTTATTTTGAAATTTAATATATATATATATATATATATATATATATATATATGCAAATGCAAGTAACCAACAATGCAATTAAAAACAAGAGATATGAGCACTATACTAAAGCGTGCAGAATTATTAGTGATTTTAAAAAAAAATGGCGATTTATTTTACAAGCAACAAGGCGATTTTTTAGCAAGCGGGCCCTCTCATTTTATGGTTTTCTACTTCAGCAATCTGAAAATAAAACAAAGATATATATATAGGATTTTTTTTAAAGGAGAAGACAAGACAAAACAAAACTAAAAACAAATTAAACAAAACAAAACAAATTTAAAGAAGAATTTATTTCAGGCAAATGATTTTTTTTCCTTTTAGAAAACTAAAATAACTAAAACAAAAGAAAACAAAGTAAAAAAAATTCAAGCTTAAAGCCCTTTCCAAATAGGACATCAGAGAAGTTCACTAACACACAGAAGCGATTAACTCGATGTCCAAACCAAAATTTTATCTATTTCAACAACAAACCGAAACTAATTCCCAAATCCTGTGTACCCAAAAACAATTCAAAGTTCAGAGAGGTGATTTGCGGCCGAGGTGTAGAGTTTGATTTTGAGTCGAGGCGGGGGATTCGAGTTTGAGGTGCGGTCGATTTCGACTTTGAAATCGCGATTGCTAGTTTGCATTTGGGGATTGATGAGGGTCTGGCATGATGACTATTGGTGAAGTCGCGGTGATGAATGGGCGTTGCAATTGGATGAAGCGGTGGTTAGACCTTATCCGAGTTTGAGGTTTTTGGTGAGGCTATGCCTTGGTTGAGGGAATTGGCAATTTTGGGTATTCAAGTAAGTGTGTGGCTGTGGTGATGTCGCTTGGAGGAATTAGGGAGGTGATCTTGGTTGCGAACTTAAGCGAGGGTGATTTGGTGGTCTAAAACTTTCTGTTGCATTTGTTTAGAGTCGCGATGGTTTGTTTGCTGCAGAAGTATATGAAGTTGTTCACAGTGTCAAGTTTGGACACTGTAGTGTAGTGTTTGGACAGAAGTAGAAGCTGACGATGTTTGAGTTGGATGAGGTGAGTTTTGGTTATGGGTAGAGAAAGGGAGAATAACAGTTTGAAGTGGAGGAATTTGAATGGTTAAGGGCATCTCCAATCGATTACGGGCTAAATATTCAGTGGGCTGAATATTCAGCCCGTAATTTGGTGGGATTGCCCAATGGCCAGGCGCCGATTTAATGGGCGCCTAGCATCAGGCGTCCATTTTATGGGCGCCTGAGGCAAGGCACCCATAAAATGGACACCGCCCCCCTCCCCCTCATTTCTCTTCACTTTTCGTTTTGAAATTTTTTTGAAAAATAGAAAATTTATCCAAAATGCCGCCGCGTCCAACCAAAATCGCCCGAAGAACGGTTCAGAGACATCCAGAGGAGCAAGCAGGACCACTACACGTTCCGCCACCGCCTGGAGTTTCACCAGACGATCTACGTGTTCTACATGAGCTGCCAGATGGTTATCGGCATAGAGCCGAAACCGCTTTGACGACCATACAGGTATTAATCAACCCTTACTATAACTTGTTATTTTAATTTGTACATTACATACTCATATTAAATAACCCTTACGCTATCAAAAATTGTTGTTTCATTAACTATCTATAGGACCATTACATTCACTGTCGGGGTAGTTGGGCTAAGTGCATTACCCAGTTTTATGACTATCTTCCCGGTCCTATTATTGAGAGGCTACAGGCTAGCCCTTTTGGTCTATTTTTGTCGATTAGGCATGTTCAGTCCTTTGATCGACCTCTCATCCAGGCATTAGCTGAGAGGTGGTGGCCCACCATGCATATGTTTCATTTTTCAGATTTTGAGCTTGGTATCACCCCAGTTGATTTCTACATGTTCACTGGGATTGAGATTGGACGACAGGGTCTTCGACCTTTTCCATTCGATGATTTATACGAGTCGTCCAATTTGTATACTGTTTTTTAACCAGTGATAGATGTTACCTGCGTCTCTAGTGATTCTGTTAAGTTGACGTACTTGCAGCATTACATCACCAGTTATATAGCTAGAGCCGATATGATGGATGCAGTTACTAGAGCATTTTTATTGTACCTGTTTGGTTCGACCTTTTTTTCGAACCAAAAAGGTACGGTTAGACTTGGATATTTAGCTTCCCTTGTCCGATTAGACCAGCTACATACTATCGACTGGGGCACGGCGATACTAGGCACCCTATATACCGCTCTAGATTCATTTGCGCTTGGCGATGTCAGGCAGATGTATGCTTTTTGGTATATTTTGCCATTATGGTACTACGAGTACACGACAAACATGCATCCCCGCATCCAGGACACGGCTAGTCAGGCTGCTGAGCATTACTTCCCTAGGATGAGACGATGGGAGACCATGCAGTACATACATCATGTCCCCTTAGGTGTACGGCATGACTTGATGGAGGCTAGGTCACAGCTGGATATGCGTAGTCGTGGTAACATCATTCGGACTCCTTGGGCCTCACATTGGACTCATATAGCAGATGCAGGTCTTCTGGTGGACGACCATCCCTTGATGGTTGCGTATTCAGTATCTAGACGTATGGTTGCTTTGCATACGCCTGCATTTATGCCTATGTGGTATTTGGGAGAGAGATGTGCTTATCAGATTACGGGTGATCGTCGTATACCATACGATCCTTTATCCTGCGAGACATGTTTGGCAGACATAGGGTGATCGGTGATCAGTACTTACATGCTCTACGACAGGCTGGATGGGTGGATAGTAGTACTTTTTTCATCGATGAGGATTACGATGCTTATTGGGCTAGAGTAGCACCCCGTAGATTCATCGTACCAGATTATGTTCGTGGGGTCAACTCTGATCATATAGGACCTCATCTGGCAGCCTGTAGAGTTCAGGTACCGCAGGTTTCATTTGACCCGATTCCGTCACAGTTCTCCCAAGCTCCCATGCAGTTGGAGCCTGATACCACTTTTAGATCGTATGACTTGACAGGTACTTTGATTGAGCAGCCTTTAGTCTTTCCAGATCACCCCGACTATCCTGCTGTGCCTTCAGTCGGGTTATATCCTCCGTATGAGGTACGTTTGTTGTTTACTGTCATTTTTCCTGTATTTTATGCTTGTTTTTTTATTATGGCTTTTGTCATCTTTATGTAGTATGCTGCTAGATTGGATCAGGCCAGAGTAAGGTTTGGTGTGTTTCGCGATATGACTCTTGCACATACACACGCCATGCATGATATGTACATGCAGCATACACAGATGCTAGATGCTCAGATTGATCATCTATCAGCTAGACTTGCTGTATATGAGCCTTTCGGATCACAAGGCGGATTTAGTTGTATACTTTTTAGTTTATGCGTATGAGTATATGTACTTAGGTCATTGTTTCAGTATATTGTGTATTATTTATATGCTGTCACTTTCTTGGATTTTGGATTATAATGCTCGTGGTTACTGTGAATTCTATATGTCTGTGAGTACTATGACTTATACATGTTGGTGTATATTATTATTTGTAGGTGTCCGTTTAAATACAAACTATATATGTTGGTGTACAATGTGAATACTTTATGTTCGTTTAACTAGTGAATGATTCAAACATAGAACACTTATAAGAAATGACACAGTAATAATAGACTGCACATATGAAGAAACTAGACGTGACAATTAAACTGCAACTCCTGTACAGACAGTCTAAGATGTCTTATCTCACGTTCTAGTTCATTTGCATAGGTTATGCCCCTTGGACATAATGGATCATCCAACCATTCCGTGTAATTGCAACCATTCGGCCATAATTGACATAGTTGGATTCGACGGCCAATATTTTCTCCATCCGCACGCACTACAACTTCAACTTCAAATCCGCACAGACAACAAACTAGCTGTGATTCAACTTCTTGCTCAGTGGGAGGTTGAACTACTTGATCCAGGTTCTCATGTTGTTCATATGCCATACGTACAACATTTTGTTCGTATCGCGGTTCGACCACTTCCTGAAGTCTCAGCTGCTCAAGGTTTGGAAACCGACTATGGACATCTTCATAGTGTTGTTCTTGATAATCGATAAGCCAATCCTCATCAGTATGTGGACTTTTCGTAGGCACGTAACCTGCATCTGAATCGATAGAAGAAGGCCAAGAAGGCATTGCGATGAAGAATTTATTGTTGTGAGTGTGGAAGAAGATGATTATGAATGATGAATAAGTAAGCCAAAAAGAGAATATATAAACAATACACTTTTGGTCGCAGTACTTTTTGATCTGACAACATACATTACACTAGGGCATATTCAAAAACAAACATTAGACATAGGCATTAGCTTTGACAACAAAAGCAGACATTATCATTTGAAAAGACAATTCAAAAAGCTTATGATACATTAACGAACGTTACATAACCAACTATCAATACAGTTATCTTAAGGCCATCCAAATCTTTCTCGCCAGTTTTGACGTATGAAGTACGCATCATGGGCAATGAAGGGCGTGCCATATTTTAAATTGTATCGACCGTCAAAAGTCGAACGTGTTGTCTCAAACACATTTTCCAATATTACCTCGTTAATAATCTTTGTGTAACGCGTGCATGCCCTAGTAAAGTTTTTGTGTGCAGTCCTGATCTCTTGAGTCGTACGTCTGACTTGAGAGCCCACATCGTTGTTGTACAGGTCAGCTAGAGTGTCCCAAAAATTAATTGCCATTGACTCCTGATTATCGCACTTCTCATCGGTTTGAATGTAGTACTGCATAAGCAACTTCAATTCATGAGACGTAAATGTCATGTTGGACATTGTAATTTGAATAATGTTAGGTTTGTAAATGATTTAAACGTATAACGCTTTGTGAATTTATATAATGGATAATGAGCAGAGAATCTTGACCGGCAAACGAACGTGGCTACAGTACGTGATTAGACCGCACACTGACACATCCTCTATCCACTAAACATAGCAGAGAATCTTGACCGGCAAACGAACGTGGCTACAGTACGTGATTAGACCGCACACTGACACACCCTCTATCCACTAAACATAGCAGAGAATCTTGACCGGCAAACGACCGTGGCTACAGTACGTGATTAGACCGCACACTGACACACCCTCTATCCACTAAACATAGCAGAGAATCTTGACCGGCAAACGAACGTGGCTACAGTACGTGATTTGACCGCACACTAACACACCCTCTATCCACTAAACATAGCAGAGAATCTTGACCGGCAAACGAACGTGGCTACAGTACGTGATTAGACTGCACACTGACACACCCTCTATCCACTAAACATAGCAGAGAATCTTGACCGGCAAACGAACGTGGCTACAGTACATGATTTGACCGCACAATGACACACCCTCTCTCCACTAAACATAGCAGAGAATCTTGACCGGCAAACGAACGTGGCTACAGTACGTGATTAGACCGCACGCTTACACACCCTCTATCCACTAAACATAGCAGAGAATCTTGACCGGCAAACGAACGTGGCTACAGTACGTGATTTGACCGCACAATGACACACCCTCTCTCCACTCAACATAGCAGAGAATCTTGACCGGCAAACGAACGTGGCTACAGTACGTGATTAGACCGCACACTGACACACCCTCTATCTACTAAACATAGCAGAGAATCTTGACCGGCAAACGAACGTGGCTACAGTACGTGATTTGACCGCACACTGACACACCCACTTCCACTAAACATAGCAGAGAATCTTGACCGGCAAACGAACGTGGCTACAGTACGTGATTAAACCGCACACTGACACACCCTCTATCCACTAAACATAGCAGAGAATCTTGACCGGCAAACGAACGTGGCTACAGTACGTGATTTGACCGCACAATGACACACCCACTCTCCACTCAAGATTTGGTCATATATATATAACCATATAGATGTCATACTTGTTCACCATAATTTACTCTAACAAAACATTCAAATATCAGACAACTATCCTCAAATATCAAACAATGTCTGGAAATTTACTAAAAGTTGTATTGCTTTGCGACAGTGACTCTGAAGAAGAAGCGTATGTGTTAGCGCATCAACAAGAGGAGGAGGAATTGATGGAGATATATTGTGAAGCATACAGATCAACTTCTGGAAAACATGGTGGTTCCGTAGTGGGTAGGAAATATATCAACCGTAACCAGCAAGCATTTCACAAAACACTACTGCAAGATTACTTTGCCCGTGATCCAACTTACGGTCCAGAGACATTCAGACGACGATTCAGAATGAGTCGACCATTATTCATAAGAATTCTTGAAAGTATTCAGCATAATAATAATTATTTTGTTTTTAAGCAAGACGCCGCAAAAAAACATGGTTTGAGTGGGCATCAAAAGATGACTGCAGCTTTGAGAATGTTAGCATACGGTACACCCGCCGATGCCCTTCACGATGCATATCGTATTGCAGAGAGTACATCATTGGAAAACCTAGATCACTTCTGCCAGTCAGTTGTGGACATTTATGGGACGGAATATCTTCGATCTCCAAACGAGGCAGATGTAACTCGCTTGCGTGAAATGCATGAAAGCAAGGGCTGGCCTGGAATGCTTGGAAGTCTAGATTGTATGCATTGGGAGTGGAAGAACTGTCCAAAAGCTTTTCACGGAGAATATAATGGCAAGGAAAAAAAACCAACAACCATCTTAGAAGCAGTTGCCTCTCATGATTTGTGGATCTGGCATGCTTTCTTTGGAATGCTAGGTTCTCTTAATGACTTAAACGTTGTCGAACGATCTCATTTGTTCAATGATTTGGCGCAAGGTAAGTCAACTTCCGTATCATTTACTCTTGGTCAGGACACATATGACCATGGATACTATTTAGGAGATGGAATTTATCCCAAATGGAGTACGATTGTGAAGACATTTGCAAACCCAATGACGGCAAAACAGAAACAATTTGCTGCGATGCAGGAAGGACAAAGGAAGGACATAGAAAGGGCGTTTGGGGTCCTTCAAGCAAGATTTGCAATGGTAAGCAATCCATGTAGATTATGGAAGAGATCAAAATGGCTACAATTATGTTCTGTTGTATAATTCTTCATAACATGATCATTGAAGATGAACACGGTATGGATTATCCTGATTTCGAGTATGAGGGGGCAAGACAACCACCCGAATTGTTTCGCACAACCACATTACGAAATGAAGAACAGTACGCAATTCATAACGATCATCATGAGGTATATTGTAATGCAGCTATTCATAATAGACTCCAAAGGGATTTAATGGAGCATATTTGGAATTCTCATGGAAATCAGTAGTTGAAGATGGTGGATCTTTGTTTAATTACATACGTTTGCCTTTTTTATTTCTATAACGAAGTGTGTAATGCTTCAATTATTATGTTTGTAATGTCATTTATGTTTGATGAAGTAAATCTATATTGATATATACACAATGCATCGAAAAAATGATATACCATTAAATATTGTTAAACCGAAAATAACACTAGATTACCTAAATGAACTGAAGGTACATGGAAATGTAAATGGCAATAACTAGAAATATCAAATTAATACTTCAACTACATATGTTTTGTTCCAGATCTACTCTCAACAATGCGTTGTTTGTACTCCATCCAATATTGCAATGTAATTGGATCCATTCCGGTGACATCCTTTTCCATTACTATGGTCTCTTGGCGTTGCCGCTCTAGCTCAAAACGACCCTTCTCAATCTCAGTCAATTCTTTTAACACGGCAAGCTTTTCTGCGCTTCCTTTTTGACGTTCTGCATTTTCTCTCACATGTTTTTCATGCATTAGGGCTAAACGAGAATCGATTTGAGATTGAACAGCAATTTTCTTCTTAGCTGCTCGTTGCCCCATCGGTCTAGCGTCCTCATCAAATGCGGGAACTACTTCTTCGTCTTCGATATCTTGGCATTCATTTGAGGCCATATGAGAAGAATTGCCTGGGCTAGAATTGTAAGTAGATCTACTTGCTTTTTTCTTCCCCTTTGACTTCGTCTGCACATCTCTTAAGCCTTTTGCGGTGTTTGAGTTCCATTTTTGTTGACTAACAAGCAAGTCATAGCAGTTTGCAAACTAATAGTAGTGGGGTTTCTTTGTACCATTTTCTCTTGGAAATAATTTCAAGAACTGATTGTTCGCCATTCTCTTCTACAGAAACAGAAAAACAAAATCAAATATTAACAAAGTGATTAGAAATGAATGTAAATTAAAAATGTGATTTTACAAAACGCTACCAATTCAGCTTCGCCACCCATTCCACTTGGATTTGCTGTTCTTATTTTGTGGATCTGCGACTCGTAGAATTGTGTTTGTCGATTAATCTTCCCAAAATGACCCGTGATTGCATACATTGATCTCGTCTTTTCAACATGTTTTTTATTGTACGCACTCACGACTTTTGCCTAAAACTCCTCTCCACTTTGGTCGTTCCCCTTTACCGAGTCGTTAGAAAAATGACAATAAATATAACACAAATCCTTATCTTCATCGCCAGACCATGGAGCAGAAGAATGGAACGATAGAGGGGGGCAGTTTGGGGAATTCCATTTTGAAAGGGTTGAGAATCTAAACCCTAGCTATCCATATTCATCGCTTCGGTATATGATTGAAACGGATGAGACATACTTTCAATATTAAGAAATTGAGAATAAAATTGTAATAGAAGAAGAGATGTGTGTATTACAATCTGGATAACATTCTGATATATGTAGTGAAATCATAAATATGACCGTTTATAGCCGTTGTAATTGAAATATGACCGTTTATAGCCGTTGTAATTTGAAATATGACCGTTTGTAGCCGTTAGGGGTGAAAAGGTGGGGAAATAAGGCTGGTAGGGATGGAAATAGGGGGGTTGGGCGCCCATTTAATGGGCGCCCAAGCTCTGGCGCCCATTTTATGGGCACCAGGGCTTGGGCGCCCATAAAATGGGCGCCCAAGCCCAGTTCAGGATCCTGAAGTGGATCCTGAACGTTAACCTTAATATTAAGGTTGAATTGAACGACTGGATATTTTTTTTGCGCAAATTCAGCAAGTAATTGGACGATTGGAGATGCCCTAACAGTTGCAAGGCAGTGTTGTATGGTTTGAGTTTGGGATTGCTATGCAGATGATGTAGCTTTGGAGAATGGTAAGGTTGGAGAATGGATTGAGTGTGCAGACAGACGGTGTGAGTGTGAAATATGTAGTTAAAGCGTGGAAGTGAGTTGAAGTCAGTGAAGAAGTGAGGCAGAGAATCGCCAGGTAGTGTGGTTAGCTTGTGGTTTGTATTTTGTATCGGAGAATCAGCAGTGTTGGCTTATGTTGGCAGCAATGTTTGCTTGGCAGCGGTAGCAGGGTGGTCGAGCTGTATTGTCAGAGGTGATGATCGAAAGTTTGAGTAGATGGTTTGGTGAAATGTGGAGATGTAGCGGGATTGTAGGTAGGAAATTGTAACATCCTGGAATTTTCAACCATTCGCATCCACACTTGCCGGATTTGAATTGCTCAAAATACCAGATTGTTAATTTATATTTGGCAAACTCAGCATATACAGTAAATAAAGATCACAGAATAACAGACACAAAGTAATATAACAATAATGCAGCGGAAACAGAAGAATAGTAGTTCATGAAGCTACTATATATATAAAAGAGTTAAATAAAATACAACAGAGTCTCAAATACAATAGTCAAATACAAGATCAGAATACATCACTGTAATCAAATGAATAACTGAAAGCAGAATCGATAGATGGATCTTAAAGCGAAGCTCCATCTTCAAAGTTGAGTCTCAAATGCTATGACACTCAGTCTGACCAGAGCGTAAAGCAAAACACAAAACACTCGAGTCAGAATTAATGTTCTTATATCAATAAATCTTACTCAAGTGAAATAACCACTGAAATAAAAGTAATTCAAAGGATGTTTGGGATAACCATCCTCTAAGGATCTGTTAAACTATCTACTATGTAGCAATATACGCTATTATAATAATGTCTAACGTAAAATAAACTATTAAAATAGTGTTAAGGCGTTACCCATATCCACCTAAACCCATTTTATAGTGCCAATAGTCTATACAGTACCGTAATACCTCCAGATCAGGAGGCTGCCAGAGCATACTCCATAGGTACGACACAAAACAAACTCGTATAAGGCGCGCTAGGGTAGGTGACATGGCACAACAAGGCAATGACAGGGTAGATATACCTATTACGCATCCGGACAGGTGGTAACGCATAGCAGCCACTGTCGTCCACCTCGAGCCACACTCCCAAAAAAAATCAAAGGTGCGCACCAAATCAATCACAAAGTAATAGAATGGCATACAAAGGAGTGTGTTCGATCCAAGTAGCTACCTCACTTGGCCCAAGAATCGCTCCTGTTTTAGCTACCTTGCGCCAACTCACGGGAGTCGGGTCCACATATATACCTCACATAGGATCGTCGCCACCATCCTATTTCATTTTGGAATCTCCACCACGTACACGGTTGCTAAAGTGGTTTTCGGTATTCGGTATTGGCAGAGAGTATGACAATATCCGATCCCGGTCTCTTAACAACCAATCGTTATTATAACACCACAGCCATTTCAAATAATTTATACTTCAAAACCAAAATATCATTGTCATTTCAAAACCATATCAATACGATATCATTTCCATTTCAAATATATCCTTTTTCAAAATCATAGCACTTTCAAAGTTATAACACTTTCGAAATCAAACTCCTTGAAATCGTAATACTTCCAAAACATAAAACTTTGGAATTCATAACTCTGAAACATAACTTCCACCACTTAAACAGTTTAGATATTAATATAGTATATAAGATAAAATAGTCTATAAAGTAAAATAGTTTATATAAAATAGTTATAAGTTAAAATAGTTTATATTAAAATAGTTAGTGTATTAAAATAGTTTATATAAAAAAATAGTTTGTATCAAAAATAATTTATAAATTAAAATATAAAATAGTTTTAAATATAATTTAAAAATACTTTATATAATAAAATAGCTTCCTCAAATTTCACAAATCAATTCCAAACCAACTCGAATTCCAAAATTCAAATTTAATCAAATCTCAAATCATTAATTTCAATTAAATACAGTTTCTCAATAAACCATTCCAAATTATATCGATTTAAAAACAAATTTGAACCACAAAATAAACCATTTCAATTTCAATATATTTTGAAGCTTTAAGTATTCAACATTTTCAAAATTAAATTTGATGATTTCCTATATACCTCAAATTAAATTTACTATTATTTATTTTGAAATATTTACTTAATCATTTCAAATAACATTTAAATACAACTTCAAATTTCAAATTTAAATAAAACTAAATATACCATTTCAATTTATGTGAATTTGAAATATTCATTTAAATCACTTTTAATCAAAATCAAGTTATAAAATCATATCTTTAAAATTCCAAATCTAATAAATTTCAAATCAAACATATTTGAGTATAATTCTTAAATAAATTCAATTTCAAACCAATTTCTATTTCTCTTTCCAACCTGAATTTTTTTTTTGAAATCATTATTAACTCTATATTTGAAAATATAAATTTTAAATAAATACTTAAACATATTATATATATATATATATTAAATCAACTTTAATAAATCAACTTTATTAAATCAACTCTTATTATTAAACTTATAAAATCATTTAAAATCTATTTAAAATATAATCTTAAATGAATGCTTAAAAATCTTATTAAATTTATTCATATATTAAAACAATTTATATATTCTAAAAATAGTAAAATCGTAAATAAATTCTTAAAATTTATAATTTCAAAATTGACTTACAACTATACAATTTTCAAAACATAAATTTAAAATCTGAATTTTAAAACTTTATAAAAAATACATTTATATATAATATCTTGAAATCAGTATTTATTAAACCATATATTTCTTTCCAAAACCATAAAAATAATTTTCAAAATACATATATATATATATATAGACCACGACATCTGTATATAATTTTCTATCTTATGGTCAAGTGATACGGATATCTATCATTTCAATCAGTAATTTAAATATATACGGGTACATATCATTTCAACCCGCAATCCCAAATTCAATTCAATGAAAATCGCTTGGGTCTATCAATTTAACCCATAACGATTTTCTTCTATTCTATAGATCATTCGGGTATGTATCATTTCAACCCATAGTGAATTCTATACTAACAGGGAACTTGCAGAGTGATAACAGATATGATAAAATATAACAGGCATATATCATCAATATAAATAACAGATAATGGTGTCAGATGTCATAGGTGAACAGATACAGATAACAGTATATATATAGCAATGTAAATAACTAATAGCAACATATTTCAATTGTCGCTTAAATTGAAATCAAATTTAATAAATATAAGAACGTTAATCATGAGTGATTTCTCACCTTTCGACGCTAGAGAGATTTGACACATGAAACTTGTTACAATCCAAGCACGAGTTTCGAAACAAAGCATGATGAACATGAATTCGACGGATAGAGCTGATAATTGAAATTGATGAGAATAAATCAAAATCGGTTTTGATATAAGCTGAAAATATATAAACCTTATTTTTATATTATATATATATTTTCCAAATAAATTTGAATTAGACAGATACTAAAATAGTATAAAATTTCAAAATCATTTTCCTTAAAACTCAAGTATTAAGAATCAATTATCTTTTAAGTATCTTGCTCTCATCCATTTTGCCCATTCTGGGATGACCTTATATGAGTTTAATTAAAGATTGGTAACTTGCAAGTTCCATTTGAAGGGGGGACCACTCCATGGCTATAGCAAAGAGGTAAGGAGATAAAGGATCACCATGTCTAATTCCTCTATTAGACTTTATGTATCCTTTAGGAACCCCATTTATGATCAGTAAGAAAGTATGAGTACATATACAATGTGTTATGAGTTTAAGTAGATTAATTGTAGGAGTAGATAAGTAGATTAATTGTTGGAGTAGATTAAGTGTTTGGGATATACAAAATCTTAAAAACATGCAAACAGAAGCAGTATTGTGCTTAGAAGATGAGATAAACTACCTAACTGATCGGACGGATCTCACGAACTTTATGAAGGAGATCGTGAAAATTGCTTTGACGTCAACTATCTGGCATATCTGGAGAGAACAGAATGTAAGGGCTTTCACCAGCATCAGATAAAAAATGAGTTAATACTTGCGGAAAACATTGCTAGAGATGTCAAAATTAACATCGGAAGAATTAGAAGGCTTACTAACTTAGAGGCAAAAGAAAAACTGCTATTGGAGAACTAGAGGTGGAAGGTTGAGAAGCTAATAAGTCAAGTAAGCACCGAGGAGCCACCATAGAAATTGAAGCTGAAGAACCCTAAATAAATTAGGAAAGGTTCTGAGTTATATTGAGTTAGTGTCGAACTATCGGATGTATTGCTTTAGTTATGCTGCTGTTTAATGTACTTGTATATGCTATTGGGCCGCATAGCCCGTTATAATATCATTAACCCATTTTCAATAATATATATATATATATATATATATATATATATATATATATATATATATATACACACGCACACACTTAGAACCATATGAAATTTAAGATAAAATAATAATATTTATAACTTATATAAATTCATATTTATAAAACAAACAGATCTATGGTTAATATTTATATACTTACAACAGCAATATACCTCATTATAAATTTTATACAATAACATAGATCAAATATAAACTAACTGTAACCAATTGTATAACCTTTTTATATAACCAATATGTACATTTTGAAATCATGTACAGGCACATACTTTATTATATAATATATATATATATATATATATTATATATATATATATATAAACTCAATAGAATCAAAATAGATGTAAACAAATATATATATATATATAACTACTTAACATACTATATATATCTAATAACTTATATATATTCAAGCCACTGTAGAAACTTTATATACACATACTTTATAATATATAAAATCCATATAAAATATAAAGATCAACAGTTCTCAACTGTATACATATGTAACTTAATCTTTTACAAACTCAAACAAACTATTATATAGCTTATACAGTAACCGGAAACTTACAATCTATGTATACATATTATAAATACTTCATACAACAACATATATGTGTGTGTATATATATATGTAAACTATATAAAAAAACAAATAAGCAATATAATATATATACCAATATACCCAGAGAAGATGCTTGCCAACGAGAAGTGAAGGAGGCAGATCAATGGGTTGCTCACGCCCAAAGTAGCGCAGGCGGAAGGCGGAGGGGTGCAGTGAGTCTAGGTAGTTGCGGCTACAAGGCGCGATGGATGAGGCTATAGATTTGGGCGAGCAAGGTCAGGCTGCCGCTGTCGAATGGCAGAAAAACATGCGCGAACATGAGCTTGGCTAGGCAATGTGTTTCGGCTTCGGCAAGGAGGTGGAACATTGTGGAAAGGAGAGAATGAGGCGACGGAGGAAGGGTTGGTGGCTGTTGCTTCGGTGACTTCGGCCAGATAGGTTTAAGCAAACGCGAGAGGAAGGAAAAGAAGAGCGTTGCCATATTGGGTTGACAGTAGAGATGGAAATAAAAAAAATGGAAGAGGAAGTAGATGGTTACAGAAAATAAAGTGCTAGAATATATATATTTTTCTCTGGAAAAAAAATGAACAGAGAATAAAAGTGGAACCGACTAGAAATAATATCAAGCGAAAAGATGGAAGAGTAAGTGTCTAGTTGGAATTCAGAAATAATTATGATTTATGGCCATTCGTTATCGCGAGACTGGACAATGAAAGGACACGTGGAAAGCCAAAATTTCGAAACCGATGCGATTGACCGTTTTACGGTTTCCGCTGTATACCAGACTCCAAAACACAGAATTAAATATACCACAGGGATCAGCATGACGAGATGATCAAAATGGTATGCAAATATCAGTGTACGACCATCCTATCAAAAGTCGATAATTGGTATTGAAAATGCTGCTAATTTGCCGAAAATAAGGTAAACGGAGCAATATTAGTCAAAATTTGACGAAATGAAATATAATGTCTCACTAAGAAGATGATTTACAAATTTATTATATAAGAATATTCCAGTTTGAAAAATATTTTATTATTATCAAACATTAACTGATTTTAAATTTAAATAAAATTACAGGAGAAAAATAAACTTCAATATTATCAAATGAAAATTTACCATTTGCTATGGACGCATTCCAAATGTCAAATTTTTATTTTCAAATTTTATTATTTGAAATATCACAAAATTCAGTTAAATATATTGTTAAAATTAATAAAATTATTAGAAATTTACGAGTCGTTACAGCATTGATAATGCGGTGGGAAGGTGATGTTTGCTGAAGGGTGATTGAAGCTTGTAAGGCAGTGGATGGTTCGGTAAGATGATGTGGTTGTTGTTGTTTGAGGTTGGTGTGGTTGTTTGAGGGAACTGTCAGTAGGCTACTGTTGTTGTCGAACAGTGAGGAGTGAAAATTCTAACAGTATGTTTCAGTAAGGCAATGTGAAAATCAGATTGTAAATGTAAAATTAAATGTGAAATTGCAAAATTTGTCAATATAATTCAAAATGAAATATAAAAAAATTGTTGTTTTGAAATTATGAAGGTATTTTTTTAGAAATGCAAATGCAAGAGCAAATGAACAAACACAAACAAAACACACAACAAACATACATGCAACTTTTTTTATAAAAAGAATAAAAATAAAAACAAATACACATAAAAAATCAAATAAAAATAATTCGAAGAATAGAAAACTAGAATTAAAACAAATTCCCCGACAACGGCGCCAAAAACTTGTTTTACGACGAAATTTATATCGAATTTAGAAACTGTTGATAAATTTCGAATTAAAATATACTGCAAACGCACGGTGTACGATTGTAGCATATATGCGGGTACGGGTTGATCCACAAGGAATTGTTTAGATTTTGAAATTCTATTCAATCAAATTAAACCAAAGTCGAGGGATTGTTAACTAACTAAAAGAAAGTAAAAATAAATTAAAACTAAGGAGAATAAAAATATGAGATTAAAGAGAAATTTAGAGGCAAATCCACTCATGATCACGTAAATCAACATAATGAAATTATGATCTCTTTTTGGTCATTTGTGGGTTTAGTTGATGCATTTATCATAAGCATGGTCCAATTGTGTTATTAATTAATACATTTAAACCATCAAACTTTAATGCACCCTCTAACCCACTTACTAACGTTAATGAAAATGATATGAAATTAAAATTAGAATCTATTTTAAGCATGGCTTATTAACTATTGAATTAGAAACATAAACCATCAAATTTTGGTTTAAATCCACTTCCATTGTCATGATTATATGTAGATGAAGAGGTAATTAGTGATTCATATGACTAAGCATAGCCTATTTGTTTTGAACAACACAAGCTATCAAACTGAATATTAAACACAAAATCACACAAACATCTAACTTTACATTAAGCACAAAAGAGACATAAATGAAAAATTATGTTGCATCTACATGATTCAAGAGAGCTTCATTAGCACTAAATTGGTGGAATTAGGCTATCATCTTTGTTATCAAATCAACAAATGTAGCTTGTAACATAGAATAAACAAGAAGAAAAAGAGAGCAAAATGAAAAGAAAAACTAATCTACTTGCGTAAATAAATAAATCTACACTACTAACATGAAAGGAAATAAACAAGGAAAGAAAAATAACATGTATTAAATTGCATAAAAGAAAATAAAATAAAAGAAATGGCTAAGTATCCATGAAAAGAAGGAGAGCTCTCATTTTATTTCTAAGGTAAAACTAAAGAGAAGAGAGCCTAAGAGAGACTAAGGGAAGAGGAGAGCAACTACATGAAGATATGGGGTATTTATACATGTATGAAACCCTAGTTAATTTTTTATTTTTAGGGAATGCCCAAAATACCCCTTAGAAAGTGTGACGGCCAAGTAACCTGTAGCATAAGATAATCATCATTTAAATGTGCATGAAGCTTTAATGGCTTTTTAGCATGTGCATTAACTCTAATTTGTTCATTAAGGTAAGTGGGTAGGTGGGGCCCTCCGTGATCTTGGTTTTGAATTATTTCCATCTTCATTTGTTCTCTCTTGTGTATGAATATATCTTCATGAGGCCACTTGTATTTGAGTTTAAATTCCTACAAAATAATATAGAAATTTCCAATTAAATTTTCTCAAATTAATTTATGCATAAGAATGGCCATTTTTCTTTGAAAATAATTTTGGTTTAAATAAGTTAAAACACCCAATATGATCATTTATTTAATTTAAATAGATTAAATATGGTGGTAAAAATATGCACATTTACGTGTACATCATTTGGACTCATCAGTGTCCCAGAGTATCATCTAAGATTTCATAACATGTTATACGAAGTAGTTAGCTTCAACTATATAATCTCGTATTTTGTAGATCAAAGATTTGACATATTTCGATACTAAAGAGGGACGATGACCCTAGTGGCGACCTTGACTCCGAGCTTCATTTATGTGAAAGTTTTATAAAGTTGGGTTTCAAAGCCTATAGCCATGAGAGGCGACGACTTCTAAGTATTTTCGAGATTCATCGATACTATTTATAAAAGCATATACCATGGCATAAATATTATGAATAAAGTAAATGGCTATATTTTCTTGTTTTAAAGTATGATTTGAAGAATTAAATCATTTATAAAGATGTATGTTTTCAAGGAAATAAAAAGGGGTATTTAGCCCAAAATTTTACTAAAGAGATTAGTGTTCTTATCATCTTTAGATAAATTGTGATAGGATAAATTGACTCAGAGATTAGAAAGTTGGATGTGCTAGTGTAGGATAGCACCCTATACTTTAGCTGTTAGCCCTTGGCTGATATAAGTCCAACATTCCAGTGCATGGGGCTTTGTCACGGGTAAGACTAAAAGTAGGTTGACACAAAAAAAGGAATACACTAAGATGAGATCGGTTATTGGTGAGCCCACAAAACCATTAGGATCAGAGTGACCCCAGGAATAGTAAATTTTGGACAGACCGTCCAGTTGCCTTCTAATAGTATATTATGAAATTTGATATATCTAATAGGCCCAAGTTAGCCATAGGTTTATAGTTACCTTGAGAAAACTATAATGCAGGGATAGATTGTCCATTGATTAGACTGATTGGTCATGATTACCCAAATTGCATGCATGCATACGATTATTCATATTGTCTATTTTAATCATTAACCAGAGTTTGACTTTAGAAAGATATATTTTAAAGGATACTAGTAAGGGGAAAACCCGTTCCACTCAGCAGCGTGGTCTCAGTAAATATCTACAAACCGAGATGGCATATTATTATTCACACCAGGTTTTCTGTCTGACTTGAAGTTTATGTTTTCCCCATAAACTTCAAGTAATCAAAGTTTGATTTGAGTAGGTCAGGAGTAGGGGTTTATAGGTTATTTAGATTGGATGAATAAAGCTTTTGGAGATGTGTAGGTTGCAGATTTAGCTATGTAGGAGCTAATATGTATATATTATCCGTTGTGTTGAAACTTCACTTTATTATAATGTATGTAATGGAAGATGTTATGACTGCTTAGTAATACACTCTGATCAACCAAAGGGGCGTTTTCATATGTTGCCCTTGGAGTATTTTGTAATAACTATATTTTATCTGAACATAGGCAACGTATGGGATTGCTAATGAATGTGAAATGTCATCTTTGAAATAAAATGCGAAAGTTTGTTTGAAAGTAGGTTTAAAATATTTCATATTCTTGTGCTTTGACGTTATTGATATAATTAACATTGCCACATTTTTCACGAGAAATTAATAACATAGATGGCTGCAGCATCTATAGCGTTTAATTTTAGGCTTCAAAATGAGGGATGTTACAGGTATATAAAGTTATAATAATCAACACTAACAAATTTGTGCAATTAATATAATTGATAAAATGTTTATTAATTGAAATATATAAAAATGAGTTGAATTAATATTGATAGATAGAAATATAAAATACACTTACCAATAAATTTTTGCATGTTGACCCATGTAAGCGCTAAATTATACAACTACTAAATATGTTCATAACTTAGTCGCTTATGAGTTTACTTGCCTAAGACTGTGTATTGTTTTCAATGATTTTAAACTCAAAAGGCAATATGATAATATGGATATTTTATCCATATACGATCACATACCAAAATGTCACACTACATACTGAGTGACATGTGAACGTTATATTCGAATTGTTCGATATCAATCGCTACCAAATTTACACCTGAGAGTCACACAACCGAAATGTTGAAAAATCCTTTCACCAACTTATTTAATTGATTTATAATTTTTATAAATTAATTAATATTAATGAAATATTATTTTTAAAATTTTATTTGATGTGTTGAACAATATTAATTAATATATTTATAATAGTTACAAATATACTAATCGATATATGATATCGGTACATATTTAAATAAGATGCAAATGTGGGCTTTTTGCTTGGACTTGGAATAGTTTCAAGGCCCTTTTGGTAGCTACAAAATTCAGCCATCTATGTGCAAGAGTGAGACCGGCCATGTATGGTACATGGATAATTAGTTTGAGTAAATAAAAGGCAAGAATTGGTAAAGAGAAAAATTAGGATCTGATTCACATTTTACTCTCTCACACTTCCTTTATTACTCCACTTTTGCCTTGTTATATTTTTAGTTGAAAAATCCACTCATTTAGAACAAGATGGCTGGCCATGCATTCTTAAAAGAGGCCAAAAAACTAAACTATAAAACACATCAAATTAAAGCGATTCGATCGCTAAAGATAAAGCAGTTCGGGAGCCAGCAACTCCAGAATTGAAATTTGATTCAATGAACACTTGTCTTTGCTTCAACGTGTTCTAATCAGGGTTGGCGTAAGGTATACATCTGATCTAATTTTTATATATTCATGTACTATATCGTATGTTTGTTAGATAGCTCTTTTATGACGAATCTAGTGATCGATGTTTTGTCACATATTAGATGATTGAATATATTAGTGCATTTATATATATATTAAAAACATATATTTTATGCTTGTTGGTTTTAACTCATGGTAAAAAAACATTTTTTTCTAATTATATAATATAGTATACGATTTTATTAAGTAATTAATTATATCCTAAAAAATTAAAATTATATAATAAACATTTTCAAATTTATAAAAAAAAATTCACCAGATAATAATTCGACAATAAGAAAAATATTATTTTTGTATTTAAATTTACTATATATTTAAATATTAATATAACTATTTATTTAATTAGAATTGATTATATAAATAAATAAAATAAAATATTAAATATAATATTAAATCAAGTATAAAATTTTATATAATATCATTACATAATTTTTTTACTTCAAAAATGGTTTTTAATAATTTTCTACTTATTTAAATTGGTTTTAAATTTTATTTTGTAATTCTTAATTTAAAATTATTTATAAATTAAAAATATCAGTTTTTTTATGTCATGAGCTTCAAGTAAGGTTACATGAATTTTAAAATTTATTATACATATAATATATATTTATGTATATACTCATGTGTTTGTATATTTATAGATAATTATAATTAAATTAAAAACAACTAATTTATTTCCCTGATGACGTGAGCTTCAAGTAAGCTCGCATTAATTTTAATATTTTATTATATATATATGTGTGTGTGTGTGTGTATGTATGTATGTATGTTTGTATGTATAAACATGTGTTTGTATATTTATGAATAATTAAAATTTATTTTTTCTTTTAATATAATTTTGGTTTTGCAACAACAAAAAATTAATTTTAAATAATTTTATTTTAGTTATTATATAATTTTGTAATTGAGTATAAATAAATATTTGTATAAATATATTTTAAATATTTTATATAAATTATTATAATTATTATTTCCGTATAAAAATACATAAATGATTAAATTTTACATATGCATAATTTATATAAATATACATATAACATTTAGTGCATGCATACTAGAGGGGATGACATGTCTGTTGTAGTGTAAACTGAGTACCTATACATGGATCTGTCAAACCATGCACACTTTATTATGTTGTACGTCTACATATACACATGCGTGTATATGATACACATATTCAAACATTACATAAAACAGTATAAAATAAAATTTTATTTATAAGTTTAAATAAAATAATTTTTTATTTAAAAGAAATTTAGAAGTATTCTAAATGAATTAGACTTCACAGGCCTAATAAAAATCCAAAATTGTTAAAAAAATTAAAATTTACCCATTTCTTCCACTGTAGACTGACACACTTCCAACAACAGTATCGACACAAAGATATAAGCACATATGTCTCTAGGATAGAATAATACACAATATGCAGTAAATAATAAAGAACATAGAGCCAAAATCGCAGCGGTAATATGTAATACAGATTATGCAAAGTGTGTTCAACATATAATACAAGGACCATATATGCATAAAACTATATAATACAAGATGGCATGTAATAATAATAATAATCTATATTATCATCCTCTATGCTCAGAACAACACAAATCATACTGTCATTGTACCTGAAAAGTCTCAGACTAACTCGAGTATTATGTAAATAACACACGTAACACAGGGGCCAGACTATGTCTAAACCAAGGGTTAATATACATATATAAATCAATATATGCAGGGTATAATAATGTGATAACGTCCACAATGTTAGTAAATACGTGTAGTGTATGCATGGTATATAAAAAAATAATATCATAGGCAACTACAAATGCATCACATAACATCAAATATCACAAAACCGTGCATAAAAACATTATCACCCATATAGAAGTACATTAAATCAGAAATCATGTCAACATTAAATGGATGAATCATCCATATCTTGAAATCATCATCAAAATCCAAAAATCATCAATAAAAGATATGCGATAAATATAAATAGCCCAAGTAGTATAATCCCAGCAATAAAAGTATATCTTTCAATCTCAAGTAATCTAATCCCAGCATCAATATAAATAGCCTACCAAAGAAATCATATACAATAAAAGATATGTGAATCCACTATACTCTAGACACATATCCAAATATAATCTCATCCCCTCATATATGAATAAATCATGATTAGGAATGACCATACGACGGACATAAAGTCCTAAGTAGAGTCGTATATACATCAATATGCGAGTCACCTAATCTTAGGTCATCTAATCCACATCTATACTTAGGTGAGGTGTATAAATATACATCGATCTACCATTCACACTAAATTAGACGGGAGATTGATGGTCGTTTTCCCTCTTCAAGAACCCTCGGTCATGACCATGCTTTGCCCCTATAGGTCACAGACTGCAGGCATATGTAGCACAAGGGGCTATATGGCACCTACCATATGGGTCACCTTACCCAAAATATAAAGGTGTCACCGATCTGGGGTATGACCCCAGGATCATGCCGCTAGGATGGATAGTAACCAGATCTGGTATCACCAACACTAATAATAGAGTATGTTATTGGTAGAGGACAAAGGTACCTACCCTACTCACACCTATGAAATTCACCTTATGTAAGTATAGTTTCATAATATTATTCCCATCACGTGAGTGTCATCTACTTACAAAGAATAACCGAATAAATATCACAATAATATCCCATACCACTTTGTGATACTCAATCATTTATTCACTGCTTATAAACTACACTCAATCTCTATAATATTCTATATAACGAGTCCAAAGAATAACCAAAGAAATATTACCGAAAGTCCCATACCTGAAGTTTTCTAACTCCGTTTATTTTGATTCTCATCACATAGAATTAAAATCGACATAAATAAAAATATCCCAAATATTACAATATCATGCATCCATACAGATGGATGTCATCGCCATATCATTTCAAAACACTAACTCAATTTCAACGGTGAATCATTCTTATAAATCCATACTAATATAAAAGAAATAAGTAATCGGGGAAGTATGATAAAAAAATAATAATCAAATATATATATATATATATATATATGTATGTATGTATGTATGTGTGTGTATAACAATCAAGTTAGTATTTAAAAGTAAATTATGCACAACATATAATCCCAATATGATAGAGATGAGAACATCCAAATCACATCATAATCATTTTAGAATTAAATTGAATATTTAAATAAACTTTAAATTAGTAAATACATATTTTCTTTAATCAAATATAAATATAAACATAGTATGTTATATTTAAAATTATTAATTACAAAGTTCACTTTAAAATACTCAAATTATTAATTATAAAATATTTCTTACTTTTCAGAATTTATATAAATCCTTAAATAATTATTTTAAACCCTAAATTAGACTTTCTTTCAATAAATCGGTAATTTTTAAATATTTCTAAATATCAAAATTTTAAATAAAAAATTTCTCACAAAATTATATATTTAATTTATTTAATTTCTCACATTTATTTTCAGTGTAAATATAATTTATTTACTATCAAAATATACATATACTAAAATAGCATAACACGGGACTTGAACAAAGGTGAATTGACAAAAGAACATAAGCCCTTACCACCAGGCCACTTATAGTTTTCCTATAGCCAGTTGTACCCCCGGTCGACATGTAACGGTCGACCAGTTGGAACTTAGGGGGCCGACCGGCAGACCTATCGGTCGTGCACCCAGCAACCAAAAATTGATCATTTCGATTGAATTCCATCCAATTCCTCCTCCTCCTTGCTATCGTCTTCTCCAATTCATTGCATACACACCATACTCAACCATAGCATCAACCAAACAAGCATATTTATATTGACATAATATGATTCGATGGAGATTTGTGAGTAAATAAACTCACTTGTTTTCCTACCTCTTTTTCCTTTTTGTTTGCATGCTCTAGAGTATTGAAAAATAATCGAACACCAAATTCTTCATAATCATTACTATGAAACGATATCGAAAACATATATATGAATTTAAGAATTTATAGGATTGCATTATAATTTGTTTTGATATTTGGAATGGAGGAGCAAAGGTGGTTTCTTAAAGAAGAAAGTTGGAAATTATTCTCAGGAGATGTATATGTAACTAAAAAATATGAAAGAGAAGAAAGATCTAGATATGAAGGAATCCAGATAATGAACGTGGGCTTGAGTTTGGGCTTGGGCTTTATATATTAAAACAAATATATTTACCTTTTTTTGCTACACTTTTACACAAAACAAATTCATTCAACTCAAATTACTATTAATTTTCAAATAAAAATTAAATTTACATCACTTAAACAATGGCATGTTATTATGGAATTTTATAAAATTTATTTCCCATAGTTTAACTTATTTTAAATTTGAGTAACTCATATTTATATTCTGACCCCATTTATTATATAATTTCCAAAATAATTTATTCCATAATCTTTTAGAAAAATAATTATTTCCAATACAATTTAATTTCATCACTAATTGTTTTATCATTAAATTCAAATAATCCCAAATAAAATTCGAAATTTTTCTCATTTAATATTTAAAAATCCTTTAATCAATTAAATTACTATTATTATTATTAACTTTAATTAATTATTATTTTAAATCGAGTTGTTACAAATATGAAATGTCTGTTGCTTTAAGAACGTATATATACGAGATCCCCCTAGAAGGACTGCTTTATATCGTTCACTTACTTCTAAAAGAATTAGAATTAGTCAATCGAAAATTCACCAATTTAGTTTTGAAGAGTTCGGGATTGGGTAAGCATACTTATGTATTACTTACCGAAAACCATCTCAAAACTGATATACGGGTTCTATGTTTTAGAAGCGGTTCCGGAGTGAAATGACATAGAGTTGAACTGTCTATCTTGAGATTGGTTCTGAGAGAGAGAACAGAGTTAGCCTTCATCAAATGACTTATACTAGGATCTACGGAGAGATTCTAGATTTGTTAAAGTGATGAAGACTTGTGTGTTGAGATGTTGAACGTGACTTCACCATCGGAAATAACAGAAAACAGAGTAGGCGCATAGCCAGGGAGTTTGGCTAACCTAAAATGGTACATCAACTCCAAATATCTAGAAATGCTTTCTATTGGTTGGCGTAAGGATTTTATGGTATTCAGTATCACTGTCCGGGCTTGGACCTACTATGTTTAACTTTGCGTTATATTTTGTCTAGAGATATGCGCGGTTTCAGAAGGTAGTTTCCGACCCATGTAGCGGGCCGACCTCGATGTGCTGAAGAGACCTCCGTGGAAATCCATATGAAAACATACCTTAGGGGTTTTTATTGTACTTCTAATAATGGTGTGTTGTGTGATGCTGGTAGCACGGCTATTTTATGATTTATATTCTGCACCCTAGACACTATCTATTATATAGCCACATGTACTAATTAGATGGGTTTGGTTCTTTTGAGGGGAAAACCATTTCAATGATTTAGGTATTCTTGAAATATACTGTTATATGTTGATCACATATTTCTTGAGATTCTAATACCAGATTACGTTTGACACATGGTTTTTATCTTTTCCTTAATTCGACATGTGCTCTTCCAAGTAATTTTAGAATGGCATGTTTTCATTTATATTCTTTGGAGCTTCAAGAGATGACCTGGATGCTTCCACTATAGTATTTTATTTCAGTTGCACTACTATTATGTACATCAGCATTGTGACGATAGGTTGTTATAATTATCGAGGCTACTGATAGTACTTAGGATTGTAACTTTGAGATGCTATGTACCTTAGAGCGACACTTTGTACTGTCTTTTGATATTACATGTCATTGTTACGCTGTAAGATTCTTATGTCAAGTTTTTCTTCCTTGTTCGTTTTCTTTTTCTTTTTATTTACCTAACAATCTGTCTTTCTAACATTTGGGTTTCGACATGTGAATACCATGGATGTATTAGTGTCGACCTTTGAGGGTCAAAAAGGTAGGTCATTACAGTCGACATCAGAGTTGAAGGTTAAGCGAGAACCTTGGCTTTGGTTGGGTATGACTCATTAGAGATAGGGCATGTGATGCCCGAGAATGAGAGTGTATT